>CM062815.1:1128295840-1128902823 GCA_031772625.1 Pinus tabuliformis | reverse complement strand
TGCCTAAATGCAATAAGATTTCTTATCGTTTATTCTAGACCATAGAAAATCTTTTTAGATCATCTTTACATTCATGAATTTGAGAGATATTTAATTTATCTTTGTTTCTATAATTAAGTCATAGCTATTATTTTGAAAAAATGTTATGTCAAGCATTATTTAAACAATTTATGAAGATGTAATAAGGGTTGGAATTTGAGGGTTTAAGTTGGAACTTGTATGAAGAAAGGTTGTGCGTTGATGTAAGTTTTGCATTATACTGAAAGGGATCAATTTGCAGTAATACAGAGAGATTTGTTCCACGATTCCCGTGTCAAGCAATTGGTGTTACTCTCTCTTGTGAAATTGTTTATTCCTTCAGCTTTCCATATGTTCTCTATCTTTATTGTTTCAAGAATATTAAGGCCAAATTTTCTTAATTGTACTCTACTCTAGCTTGTAAACAATATCAATGTTTTCTGTTTGATGTTAAATATAGAATTCATCTCAGTATGCTCTATATTTAATTGAATCTGAATCATATTCATCCTCTTCACTCCATGGGCCCTCTATAAGATCCAAAATCTTGCCTATCATGCCTTGTTACAGTTTCTCTATTATTTGTGATTGATTACCTACAATTTTATAACTCCGTGCCCAATGGACTTTCCCCGCACTTTTCAACCAAACATTTGAAAAATCCCACCTCAAACTCTCATAACTAGCCTAATACCTCGAACAGAAATCTAAAATAGATAGAGAGGTCCCTCTTTGGAGATGGAAAGGCTAGATCCCAGCTTCCAAAGTGGTTTTTTGGTTACCTCTGGGTTTCTCTCCTCAGCCTAGGGAAATTACGGAGTGATAACATTCTGGCGACCATATTAGGGAGAAAGGTTTCATCATCCTCAGGAAATAGTATCAAGTTCCAAATCTGCTTACTGATGGTGGATAGTGATTAGATACAAGAAGGTTGAAAACATTTACTTGGCAACTCCAAATAGTTTCAAACTGATTTAAAGACTCTGTTGAAAATAGCAACAAGAAATGCTAAAAATAGAAATGATAAAAATAACATTGTTATAAAAAGCAGTTCAGGTACCAGTGTTGGACATAGCAACAAGGATTGAAAAATGGAAGTGCTAAAAATAGCTTTGCTATAAATAGAATTTTGGGATAGATTCCAATTTTAGTTAGTCCCTGAACTAAAATTGAGAAGTAAAATTTGAATTTGATCTTAGCAGCTGTTTGTAAAATAATTAATTAATTCATCTTGAGTTAATTAGTTGTAGAAAATCAAACATGAAGTCTATGTGGGGACATGCAACAGTTTCTCCATTGATTGAGTAATTTATCCATCAGTTAAAGAGATAAGGACGAGTTGTAATTTGAGTTGTAATTAGTTAGCTCATTTAACTGAGTTAAGTCTAGTTAGATTAGTTCTAAAAGTTTGTTGAATTAATTGTGAGTTCAGTTAGTTAATGCTTGCATGCATGTAACTGCTGCTCTCCAGATAACTAAATATTCTCTCATAAATAACTCATGCATGTCAGTTCTGTTAGAGACCCAGCTGAGGTCAGAGGAGGGATAGTGTACCATCAGTTGGATGAATTTTTCCTATAAAGGAAACTCATCCATGCAGAAGGATTTATCTCCTTTAGGTTTGTGCTGTTATTTCTGAGCCAAGTGAGTTGTGTGAGGTGGGAATTCACACATGTGGCTTCACTGGACCCCAAGAAAAATTGTGCAAGGAAATAGGAGGCTTGGAGGGATTGAGAAGGACATATACAGTGTCTATTCAGTCTATGAGCAGTATTGTTTGATTGCAGAGAGAGCAGGATAACTTGAGAGTTGATTCCTTTTGTAACTTGAACAAGATTTCCACTTGTATGATAATACAGAGATTGGGGTTTTAGGCTGAGGCTTTCCCCAGGTTATTTCTTCTATGTTATGTGTGATTGATTTCTCATTCTCAGTTATATGTGTTCTCTTGATATTTCTAAATTCGACTAAGCTTCTGCAAAGTGTTGTAGAAGTAGATCTTGTAATGTGTTTTCGTATATTGCATAATCTATTGATCTACAGTGGAATTTTCTACATGGTATCAGAGCAAAGGTGATCAAGGTGAAGAAAAGTATACAAGAAGGAGAAGTTCGAAGTTTGTGGTTCCTGAATATAGAAATCGAGTTCTTATCACATCTCAATTTCACCAATGGCGTTCAATGGTCTAAGAATCGAGTATGTCCTTGATGGTAGCTCGAATTATATAGCCTAGAAGGATTGCATGGAGGCAGTATTAGAGGATAACGGTCTAAAGGACTTCATTGATCAAGAAGTCCCCAAGCTGACTGATGCTACTCAACTGGTGGAATGGAAGAAATGTGTGGCTAGAGCAAGGAGAATCCTCCTGAGGGGAGTTCGAGACCACATTGTCTCGAGCCTCCAGGGGAAGGAGACACCATTTTCAATGTGGAAAACATTGAAAGATATATATTAGAATAGTAGCGATCAGAGGAAGCTAGCGCTGAAAGACAAGCTTCGGAAAATCAAGTGTGAAAAGGGCGACATGATCTCAACATACCTGACCAAGCTCACCACCTGCAGCGATGAACTTGGTAGTGTAGGGATCATGACCGTTGATGATGACATGGTGACTCTTGCACTCCTCGGTCTTCCTAAGAGCTAGCATAGCTACCAAGACTCGGTAAATGGAAGAGAGAAATTGCCAGATTGGGAACGACTTTGGTCGGATCTGATGCAGGAGGAGATAAGAAGAAGCACCAGAGATGGTTCTTCATCCATGGAGGATGAAGAAAACTGCGCCTTAGCTAG
Organism: Pinus tabuliformis; assembly: GCA_031772625.1. NCBI lineage: Eukaryota > Viridiplantae > Streptophyta > Pinopsida > Pinales > Pinaceae > Pinus > Pinus tabuliformis. The sequence goes on along the minus strand of CM062815.1, from coordinate 1,128,900,015 downwards.
TAAGGCAAAGAAAGGGAAGGAGAAGGATTCTCATCCAAAATCAAGTTATTCCCATGGTGGGAAGAAGTTTGACAAATCGAAAGTGCGATGCTTTCGTTGTCATGAGGTGGGCCATTTTGCTACAAATTGTCCACTAAAGAAATCCAATATGGGATCTAAGGAAGGATCTGAAGGTGAGGCATTGGCCTCATAGTTTGAGTTGGATTTCACTCTCTTTGCATGCATCGTTTCATCCATGGTGGGATGTGGTTGGTTTCTTGATAGTGGAGCTTCTTTCCACATGACCGGCGACAAGAGTTTGTTCAGTACCTTGGAGGAGAAAGATCTCCAGATACTCATAGCGATGGGTAATGATGAAAAGTATAGTGTCTCAGGTGTAGGCAAGATTTTTTTTTAGAGGGAGCATGGAGCTCGCACTAACTTGACCGATGTCAAGTATGTACCAGGACTGAAGAAAAATTTGGTGTCGATTGAAATACTAGAAGACAAAGGCTATAATGTATTCTTCAGTAAGGGAAAGGTTTTCCTTCGACACATCACCATGAGACAAGTGAAGCAAATCGGTTCATGAGTCAAGAACCTGTATGCTCTTGAGGTTCAAGATGCATGCAAAGCCTTGAGGAGCAAGGAAACTATTGGAGACTTGGTGGTTGAGAGGGAGAGTACATTACCTCTCAACATGCAGCGCCAGAAGAAGTCTCAGACAATTGTGGAGGAGCCACAATTGGTGAAGCAGCTTCAAGAGGTTGTGGAGTAGCCACAACTAGAGAAGCTGAGAGGAGATCGAGTGGAGGCATCCATTCATCCAGAGACCTCCAGTAGGGGGAATTTTGAGCCAAGTGGGCAGAGGGATCACATGCAGCCATACCTCCAGGTGGGAGGTGGGGCGATGTGGAGTGATCATCCCACGAAGGCTGAAATAGGGGCTGGATCCTTGAGGTACCCAACCTTTTGGATTCGACTTTGCTACAGGAGCCCCGACAAGGAGTAGCAGGACTAGCTGAGTGGGTAGAGACAGATGCGGATGGAGCGGCAAAGAGAGCTACAGTGCAGGAGTCCCAAGACTGTGTAGAGCTAGCAAGTTGCAGCAATGCGAGAGGCATAGGAGTGTTGCACTGGTGCATGATGGCACAGAGAATTGTGCAATAGTGTGACATGCATGGAGTGTTGCAGCAGCTCAGGGGTCAGAGAGGGAGCACTTGTCAGTGGTAGAGGGAGCTTCAGCATCAGAGGATGTTTCTAGCCCAACAGGGAGGTCAGTTGTGAGTTTTTTTTTGTTTCTAGAGTTGTTGGAGTAACAACACTTGGGAGAAGAGTTGCATGCAGAACATTCCAAAGGTTCAGGATCGGGTTCAAGTTGAATGCCTTTATTGTTGACAGGGAGTGTTGAAAATAGCAACAAGAAATGCTAAAAATAGAAATGCTAAAAGTAGAATTGCTATAAATAGCAGTTCGAGTACCAGTGTTGGACATAGCAACAAGGAATGAAAAATGAAAGTGCTAAAAATATCTTTGCTATAAATAGAATTTCGGGATAGATTCCAATTTTAGTTAGTCCCTGAACTAAAATTGAGAAGTAAAATTCGAATTTGATCTTAGCAGTTGTTTGTAAAATAATTAATTAATTCATCTTGAGTTAATTAGTTGTAGAAAATCAAACATGAAGTCTATGTGGGGACATGCAACAGTTTCTCCATTGATTGAGGAATTTATCCATCAGTTAAAGAGATAAGGATGAGTTGTAATTAGTTAGCTCAGTTAACTGAGTTAAGTCCAGTTAGATTAGTTCTAACAGTTTGTTGAATTAATTATGAGTTCAGTTAGTTAATGCTTGCATGCATGTAACTGCTGCTCTCCAGATAATTGAATATTCACTCATAAATAACTCATGCATGTCAGTTTTGTGAGAGACCCAGTTGAGATCAGAGGAGGGACAATGTACTATCAATTGGATGAATTTTTCCTATAAAGGAAACTCATCCATGCAGAAGGATTTATCTCCTTCAGGTTTGTGCAGTTATTTCTGAGCCAAGTGAGCTGTGTGAGGTGGGAATTCACACATGTGGCTTCACTGGACCCCAAGAAAAACTGCGCAAGGAAATAAGAAGCTTGGAGGGCTTGAGGAGGACATATACAGTGTCTATTCAGTCTATGAGCAGTATTGTTTGATTGCAGAGAGAGCGGGATAGCTTGAGAGCTGATTCTTTTTGTAACTTGAACAAGATTTCCACTTGTATGATAATATAGAGATTGGGGTTTTAGGCAGAGGCTTTCCCCAGGTTATTTCTTCTCTGTTATGTGTGATTGATTTCTCATTCTCAGTTATATGTGTTCTCTTGATATTTCTCAATTCGATTAAGCTTCCGCAAAGTGTTGTAGAAGTAGATCTTGTATTGTGTTTTAGTCTATTGCATAATCTGTTGATCTACAGTGGGAATTTCTACAGACTCCACCGGCAGCAGGATTTAGAAATGAAAATAATTTCTCAATCTAGAAGGTATGCTCCTATGCATCGCATTCATATTCCAGGGTTTCCAAATTGCATGTATGGAGTAAGTTGGCAGACTTATTTACCTACATTCAGAGATAAAAAAGGGGACGACGTTGCTTTGCATCTGATTAAATTTCATATGCATATTCGTAGGTTTAAAGTTAAATTTCATGAAGATTGTCTTATGAAGATATCCATGGTTTCCTGGGAGGGAAACGCATAATCATGGTATGAAATCTTGCCAAATAATTGTTTATATTCTCTTAGATATTTTCATACAGTATTTTATGAGAGATATAAAGAACATCATCCTTCTTTGTTACTGGTCAAAGATTGTTGCACACATTTTGACAAATTTATTGAGGATTTGGAAAGTTTTTATGAAGATGATCAATTTATGGATCATGAGATTATAGAGGTTATTCATGAGGGACATTTCAACCATGAAGAATATGTAGAAGATGGTTGCTATGACACTCAAGAAATTTTTCAGCAAGTAGTTATTTCTCCCATGGTTGAAAATGAAACAAATTTGTGTTTCAATGAATTGTTTTCTCCTGAAATTGTTGATGGCATTTCACAACCTTTATACACTTCAGAAGAACAAGAGAACAAGTAGCCCATTTGTAATGAAGAAACAGAGCTTACAGATGATAGTTTGCAGCAATCTTCTCAGACTTTCATAAATGAAAATGATACTTCTATTTTCCTTGCATTCCCTTTTTCTCCTGGGTTTCTGATTCAGGAAAACAAATTCAAGAAGTCAGAATTATGTGTTTGCTAGCATAGAAACTCAAGAAAGTCATGATTCATCCATTATATTTAGAAATAATATGTAGCAAGTTTGTTCCTTTAAGTTTAATTCATAAATTTTTGAAGAGCATATTCATGAAGCCACATGCACAAAGATTCTTATCAATGAAATTATTCAGGATAATTATGAAAAAGAGCGGGTTGTTCTAGAGTCTATGGGTATAGAATTTCTTGTTATTCAAGATATGGATGCCTCAATTGAAGAACTGCCTCCAGATGTCGATAATGAAGAGTTTGTTGAAGAAGAGAAGGGTGTCCAAGCTATAGATGAAGACATCAGCGTTATGGATTAGGCGGTTGCCTCAATTTAAGGGGGCAAGATTAATGAACTGAGTATTCCCTTTTTTCGAGAACAGATTCCTCTTATTTCTCATGTGGATGTAACCAATTATGTTTTTGAAGATTATTTTTCTTCCCTTTTGAAACCATCAAAAGAATATTATTGTCATCCCATGGTCAGTCTGTTCCAAGGTTTGTGGAATCTTGTACTTTTTACCAATGTTGGTTTTCAGAATCAGTTGAATCCTGAGTTTCCATTATTTTTCTTCTTTTGTTTGCTCAAGGTAACTGTGAGTAGAACTCATTCCAGTAGTCGTAACTGTGAGTCGAACTCATTCAAGTAGCCATTTACTTGACTGGCTATATTGGAGAGAAGAGATCACCTAGTGTATATATTTTTAGTAGGTGTGGATAGTTATCATCATGGTTTGAAGCCCAAGGAAAAGGCCCTAAGACTTTGGTGATGTGCTGTCAAAATTTACTTATTTCCTTTAAATTTTTCAGTTATGTAAGTCAGTTTGCAGTTAGTTGGTTTTTAGTTTTGACCCCATTTCCCAAGAGAGAAGGCTACTAATCTATGGTGTTCTTGACACCTCACAAGGAGGATTCCATCCCCATTGGAGTCAATGTTAGGGTCCTATAAATATAGGTAATTATAATCTATGTCCAGTTATTTATTTTGGAATCTTCTTGTCAAGTTTAGCCTATGAGTCATTGGGTGTCATAGCCTAAAGATTTACTTGTCAAAGAAGCTATTTAGTCCTTGAAGTCTTGTGATCAAATTAGTCTTAGGTTTGGGAGGATTTTTTCTTGTCAAGCTTCTGTAAATGATCTAGTAGGTATTTTCATAATAAAGTACTCAGAAGCATCTTTCCAACAAGCTATAGATCTCCTCAAAAGGACCTCGAAATCAAAAGTTATGACAGGAAGAAGATCCTTGTTCAAAACCCACAAAACAAAGGAAAAGGCTAAGTAAAAGTCCAAATCCCACATATTGGAGGTTTTGGAGAGAGAAAGCAGTGGACAGTGGAGCAAAATCAGTGATTAGCTATCGTCAGGATTGCAATCGGTGATTAGAGGTTCCAAATACCCCGCATCCCGCATCCCAAAGGTTATATGGCCATAAATCGGCGATCGAAGTTTTACCAAACATGGCAGGGTGATCACATTTCGAAATCGTCGGGATTGCAAGAAAAAACCTTCAGTGTTAAAATTTCGGGGAAGGACAAAAAAATTTACATAGGAATTGCTCACAAAACCATGCCAAGTCGGGTATTTTCTCTCTTCTCCCAAAGGGAAGAGTGTCAGCAAGAGATTGTATCTAATAAGGGACGCGTGGTAGTCAGTAATTTGTTTTGATATGGCCCATGTGGTGGCTGATGTCATTATGACATGACTGTACGGTGGACATGTGGCAAGAAAATTCAACATTTTTAAGGGTCAGAGGAGGCCGAAAATGGGTGACACGTGTCACCACTCACAGACTTACATGTGGCAATGACATGGTAGATGATGACGTCATGGATTGAAGGTTAAGGCATGTTGTGAATTGTAATGGAATCATCGATAGACATTCTCCGATTGAGGGGATCTGATAAGAGGGTTGAACGTGGGCACATGAAGAGTCATAGGACCAGGGGCTTAGTAGAAAGGTGATCAGCATATAGCATTCGGCGGAGGTGTATTGTACATCACATTGAAAAATGTCGATTGGAAATCGTCAGGAGAGGAGCTTCGACTAGGAGGACTAGATCGCGATCACTTGAAAAACCAAAGGACCGAGGGCCAAATGCAAAGGGTGACTAGTGTTCAACAATCAATGGAGTTACGTTGTCCACCAATCTAAAACCATCAATTAGAAAATGTCGGGAGAGGAGGTCTGACATAAGGGCTAATTCACAATCATAAAGAAGGAAAGGCGTGGGGCTTAGAAGCAAAGGTGATCCCGCATATCGGTGATCGCAAGTTTCGAAAAATGCATCTAAGTGCAACGTTATGAAAATCATTGATTTTGAAAGATTGATAAAGTAAAGGGCCCATGGGCATATAGGTGTGGTCCCATGTCTTATGTGGGAAACATTTATAATAATGCAACATTTCAAAGAATTGGCCCCCTTTCTAGCCAAAAGGGTTTTGGTCCTGAGTCTCCAATCCTCGGTCATTCAGATTCTACCCAAGCCCTGGGGGCTAGGCGCATTGGAGTTTTTCACTCCCCACGTAATATGAAGTGGTATCACAGTGATATCATAGGGCATAAAGACTCGAACAGTGTAACATGCATAAGTATTGACAAAATGATGAGTTGAAAGCTTTTGAAATGCAGGAAAAGAGGGGTTATAGTTTGGAAAGGGTAGCTCATGAGTTGGTGTGAAAACAACTACAACCACTCCAGATCTCAAGAAAGAGGACCAGTATTGAAAAAATTGATTTCCTATTGTTAAGGCTCAAAATTGTCAGCAAAAACGAATGAGAAAGAAGAAGCAGTTGCAGAGGGAATTGTTTTGATAAGCAGAAACACTTAATCCGCAGAGGGACCTGTTCTACTTTCAAGGAAGTAGTTAAGTAGTTTTTTTTGCCTAAATACAAGCATATTTCTTATAGTTATTCTAGGACATACATAATCTTTTAGATCATCTTTACATTCATGAATTTGAGAGATGTTTAATTTATCTATGTTTCTGTAATTAATTCATAGTTATTATTTTGCAAAATTGTTATGTCAAGAATTATTTAAACAAATTTATGAAGATGTAATAAGGGTTGGAATTTGAGGGGTTAAGTTGGAACTTGTATGAAGAAAGGTTGTACATTAAGGTAAGCAGTGCATTATACTAAAAGGGATCTGAATTTGCAGTAATATAGAGAGATTTGTTCCAGGTTTCCCGTGTCAAGCAATTGGTGATGTACTTTCTCTTGTGAAATTGTTTATTCCTTCAGTTCTCCATATGTTTTCTATCTTTATTGTTTCAAGAAGATTAAGGGTCGAATTTGTTTAATTGTACTATGCTCTGGCTTGTAAACAATATCAATGTTTTATGTTTGATGTTAAATATATAATTCATCCCAGTATGCTTTATATTTAATTGAATCTGAATCATGTTCACCCTCTTCACTCCACAGACACTCTATAAGATCCAAAATCTTGCCTGTCTTGACCTATTACATTTGCTCTGTTATTTATGATTGATTACCTACAGTTTTATGACTCCATGCCCAATGGATTTTCCTGCACTTTTCCACCAAACCTTTGAAAAATCTCACCTCAAACTCTCATAACTAGCCTAATACCTCGAACAAAAATCTAAATAAAATAGAAAGATCCCTCTCTTGTTGGGTTGTGTTATATTCTTTCCACGTAGTTAACAGGGGGTTTGAGGGGCACCCATAACCCCACTTTATGGGGTCCGGGGCAACGCCCCAGAAAATTTTGGTTTTGGACCCTATGTTAGGTTGGGTGAACCCACCTATGGTTTTGTACATGATTTTCACACGTTTTTTGGACGCAATGGTTTTCGGTCCATGGTATTGGATGCTTCGGCATGTATAAATATGTATTATAACATTGAAAGGAACATAATGAAAAATCAAGCTGGTAGTCCCGGTTTTGGGATCCAGGGGAAAATCTCTGTGACATATATGTGTTTTATGTGTTCTGCTCTCGCATTATTTATTTTCTGCGTTTTAGAATTCGTATGCAGGTAATTTTTGTACGAGGTTAAAACCTACATTTGGTATTAGAGAAGATTTGGCTTCAAGGGGACGCCTTTGTTGCTGAGGGGTCTCGCTCGGGCCTGTGGTAGACCTTGTTCAGTGGGAGATCTGCGAGATCGATTCTAGTGGTGAAAGAAGATGGTGAGCAGTGGAAAGATAGAGACCGAGAAATTTAATGGTTAGAGTTTTGAGTTGTGGAAACTCAAAATGGAGGATCTGTTGGTGGATAAAGATCAGTGGATCACGATAGATCCAGGTACTAAACCAACGGAGTGTCTGATGAAGAATGGAAGAAGTTGGATCAGAAGGCAAAGAGCATAATACAATTGTGTGTCTCAGATTCAGTATTGTTGAATGTATCAGGGGAAGCTATGGTGAAGGCTTTGTGGGACAAGTTAGTGACTTTGTACCAATATAAGTCTCTGGTGAATAAACTGTTCCTGCGAAAAAAGTTGTATAACCTGAGGATGAAAGATGGAGACTTGGTGATAGAGCATCTGAATGCATTTAATACTATGGTAAGTCAGTTAGCATTTGTTGACATTAAAATTTCAGATGAAGATAAGTGCATAATTTTGTTGTGTTCTCTACCATATTCGTGGGATAGTCTGGTTATTGCAATAGGTAGCAATGCAACTGCCTTGCAGTTTGATGAAATAGTCTCAGCCTTGCTGACGGAGGAGATGAGACGGAAAAATATGGAGAGCCAGAATGGTGATGCCTTGTCTATACGAGGATGGTCCCAGAACAAAAACAAAAATAAGTCATCGAGTGGGAGATCTAAATCTAGAGGGAGATCTAAATCTTCAGGAAAACCTGTAAAGGTGGTGTGCTGGAAATGCGGAAAGGAAGGCCACTTCAAAAGGGAGTGTAAATCTAAAGCTCCTGACAAAGGAAAGGGATCTGATGAGGCTCCTTCTGCAGAGGCAAAAACCACCTCAGATGAAGGTGGGGATGTGTACTTGGCTTCTTCAAGTACACATGTAGATCGCGAGGCATGGTTGATTGACTCAGGTGCATCCTTTCACTTCACTCCCCATAGAGAGTGGTTCTGCGAGTATGAGAAATATGATGGTGGTGATGTCTTCTTGGGGGATGACAGGAAGTCTAAAATCATTGGTCGCGGAAAGGTAAAGTTGAAGTTGCAAAGTGGAAGAGTCAGAACACTTCCGAGTGTTCTACATATTCCTCCATTGGCTAGAAATCTAATTTCTGTAAGCAAGTTGGATGATGCAGGTGTAAAAACAGTGTTCGAGAAGGATACCTACAAGATGGTTCGGGGAGAATTGGTATTGATGCGGGGAGTTCGGATTGGAACTCTGTACAAGCTAAAAGGTAGCACTGTTGTTGATGGGTGCAACAGTTCCGTGGTTCCTGAAAGTGGAGCAGAAAATCTAGTGGTCTCTGGAGAAAAGACCATGTTGTGGCATCAAAAGCTTGGACATATTCGAGAGAAGGGCCTTCAAATGCTTCATGGTAAAGGTATGGTAGAAGGTACGAGTAATAGCTCTTTGGATTTTTATTTCTGTGAAAAATGTGTATACGGGAAGCAGAATTGGGTGAGTTTCCCTTCTGGTGGTAAGAGGGTGAAACATATATTAGAGCCTGTGCACAGTGATGTGTTTGGACCCTTGAAGGTTCCATCACTAGGTAAGTCTGTGTACTATGTATCATTTATAGATGACTTCTCAAGGAATACATGGACATATTTCCTTAAGAAGAAATCTGAAGTCTTTGATAGATTTAAAGAATTTAAGGCTCTAGTGGAAAACTAGATAGAGAAGAAGATAAAGGTGCTGAGGACAGATAATGGTAGAGAGTTTTGCAGTAAGGAATTTGAAGAATTCTGCAAGAAGTGTGGTATAGCACGGCAGAAGACTACTCCATATACACCTCAGCAAAATGGAGTTGCAGAAAGAATGAACAAGACGTTGATGGAAAGAGCAAGAAGCATGCTTAGTGGTGCCGAGTTAGGACAAGAATTCTTGGCAAAGGCGGTGGATACTGCATGTTACCTGGTCAACAGGTCACCTTCATCAGCGTTGGAGGATAAGACTCCACAAGAGGTATGGACTGGTAAGAAACCCTCTCTTTCACATCTGAGGGTATTTGGATGTGATGCATATGTACATGTTCCGAAGGAGAAAAGAACAAAGTTGGATAGTAAATTTGAAAATTGCATCTTTATTGGGTATAAGGATGATTTAAAGGGTTATAATCTTTGGAACCCATTAACAAGGAAGGTTATGTACAGTCGAGATGTGGTGTTCAGAGAGGTTAAAGATATTATTAAACATGAAGTCCAACCAAAGGAACCTGAGAAGATAGAGTTTGAGCTAAAGGAGGAAGAATCAGACTCTACAGCAGAGGAGGAATCAGAATATGAAGAGCCACAAACTCCAGCTATGAGAAGATCAGTTTGAGAAAGAAGGCAGCTAGAAAGGTATAGTCCATCTGCTTTCTGTTCAAATTTTTCTTTTTCTGTTACTGATGATGATCCCATAACTGTGAAGGAAGTAGTGGATTCAGAGGATGGAAAACTCTCGAAAGAGGCCATGGTTGATGAAATGGCATCTGTGCACAAAAATGAGGCTTGGGATCTGGTGGAGTTTTCGGTTGGAAGGAAACCCATTGGCAGCAAATGGGTGTTCAAAAAGAAGACAAATGCAGAAGGAAAAGTGGAGAAATACAAAGCTCGGTTGGTAGAAAAAGGTTATTCCTAGGTGCCAGGAATTGATTTTGGTGATATTTTTTCTCCTGTTGCCAAGGTAACTTCTATTAGATTACTTTTATCTGTTGCTGTTGCTTTTGATTTTGAGGTAGAACAAATGGATGTGAAGACAACATTTCTTCATGGGGATCTGGAAGAGGAGATCTACATGAAGCAACCTGAAGGCTTTGCGATGAGGGGTAAGATAGAACTGGTATGTAAGTTAAAGAAGTCTCTATATGGGTTAAAACAGTCACCAAGGATGTGGTATCAGAAATTTGATACATTTATATGGGGACTTGGCTTCACCAGAAGCAATGTAGATCATTGTGTGTATTTTAAATTAATTGGTGACCGTGTTATTTATCTGGTCTTGTATGTCGATGATATGTTGTTGGTTGGAAATGAAAAAGAAGTTATCCAGGATTTGAAGACCCAATTGTCCTCCAAATTCGACATGAAAGATCTTGGTGCTGCAAACTGTATTTTGGGAATGGAAATTAAAAGAGATCGGGCAAAGAGGAAGCTCTGGTTAAACCAGAGGAAGTATGTCGAGACAATATTGCAGAGGTTTAATATGCAGGATAGTAAACCGGTGAAGGTTCCTATTCCTGTAGGTGTGAGGTTATTTGCTGAACAGTGTCCCAGGACACAAGAAGAGGAAGAGGACATGTCCCGTGTTCCATATGCAAGTGCAGTTGGTAGCCTGATGTATGCAATGTTCTGTACTAGACCAGACATTGCACATGCAGTGGGAGTATTGGGCAGGTTTATGTCAAAACAAGGGAAGGAGCATTGGACAGCAGTGAAGCGGGTTTTTAGGTATTTGTGTGGCACTTGTGATTATGGTTTGTGCTACCAAGGAAGACTAGGATTAGACAGAGTGTTGGATATTCATGGCTTTGTTGATGCAGATTGGGCTGGAGATCTGGATCAGAGAAGATCTACAAGCGGGTATGTGTTTAACCTATTTGGAGGTGCAGTCAGTTGGATGAGTAAGAAACAATCTGTAGTGGCACTGTCAACTACAGAGGCAGAATACATGGCAGCCACTCATGAAAGCAAGGAAGCAGTTTGGTTGTAGAGATTGTGTTCAAGTATGGGGTTAGTACAGGAAGCTATAAGGATAGATTGTGACAGCCAAAGTGCAATTTTCTTGGCAAAGAACCTCGCATATCATTCAAAGACAAAGCACATTGATGTTCAGTATCACTTTGTGAGGGATATGATAGAAGAAAAAAAGTGTTGTTGGTAAAGGTGGATACTTTGAAGAATATTGCAGATGCATTGAAAAAATCTATGAGCTTTAAGAAGTTCTCTTGGTGTAGAGAGACAATGGGCATTTCAAGGCTGGAAAAATGACTAAGTTCTCTTGTGGCCCCTTGTGGAAAGAAAAAAACAAGTGGGAGAATGTTGGGTTGTGTTATATTCTTTCCACATAGTTAACAGAGGGTTTGAGGGGCACCCGTAACCCCACTTTATGGGATCTGGGGCAGTGCCCCGGAAAATTTTGGTTTTGGACCCTATGTGAGGTTGGGCGGACCCACCTATGGTTTTGTGCGTGATTTTCGCACATGTGTTTTTGGACGCGATGGTTTTCATTCCATGGAATTGGATGTTTCGGCATGTATAAATATGTATTATAACATTGAAATGAACATAATGAAAATCAAGTTGGTAGTCCTGGTTTTGGGATCCAGGGGAAAATCTCTGTGTATATGTGTTTTATGTGTTTTGCTTTCGCATTATTTATTTTCTATGTTTTAGAATTTGTATGCAGGTAATTTCTATACGGGGTTAAAACCTACATCTCTGACGCTGGAAGGGCTAAATTCCAGCTTCCAAAGTGGTTTTGTGGTTACCTCTGGGTTTCTCTCCTCAGCCTATGGAAATTACGGAGTGATAATAGCAAGGAAGCATTATCTCTCTCCAAAATGGCTAGCAAGTGGGCTACAAAAAACACACACACACGCACACAATACTAGAGCTCTAGGGAAAAATTAACTATAACAATGATGATGAGAATGATCATGGTGAAATGTGGAGAAAACATCTCCTATTTATAACAAAATAATTGCTAGATTTAATGAGGTCAAATAATAGAAAATACTTGTTGGGTCAAATCAAGATCTAAGTGCCTTTGGTATTTTATTATTTTTATGAGAGAAAGAAAGGTAAAAGAAAGTAGTTAATGACCTTTATTATAGGTAACAAACTTAAAAATAATTATTTATTGAGTTTATTAATGAAAACAATTCATAAATAAATGATTTATTAGATTATTTATAATTTAATGGGTAAAATAGTTAGAAATAATGTATACCTAAATGATTTTAAAAATTATTTATGAGTTAAAGATAATTCATAAATAAATGAATTATTAAATAAGTTTCATTGAATAAGTCAAATGAGTGGAAATAATTATATTATCTTCACATAAATGAGTAAAATTATGAAAATAACATTAAATTATTGAATTTATGTGTTATTTTCATGTAAATGGGTAAAATTATTACAAATAACTTAAGAAAAATGGTTGATTAGACTATTTTTCTTAGATAGAAGTTGATTTTTATGTATAAAATCTCTCCCAACATGATGTATTTCAATTGACCTAATAATTTTGGTTAGGCGATCATTTTTTGTGTAATAACAATATCATAAGAAAAATATCTACATGAATCAATGCATAAACTATAGTAATAAAAATGAAGTAAGTTAACAAAGTACAATATATGTTAAAGTGTAACAATGTTATTATTTTAATAATACCAATAAAGATACATTTTAACTTTGGATTTATTAGGCATTGATAGGGATCAAATCCACTGTGGAAACGTTTTCTAAATTAAAAAACAAAAGAGAGAGAGAGAGGAGAAAGCTTTATACCTAGAGATTTGTTACTTCTCGATACATGATAAGTCAAGAATTGAGATAAAGCTATATTAGTTTTACTATTATGTAATTTAAGAAAATTAACACATATTTTGATAATATATCTTCTTATTGCATTGAGAGGCGCTCTACAGCCCAGTGTGGGGATAGATCTCACGTCAACACGTAAACATGTAATGTTTAACATTTACATATGGGGGTAGATCTCAAACGTAAACATGTGAACATGTAAACATTTAACATTTAACAATTAACATTTTTAATCTAATGTCAGCCCTATTTAAAAACCAATCTAATTATTATTATGTATAAACACAATATAAATTTAAAATATAAAGAGGTTTCAAAAAAGAGGTATGGTAAATAAATAAAACGATTTTTTATACTTACTCTAGAGTTATGGTAAATAAATAAAAATATAAATAAACCAACCTAGATCCATCTTAGCTCCGGATCTATCAAGTGTCGAGAGGGATCAAATCTCTTGAGGTGCAAACCTCTTTTTTGAGTGCAAAACTTGAGGAAAGGTATGCACCTCGAAAGATTTGATCCCTCTCGGTGCTTGATAGATCTGGAGTTAAGATGGATCTAGGTTGGTTTCAGTCGTGTAAGGCCAAGAAAAATCTATCGAAGATATGATTAATTTTATCAATAATATGTAAAAACATCTAATATTAATATAATCATTTTATATATGCTAAATATGTTTGAGATTAATCTAGTCATTTTAATTTTAAATGTGCTTAGTTACCTCAGTTTATTGAGATGATAAATAGCATTAATAAATTTAATGATGAAAAATGATGAAATAAAAACTTTCAATGCAAAGTGACAATGTAATAGTGTTGAATGATAGAAAATGTGAATAATAAGAAAGTAGTCAATTACAAATAGTCTTCATTGTGATTAATATCAAACTATTTTCTTCTACTATTCTTATTATCACTCTTGTTACTTTTGTCATCTTTTCATATCAATTATATGAAAATGACAGTTGAAATCGTAAACCATTTAAATATTTAGCTCGAGTTGTTGTAGTAAATATCATACCTTGTCTCTCTTGCTCTCCAATATTAATAGGTTGAATTACTATAACACAAAAATCAATGTACATTGCCAATAATGTTTTGTGCTTACACTAGAATCAATGCACAATGTTAATCCAAAAACTTCAAAATTAATGTACCATCATACATTCAATTACATCAAATCAGAAATCAACATCTACACTGAAATCAATGCATCTAATGCAAGTAATCGAAGAGGATTAGAAATCAACATCTACACTCAAATCAATCCATCTAGTCCAAGTAAGCAAATAGGATTAGAAACCAGTAGTTACACTCAAATCAATGCATCTAGTGCAAGCAATCAAATAGGATTAGAAATCACCATCTACACTAAAATCAATGCATTTAGTGCAAGAAATCAAGTAAGATTATAAATCATCTACATTGAAATCAATGCATTTAGTGCAAGCAATCAAATATTATTAGAAATCGACATCTACACTAAAATCAATGCATTTAGTGCAAGCAATAAAATAGGATTAGAAATCATCATCCACATTGAAATCAATGCATTTAGTGCAAGAAATAAAATAGGATTAGAAATAATCTACATTGAAATCAATGCATCTAGTGCATGAAATCAAATATCATTATAAATCAACATCTACACTAAAATCAATGCATCTAGTGCAAGTAATCAAATAGTATTAGAAATCACCATCTACAATGAAATCAATGCATCTAGTGCAATAAATATTCTTCCCTCTCTCCCCCCTCCATCTATATCTATATCTCCCTCCATTTATCATTCTTTGTCTCTCCATACCACCCCCCCAAACACACATGCTATCTCACTCCATATCTATCAATCTCTCTATCCTTTCGCCCCTCTCTCCATCTCTCTCTTCTTCCCTCTCTTCATCTTCCATCTATATCTCTATCTCCCTTTTTCTCTCTATATCACCCCCAAAACGCACACTCTCTTTATCCAATCTATCTATCTATCCCTCTCTCTCTCTCTCTCCAACTATGTGACTATATCCCTCCCTTTCTCCTTCTCTCCCCCATTCTCTCCATATCTCCTTCTTTGTCTCTTTATCTCATCCCTAAACATACACACTCTCTCTCCATCTCTCCCTTGTCACTCCATCTCTCTCTCTACTTCTCACTCTCTATGTCTTTCTTCTTCCCTCCCACTCTCCCCCTCCAACTCCATCTCTCTATCCCTCCCTCTCTACTCCTCTCTCTTCCTTCCTCTCTCTCCCTTTCTCTCCTACCTCCCTCTCTCTTCCCCCATCTTTCTCTCTCTCTTTCTCTCTCCAACTATGTTACTATATCCCTCCCTCTCTCCTTCTCTCCCCCCTTCTCTCCATATCTCCTTCTTTGT
Organism: Pinus tabuliformis; assembly: GCA_031772625.1. NCBI lineage: Eukaryota > Viridiplantae > Streptophyta > Pinopsida > Pinales > Pinaceae > Pinus > Pinus tabuliformis. The sequence continues at coordinate 1,128,884,719 of CM062815.1, read as the reverse complement.
CTCTTTATCTCACCCCTAAACATACACACTCTCTCTCCATCTCTCCCTTGTCACTCCATCTCTCTCTCCACTTATCGCACTTTATGTCTTTCTTCTTCCCTCCCACTCAACCCTCTCCAATTACATCTCTCTATCGCTCCCTCTGTACCCCTATCTCTCAAGTACTCTCTCTCATCCTTCCTCTCTCTCCCTTTCTCTCCTACCTCCCTCTCTCTTCCCCCATCTCTCTCTCTCTCTCTCTCTCTCTACCCTCCAATCCTCTCATATCTCCCTCCCTCTCTCCTTCTCTCTCTCTCCCCTGTCCATATTTGTGTCTCCCTCTCCCTCTTTTACCCTTCTCTGCCTCTCTCTCTCTCTCTTCATTCCTCTCTCCCCTCTCCTTCAGTTTATCTACATCTCTCCCTTTTCACTCTCCATATCTCTGCACCTCTATCATCTATGTCTTTGTTCTTCCCTCCCATATATATCTAGAGTTAATATATATCAAGATATATTAATATATATTCTAATATAACAAATTTTATATGTATTAATCCAAAGTTATGAAATTTAATAGTATTAATATTATAATATATTACTATGAATATTAGATTTAATAATATTACTAATATTGATCTTTTAATATTAATATTAGGGTTAATAATGTTTTTTCCCATGATATTAAAAATAATTTGGGTCATAGGATTTACCAAAATAAAACCTCTCTTTTGAGTGTTCATGAGTATAAATAGGTTTATGGAGTAAATATAAAAAGAGGTTTTATTTATTTACCATACCTCTTATAAATATAGTATTTTCCAATGGTATTTACAATACCTATCCCCCTCCAACTCCATCTCTCTATCCCTCCCTCTCTACTCCTCTCTCTCACTTTCTCTCTTACCTCCCTCTCTCTTCCCCATCTCTCTCTCTCTCTCTCTCTCTCTCTCTACCCTCCAATCCTCTCACTATCTCCCTCCCTCTCTCCTTCTCTCTATCCCCCATCCATCTTTGCGTCTCCCTCTCCCTCTCTTACCCTTATCTACCTCTCGCAATCCTCTCCCTCTCTCTCTTCATTCCTCTCTCCCCTCTCCTTCAGTTTATCTACATCTTTCCCTTGTCACTCCCCATATCTCTCCACCTCTATCACTCTATGTTTTTGTTCTTCCCTCCCATATATATCTAGAGTTAATATATATCATGATATATTATAATATAACAAATTTAATATTGTATTAATCCAAAGTTATTAAATTTAATAATATTAATATTAAAATATATTAATATGAATGTTAGATTTAATAATAATCTTTTAATTTTTTGTGCTTACACTGAAATCAATGCACAATGTTAATCAAATCACTTTAAAATTAATGTACCATTATACATTCAATTACATCAAATCAAAAATCAACATCTACACTGAAATCAATTCATCTAATGCAAGCAATCAAATAATATTAGAAAATAAAATTTACACTAAAATCAATACATCTAATGCAAGCAATCAAATAGGATTAGGAATCAACATCTACACTCAAATCAATGCATCTAGTGCAAGAAAATAGGATTAGAAACCAACATCTACACTGAAATCAATGCATTTAGTGCAAGATCTCAAATAGGATTAGAAATCACCATCAACATTGAAATCAATGCATTTAGTGCAAGCAATCAAATAGGATTAAAAATCATCTACATTGAAATTAATGCATCTAGTGCAAACAATCAAATATTATTAGAAATCAACGTCTACATTGAAATCAATGCATCTAGTGCAAGCAATAAAATAGGATTAGAAATCACCGTCTACACTAAAATCAATGCATTTAGTGCAATCAATCAAATAGGATTATAAATAATTTACATTGAAATTAATGCATTTAATGCATGAAATCAAATATCATTAGAAATCAACATCTACACTAAAATCAATGCATCTAGTGCAAGCAATCAAACATGATTAGAAATCACCGTCTACCCTTCTCTCTCTCCCCCTTCCATCTTTGTGTCTCCCTCTCCCTCCCTTACCCTTCTCTACCTCTCTCACTCCTCTCCCCCTCTCTCTTCATTCCTCCTCTCCCCTCTCTTTCAGTTTATCTGCATCTCTCCCTTGTCACTCCCCCTATCTCTCCACCTCTATCACTCTATCTTTGTTCTCCCCTCCCATATATATCTAGAGTTAATATATATCATGATATATTAATATATATTATAATATAACAAATTTAATATTGTATTAATCAAAAGTTATTAAATTTAATAATATTAATATGAATATTAAATTTAATAATAATAATAATATTTTAATATTAATATTAGGGTTAAAAATGTTTTTTTTCATGGTATTAATAATAATTCGACCCGTGGTATTTGACCCATATGCTTCACCTAAATAAAACATTTTTTTGAGTGTTCGTAAATATAAAGAAGTTTATGGAGTAAATATAAAATGAGGTTTTTATTTATTTACCACACTTCTGGCTTATTTATATTTTTATTTATTTATCATATCTCTTTTATTTACCATGGTATTTGGCCCATAGGCTTCATATATAATTAGATGTTAATTTCTAATCCCGATGGATCAAATCTCTAGGGGTGCAACCCTTTCCTCAAGTTTTGCACTAAAAAAGGAGGTTCCCTCAAATCTCTAGAGGTGCAACCCTTTCCTCAAGTTTTACGCTCAAAAAAGAGGTTTGATCCTGGAGAGATTTGATCTCTCTTCGGGCTTGATAGATCAAATGATTGAATTGAGGCTTCTGTGATCCAAATCACAACAAATTTCATTTTTGGCGTAAATCACAAGAGGTTTGCACCTAGAGAGATTTGATCTCTCTTCGGGCTTGGATCAAATGATTGAATTGAGGCTTCTGTGATCCATATCAAATATAAGATAGTTTCTTTGGCGTAAATCACAACAAATTTCATTTTTGGCGTAAATCACAAGAAATTTCATTTTCGAACCAATAAGTGTGGTTCATCATTAGGACAAGTTGAATGAGCATATCAGGCTTCGTATGATTAAATAGATAGAGCAGAAACTCCAACTGTTGTATTCCAAGACCAGGTAACAGCTATATTGACAACGACTCAATTTGACTAGAGACCCTTTTTAACCACTTATATCTATTAAAATAAATTATAACCTAAATTAATTTACATTAATAATTAGTTGTCAAAGATTTTGCATCTAAAAAGAAAGAGTAATTAATAATTAAATATAAACATTATTAAATATATAAAAATACACATATATATATATATATATATATATATATATATATATATATATATATAAAAGATATAAGTCAAAGGGGCTATTCTATATACCAATAAATAATAAATTAATTATAAATTAAATTAATTTTTAATAATAGCTATAAATAGAACTTAACAAATATGAAATAATCCACTAAGTAAATTTAAAAATAAATAAATAAATAAATAAGAATAAAAATAAATAAATATGAATAAATAAATAATAATAATAATCATAATCATAAAATAAATAAACAAATAAATAGAAAGTCAACCAAGTTATTAAGTCTAAATAATGGAGTAGTTAGTTATAAAAGTTATAAAAATTGGGGTAATATCTAAATAGCAAGTTGTAATATTATTTACATTTATAATATTACTAATAAAATAATAAATTAATTTTAATTCAAGGGTTAGTTCAATATATAAAAACTAGAGTAATTAAAGGGTAAAAAAAAATAAAAATAAAAACTAAATAAATAAATATTCAAAATTAAAGGTCAAAAAATCAAATTAATTTCAAGCTTATTTTCTCTACGTTAAAAAAAAAAGGCTACTACAAACCTTCAGACTAAAAGAACCTCAAGGAAGGAAGGCCCCAAGAAACAAGAAAATCAGGGGAAAAAAATCTTAAAAGACCACAGGGAAAAACCAAACAAAGGGAAGGGAAGGCAGAAAGACCACAACTAGGAGGAGAGGCTGGGACGCAACAGCTACTAGGAGGAGAGGTTGGAACGCAACAGCTACTGATCTTCCAACCATCCTCCCTATTGAGATTGTTTGGCCTTTTTTCAATCTCAAGCGCTTCCCTAAATTCTTGGTGATGGAAATGGGAAACTCTAGCAATCACACTAGCCTCCTCAATGCCCACATGATGATTGATTTTCTCCACATGCTCTGCTAAAGCAGAGGACTTGGCTCTTCTATGTTTAAGATCAGCTGCATGCTCACTAATCCTTTGATTAATGGCATAATTTCGTTTAATAATATGTGCTAATCCTATATATATATATATATATATATATATATATATATTCTAATCACATTCTTTTATTTTCTTTTTATTATTTCTTAACATATATATTTATTACATTAGCATTCTAATCATATTCCTTTTACAAATTATTTCATGTTATTGGATATAATATATAATGTAATTCATTCTCTAAACATTTATTTAAATAAATGCAACTTGTTCATTTTTAAATGTATTATTATTGACATCTTACCTTATATCATTAAAAGTTAACTATATAAATTAATAACATAGTGCAAAACATTCTATTTAGGACATACATCAGTTTGTTCCATATATGTGTCTATCTAAGTATCACATGTTATCTCTATATTTTAAATAAGGGCATTAACCTATCATCTTGATTATCATTACAAACAAAAACAAATAAAAGACTAAAACAAAAGACTCTTCTTATGAGTTGGTTGAAATTGCACATTGCAGACTAAACCAATAATGGGTGTATATTTTTTTTTAAATATAATATTATTCACCATCTAACAAATATCTTATCATTCACCATTTAACTAACCAGATGCAAATGGCACATTACCTATCTTATTATTCACCATTTAACTAACAAGATGAAAATGGCACATTACCTATCTTATTATTCACCATTTAACTAACAAGATGAAAATGGCACATTACCAATAGTTGACTTAATGCATGGAGTATAATAGTTACAAATATAGAATTTGTATCAAAATAAAATAGGAATTGTCCATCATTGACTTAATATATAGCATATATTACTTATTTTAAATTTATAATGTGTATCACTTACTTTATAAAATTAAATTTTAAATATAATTGAAAAATCATTAAATTAAAATTAAATAATTAATAATAAAATATTTAATCGATCATAAATTATACATATATTTAAAATAACTAGAAATATATTCAAAATTAATAATATAATATCCATTTATAATAATTTAGGTATGATATTCAAATTTATGTAAAATAATGAATCTTATACACTGATTAATTTGAACTAGAACCATGATATGTAACTGAATTGGCAATGACAAACTCCTTTAACAATATACAGAAATTTTAAGTTCAAAACGAGCGGGTGGTAAATTGATTATGATTATTTGCATCAGGTTAAAATACTTTAAAGAAAATTGTTGCTTTCGAACGCAATACGAGAACCTTAGATTCATTATCAGGTATGGCCGACCATGTAACAACAAAAGAGACATATAAAGAGACTTAATACCAAACCACCTGTGAGTTGATAAAAACTATGACATATAAAAGAAAAAATAATAATGTAGAAATAAGTGATATTAGATAATGAATCAATAAAAAATAAAATATTAAAAAACATGATAGAAACGAGTAAAGTTTTATTACCATTTTCATATGAACAAACATTATAAAATATTAAATAAATGATTTTTTCAAGTGTGGTTCACGTTGTTGTGTGGTGCCACACTAATATTTATTAGTAATAATTTGGGCCTATCTACTGGCCATTTTAATATGTTGGGTTAACTTCAAAGGCGTTAAATGATTTTTTCAAAGGGGATTCGCAATAATTCAGGCGGATTAATATGTTGTGTCTAACCTCAAGGGTTTTGAGGACCTCTTAAGTGGCAAGGTACTTAGTAACAGCGCTGTGACTTCCCAATTGGCAAAGTACTTAGCAACGGACCTCTTAATTGGCAAGGTACTTAGCAACGGACCTCCTAATTGGCAAGGTACTTAGCAACAGCGTTGTGACCTCCCAATTGGCAAGGTACTTAACAACGACCCTGTGACCTCCCAATTGGCAAGAAACTTAACATTGGGAACTCAACCAACTAAACTATCCTTGAGAATTAAAGGAATGATAAAAATAAGTGATATTGTATTAAAAATTATTAAAAATTCCATATGATCACAAACATTATAAAATATTAAAAAAATGATAGAATTGAGTGATGTTATACTACCATTCTCATCTGGTTAAAAAACAATGCAAGTATCGTTCATCTTGTCCATGGAACCCACGCTTTGTACGTATTACATATGCCTGCTTCAGAGAGCCCACATGGCATAAAATGAGCATGCCACATAGATCCATAACCTCCTCTGACATGATTCCAATTCCACACGGCTAGTGTTGTTCTACTACTCGTTATGGTACACATGCTGACACAACACGCCGAGTTATTTTGCTTAGAATGCGAGTGCCGAGGAACCACATTTAGCTACATCCAAAACCCCCCCTATCCCAACAGGTCCCTACCTAAATCCTAAATCTAAAAAACAAAAATAAGAGGAACCTACCACCTTACAACGCTAAATCCACCTATTTTCTAGCTGTCCCTACTTGGAAGAGCTAATCAACCCAGTTTCTAGTTAGGGATTAAAGATAATTCCTAAACTTGAAAAGACGGTTTTGTAGAAGAGTACACTTACTTTACTTATTTAAAGAATTTAAAGGTTGATATGTGTCATGTACCAAGCAGGACACAAAGTGTTTTGATTTGATTTAAAAAAATATTATATGCAATAGTTGAAACGAACTGAATGACAAGATTACACCTAAAAACCAGTTGGTTTTGAATTGATTTGATTCAATGATTTCAAACTTTTAGGGAATAGTTGGAAGGAAATGTGGTGGGTGTTATAATGATTTCAAACTTTTAGGGAATAGTTGGTAGGAAATGTGGTGGGTGTTATAATGATTTCAAACTTTTAAGGAATAGTTGGAAGATAATGTGGCGGGTGTTATAAAGAGACGAAATATATGGAATAATTTCAAAGAAAAAGAGGAACAAAGCTGTGCTGTCTTAACCTTCAAACAGAAAACCATTCATACACACTGAGAATTCAAAATTGTACCACATGTACTTTATGCTTTAGTTGTTGAAAGCTAATAACCATGATTCATATTCATTCCATCATTCTAAATAATGTCCTGTCAAGTTAGGTGTGTGTTTGGCTCCACTGGCATTAAGACAATTTCCCCATTGATTATTTCTGTTAGAGAATGTTGTACATTGCAATGATGCATATTGCAAGCAAGTACATGAGGCAGGGCCTTGTAATCCACCTACCAACAATCAAAGTATTCTGTAATTCACTATCATGACACAACAGAGTTTGAAATTCAAAGACTAATGCAGGAAGAAAAAGCTTTGAAATTTAATCTTTCTCTATAATATCTCGAGAGGGCAATACATAATAAGAAGCCACTGTACATGAGGATCTCATGTTCCATGATGATGGGCAACAGAGAAACAAATAAGACCAACAATGCAGACTCTCCCTGATGGGCATCAATACTCGGAATATGCCAGTGGTAGAAAACGCAGGGGGTCATAAAAAGTTTTGTTAGTTGCAGAAATATATAAAGTTGTATAAGGATACCTAGATAAAGTATGGTTAGTGGCTAGTATACAACTCTCTGCAAATTATGGGATGGGGTGAGGGGGCCAAACCACTGAGCTACATTGTTATCTGATGACTGTTTGCAGTGTGCAAAAGAACGGCTTTGATCTCCTCCAGTGCAATATCCCCTCCCCCTCTGGACTGCTGCATCACAGCAAGAGACAACAACAGTTAATCCCTAACCAGTGAAACGACCAATTCCAGAAAAGTTGAATTGTTCTAGGAATCCATTGCTTCCATGGTTTTTTTTTATTTTGTCTGTTCTTCACCCAGAAGTGTCAGAATTATTAAAAAAAAAAACAATTATTCTTCAACCAGAAGCGCCAGAATAACAAAAAAACTCTGGAAGCAATGGATTCCCAAAACGAATTCAACGAAACTAAAGAATTTGCAGGAATCCAAATAACTTAAATCAAGCGCAGAGAGATTCAATACATGAGTAAATGAGTGACGAGAGCTTCTTGTACCCTTTTGCTCACCTCTGCTCGGAAAACGTCCAAAGCAAATCCATTAAAGCAGCTAATAACAGCCTGTTGAACATCAAGGCCAAGCTCATCCAAAGCCCTCATTGTGGAAAGCAACAATCCGGGCCTTCTCGCACAAAACATGTGAATGTTGAGGGACCTTCCATCTCGGGTCTTTACCTCTACCTGCACCGAAAAACAAGCAAGCGTTACAACATATAAACATTCATCATTGAGAAGTTGAGAACTCATAAATATAAGTAGCTTTTTATCACAAGTACCCTTGCAGGCTGAGAATCTGATGCCTCTGAGTGCGCAGGCAGTGAAATGGGAGGACATTCTTCCTTGATACGGCAAGGGATAAGCGGTGGCGTGGAAGGAGTCAAGGGATAATGGAAGGCAGAAGGAACAGGCAGATTCAGAGGTAGAGGCAGGGCAGTAGCTGACAGTGGCCTCTCTGAAGTCCCTTCCAGTTCTGTATGGAGATCATTTATACGCTGCAGAAGTTCCTTCAAGTACTCAATCGCATCGCCAAGAATCGATGCCCTGTCCATCTGCAGCAAGTCATGCAAAACAATTTCAAGATGCGCAGATGTTAGGTGTATCCATCAAGAAGATGAAATGGAAAAGAATGAAAACTAGGGAAAGAATTTGTTGAAAAGCTATAGAAAGAATCTGCTGAAGACCTTTGAAATCTTGGGAACAACTGAGCGAAGCATGTAGAGGCGATCGTTCAGCTTCTTTCTGCGCCTACGCTCTGCCATGAGATTCTTTGCAGGCAAGCCCTTCTTTTTCCCTTTATCTGCTGGAGGGCCAGGGCCAGGGGCGGGGCCATCTTGACCTGACATGGCTTGTTCCGGTTTGGCGTCGTCGGTTTCATAAAGCAACCCTGACCCACCGCCTCCGCTCTCGTCGTCCATGTTGTCTTCTCCTGCCAATTGCTCTTCACCTTCCTCCTCGGGATTCGAAATCTGGACCCGGACCCCGTCTCCTTTGGGAGACTTGGGCAATGCCCTGGTGTTGGGGCTCTCTTCGTCAGGCAACAATGGGGCTGGCGAGGAATGCCTGGCCATGGCTCGCTTCTGAAATAAAGTGGCCTGGCCACGCTCAGCTTTAGACCTACTGCCTAACAATGATGACCCGGGATCGTGACCACCTCTGACGAGAAGACCGCTCAGGCCACTGTCTACTACGCCGCCATTGACGAGCATGCCATTATAGTCATTTCCTGCAAATTGCAGGCAAGGACTCAGACTGCCAACCGGAGTTGAGGAGGGCATGGAGGAACCGAGCAGCTGAATCCCGCTGGGGTTAAAAAGAAGCGAGGGTGCATTAAACCCCGAAACCATGGCTCCCCCAATCCCAAAATTGACAGGAGAAGGCAACGACGGACTCCCCATCAATCCCACATTGCCATCGAAATTGCTCGTACTGGAAGCTCCCGCACCAGCGTCTAGAAGAGAAGACATGCTTGTATTTGGAAGCGTTTTCTTTCTGGGTACAAAAGACATGAATGACTGTACACGGGAAGGATCCAAACTGAACGCACTTGATGTTTCAGGGGCAGAAACAAACGAAGAAGTATAGGCCAGTTCATCCATGAGAGAGTTATTATCCTGGCCCCCTGGCATATACCATTCATCTTCCAGCATGGCTTTAAAGGACTCCATCTGCTCTATTCAAAAACAAAGAAGTAGCTTAGAGGTTCTGTTCAAAACCCCATAAAACCAAAATGCATAGAGCTTATACTCCACCCTGCGACTCTGGCATGTCCGAAGTTTTACTCTAGACAAATCGATGCATTAACCTCTTTCCAGTGCCTATCAGTGGTCGCGGGTACCAGTCTCACTGCGGTCTATAGTAGCTAGCCCAGTGGGAAAGAGGGAGCATATTATGGCACAATACTCGAAAAAAACACCAGCAGCAGCCACATGGAGATGCCTGAGCGCGTTTTCCTCCTCGAACCTCTCGCGGGACCAATACTGGGCATCCAACGCAGTCTACTAATTTCCAGAGAAGGAGCGTTACCTACATAAATAATGCGAGTTCAATGAATTTTATAACGGAGAAGCAGCACAGTTGCCCAGATGTCGATATGAGAGGAAAATATTAGACGGGCGGTCGCGGCTCTGAGTATGAGCAGAGATTTGTTTCAGAAAAAAACGCACCGATTGGAATAAAATGATGAGCAATTTCCTCTTCTTCAATAAAACGCCTTTCCCAACACGCCATTGCCCTTCCTGCCTTGCCCTGCTTGCTTTCTCACGCACCCACCCACCCATTTCTATCGCCTCTCCTCCCCCCTCCTTCATCCATCCCTTTTGCTTCGCTGGCTTTTCACATCCATAAATTGCGGTTACGTTTCTCATCCTTGTCCACTCTCACGGGGTTAAGCCTCCTAATTACTAAAGGCTAAGGCTAGCTTGAGGGTGAGGGTAGTGATTGTGGAATACGGTTTGATTTTGCAAAGGTTTCTTCAATAATTCTTTATTTCTCCTCGAGCTAAGCTCTATAACATTCAAAGTTGCCAGCGTGGTGTTGCTTTCTCTGGTCAAAGTTTTATTCTATTATTTTAAAGTATCGGCTGGTCACCAATTGCATGATCGTACATATTGAGCGAGTTCATGGCACTCATAGCCCTCGAGACACAAAGAGTGTGTGTGAACCCAAAGAGAGGTGGGTGGGTTGAACTTGGTGACCTCCTAAAGCTACAAAGCATTCGATTGGGAGACAATACCCATGGAGTGAGTTTAGGACACTCATTGTTCCCTTTCATATTGTGATAGGAGGAGTGTGTGAACATAAAGAGTAGTTGGATTTGACCCTTCGACCTTTGTGAGTTGTAAAGTATTGAGAGGAGGTTGGATGATTGATCTATATATTGTTATAGATATTTCATTAGAATGGTTCATCGCAACATAATGTTTTAAAAAAAAAATTACTAGGTAACATTATATTGAAGATTGCAGACTTAATATTTTTAACTTTAACACAAAAATTATTGAAATAAGTTAAAAATTAAAATGAAAGAGACAAGTAATGGCACACCATCCATATAACAAACATAAGATGTACCTTGTGAAAACCCAATACTAGAAAAACCTAGCTAGAAGCTAAGGCCCATGCTTTGCTCTTTTCTTCTTAGTTATCCTAGTACAAAGAAATGGGCATTCACTATGGAGATGACATGGACATTATGGTCAATATTGCTACTATAAGGACTACTTCCTTTTATGATCTCTCTCAATATCCCACTCCCAATAATTTTCTCTCCTATGGAAAAGTACTCAATCCCATAAGAATGAAACCCCTACCTTTCCAAGTAGCCTATTATTTAACATAGTCTGATGGTTGTCTAGGGTTGGGATTAGCATTTTTGCATGCCTTAACCCCAATTATTGTTAGGGTTTTGGACCCTCCAGAATAACCTTGAAAGTCCACACATGACTATCTTGACATGTGTTAGTAATGGACACTAATGTGGCATCCACCCCATACCCTGGTGGTCAACAAGATAGTTCAACTTGCAAGAGGCATAACTTCCGCATGCAAACTTGGATTGAGGTGATTTTCACGTTGTTGGAAAGCTCTTGCAGTGTAGAATGAGATCAAGAGGTTGTGAGCTATGATTGCAAAGTTTTGAACCCAAAAAATGGTTATTTAAGACCTCAAACAAGCTCAAGAAAGCACAAGATGGACATTGGTTTGAATGGGCTAATCTGCATAGATATTATCGATATACAATCAGAATCAAAGCATTTGCGCAGGCTATGCATGGCTAATCAGTGTCCAAGCTATAAAAGGGTCAAAATCAAGGGTATAGGCTATGCATCAAGGTCAACAAGTCAAAGGCTTCTACAACTGACTCAATGTGGGTAAAATAGGATGATAATAGATGCCCCCTAATGCCTGAGGCTAGAAGAGAAATTGATGGCCAAAATGCATTACAACAAAACTCAGAGCTCAAAATGGGAGGAAGGAGTCAGGACTGCAAAGCTGAATCAGAGGAACTCAAATACTGAAGTGTCAACCCTGCTGATAACATCCCTGAGTCGAACATACCCATGCTCAGTCATACAGAGAAAGTGAACATGACCACCAACTTTATACTGTGGATCCATGACATGAAATCCTATAACATGGCCACAAACAATACATAGTGGATCCATGTGACAAATTAGAAAGATCGTAGCCGCCAACAAATAGAATATGGATCCATGCCACAATATACATCAGTAGGACTATGGACACATAGAAAATAGGTGCCCTAGAGTAGTCCTTAAAGTACATGTATGATACATAACCCCAACACATCCTAGGAAGGATGGCATATAAGAGTGAAATGTCCCTAACTCGGGGTCTTCCACATAATCCTGATGGTACAAATATACAACATGCTAATAGATGTGTTAATGTCAAGCATGGTAGAAGTCACCTGATTATTGGTCAATGAGGTGTATCGTTAACAAACACTAGGGAACCCACCAATGATGAAAATGGACCCCAAGGTACCTAGCACAATTTGCTAAGTGTGAATAAATGAGCTAACTTCAAACACTCGTAGAAACGACCGATCAAGAGTCAATGAGGTAAACCCATTGTTGATCGTGAGGAAGACAACAGTGGCGAAAAGAAAACCAAGGCTTAGTAGCATGCATAAGTAAGGTTAAAAATTCATAGAAATCACAAGGTATAAAATGTGGAATCCTCCTGGGGTAAGGCCAGAAGCTAATAAAGAAGAGAAAAATGACGCTTAGATTCTAAGTCATGGTGGGTCAAAAGAAGGAATTCTGAAAAGAAAAACAACGCTACATGGACACCAGCATGGAAAAGAGGTGCTAAGCTAGGGCATCCATCTAAAGATAATTTCTACCAGTAAGTTATGACATGCATAAGAAATACAGGATAATATTGCAACTTGACAGGGTCGTACCTAAGGCACAATGAAGATGGTAATGAGGTCAATAATGCAACAGAAATGGTAGTGAGAGACCTACCCCTATATGTCATGTTCAAAAAACGTACCTCGAGCTTGATGTAATAATGGAACCATAATAATCACTTTAGGAAAAATATAATAAAAATTTCCCATCCTCCTGCAAATAAATAAATCATCATAATAATAAAGCAAAAAGTGACCCCCCTGTTGGCCTCTGATTTTGACTTATTTTTATTATGTTTATTTCAATATTTATCACTTTTTCCCACTATCTTGCTGCCATATTCACCTCATTTTCATCCATCCATGCATAACAAGGTAACTAAACTAAGTCTTTTAATTATTTTAGTATTTTTCTAAAAAATGAGCATTTAATTAAAATTCAGATAGAACTAGAAAATCTTGTAATAGCTCCATTGAAGTCATGGTTGTAGGACACCTGGGCTCAAACCAAGCGTATATTTGGAAACTACAAGAACCAAGGATGAATGAACATCTATTGGGACACCTCAAAACATCTGCGAAGTAGCCGATCAACGTTGGTCAAACTTGACCAGTCATCCAGAATATCCCCTGAAAAGGGGCAGTTTTAGGATTTTTGGGGATTCTTCCTGATTTTTTGTAACTAATGGATAGTTTCGACCTGATGAAGTGGGATAACATTAATGATAGTTGTTTCAGAATTTTTAGCTTATATGGTTATCATTTTTCCTATTTAAGAAGAGGCATTCATAGTTAGAAACAATGGAGAAAAATTGAAGACTATTATTTTGAGATAATTGAAGACAAAGATTTTTTTTATGATTTCTTTGTGCTTGCTGGAGTGAATGAGTTGTTGTAGCTGAGTGTTTTAACAGTGTACCAGCAAGGTTGGAGGCCCCCCATACCAAGCTAAGTACACTTTGTTGTATAATGTTTATAATTGTGCATATGCTAGTTTAGTTCTTCATGTTCATCATATTTATTTGTTGTAAATATTTGTAGATGTTTTCAGTATGAATTCATTTTATGGCCATGTTTTAAGTGAAGATTGCTTTCCTTTCAGTAATTAGCTTGAATGTGGAAGGACAACTAGGACTCTTAGAAAAGAGCCTCTTCTCCATGAGCTAGGACTAAACTGAAACAAGATTCACTTCCTTAAATGCTTTTCTAGATTAAATTCTTATGCTTTCATAGTTTACATTCTCTCATGCTTTCTTAGATGTTTGGCAATGTTATTATAGAAAGATTGTGGAAGGACAACCAGGTCTCTTAGAAAAGAGCCTCTTCTTCATCTTCTAAAACAAACTAATTTCATTGACCAATCATTTATGCTTTTATAGAATAGATCTAAATGTTTTTACTTACTTTTGTAGAATGAATTATATTTGTAATATGCATTTCCATTTTCACAACTACTTTAGTTTTATCCAAAATTCCATAAATTGTGGTTTGCTTCTAAGATTACCAACTTGGATTGATGAGTAAAATATATGTTTAATTTACCCAGTAAATTGAGCTGACATTTTTGGCGTCGTTGCTAGGGAAGCATATTTGGATATAACTAATTACAAAGATCATTTAACCAAAAAAAAAAAAATTAGGATTTTTCATTATGGTCATTTATGCCTAGACAAAGAGACGAAAAGGGTAGATACACAAAATAAGACCCCCCAACTACTAAACCATTGGTAGAAGCAGGACTACCTCCATTTGAATTAACTACACCAATTGCTGGAAAACCAACTTTGGAAGAGTTAGAGGAAAAACAACGTTCAGGACAAAGGTTAACACTTGTTGAAAGACAAACTTTGTTAGCTTATGAAGTGAAGAGAAAACAAAAACAAACAGGAACATATTCCATAGGAAAACAAAGAGAGATAAGAAAACCAATTGATCAACTTATTCTTGAACAATTAGATCAACCCATCTTTGAACAATTACATCAAACTATTTTTGAACAAAAAAAACAAGTTGAAAATACACAATCTCAACTTGATATTGAAAATTTTGAAATTGTTGAAAAAGATATGGCAGAAGAAGGGCAATGATCTAATATCCCAATACTCACTCCAGAACAAAGGATACAATATGAAAATCAACAAAAAGAATGGCAAAGAAAAAGGGAGGAACAGATGAGGAGAGAAGCAAAAAAAAAAAGAGAGGAAGATGCCAAAAGAGAATATGATCATAAGAGAAGACAAGACGGAGAAATAGAAAATGATGAAGAAGCTACTTTTGGATTCCCAATTTTAGATACTAGAGCAATTCTTCGAGAAGAGGTAAAAATGAAGAATATTTCACCTTCGGTTTTGCCAAATTTCTTTGGAATGTATTTAGAAGATTCTGATTCATTCATGTTTGAATTTGATATCTTATGTCATAATTATGGTTATACTGATGATAGACATAAGCTTCGTCTTTTTTCTGCTACTCTTAAAGCAACTGCATTAAAATGGTTTATGGGACTAGGAGAACACATTATAACTTCTTGGGAAGACATGAGGAAATTTTTTCTTAAGAAGTATCAAGCCTATTGTAGGCCTAAAGATTCAAAGGAAGATATTTTTAGGATGTCTCAACAAGAAGATGAAAGTTTGGAAGAATACTCAGAAAGATTTCTTTACAACTTACAAAAATCCAAACAACATTCTCTAAATCCTCACACCATTCGAACAATTTTTCTTAAAGGAATACGAGATGAGTATCTTGATATTCTCAATGTGATGGGAAAAGGAGACATCTCATATTTTCCATTTGATGAAATTGCAGAATTGTGTCAAAAGTATTCCAGAGGTAGAGAAAAGAGTGGAAAAAGAGATGTAAATTCAAAAGTTACTAAATCAGCAACAGGAAGCATAACAAGAGTTGAATTAGGGAATTTGTTTGAGAATTTTAAAACTGACATTTTGAGCACATTGGGAACACAAGTTGATGTACTTAAAGCTAAGAAGAAACAAGATGAAAAAGATCTAGTACTATCAATTTTCTGTCCTAAATGTAGGAAGAAACATCCACTAAGGGAATGTCCTTTAGATGGTATTCAGATTTGTGGACTTTGTACTGAAAATCATCTAACTGATAATTGTCCAAAGCTAAAGGAATTACAAGAAAATTCAATAGATGAAAGTCAAGGAATTGACTCTCTCTATTATTTGGCACCAAGAAGACCTTGGCAACCACGGTTTACAGGTATGCCTCAAAATTTACCTCAACAAATTCCTCAACAATTTACTCAATATCCTGCCCAAACTTCATGGAATGCTCCTATGCCATGGCAGGCTTGGCCTCCTTAGCAAAACCAAAACCAACCTTCAAAAAGTTGGTGAGGATATGCTTATGGAGCCCAACCTCCCCAACAATTTTACCCTCAACAACCATATCAACAACAATATCAATCTTATCCTCAATAGTCATATCAACAACGATATCCTCAACAACCATTTCCATATCAACAATTCCTACAATTCCCTCAATCAAATCCATTCACATAACAAACAATGCTTGCACTAAATCAACCTCAACAACTTCAACTGCCTTCTAACCAAACACCACCCAGACCAACTCAACTACTAGCTCAACTAGTAGCAAATCCAAGCAACAAAGTGGAGAGGCCAATCTATAATATTAAAGAAGTAACATCATATTCAATTCTTCCTATTCAAAACATCCACTTGAGGTCTAGAAATTTTTTACAAAAAGACTCTCATATGATTATAGAATAACAAATTGAGGGGAGAGAAATCCTGAAAAACATAATGCAGAACAACAAATTCAGAAGAGTAGAATAATAACAACTCAAACACCTCCTTTTCCAGAAAGGTTAGTAGAGCAAAATTGTTCAATCTCTCTTCCTAAATTTGACATTTTAGATGAATTGAAAAAGTCTTATGTAAAATTCCTTTATTGTGTGCTATTAAAGATATTCTTGTTTATACAAAGGCAATTAAGGAATTGTGTACAAAGAAAACTACAAAAAGAAAACAAGATCACCTATGATTCATGTCATTGGGAAATTAGCTAGTCTTATGTCAACAAAAAACCACAATTGAAAAATATGTTAATTCCGGAATACCTATGGTAACCATTTCAATAAAAAAAAATTCAGTTTCTAAATCTCTAATTTACTTAGGAGTTGCTATCAATGTCATGACAATAGAAACCATGACATATTTAAGCTTGCCAAATATCCGACTGACCACTACAATTCTGGAACTAGCTGACAGATCCAAAGTAGTGCGACAAGGAGTACTCGAAGGCATTATTGTTTCTTTGGATTCTTGGGAATATCCTGTAGACTTCCTAATCCTACAGCCAAAATCAAATTTAGGAGGCCATCCTATTGTCAAGGTTAATCCTCTTTGCAGACAGAGACGATCCCTCTAGCCTAATGAGTGGGTCTAGCAACTGAAGTAACAATCAACTAGACATCTTCCTAGGTTACAATTAAAAAGGAGAACGAAGGAGATGGCCTACATTGTTCTGATGCTATTTCGATTTCCTTTGTTGAGGACCCTGAACTGCTTATATCATGGGCTTGTTCATTCTTCTCTCAGTGTTTATGCACCTGTACAAGTGATCAAGACACAACAAGGCATGCCAAAATAAATAGAAAATCCAAAAGCAACCTACTTAACTGATCAAGGAATGTCAAGCTAAATGATACATGAACATATAATTTTGGGAAGATGAACGATCAGTTGTGTATTATTAGAAAATAAAGGGAAGCTTACAACCAAATCTTTGATGTTGATAGGCTCTCCTTGAGTGGTAATCCAAGTCCAAGCCACAACTCTCCAAACACTCCTTCTCCAAGTCAAATGAATGGCCTCTAGGCACAATCTTAGCATAAGGGTGCAAATAGACATAGAACAACCATTTGTGAATGGGAAAATATGAATATATAGGCAGGGAAAGGGAGTTAGGATCTCTCCAAAGATAGGATTAGGCCCTCATCTCAAGGAGGTATCTCATAGGGATAAGAACAAGAGGCCAAATTGGGAGAATTCAACCTCATCTATGCCAAACAACCTCCAACTCGCTACTCTGGAAGCTTCTAGATCACGAAGCTTCTCATCCTCTTTGGGAAAATTGCCTTTTTAGGGATCATCGCGGGTATACAAGGGAATAGAGTGATGCCATCGTGGGTCAAGCGTGATGCAACAAGTGACCATCTTGGTTTTTAACTTCATAAGAGTGATGAGTCTCAAAATTAGGGTTTTAGAGCTATTTCTTCATGGGAAAGCTAAAGG
Organism: Pinus tabuliformis; assembly: GCA_031772625.1. Classification (NCBI taxonomy): domain Eukaryota; kingdom Viridiplantae; phylum Streptophyta; class Pinopsida; order Pinales; family Pinaceae; genus Pinus; species Pinus tabuliformis. Next base: position 1,128,866,440 of record CM062815.1, on the reverse strand, counting down.
CATTTTCCAATCAATGTTCTAGGGAGGATATGAGCTGCATATCTGAATAAGTACACTGCATGATGGTCATGTTTCGGGCACTTTAGGGTATGTCACGGGGAAGTGCAGGAGGTGTGACAAAATACTGTGTAACAGATGCCCCCTAAAGCATGAAGGTAGAACAGGGAGTGATGGATGAGATGCTTTATGAACTTTTGCAAGGACGAGAACAAACATTGTCAGGAGACTTGCAAATCAAGGATGCATATACATATACATATCTGATATCAAAACATGAATCCACGGGATGGATGCAGCCATCCGGATAATAACGACTATATGAAAGGATCCATGGTATGGGCGAAACCATCCAAATGAGAAGGATCATCTGTAAATCTAAGATCCAAGGTATGGACGTAGCTATCCAATATAGGAGGATCATCATAAATGTAAGTCCCACTGTATGGTCACAGCCATTTGTATAGCATAAACATGTGTACAATCATGAATAACACATACCTCCACGTAGGCTGAGTCATATCAAACAAGAATCAGGGTCTTCCGCTCCATATTTTTATGCTCCTATACCAATAGGTGTCATATTTCATGATTGACAAGTAAAATCCCAAATATGTTCATCCTTTCCATGCTGCAAAGGTTCCATATTTTGAAAAAAATCAAAATTTAAAAAATGAAAAGAGGGTATGCCCTAAAAGAAAGATCAAAGGGCAAAAACATTGAAATGGTCAATAAGAAAGCAAATGAACCCCAAATGAAGGAGACCAAGAAAGTGTGCTAGTCCAAAATGCCACTACTATTCTATTTTTGCATAAGAACTTCATGGTATGCAATCAGTTGATTCTTGCCACAGCTGATGGATGGCCAAATAGCTCAATCTTGGCCAAGTTCATGTTTAAATTTCTTGTTTTAGAGATAGAGAATAAAATCTGTCCAAACATTTCAAGCTTGGAAGATAAGTAGTTAGATAGAGAAGCAAAGGTGCTCAACAACTAAATCTGAGCCCTTGGAAGAAATAAGGGCAGACTTAGATAGGATGGCAGTCAAAAGAGAAGAAGAGAGTAAGGGTTTGCTAGTTTAAATGCACCCAAGGAAAAAAGAAGAAAAAATGTTAGGTGTAATAGGTTGGGTAGGCAGTTTTGAGGTTGCAGAAGCAGGCTTGTGAGTAATTTTGTCTTTCAAAGGTGATTCACCTCATGGATATCATAAGTGCCATGGCAAGGTGTGGCTACAAAATCAGGTGATGCATGTCTAACTTCCCTCCATACTTCTCCCAAAATCACTCAGTAATCTCCCCCCTAAAGAGATTGGGATCTGCTCAATACTCTTAAAAACACTCCATTTCATGAAAAACCTAAGAAGTATAACATTCTTGCTTTGAAGCCACATTTCTTGTGTAAAAATGCTTTTCTTCCATTATGCTAAGTTTTCCAACTTCATAGCCTGGCGCCCTTTCATTTCCCTAAGCCTAAGTTTTTCACTTTTCAACTTAGTGCTTTTGTTTGAACATATCTTTCATATTAACCCTTAACTTTGTTATATAATTCCTATATAATATTTTTCCCTCCCCGTATTATATAAATATATGAAAAATCCTGAAAAATCTAATATCCCACCCCCGGCTAAACTATAAGCCATATGTTATTATACAAAAGGAATTAAAAGGTTTATTTGAAACCTTTTAATAATCCATTGCCGCGCCATTTAAAAGAGTTAATCAACATCCGGTTGATTAATTAACTTAACCCCTGCAACCCCGATAACCAAAGGTCATACCCGCCCACATTAAAAAATGTTGATTTAATTGATGGGCCTCGCACTGTAGCCTCCGCCATATCCCATTCACCGCCCACTGTCAGATCTAGGCTCAACCATCCAACAACCCAGATCGATATCGCGGCACCCTTCCATAGCAAACTTTAGCGCCTAGGGGATGGTGGTATTCTCGCCGTACCAAGGGACAGGTGGCGCCCTCCTGCGATGCTCACTGCCCTCCAACTCGATACCACCTTTGCCCAAAAGCGGTGCGGGGCCAAAACCGCTTACCACCCCGCTGCCTCCTCGTTGACATCATCACCACCTCATCCATGACGTCACCTCCTCGTCAGTGCCACGTCATCACCACGTCACCCGCTACACGACAAAATACTCCGTCATGCTGACGTCATCCAACCGAAATGCGCCAAAAGCCCGCCAAAGTCAATTTTTTGTTAAAAAAAACGTGAAAACGTCATTTTCACTCATTTTCTCTGCGCGACTATTGCATGCAGTGTACGTCCAAAGCAGCGCTCGATCATACAGTCTGCCACCTAGCCAAATCAAGTCCACAGTCCGGTCTTCCAGCTCGTCCCGCAACCTGCAATCCGCACAGTGCACTGTTAAAAACAGGTATTTACCTCAATTTTGTTTCCAAACCCTGTTTTTTTAGCTCTCCTCTGCAAAATTTTCCAAAGCTCCCAAATTTGAGTTGAATTCACCGTACTGCCTTCAAATAGGCACACCACAACCACTGCTCTTTACCCATTTTTGCCAAAAAACCCTGCAGACTTCGTTTTTCTCTGTAAATTTACCCAACTGGCTAAGTTCAAATCCACTGTGGTCTGCAATTCCCGTAGAAAAGCCCCTGAACTATTATTTCGCCTACTTTTGCTACAAAAACCCAAATTCTAGTTTGAAAATCACAGAAAATTGAGCAACGGAAGCTCCGGTGGCCCTGAACATTGCTCCCCTCAAAGACCTGGAGTGGTTGCCCTTGGCTGATAGGGATTTTCAAATACAAGACTTAACTGGTTACAAAAACCACCTCCAAGCATTCTGTGAAATTAGGAACAGTCACCTAAGTAAAACTGATCTATATGGAATATGGGAATCTAATTTGCCCAGGTACTACCTCCCCTCAGTAAATGTATTCCCAGATATAATCCGCCTGTGCTGTGCCAATTATGAACCTGTCAAAAGAGCAGTTATGACTCCATCTGGAACTGTCCTCTTCCATATAACCCCTAAGTCCATAAATGAAATGCTACACTTCAAACCCATTCAGCCTCTGACTCCTCTTTCTATGGGATTCTTGCTTGAGCAAGGCTCTAAACTATCCAGTGCAGAAATAGGCCGGATTGCTAAGTTATTCATGAGACCAGATTGCCAGCCCAGAGAGCCACCTCCTTTTCACCATGTCTAGTTCAATGAAGTTGGAAGATTCATTATTGATATGATATCCTATGTCCTGGGATTTAAGACAAGTGAATATGTTGATGAGACCATTTTAGCTTTGTTGTCCATGTTTATTCCAGGACATCCCCCTGCTGTCAAATATGACTTTGCTACTTTCATTGCCAACAAGATCCATGACCAATTCATGAGTCTAGAAAGAGAAGGAGTCTTCAAGTATACCTCTTATATATATCATTTGTTCTTATATTATCAAACAGATAGTTTTCAGTTTCCCATCAGAAAATTGGATTCTAAAGGAGAAAGGAGGTCTGTGATCTTTTGGACCTCAGTCTTCCATGAAGTCCATAACTCTCCTTACACTTACTGTGAATTCATTGATTTGTTTATACATCTGGTCTCTTCTCTACTGATGAGAACTCCTCCTCCTAGAATCTCTGGTGATATGCAGAAAATTTCACAGCTCTCCAAAAGCTACAAGATAGGTGACTCGTGTTAGCTACCTATACCAATAGGTTTCATATTTCATGATTGGCATTGAAAAGGTCCAAATATGCTCTGCTTTGATGATGCAAAGATCACATATTTCCAAGAGAATACAATCTGGGCTTATAGCTTGATGCAGACTCAATTTTGATGGATGGTCCAACAGTCTAACCTGGATCATGCCATGTTTTCAATTTTCAGTTGTAGAATAGAGAAAGAAGTCTGTCCAAACTGTTTAATCTTGGCAGACAAGTAGTTTAGGTAGAGAAATAAGGTTCCTACCAGCTTAATATGGGACCTTGGAAGAAATAAGGGCAGAAGTAGATAGAGAAACAAAAGAAAAAGCCAAAGAAAAGAAAAGGCAAGTAAGGGTCTGCAAGCCTAAGTGCACCCTCCAAGAAGAAAAAAATGCTAGGCAAATAGATGGGTAGGCAGTTGGGGTTGCAGAAAGGTCATTTCTTATAAGTTGCATGTGTGCTAACTTTGTTTACCAAAGCAAAATCAATAAATTGAGAAGGTGTTATTCTTCATCAAGTTGCAGCAAGCAAAGAAACATGTCTAACCTCCCTTCTTCCCCTCTTTCCATTTCATTACTAACACTCCCTCATCAGTTGAGATTCATGGAAGAAATTATGGTTTCATGGTGGTTCTTAATCTTTTTTAGAAGCCACATTTCTTGTCTAAGATTCTTTTCATTTTGATCTACTTCCTAAGCTAAGTAAGTTTCAAGTATGCTTAGTGACATCAACCCTCATTTGCATTCCCCCCATATTAACCACTAATTCTATTGTATAAATCCCCTATCTTACCCTTTCCTTAGTATTATAACACCATGGTGTATAAATCCCAAACATGGTATAAATATCCCTTCCCTTGGCATTATAGCCATATGTTCTCTTTCAGGGATCAAAAGGACATCTGGTCAGTTTGATAAGCCTTAGCCTTACCCCTCTCCCCTCTTCTGAATCCATTTGTCTCATTTGAAACTTCATTTGCTAAGAAAACCTTATTAAAAACCCCTTTTGTCCCTTTAACCCGCTTCATTTACAAAAATATTCATAAAAAACCCACTTTTTATGCTATCCAATGGTTCGGGCGCTATATTGGTTTTATTTGAAAACACATTACAAAACCATCGAAATCCTTCATACCCCAATAGGTCTTCCGCTAAGCGCGCATCCCAAAAAATATATTTTTTAAATCTCGCCCCCCTACCATATCGCCCGATCACTTCATCAACCCGTCAGCCGTCCGATCGGGCGCCTCTGATCGGACGACCCTTATACGTATCGGGTTGGTCCCGATGCCCGATAGTTAGTACCCGAGAAACTGATGAAGGGTTACGTCAGTCCTCGGCCACACGTCACCTTCTCAGTCTCTCGGGTTGCCCCCTGACAAAACCACCGCCGTATCGTAGGCGGTCCGAGAAAACCATTACCGCCTTCGTTGATTACCGCCAGTTTTGCCGGGCTTGTGTCATCTCCGCGCCAGAGCCACGTCGCTGCCACCCCGCCATCGCATCACCTCATTCGTCCATCCTTGCGCTGACATGCCCGCCACTTCAGCAAATCCGTGGACCAACCAGGACCTGCCACATCACCCGGTGACGTCAAGCTGACGTCATCCGACTCCGACCCCACCTGATGACGTCATCCCAAAAAGGTGCCAATATGCCAAAAATCCATATATTGGCCAAAATTTCGTGTTTTTTCTACTTTTGCTGAAAGAGACTGTTGTTGTTCCTGCATGTATTTTACGTCCAAACGAGCACCAGCCTGCTAAAGTCGATTCCGAGACCGCCAGAGCCTCCATTGCACCTGCATTCGCAACTCTTGCCGACGAATTCACCAGGTATTCTGCAAAATCATCCCATAAGCCTGGTTTTATCCATAATTCCGCAAATAAACTGGTAACAGACTGTAAAACTCTGTTTTCACCGTTAAACACCCAGTGACCTGCACTTATATCCAGCCAGTCAAGCCATTAAACTCCTGCAGGGCCGCATTTGACAAATTGAGTTGAAATTCACAGCTAGTTCGCGCAGTCGTGAACTAGGAACCTTAACTGACCAAATTCACCATAGAAAACACTTTGCTCAATCCTGCTACTGTTTTATCAGTCATTTAAACAGTATTTCAATTGCTGTTTTACTCAATTTGCCTTCTGTTTCTTATATTTCACCTCCCTTGCAAAAGAAGCATTCCTCTGTGTCATTCTGTTCAAGTGGAACCAGTTTACATACAAATCAAGAGCCACAGTAGCCATGGAGACACCAATAGCTCTAAACATCCAGCCTCTGAATGCCCCTCACAAAGAGATAAATTGGAAACCCCTGGGGGACTTGGATTATCAAATGTTAGATTGGTTTCCAATGGGCTCCAAGTATAATATTCATATGATCAATCGAATAAAAGCCCAACACCTTGGTGGGGCTGATATTTTAGGGATTTGGGATTCAAATTTGCCCATTTACAACCTCCCTCAAGTCAATCCCCTTCCAGATTTGATCCACAAGTGCCAGGAATGCTATGATCCTTGCCAAAGAGCTGTTCTTACTCCTACAGGTTCAGTGTTGTTCTAAATCACTCCAGAAACCATCAATGAGATGCTCCACTTCCACTCTGCAAGGCCATTGACACCCCTGTCCATGCTGGATTTAGTAAAGAAGGGAACTAATTTGTCACATGCCCAGATTGTCAAGATCAACCAGTTATTTGTAGATTCATGTTCTGAAACTATAAGAACTCCTCCTATTGGATATGAGTACCTAAATGAATTGGGCAGAATGCTAGTGGACTTAATCAGTTATGTCATGGGGTATAAAGGAATTGAAGATGTTGATGACACCATAATGGCAATGCTGTCCATATTTTCCCCGGGAATGCCTCCTGCTGTACACTATGACTATGCTACCTATATTGCAGAAAAGATTCATGAGCAACTAATGAATCTACCAAGGGAAAGAGTGTTCAGATTCACCTCATACATCTACCATCTGTTCTTGTTCTATCAACCAGACAGCTTCCCTGTTCCCCTCAAGAAACTAAATGCCCAGGGAATTCCAAGATCAGTTGTCTTTTGGTCTTCAGTTTTTCATTGTGCTTCTCTCTCACCATACACATACTGTGAGTTCATAGACTTGTTCACTTTCCCAGCAATGACCTTGCTATATGGTGTACCTCCTCCAAGGCTAACTGATGAGATGCAAAGAGTCCTCCACCTCTCTAAAGCCTACAACATTGGTGATTGGTACTTCTACCAACACCACACAGTAATCAAAATCTATGGCTGTGAATTGGACCCTTTTAGGCTTCCAAGGTATGTCCCCATGAGGCTCTTTGCCCTAGAATACTTCAGACAGTTTGGAAATGCTGACTACATCCATTTCCAAAGTAAAAACAAGAAGGTGCAACTGAAGGTGAGGAGCCAGCTAGGTCCTTTCTTATATAACAAAAGAGAAGAGGGATGGAGGGAGGCAGATAGTATCCTAGAGGGCCTCAGATTTCAAACCAGCTTCAGATGGTTACCCTATGACCGTAATCACTTTATTTCCCTCAGGAGAATAAAACACAAATTAGGCACATATGCACATGTGAAGTTGCCTCATATTGAGAAGTATGCTAATGCCTTGAGCTAGAAAGAAGGCACTCTAGAAGAGCCAATTACTAAAGAGCAGATGCTAGAGAATGAAGCTAGAAATATACAAAAGGAGGCTGACTTGGAAACTTGTGAACAGGTCTCTTCCTCATACCAAAGGCAACTTGGAGAAGCTGCCTCATCTTCAACAACACATCAGCAAACGGCCATGAAAACTCAGCAAGCATCCAGCAAAGACAAAGAAAAGCATGTGGAGGAGGAACAACTACCTCCTATGACTCAAGAACAAACAGATAAAGAGATGGAGCAGCAGCAAGAAGAACATCAACAACAGCAACAACAGGAAGAACAAAGGCAGGAACAGCCTGTGCAGCCAGAACAAACAGTGGAAGCCCCAAAATCCACTGAGTAACAGCCACAGCAAACTGTGCCTCCAAGGCAAGAAACATCAGTTGAGGCATCAATCCTCCAAACTCCACAAAAGGAGGATGTAAGCAGAAAGAGAGACAGAGAGACTCCCCTAACATCTTCTATAAATCAGGGAGAAAAAAGGCAAAGATTGAATGATCTTTCCGAGCAGGATATGACAATAAGGCAGTCATTAGGCATGGGCCCACCAAGCAGAGAAGCATCCGCCAGTTCCTTTCAGCAGGAACAAGACAGAACAATAGGAGGAGAAGTCAGCTCCTCTAGCCAGCAGAGGGAGGGTGAACTGAGCATCAAGCAGCAGTTCATTGAAATTAAGAAGAGGAGTGAGCCAATAAAAATACAGCTATATAACCATCTGTTGAAAATGGCTCCCACCAACCAGCAGCGCTTAATGTCTGCATTTGATGTTAGTGAGGGCAAGATGATCATGAGCCACTTCATGCCAACTACATTGCAGCCACAGTCCCATGCTGATTACTTAAGGACCAATCTTGAGGTCCTTGCCAAGGACATTCACCCAATGGATAAAATTGAATTGCACAAGCAGACAGGTGAGATGGTGTATGCTTCCCTGGCAGACCAAACATTGGACAACTACAGGCTACAAAGTAGCCTTAATAATACAGCCTCTCAACTAGAGTTGGAGAGAGCATCATCCCAGGCAAAGGACAACAGAATAAGGTCCTTAGAGGATATAATTATTGAGATTGGGCATGATCCTAAAGATATCAAGGGAATACAGGAAATATTGAAATTGAGGGATGCTGATATGGCAGCTCTAAGGAGAAAGATCAAACTCCCAGCCACGATTCACCCTCAAACAGATGAAGTAGCTCAACAAAGGCATGATAAAGATGCCACAACTCTGCTGGTGACTCTCTATAAGCAGCTTATCCAGGTACAAGAAAAGCTGGGAGAATCAGAGGCTGCACAGGCAGCATTACAGGCAACCTTGAAACAAAGAGAAGAAGGCCAGACCTCTCAGCCTCCTCCTCAAATCATTAATCTTGAGGAAACTGCTCCCATTACTACTCCTCCTCCTCAGCAGACTGATCAAGCAGCACCCTCTACTTCAGCACCACCAACAACAGAACAGGCCCAAAGCTTGGATATGCAGAAGCTAAGGACTGAGATTCAAGCCCTGGAAGCTCAAATGACAGAATTAAATGAGACCAGGGAGAAATTGGCCAAAGTCAATGATAGATATGACAAATCAAAGAAGGCTGTGGCAGAAAAGGGCAGGGAAGTAAAAGCCCTCAAAGATAAGATCAAAGAGCTGGAAAATGAGCTCAAGTTAGATAAAATTGTGGCCGAGCTTAGAACAGTGCTGTGGGCTAATATTGGCCAGTCTATCACTGACCAATGGCCATATATTGAAACTATCCATGAGCAGCCAGAGCTCATTCCAAAGGCACAGGCTGAGATTCGCAGATCAAGGAATGCCCTGAGCAATATGCCTGAAGTTGCCACCAGAATGATTAATGTGCTTAATCACAAGACAAGCTCTCAGTTAGCTACCATGGGAATTCCCAACAGGACTGAGACCATTCAATTGATCAAGAGGGTTCTTACTCTGAGAAATCTAGTGCAGACATTAGAGAGAAGAAGCCAAGACATGCAGACTGAGGTGAACATGTTTTTGGAGAAGTTCCAGGTGGTAGAAAACAGAGGGCTCCCTAGCTTACTGAACAGCGCAGGGAAATTGTTCACACATGAACAGTATGCCAAAAGGGTGAATGCATTTGCCACAAATCAGATCAATGAGAAGCCCAGCACCTCAGAAGAAACAGGGCCAGCTACAGGGAAGACTCTCTACAACAAAGTGGAAAGTTTATTTTTTATAATGAATGAAATCGAACACTTGTTTGCAGTAGCTCCAAATTTTTATAAATATACAGAGGCAGAGGAGACTATGGATGCAATCCTCAGGCATCAATTACCTACACAGGACTGGTGGACCAAGGCAATACAAAAGATTTTGTAAACAGTGAGCCATTCACCAAATTTTGTTCATAAAAATATGAATTGTCATGCACAACACAGTTTAAATAAAATCATCATGCATTAAAGATGAAAGCTGAGCCAACTCAGCAGAACCTATAGCCAGCAAAGCAAGATGAAAAGTCACAGGTGGCAGGACCGAGAAAATACAGCGCAGCAAACGTAAAGGCACATTTTCCAGCATTAAAGCAAAGCGTTCCAACCGACTAAGTGACCTCCAAAGGTCAAAATATCCTCTGACAGACTTAAAGAGCAGTTATGTTATATTCAAAGCTGTAATAACTTCTTTTCTACTTTTTTGTACGAAGTAATGAAGATATTTCTCTCTCAGATGACTCAATGCCTGAGATATTTTGTATAAACATTTCTATAAAGCCCCCTTCACATTTGTTTGCAAAGGGATGTTGTTGATTTCATTTCTATATTTCTGTTGCTGTACAACTCTCAGAGAAATAATACAAAAGGTGGATGGAATCTCCAAAGCTCTGTGTTCCTTGATGCACTGTGGTGGCTGGCTGAATGTTACAGGATTCCTGCATGTTTCATAGCACAATAAGTCTTCTTTAAAACTCTGCGTTATATGTTTTCTAGTCTTTCATTTTCTTTCATGTTTATGAGTTTTACACTTAATGGCAAAGTAAAAGAATAGTTCCAGGATTTAATCACAGATTACCCTGAACTCAATCTAAGCTGTTATAAATTTTTTCTTCCAGATAGAGTAAATAAGGTGTAATTTCTTAATTTCTACACTTTCAAGCTATATCTCTCACTGTGATAAATATTTTCAGGAATTCAAGTTCGCTCCTGAGGCATCTATCTCTTTCCCACACCCTAGCTTAGTGGAAAATTCTTAAATGCTTTTCACTGGTTGTTCACATGTCACCATCATAATCTAACTTTGTTATATAAAGTATTTAAATGGCCCTGTAATTTCAGTAAATCATCTCAAGATTTCTAAACACTTGTAGCCACAGACTCCATTGCCCAATGAAATAAACTCATCTGCAGATTGCACACTTCAAGTACAGAAAGACTTCCTTCAACCAAAGCCTAAAACTAGATACCCTCATTTCATAGCTAGCCTAAAACCTCCACAGAACAGAGACATATTATAAAGAGAGAGCCCTCTCTGATTACAATTTGGCTAGGTACTGCAATCAAAAGATTGGTTAGTGGTTACCCCGGCCGTATTCCCTTAGAGTCGAAGGGAACAACCTGGGTGTTAACATAAATGGCGACTCGACTGGGGACTTCTTAGGATTTTCCAATTTCTATAAATCTCTCAAAGCTACAAATCGAGCCTGAAATCAGTCAGGAGGCCTTCAAAACCGTTTCTGTATTACATGGACAGCTTTTAGGGAAGAGCTTTTTCAGTGAGTCTTCATCTCAGCTTTGGAATATATATAGCCATTCCGTAATCTTTATCCAGTCCTTGCAAAAATAAAAAACTTCCTATAAAATCCTAAAAAACAGTTAGAAGCTGGCTCCCAAGAAAAATCCACGGCATACTAGGGCAAATCCTGACCCTAATCCACCCATCATTGTTGATAATCCAAATACCATCCCTAGAAACATCAGGAGGCAGCAAAGGCAGGAGCAGCCTGCTGATTTAACCTCAGATTCAGATCATCCTAGCCTTATCTCTACTCCATGCAAGGTCCTTTTCCGGTCTACCCCTAGTTCCCCTAGTTCACCATCCACATCTCAAAGTCCTCCTCTCACATCTTCATCCACTGCACATATCCCCTTGACCAACACTGTAGGTTCACCCTTACCTATTACCCCTGTAGTACCCACAGTTCCTATTATCCCAGCTGTCCCTGTTAATCCTCTAAACCCTGTAAATATGGCCAACAGATATGCACCCTTGCAGATACCAGCTAATGCTGCAGCTCTACCCCAAGATTACCAAACCAAAATCTCATATTTTGACTCCAATGGCCCTCTGACAGCTGTCCAGCATGCTAAGAGGATGCAAGACCATTTTGAGACCTATGAAATAGATGATGACAGTGTCAGAATGAGGATGTTTGTTCAAAGCCTAACTGGGGATGTAAGAACTTGGTTTAGATCCCTGAATGCAAATTCCATCACAACTCCTGATGAACTGTATCAAGCCTTTACTAGCAGATGGGAGAAGAAGAAGGATCCTCTGCACATACTTGGGGAATATGACACTATCAAAAGAGGTCCCCAAGAGACTGTTTTGGAGTATTGTGCAAGATTTAACAATGTATATAACGCGATCCCACAAAATTTAAGACCTCCTCCTGATTTAGCTTTGTACAAATTCCCTGATGGTTTTGACCCTGACATGGCCTATCAGTTGAAGGAAAGAGATCCTCAATCCCTTGCAGAGGCCCAAAGGGTTGCTGTTACAGTGGAAGCCAACCTAATTGCCAAAAGAAACAGAGCAAGGTTGGAAAAGAGGACTGTTTTCAAAGAGGAACCCTCTGCCTTTGATCAAAAGCTGGATGCAATACTCAATGGAATGAAAAGATTGGGCGATAGAGTGGAATCGGTTGAAAGAAAATCATCATGGGAAGCACCACAAAACAACCCTCCTAGGAATCCAAATTTTAGGAGAACTCAAAACCCAGGCATTGGCAAAGCCAGTGCTGACCAAGACATAAGACCCCCTTTCCAAGAAAATTATGCAGAAACTTCCACATCAACAGAGCCCAATGAAGATCCTGAGATTAATTTAATGGGTCTAGATGGTGAAAGTCAAGTTTTCTTAACACAAGAAGATCAGGAGGATGATGAAATCAAACTGTTCCAAACTAAATCAGTTGCATGTGTGCTAACTTTGTTTACCAAAGCAAAATCAATAAATTGAGAAGGTGTTATTCTTCATCAAGTTGCAGCAAGCAAAGAAACATGTCTAACCTCCCTTCTTCCCCTCTTTCCATTTCATTACTAACACTCCCTCATCAGTTGAGATTCATGGAAGAAATTATGGTTTCATGGTGGTTCTTAATCTTTTTTAGAAGCCACATTTCTTGTCTAAGATTCTTTTCATTTTGATCTACTTCCTAAGGTAAGTAAGTTTCAAGTATGCTTAGTGACATCACCCCTCATTTGCATTCCCCCCATATTAACCACTAATTCTATTGTATAAATCCCCTATCTTACCCTTTCCCTAGTATTATAACACCATGGTGTATAAATCCCAAACATGGTATAAATATCCCTTCCCTTGGCATTATAGCCATATGTTCTCTTTCAGGGATCAAAAGGACATCTGGTCAGTTTGATAAGCCTTAGCCTTACCCCTCTCCCCTCTTCTGAATCCATTTGTCTCATTTGAAACTTCATTTGCTAAGAAAACCTTATTAAAAACCCCTTTTGTCCCTTTAACCCTCTTCATTTACAAAAATATTCATAAAAACCCACTTTTTATGCTATCCAATGGTTCGGGCGCTATATTGGTTTTATTTGAAAACACATTAAAAAACCATCGAAATCCTTCATACCCCAATAGGTCTTCCGCTAAGCGCGCATCCCAAAAAATATATTTTTTAAATCCCGCCCCCCTACTGTATCGCCCGATCACTTCATCAACCCGTCAGCCGTCCGATCAGGCGCCTTTGATCGGACGGCCCTTATACGTATCGGGTTGGTCCCGACGCCCGATAGTTAGTACCCGAGAAACTGACGAAGGGTTACGTCAGTCCTCGGCCACGCGTCACCTTCTCAGTCTCTCGGGTTGCCCCCTGACAAAACCACCGCCGTATCGTAGGCGGTCCGAGAAAACCATTACCGCCTTCGTTGATTACAGCCAGTTTTGCCGGGCTTGTGTCATCTTCGCGCCAGAGCCACGTCGCTGCCACCCCGCCGTCGCATCACCTCATTCGTCCGTCCCTGCGCTGACATGTCCGCCACTTCAGCAAATCCGTGGACCAACCAGGACCTGCCACATCACCCGGTGACATCATGCTGACGTCATCCGACTCCGACCCCACCCGATGACGTCATGCTGACATCATCCCAAAAAGGCGCCAATATGCCAAAAATCCATATATTGGCCAAAATTTCGTGTTTTTTCTACTTTTGCCGAAAGAGACTGTTGTTGTTCCTGCATGTATTTTACGTCCAAACGAGCACCAGCCTGCTAAAGTCGATTCCGAGACCGCCAGAGCCTCTATTGCACCTGCATTCGCAACTCTTGCCGACGAATTCACCAGGTATTCTTCAAAATCATCCCATAAGCCTGGTTTTATCCATAATTCCGCAAATAAACTGGTAACAGACTGTAAAACTCTGTTTTCACCGTTAAACACCCAGTGACCTGCACTTATATCCAGCCAGTCAAGCCATTAAACTCCTGCAGGGCCGCATTTGACAAATTGAGTTGAAATTCACAGCTATTTTGCGCAGTTGTGAACTAGGAACCTTAATTGACCAAATTCACCACAGAAAACACTTTTCTCAATCCTGCTACTGTTTTATCAGTCATTTAAACAGTATTTCAATTGCTGTTTTACTTAATTTGCCTTCTGTTTCTTATATTTCACCTCCCTTGCAAAAGAAGCATTCCTCTGTGTCATTCTGTTCAAGTGGAACCAGTTTACATACAAATCAAGAGCCACAGTAGCCATGGAGACACCAATAGCTCTAAACATCCAGCCTCTGAATGCCCCTCACAAAGAGATAAATTGGAAACCCCTGGGGGACTTGGATTATCAAATGTTAGATTGGTTTCCAATGGGCTCCAAGTATAATATTCATATGATCAATCAAATAAAAGCCCAACACCTTGGTGGGGCTGATATTTTAGGGATTTGGGATTCAAATTTGCCCATTTACAACCTCCCTCAAGTCAATCCCCTTCCAGATTTGATCCACAAGTGCCAGGAATGCTATGATCCTTGCCAAAGAGCTGTTCTTACTCCTACAGGTTCAGTGTTGTTCTACATCACTCTAGAAACCATCAATGAGATGCTCCACTTTCACTCTGCAAGGCCATTGACACCCCTGTCCATGCTGGATTTAGTAAAGAAGGGAACTAATTTGTCACATGCCCAGATTGTCAAGATCAACCAGTTATTTGTAGATTCAGGTTCTGAAACTATAAGAACTCCTCCTATTGGATATGAGTACCTAAATGAATTGGGCAGAATGCTAGTGGACTTGATCAGTTATGTCCTGGGGTATAAAGGAATTGAAGATGTTGATGACACCATAATGGCAATGCTGTCCATATTTTCCCCGGGAATGCCTCCTGCTGTACACTATGACTATGCTACCTATATTGCAGAAAAGATTCATGAGCAGCTAATGAATCTACCAAGGGAAAGAGTGTTCAGATTCACCTCATACATCTACCATCTTTTCTTGTTCTATCAACCAGACAGCTTCCCTGTTCCCCTCAAGAAACTAAATGCCCAGGGAACTCCAAGATTAGTTGTCTTTTGGTCTTCAGTTTTTCATTGTGCTTCTCTCTCACCATACACATACTGTGAGTTCATAGACTTGTTCATTTTCCCAGCAATGACCTTGCTATATGGTGTACCTCCTCCAAGGCTAACTGATGAGATGCAAAGAGTCCTCCACCTCTCTAAAGCCTACAGCATTGGTGATTGGTACTTCTACCAACACCACACAGTAATCAAAATCTATGGCTGTGAATTGGACCCTTTTAGGCTTCCAAGGTATGTACCCATGAGGCTCTTTGCCCTAGAATACTTCAGACAGTTTGGAAATGCTGACTACATCCATTTCCAAAGTAAAAACAAGAAGGTGCAACTGAAGGTGAGGAGCCAGCTAGGTCCTTTCTTATATAACAAAAGAGAAGAGGGATGGAGGGAGGCAGATAGTATCCTAGAGGGCCTCAGATTTCAAACCAGCTTCAGATGGTTACCCTATGACCGTAATCACTTTATTTCCCTCAGGAGAATAAAACACAAATTAGGCACATATGCACATGTGAAGTTGCCTCATATTGAGAAGTATGCTAATGCCTTGAGCTGGAAAGAAGGCACTCTAGAAGAGCCAATTACTAAAGAGCAGATGCTAGAGAATGAAGCTAGAAATCTACAAAAGGAGGCTGACTTGGAAACTTGTGAACAGGTCTCTTCCTCATACCAAAGGAAACTTGGAGAAGCTGCCTCATCTTCAACAACACATCAGCAAACGGCCATGAAAACTCAGCAAGCATCCAGCAAAGACAAAGAAAATAATGTGGAGGAGGAACAGCTACCTCCTATGACTCAAGAACAAACAGATAAAGAGATGGAGCAGCAGCAAGAAGAACAGCAACAACAGCAACAACAGGAAGAACAAAGGCAGGAACAGCCTGTGCAGCCAGAACAAACAGTGGAAGCCCCAAAATCCACTGAGCAACAGCCACAGCAAACTGTGCCTCCAAGCCAAGAAACATCAGTTGAGGCATCAATCCTCCAAACTCCACAAAAGGAGGATGTAAGCAGAAAGAGAGACAGGGAGACTCCCCTAACATCTTCTATAAATCAGGGAGAAAAAAGGCAAAGATTGAATGATCTTTCTTAGGAGGATATGACAATAAGGCAATCATTAGGCATGGGCCCACCAAGCAGAGAAGCATCCGCCAGTTCCTTTCAGCAGGAACAAGACAGAACAATAGGAGGAGAAGTCAGCTCCTCTAGCCAGCAGAGGGAGGGTGAACTGAGCATCAAGCAGCAGTTCATTGAAATTAAGAAGAGAAGTGAGCCAATAAAAATACAACTATATAACCATCTGTTGAAAATGGCTCCCACCAACCAGCAGCAGTTAATGTCTACATTTGATGTTAGTGAGGGCAAGATGATCATGAGCCACTTCATGCCAACTACATTGCAGCCACAGTCCCATGCTGATTACTTAAGGACCAATCTTGAGGTCCTTGCCAAGGACATTCACCCAATGGATAAAATTGAATTGCACAAGCAAACAGGTGAGATGGTGTATGCTTCCCTGGCATACCAAACATTGGACAACTACAGGCTACAAAGTAGCCTTAATAATACAGCCTCTCAACTAGAGTTGGAGAGAGCATCATCCCAGGCAAAGGACAACAGAATAAGGTCCTTAGAGGATATAATTATTGAGATTGGGCATGATCCTAAAGATATCAAGGGAATACAGGAAATATTGAAATTGAGGGATGCTGATATGGCAGCTCTAAGGAGAAAGATCAAACTCCCAGCCACGATTCACCCTCAAACAGATGAAGTAGCTCAACAAAGGCATGATAAAGATGCCACAGCTCTGCTGGTGACTCTCTATAAGCAGCTTATCCAGGTACAAGAAAAGCTGGGAGAATCAGAGGCTGCACAGGCAGCATTACAGGCAACCTTGAAACAAAGAGAAGAAGGCCAGACCTCTCAGCCTCCTCCTCAAATCATTAATCTTGAGGAAACTGCTCCCATTACTACTCCTCCTCCTCAGCAGACTGATCAAGCAGCACCCTCTACTTCAGCACCACCAACAACAGAACAAGCCCAAAGCTTGGATATGCAGAAGCTAAGGACTGAGATTCAAACCCTGGAAGCTCAAATGACAGAATTAAATGAGACCAGGGAGAAATTGGCCAAAGTCAATGATAGATATGACAAATCAAAGCAGGCTGTGACAGAAAAGGGTAGGGAAGTAAAAGCCCTCAAAGATAAGATCAAAGAGCTGGAAAATGAGCTCAAGTTAGATAAAATTGTGGCTGAGCTTAAAACAGTGTTGTGGGCTAATATTGGCCAGTCTATCACTGACCAATGGCCGTATATTGAAACTATCCATGAGCAGCTAGAGCTCATTCCAAAGGCACAGGCTGAGATTCACAGATCAAGGAATGCCCTGAGCAATATGCCTGAAGTTGCCACCAGAATGATTAATGTGCTTAATCATAAGACAAGTTCTCAGTTAGCTACCATGGGAATTCCCAACAGGACTGAGACCATTCAATTGATCAAGAGGGTTCTTACTCTGAGAAATCTAGTGCAGACATTAGAGAGAAGAACCCAAGACATGCAGACTGAGGTGAACAGGTTTTTGGAGAAGTTCCAGGTGTTAGAAAACAGAGGGCTCCCTAGCTTACTGAACAGCGCAGGGAAATTGTTCACACATGAACAGTATGCCAAAAGGGTGAATGCATTTGCCACAAGTCAGATCAATGAGAAGCCCAACACCTCAGAAGAAAGAGGGCCAGCTACAGGGCAGACTCTCTACAACAAAGTGGAAAGTTTATTTTTTATAATGAATGAAATCGAACACTTGTTTGCAGTAGCTCCAAATTTTTATAAATATACAGAGGCAGAGGAGACTATGGATGCAATCCTCAGGCATCAATTACCTACACAGGACTGGTGGACCAAGGCAATACAAAAGATTTTGTAAACAATGAGCCATTCACCAAATTTTGTTCATAAAAATATGAATTGTCATGCACAGCACAGTTTAAATAAAATCATCATGCATTAAAGATGAAAGCTGAGCCAACTCAGCAGAACCTACAGCCAGCAAAGCAAGATGAAAAGTCACAGGTGGCAGGACCGAGAAAATACAGCGCAGCAAACGTAAAGGCACATTTTCCAGCATTAAAGCAAAGCGTTCCAACCGACTCAGTGACCTCCAAAGGTCAAAATATCCTCTGACAGACTTAAAGAGCAGTTATGTTATATTCAAAGCTGTAATAACTTCTTTTCTACTTTTTTGTACGAAGTAATGAAGATATTTCTCTCTCAGATGACTCAATGCCTGAGATATTTTGTATAAACATTTCTATAAAGCCCCCTTCACATGAGTTTGCAAAGGGTTGTTGTTGATTTCATTTCTATATTTCTGTTGCTGTACAACTCTCAGAGAAATAATACAAAAGGTGGATGGAATCTCCAAAGCTCTGTGTTCCTTGATCCACTGTGGTGGCTGGCTGAATGTTACAGGATTCCTGCATGTTTCATAGCACAATAAGTCTTCTTTAAAACTCTGCGTTATATGTTTTCTAGTCTTTCATTTTCTTTCATGTTTATGAGTTTTACACTTAATGGCAAAGTAAAAGAATAGTTCCAGGATTTAATCACAGATTACCCTGAACTCAATCTAAGCTGTTATAAATGTTTTCTTCCAGATAGAGTAAATAAGGTGTAATTTCTTAATTTCTACACTTTCAAGCTATATCTCTCACTGTGATAAATATTTTCAGGAATTCAAGTTTGCTCCTGAGGCATCTATCTCTTTCCCACACCCTAGCTTAGTGGAAAATTCTTAAATGCTTTTCACTGGTTGTTCACATGTCACCATCATAATCTAACTTTGTTATATAAAGTATTTAAATGGCCCTGTAATTTCAGTAAATCATCTCAAGATTTCTAAACACTTGTAGCCACAGACTCCATTGCCCAATGAAATAAACTCATCTGCAGATTGCACACTTCAAGTACAGAAAGACTTCCTTCAACCAAAGCCTAAAACTAGATACCCTCATTTCATAGCTAGCCTAAAACCTCCACAGAACAGAGACATATTATAAAGAGAGAGCCCTCTCTGATTACAGTTTGGCTAGGTACTGCAATCAAAAGATTGGTTAGTGGTTACCCCGGCCGTATTCCCTTAGAGTCGAAGGGAACAACCTGGGTGTTAACATAAATGGCGACTCCATTGGGGACTTCTTAGGATTTTCCAATTTCTATAAATCTCTCAAAGCTGCAAATCGAGCCTGAAATCAGTCAGGAGGCCTTCAAAACTGTTTCTGTATTACATGGACAGCTTTTAGGGAAGAGCTTTTTCAGTGAGTCTTCATCTCAGCTTTGGAATATATATAGCCATTCCGTAATCTTTATCCAGTCCTTGCAAAAATAAAAAACTTCCTATAAAATCCTAAAAAACAGTTAGAAGCTGGCTCCCAAGTAAAATCCACGGCATACTAGGGCAAATCCTGACCCTAATCCACCCATCATTGTTGATAATCCAAATACCATCCCTAGAAACATCAGGAGGCAGCAAAGGCAGGAGCAGCCTGCTGATTTAACCTCAGATTCAGATCATCCTAGCCTTATCTCTACTCCATGCAAGGTCCTTTTCCGGTCTTCCCCTAGTTCCCCTAGTTCACCATCCACATCTCAAAGTCCTCCTCTCACATCTTCATCCACTGCACATATCCCCTTGACCAACACTGTAGGTTCACCCTTACCTATTACCCCTGTAGTACCCACAGTTCCTATTATCCCAGCTATCCCTGTTAATCCTCTAAACCCTGTAAATATGGCCAACAGATATGCACCCTTGCAGATACCAGCTAATGCTGCAGCTCTACCCCAAGATTACCAAACCAAAATCTCATATTTTGACTCCAATGGCCCTCTGACAGCTGTCCAGCATGCTAAGAGGATGCAAGACCATTTTGAGACCTATGAAATAGATGATGACAGTGTCAGAATGAGGATGTTTGTTCAAAGCCTAACTGGGGATGTAAGAACTTGGTTTAGATCCCTGAATGCAAATTCCATCACAACTCCTGATGAACTGTATCAAGCCTTTACTAGCAGATGGGAGAAGAAGAAGGATCCTCTGCACATACTTGGGGAATATGACACTATCAAAAGAGGTCCCCAAGAGACTGTTTTGGAGTATTGTGCAAGATTTAACAATGTATATAACGCGATCCCACAAAATTTAAGACCTCCTCCTGATTTAGCTTTGTACAAATTCCCTGATGGTTTTGACCCTGACATGGCCTATCAGTTGAAGGAAAGAGATCCTCAATCCCTTGCAGAGGCCCAAAGGGTTGCTGTTACAGTGGAAGCCAACCTAATTGCCAAAAGAAACAGAGCAAGGTTGGAAAAGAGGACTGTTTTCAAAGAGGAACCCTCTGCCTTTGATCAAAAGCTGGATGCAATACTCAATGGAATGAAAAGATTGGGCGATAGAGTGGAATCGGTTGAAAGAAAATCATCATGGGAAGCACCACAAAACAACCCTCCTCGGAATCCAAATTTTAGGAGAACTCAAAACCCAGGCATTGGCAAAGCCTGTGCTGACCAAGACATAAGACCCCCTTTCCAAGAAAATTATGCAGAAACTTCCACATCAACAGAGCCCAATGAAGATCCTGAGATTAATTTAATGGGTCTAGATGGTGAAAGTCAAGTTTTCCTAACACAAGAAGATCAGGAGGATGATGAAATCAAACTGTTCCAAACTAAATCAGGTGAATCCTTTGACTTTAAACAAGGATATGACACTGCTGTTTATGAGGTCCATAGATAATACAAGCTGAGGAGCATAACTGTGAATGTAAACCAGCCTGAAAAGATAAAGGATAATCAGCAGCCTGAAAGAGTCATAGTCACAGAGCCTAATGACAAAACAAATTCACCTGCAGAAGAAGTGATTATTGAAGAGATCACTGAACCAATGTCCTTAAAACAGCAGCCTGTGGCCACTTCACCTTCTCAACCTAATCTAAATGTTACTCCCCAAGAGATGAGTAAAAGAGACAAGTCCCAAAGTCAAGATAAAAATCAAGAAGAAGATTTAATGAACAAGGAAAGGACTGTTATCCATAACCCCAAGACCCAATCTGAAAAACCCTTTGACCTAGAAACTGAAATTGGCAAACTAAAAATAGCAATCCCTCTCTCAGAACTAGCCAAGCATGACATCTATAAACTACAGATCAAGAAGTCCCTTCAACTCACTAGCAACAAAGATGATGTCAATGTGCTGGATGACACCCCAGAATTACTGTTCGGCCCAGAAGTGGATGGAAAAACGGTAGTCACAGGGGTGTTACCTTTTTATGTCAGCTTACATATTCATGATAAAATATTACATAATGCAATGTTTGACTCAGGTGCCTCTCACAATCTCATGCCAAAAGCAGTCATGGAGAGATTGAATCTAGACATAACAAGACCATACAAGGACCTGTTTTCCTTTGACTCCAGCCAAGTCAAGTGTCTGGGTCTCATAAAAGATTTATGTGTGTCTCTGGTTCAATACCCAAACAAGACAATCCTAATGGATGTGGTAGTTGCTGATATCCCACCTAAGTATGGGATGCTGTTATCAAGATCATGGGGAGCTAAACTCCAAGGTTCCCTACAATTAGACATGTCATATGCCACCATCTCTGTTTTTGGGCAACCAAAAAGACTGTACAGAGAAACACTCATGAAATACATGGTCAGCAGTGAAGAAAAGCCTCAAAACTTTCCCATATATGCTGTCCATTCAGACATAGACTCATACATTCTCTTCAATGACAGCACAACTCCCTCAAAAGGTGAGGTTGAAACCAAGATACTCATACAGGAGGAAGACTCCAATGAAACGACAGTCAATCAAACACTAGATGCTGCTGCTGCTCTAGTTGTCAAGAATATCCAATCAAATGATGAGATCTTCCTAAAATACAAGCCATATGAAAAACCACAACTTCAACTTACTTTGCCAGCCCATGAACAGATTGTTAAATCTCCTCCACAACAAGATATTCTATGGTTCCTCGAATTTGATGGCTCAGTCAACAAGTTAGGGGCAGGAGCTGGAGTTTGGGTACACAACAAAGAAAATAGTCATGCAGAAGGCAGAGCCTATAGATTAAACTTCAGATGTACTAATAATATGGCAGAGTATGAAGCTCTTTTACTAGGCCTCAAGTTAGTAAAGTTCTTGCAAACTGCTAGGGTTTCAATCATGGGTGATTCAGATTTAGTTATCCAACAAGTGAAGGGAAATTTTGTCACCAATGACAAAAGACTAAGGACTTATAGGTCTGCTGTTGCTGAGGTACTAAACTTTTTCTCTGAATTCCAAATCACTAAAATTCCTAGAACCCACAATCTGCATGCTCATAGTTTAGCCACATTTGCAAGTACATGCGAGCTGCCTTTTGAGCCCCATCATTGTTTTACAGCTGAGGTAAAACACAGACCCTCCATTCCAAACAATGTTAATGATTGGCAAGTATTTGAGGATGACAAGCAAATAAACCATTTTTTAACTCTGCAGCAAGAATTTGCAGGATTAAATATTGACACTGATACAGCAAGTCAATCACAAATACTTGATACAGCAAGTCAATCACAAATACTTGAAAGAGAAAGTCCATCACAAATACAGTTTCAACAGATTACTCACCCAATATCACCTAGAACAGCAAAACAAATGCTAAATCCAACTATTTTCAACAAGGACAACATTCAGCAAATTCAATCAATCAATTGTGAGGAAGTGGCCAATGCTGAAACTGAAATCACAGAGCTGAAAGACAATTTTCTACCAACAGGCCTAACTCCACTAGAGGACATCTTTGATTCAAATGATATCCCCAGAAAACCAAAAATGCAGCCATTGAAGAATGCAACATAGGTACAATTGACAAACCCAAAATAATTAAATTGTCTGCTTCTTTACCTCCTTACCAAAAGCCTAAATACATTGACCTCTTTAAAGATTTCCAGGATGTTTTTGCATGGAGTTATGAGGACCTAAAGTCCTATGACACCTCTGTTATCCAGCATACAATCCCTCTCAAGCCTGATAAAAAGCCCTTTAAACAAAAATTGAGGAGAATCAATCCTATGCTTCTCCCGGCAATGGAACAAGAAGTACAGAAAATGTTTAAGGCAGGCATCATAGCACCAATCAGATTCTCTGAATGGATCTCCAACTTAGTCCCTACAAGAAAGAAGACTGGTGAAATTAGGCTGTGTGTGGACTTAAGAAATCTGAACCAAGTATCCCTCAAAGACAACTATCCCTTACCCAAGATGGATCACATTCTCCAAAGAGTGGTAGGGGCCTCAAGGATCTCATTACTGGATGGATTTTCAATCTTCAATCAAATCCTGGTGCACCCTGATGATCAAGACAAAACAACATTCACAACCCCATGGGGAACTTTCAAATATGTAAAGATGCCTTTTGGATTGAAAAATGCAGGGGCAACATTTCAAAGAGCAATGGATATTGCTTTTGCCAAGGAGATTCATGACTTTTTAGTCATTTATTTAGATGACCTTACACCTTTCTCAAAATCACACCAAGAACATATAAAACATTTGAGACAGATCTTCCTAAAATGAAGAAAATATGGAATTTCCCTGAATCCCAAGAAATCCCTGTTTGGTTTAGAGGAAGGTAAACTATTAGGCCACATCATTTCTAAAGATGGCATTAGAATTGATCTAGAGAGGATACAAGCTATCCTACAAATGCCCCACCCAAGAAATGTCAAAGAGCTGCAAGGATTCTTGGGAAAAATCAATTTCTTGAGAAGGTTTATCCCAAACTTAGCAGAATTGATCAGATTATTAAATAACATATAAAACTGGCCCTTACTCAAACCCCAGTGTTGACCAATCCTCAGTTTGACAGAGAATTTATCATTTTCTCTTTTGCCTCCCATCATACTATTGCTACTGTTTTGCTGCAAAAAGATGACCAAGGAATTGAGAAGCCAATTGCTTTCTTTAGCAAAGCTCTTAGAGATGCACCTTTAAAGTATCAAATCATGGAAAAGCAAGCTTATGCTTTGGTCAAAGCCATTAAAGACTTTAGGATTTATATCCTTTATTCCCATGTTATAGCATACGTGCCAAGTCCTATTGTCAAAGACATTCTCACCCAAGAAAATTTAGAGGGCAGAAGAGGAAAGTGGATTGCCAACATTTTGGAATTTGATATTGAGATAAAACCTACAAAACTAATAAAAGGGCAAGGCTTGGCCAAATTAATGACAGAAGCAAATTTCCAAGCCTTAGACATCAACCAGCTGGACAGTGAACCGGAGCTGGCGACTCCAAAGATCAATGTAGCCTTTGAACAATCCCCATGGTACTCTGATATATGTTATGTATTGCAAAACCTGTGTGCTCCCCCAGGATTGTCCAGAACTAAATGTCGGTTCTTAAAAATGAAAGCTTCTAAATTCTGTGTTATGGATGGAAATCTATTGTGGAAAAACCATGAAGGCATATTGTTAAACTGCCTAGTTGAGAATGAAACTGACAATATCATAAAGGAATTTCATGCAGGTGACTGTGGTGGACACTTGTACTGGAAATCCACTGTGGATAAAATACTAAGGGCTGGTTACTACTGGCCCACCATGTTCTCTGATGTCAAGAAATTCACTACCTCATGTCATAAATGTCAAGTGTTTGAGGGAAAGAGACAGTTGCTGCCACTTCCCTTGAGGCCTATTGCAACAGAGAGACCTTTTCAACAATGGGGCTTGGATTTCATTGGGGAAATTCATCCCTCATCTTCAGGCCAACATAGATGGATCTTAACAGCCACAGACTACTTCACCAAGTGGATTGAAGCTGTTCCATGCAGACAAGCAAATGATTCCACTATCATTCAGTTTTTGGAGAACAACATATTGGCTAGATTTGGCTGTCCTGATAAAATAATAACAGACAATGCTGCTGCTTTCAGATCCAAGAAGATGGTGAATTTCTGCCATAAATTTCACATCACCTTGGGCCATTCTACTGCATACTATCCCCAAGGAAATGGCCTTGCTGAGTCATCAAATAAAAGTCTGGTAAACATCATAAAGAAAGTACTAGAAGAGAACAAAAAGAATTGGCATAAGAAGCTTGTCAATGCTCTATGGGCAGATAGACTAACAACCAAGAGATCAATTGGAACTAGCCCATATGAGTTGGTTTATGGATTGGAAGCCAAATTTCCCTCATCACTAGGGGTACCTGTTATGAAACTTCTTCAAGAAAGCCAAGCTGAACCAAATGATATGCAAAGAAGAATCAATCAAATCATATGTTTACAGCAAACTAGAGACCAAGTTTTCAGCAGAGTTCAAGTTCTACAAGAAAAATTGAAGAAGGCTTTTGATAGAAGAACTAAGGCAGAAGATTTCAACATTGGTGACAAAGTCCTCAAGTGGGATTCAAGAAGAGAGGATAAGGGAAAACATGGAAAATTTGATTCCCTTTGGAGAGGACCATTTGCTGTCCAAGCAGTACAAGGAAACAACACCTATTTCCTTAAGAGTCTTAATGAAACTGATTTGGATGAAGGTCCTGTGAATGGCAGGATGCTGAAGCACTATTTTGAATATCACCCATAAGTGCAGCATGAGTTTTCCCTTGTACATATCCAGATGTATATATTATTTTCTGTCAACATGTAAAAATACAATTTCTCAAAGTTTTCTTAAACTGCCAGCAAAAGGTAAATAGGTTCAGAGGTCTACCAAGAAGGGAATTACACAATGTTGGCATTTCAAAGCAGCGAACTTCAAGATTTTGTTAAAGAGCAGTCAAGGGGCGAGGCAATCTGACCTGCTGTTCTTGGTCTTTCAAATGAAAAACCATCCCCATGTGGAGCCACTGTTAGCTACCTATACCAATAGGTTTCATATTTCATGATTGGCATTGAAAAGGTCCAAATATGCTCTGCTTTGATGATGCAAAGATCACATATTTCCAAGAGAATACAATCTGGGCTTATAGCTTGATGCAGACTCAATTTTGATGGATGGTCCAACAGTCTAACCTGGATCATGCCATGTTTTCAATTTTCAGTTGTAGAATAGAGAAAGAAGTCTGTCCAAACTGTTTAATCTTGGCAGACAAGTAGTTTAGGTAGAGAAATAAGGTTCCTACCAGCTTAATATGGGACCTTGGAAGAAATAAGGGCAGAAGTAGATAGAGAAACAAAAGAAAAAGCCAAAGAAAAGAAAAGGCAAGTAAGGGTCTGCAAGCCTAAGTGCACCCTCCAAGAAGAAAAAAAATGCTAGGCAAATAGATGGGTAGGCAGTTGGGGTTGCAGAAAGGTCATTTCTTATAAGTTGCATGTGTGCTAACTTTGTTTACCAAAGCAAAATCAATAAATTGAGAAGGTGTTATTCTTCATCAAGTTGCAGCAAGCAAAGAAACATGTCTAACCTCCCTTCTTCCCCTCTTTCCATTTCATTACTAACACTCCCTCATCAGTTGAGATTCATGGAAGAAATTATGGTTTCATGGTGGTTCTTAATCTTTTTTAGAAGCCACATTTCTTGTCTAAGATTCTTTTCATTTTGATCTACTTCGTAAGCTAAGTAAGTTTCAAGTATGCTTAGTGACATCACCCCTCATTTGCATTCCCCCCATATTAACCACTAATTCTATTGTATAAATCCCCTATCTTACCCTTTCCCTAGTATTATAACACCATGGTGTATAAATCCCAAACATGGTATAAATATCCCTTCCCTTGGCATTATAGCCATATGTTCTCTTTCAGGGATCAAAAGGACATCTGGTCAGTTTGATAAGCCTTAGCCTTACCCCTCTCCCCTCTTCTGAATCCATTTGTCTCATTTGAAACTTCATTTGCTAAGAAAACCTTATTAAAAACCCCTTTTGTCCCTTTAACCCTCTTCATTTACAAAAATATTCATAAAAAACCCACTTTTTATGCTATCCAATGGTTCGGGCGCTATATTGGTTTGATTTGAAAACACATTAAAAAACCATCGAAATCCTTCATACCCCAATAGGTCTTCCGCTAAGCGCGCATCCCAAAAAATATATTTTTTAAATCCCGCCCCCCTACCGTATCGCCCGATCACTTCATCAACCCGTCAGCCGTCCGATCAGGCGCCTCTGATCAGACGGCCCTTATACTTATCGGGTTGGTCCCGATGCCCGATAGTTAGTACCCGAGAAACTGACGAAGGGTTACGTCAGTCCTCGGCCACGCGTCACCTTCTCAGTCTCTCGGGTTGCCCTCTGACAAAACCACCGCCGTATCGTAGGCGGTCCGAGAAAACCATTACCGCCTTCGTTGATTACCGCCAGTTTTGCCGGGCTTATGTCATCTCCGCGTCAGAGCCACGTCGCTGCCACCCCGCCGTCGCATCACCTCATTCGTCCGTCCCTTCGCTGACATGTCCGCCACTTCAGCATATCCGTGGACCAACCAGGACCTGCCACATCACCCGGTGACATCATGCTGACGTCATCCGACTCCGACCCCACCCGATGACGTCATGCTGACGTCATCCCAAAAAGGCGCCAATATGCCAAAAATCCATATATTGGCCAAAATTTCGTGTTTTTTCTACTTTTGCTGAAAGAGACTGTTGTTGTTCCTGTATGTATTTTACGTCCAAACGAGCACCAGCCTGCTAAAGTCGATTCCGAGACCGCCAGAGCCTCCATTGCACCTGCATTCGCAACTCTTGCCGACGAATTCACCAGGTATTCTTCAAAATCATCCCATAAGCCTGGTTTTATCCATAATTTCGCAAATAAACTGGTAACAGACTGTAAAACTCTGTTTTCACCATTAAACACCCAGTGACCTGCACTTATATCCAGCCAGTCAAGCCATTAAACTCCTGCAGGGCCGCATTTGACAAATTGAGTTGAAATTCACAGCTAGTTCGCGCAGTCGTGAACTAGGAACCTTAACTGACCAAATTCACCACAGAAAACACTTTGCTCAATCCTGCTACTGTTTTATCAGTCATTTAAACAGTATTTCAATTGCTGTTTTACTCAATTTGCCTTCTGTTTCTTATATTTCACCTCCCTTGCAAAAGAAGCATTCCTCTGTGTCATTCTGTTCAAGTGGAACCAGTTTACATACAAATCAAGAGCCTCAGTAGCCATGGAGACACCAATAGCTCTAAACATCCAGCCTCTGAATGCCCCTCAGAAAGAGATAAATTGGAAACCCCTGGGGGACTTGGATTATCAAATGTTAGATTGTTTTCCAATGGGCTCCAAGTATAATATTCATATGATCAATCAAATAAAAGCCCAGCACCTTGGTGCGGCTGATATTTTAGGGATTTGGGATTCAAATTTGCCCATTTACAACCTCCCTCAAGTCAATCCCCTTCCAGATTTGATCCACAAGTGCCAGGAATGCTATGATCCTTGCCAAATAGCTGTTCTTACTCCTACAGGTTCAGTGTTGTTCTACATCACTCCAGAAACCATCAATGAGATGCTCCACTTCCACTCTGCAAGGCCATTGACACCCCTGTCCATGCTGGATTTAGTAAAGAAGGGAACTAATTTGTCACATGCCCAGATTGTCAAGATCAACCAGTTATTTGTAGATTCAGGTTCTGAAACTATAAGAACTCCTCCTATTGGATATGAGTACCTAAATGAATTGGGCAGAATGCTAGTGGACTTGATCAGTTATGTCCTGGGGTATAAAGGAATTGAAGATGTTGATGACACCATAATGGAAATGCTGTCCATATTTTCCCCGGGAATGCCTCCTGCTGTACACTATGACTATGCTACCTATATTGCAGAAAAGATTCATGAGCAGCTAATGAATCTACCACGGGAAAGAGTGTTCAGATTCACCTCATACATCTACCATCTGTTCTTGTTCTATCAACCAGACAACTTCCCTGTTCCCCTCAAGAAACTGAATGCCCAGGGAATTCCAAGATCAGTTGTCTTTTGGTCTTCAGTTTTTCATTGTGCTTCTCTCTCACCATACACATACTGTGAGTTCATAGACTTGTTCATTTTCCCAGCAATGACCTTGCTATATGGTGTACCTCCTCCAAGGCTAACTGATGAGATGCAAAGAGTCCTCCACCTCTCTAAAGCCTACAGAATTGGTGATTGGTACTTCTACCAACACCACACAGTAATCAAAATCTATGGCTGTGAATTGGACCCTTTTAGGCTTCCAAGGTATGTCCCCATGAGGCTCTTTGCCCTAGAATACTTCAGACAGTTTGGAAATGCTGACTACATCCATTTCCAAAGTAAAAACAAGAAGGTGCAACTGAAGGTGAGGAGCCAGCTAGGTCCTTTCTTATATAACAAAAGAGAAGAGGGATGGAGGGAGGCAGATAGTATCCTAGAGGGCCTCAGATTTCAAACCAGCTTCAGATGGTTACCCTATGACCGTAATCACTTTATTTCCCTCAGGAGAATAAAACACAAATTAGGCACATATGCACATGTGAAGTTGCCTCATATTGAGAAGTATGCTAATGCCTTGAGCTGGAAAGAAGGCACTCTAGAAGAGCCAATTACTAAAGAGCAGATGCTAGAGAATGAAGCTAGAAATCTACAAAAGGAGGCTGACTTGGAAACTTGTGAACAGGTCTCTTCCTCATACCAAAGGCAACTTGGAGAAGCTGCCTCATCTTCAACAACACATCAGCAAACGGCCATGAAAACTCAGCAAGCATCCAGCAAAGACAAAGAAAAGCATGTGGAGGAGGAACAGCTACCTCCTATGACTCAAGAACAAACAGATAAAGAGATGGAGCAGCAGCAAGAAGAAGAAGAACAACAACAACAACAGGAAGAACAAAGGCAGGAACAGCCTGTGCAGCCAGAACAAACAGTGGAAGCCCCAAAATCCACTGAGCAACAGCCACAACAAACTGTGCCTCCAAGGCAAGAAACATCAGTTGAGGCATCAATCCTCCAAACTCCACAAAAGGAGGATGTAAGCAGAAAGAGAGACAGAGAGACTCCCCTAACATCTTCTATAAATCAGGGAGAAAAAAGGCAAAGATTGAATGATCTTTCTGAGGAGGATATGACAATAAGGCAGTCATTAGGCATGGGCCCACCAAGCAGAGAAGCATCCACCAGTTCCTTTCAGCAGGAACAAGATAGAACAATAGGAGGAGAAGTCAGCTCCTCTAGCCAATAGAGGGAGGGTGAACTGAGCATCAAGCAGCAGTTCATTGAAATTAAGAAGAGAAGTGAGCCAATAAAAATACAGCTATATAACCATCTGTTGAAAATGGCTCCCACCAACCAGCAGCGCTTAATGTCTGCATTTGATGTTAGTGAGGGCAAGATGATCATGAGCCACTTCATGCCAACTACATTGCAGCCACAGTCCCATGCTGATTACTTAAGGACCAATCTTGAGGTCCTTGCCAAGGACATTCACCCAATGGATAAAATTGAATTGCACAAGCAGACAGGTGAGATGGTGTATGCTTCCCTGGCAGACCAAACATTGGACAACTACAGGCTACAAAGTAGCCTTAATAATACAGCCTCTCAACTAGAGTTGGAGAGAGCATCATCCCAGGCAAAGGACAACAGAATAAGGTCCTTAGAGGATATAATTATTGAGATTGGGCATGATCCTAAAGATATCAAGGGAATACAGGAAATATTGAAATTGAGGGATGCTGATATGGCAGCTCTAAGGAGAAAGATCAAACTCCCAGCCACGATTCACCCTCAAACAGATGAAGTAGCTCAACAAAGGCATGATAAAGATGCCACAACTCTGCTGGTGACTCTCTATAAGCAGCTTATCCAGGTACAAGAAAAGCTGGGAGAATCAGAGGCTGCACAGGCAGCATTACAGGCAACCTTGAAACAAAGAGAAGAAGGCCAGACCTCTCAGCCTCCTCCTCAAATCATTAATCTTGAGGAAACTGCTCCCATTACTACTCCTCCTCCTCAGCAGACTGATCAAGCAGCACCTTCTACTTCAGCACCACCAACAACAGAACAGGCCCAAAGCTTGGATATGCAGAAGCTAAGGACTGAGATTCAAGCCCTGGAAGCTCAAATGACAGAATTAAATGAGACCAGGGAGAAATTGGCCAAAGTCAATGATAGATATGACAAATCAAAGCAGGCTGTGGCAGAAAAGGGCAGGGAAGTAAAAGCCCTCAAAGATAAGATCAAAGAGCTGGAAAATGAGCTCAAGTTAGATAAAATTGTGGCTGAGCTTAGAACAGTGCTGTGGGCTAATATTGGCCAGTCTATCACTGACCAATGGCCGTATATTGAAACTATCCATGAGCAGCTAGAGCTCATTCCAAAGGCACAGGCTGAGATTCACAGATCAAGGAATGCCCTAAGCAATATGCCTGAAGTTGCCACCAGAATGATTAATGTGCTTAATCACAAGACAAGCTCTCAGTTAGCTACCATGGGAATTCCCAACAGGACTGAGACCATTCAATTGATCAAGAGGGTTCTTACTCTGAGAAATCTAGTGCAGACATTAGAGAGAAGAACCCAAGACATGCAGACTGAGGTGAACAGGTTTTTGGAGAAGTTCCAGGTGGTAGAAAACAGAGGGCTTCCTAGCTTACTGAACAGCGCAGGGAAATTGTTCACACATGAACAGTATGCCAAAAGGGTGAATGCATTTGCCACAAATCAGATCAATGAGAAGCCCAACACCTCAGAAGAAACAGGGCCAGCTACAGGGCAGACTCTCTACAACAAAGTGGAAAGTTTATTTTTTATAATGAATGAAATCGAACACTTGTTTGCAGTAGCTCCAAATTTTTATAAATATACAGAGGTAGAGGAGACTATGGATGCAATCCTCAGGCATCAATTACCTACACAGGACTGGTGGACCAAGGCAATACAAAAGATTTTGTAAACAGTGAGCCATTCACCAAATTTTGTTCATAAAAATATGAATTGTCATGCACAACACAGTTTAAATAAAATCATCATGCATTAAAGATGAAAGCTGAGCCAACTCAGCGGAACCTACAGCCAGCAAAGCAAGATGAAAAGTCACAGGTGGCAGGACCAAGAAAATACAGCGCAGCAAACGTAAAGGCACATTTTCCAGCATTAAAGCAAAGCGTTCCAACCGACTCAGTGACCTCCAAAGGTCAAAATATCCTCTGACAGACTTAAAGAGCAGTTATGTTATATTCAAAGCTGTAATAACTTCTTTTCTACTTTTCTGTACGAAGTAATGAAGATATTTCTCTCTCAGATGACTCAATGCCTGAGATATTTTGTATAAACATTTCTATGAATCCCCCTTCGCATGAGTTTGCAAAGGGTTGTTGTTGATTTCATTTCTATATTTCTGTTGCTGTACAACTCTCAGAGAAATAATACAAAAGGTGGATGGAATCTCCAAAGCTCTGTGTTCCTTGATGCACTGTGGTGGTTGGCTGAATGTTACAGGATTCCTGCATGTTTCATAGCACAATAAGTCTTCTTTAAAACTCTGCGTTATATGTTTTCTAGTCTTTCATTTTCTTTCATGTTTATGAGTTTTACACTTAATGGCAAAGTAAAAGAATAGTTCCAGGATTTAATCACAGATTACCCTGAACTCAATCTAAGCTGTTATAAATGTTTTCTTCCAGATAGAGTAAATAAGGTGTAATTTCTTAATTGCTACACTTTCAAGCTATATCTCTCACTGTAATAAATATTTTCAGGAATTCAAGTTTGCTCCTGAGGCATCTATCTCTTTCCCACACCCTAGCTTAGTGGAAAATTCTTAAATGCTTTTCACTGGTTGTTCACATGTCACCATCATAATCTAACTTTGTTATATGAAGTATTTAAATGGCCCTGTAATTTCAGTAAATCATCTCAAGATTTCTAAACACTTGTAGCCACAGACTCCATTGCCCAATGAAATAAACTCATCTGCAGATTGCACACTTCAAGTACAGAAAGACATCCTTCAACCAAAGCCTAAAACTAGATACCCTCATTTCATAGCTAGCCTAAAACCTCCACAGAACAGAGACAAATTATAAAGAGAGAGCCCTCTCTGATTACAGTTTGGCTAGGCACTGTAATCAAAAGATTGGTTAGTGGTTACCCCGGCCGTATTCCCTTAGAGTCGAAGGGAACAACCTGGGTGTTAACAACTGGTACTTCTATTAGAATCACACCGAGATCAGGATGTATGGCTGTGAGCTGTGCCCCTATAAACTGCCAAAATATGTGCCTATGAGACTGTTTGCTCTGGAATATTTCAGGCAATTTATCAACTCAGATTTGACTCATTTCTATGGTGCAAAGAAAAAAGCTCAGCTGAAATTAAGAAACCAGTTAGGCCCCTTTATCATTAACAAAAAGGAAGCATGGCAAGATGCTGATAAAATATTGGGGGAACAACTCAAATTAAAGAGGAGATTTTGGTGGGTACCCTATGACCCAAATGGTTTTATCACTGAAAGAAAAGTAAAAAACAGGCTATCAGCTTACAAACATTGTAGGATCCTCGAAATAGATCAATTTGCTAATCAAGATGAGTGGGTAGAAGGCACATTAATTGAAGAACTCACTGAGGAAGAAAAGATGGAACAAGCTATGAAAAATCTTGAAAAGACCCTTGACCTGGACTCTTTTGGACAGGTGTCTTTCAAACTGCCTCAGCAAACCGGAGTGGGTACATCATCTGCTGGAACTTCACAGCAACCTGCCCAAGAAAGCACTACACCAGCTGTAGGGACATCTAAAGGCAAAGAAGTGCTAGATACAGAACAACACATAATGACAGATCAGCCAGCATCATCAAAGGAACAAGGCCAAGGGAAAATTCCTCCTATCTAGACCAAAGCACCAGAGGTACCAGCATTACAGACTCCTTTAAATGAGGAAAAGGGCAGGAAAAGGGACAGATAAGAGACCACACCTGTGAGTGGACCAGCAGAGAAACCGGGGGAAAAAAGGCAAAGAATAAATCCTCTACCGGAAGAGGAAATTATTGAGGAAACCATAGAAAGTCCAAGAGGTGAGAGGGAAACCAGCCCACAGACATCTCCAGTGGTAGAAACATCCATCAGCTCTCATAGGCAGGACCTAGAAAGGCAGCATAGTGTGGAAGTTTCATCCACAAGACCATCAAGCAAGCAGGCCTCATATGTCAAAAGAACATTCACAGAAATTAAGGCTAGAAATGATCCATTGAGGCTGCAACTTTATGATCAATTTCTCAAGATGACCCCCGCCAACCAGCAAAGGCTAATGCCCGCATATGACATTAAAGAAGGAAAAATGATCTTGAGCCACTTTAAGCCCAAAGTGCAGCAACCATAGTCAGCAGCTGACTACATTAGAACAAATCTGGAGGTCCTTGCCAAAGACATTCACCCTATGGACCAAATTGAGCTACAAAAGCAAATTGGAGAGACGGTCTACTCTACATTGGTAGATAAGGCAATGTTAGCTCACAAATTACAGAACTCATTGAACAACACATCTGCCCAACTAGATTTGGAAAAGGCATCTTCTTTAGTCAAGGACAACAGGATAAAGTCCTTGGAGGATATTATCATTGAGCTGGGACATGATCCCAAGGATGCCAAAGGAATAAAAGCATCGATGAAAAAGAAGGAAGAGGACATTGCTGCCCTCAGGAAACAATTGAAGCTGCCTATTACTATGCATCCACAAACTACAGAGGTTGTATAACAAAAAGTAGAGGAGGATATGATGGACTTGCTGATGAGGATGAATCAAAGATTAAGTGAGACGGAGCAGGAATTGGAGAAAGCACTACAAGAAAAGCAGGGAGTGTCGACCTCCCAACCATCTCAAATAGCTCCAACAATCACAATTGCTCCTCCTACCGTTACAACAGTAGTGCCTCCCACTGGCCCAGCATTAGCAGCAGGTACTTCAGCAACAACAACAGCAGCAGGCAACAACACTTCCATGACCACTAAGGAGTTAATAAAAGCTATGGAGGAATTAAAACTCCAAGTATCAGAATTAAAAGAGGCCAAAGATAAATTGGAAAAATTAGAAGTGAGTTATGACAAATCTAAAATGACCGTTGCAGAAAAGACAAGAGAGGTGAAGGCATTAGAGAACAAGGTAAAAGCATTGGAAAATGACCTCTCTTTAGATAAGCCTTTGGGAGAAATCAAAGGCATTTTGTGGGCTAACATCAATCAATCCATCTGTAATATATGGAGATCTATTCAAATTATATATGAGCATATTGACTTGATAGCAACAGCCTAGGTGGAAATTCAAAAGGCCAGAAATTTATTGGGACATATGCCCGAACAGGCCAACAGGTTGATACATTTTTTGAATACTAAAACCAGTGAAGAACTAGCAGCCCTGGACATCAGAGATAGGACAACCACCATTCTAATTGTTAAAGGGGTTCTGACCATGAAGACCCTGATGCAAAATTTGGAGAGGAAGTGCCAAGATATGCAAGTGGAGATAAACTCTTTTATTGAGAGATTTGCAGTTTTGCATGAAAGGGGCTTGTCAAGTCTGTTGGGAAGAAATGAACGCATGTTGAGACAAGCTGAGTACACGCACAGGTTGAATAAGCATGCTGCTGATCAACTAAATGCATCATCAAGTACTTTAGCAGAGAAAACCCTTCCATCTGGCCAAACTCTCTACAACAATTTGGAAAATCTCTTCTATATTGAGCATGAAGTGAAACATCTCTTTACAGTCCAGCCTAACTTCTATAGGTACACCGATGCTGATGAGACTTTCAGAAAGCTGCAAAGACATTAGTTACCAGAAGAGCAGTGGTGGCAAAGCATGTTGGAAATCTTGTAGGCGTGTTTCAAACTTTTTCTTTTCCTAGGATACAACAGATATCATAAAGCAGAGAAAAGGAACGGATGAGAGTCTTGCGGGGCAACAGTCTAATCAAATAAATGTTGAATACGCCCAAGAAAGTTGAGGCAGTAGCGCAGAATATCAGTGGAAACAGCCACCAGCTGACTCACCAAACTTACAGTCAATGCATCTCACCAACTGAGCTACCAGCACAACAGCATTTACTTCTGCATTTATTTCTCCCTGTTCCCAAGATCATTTACTTCTCCTATAAAGTAGGTAAAAGAAGTTATTACTAGATATTATCTCTTTGAGATATTTTGTAAACATTTTTGTACAAATACCTCCCCAAGTGAAGTATTAGGGGTTGGTGATACATTTCTGGAACTGCGCTGTAACTCTGAAAATCTTCTGAATACAAAAGCTATTGGAATCCATTGTTGCTGGACTCTCTGGATGTGGAATTGATAGCAGAGGACTATGTTACAAAATTATTGAATCATTTTGTGGATAAATAAGTCTCTCTTACTTGTGTTTTCAATTTCTGTATTTACTATATCATATATGTTTCATGATCTGAATAACAGGGAAAAAGAATAACTTAGAATTTGCTTGTTTGCACTCTGAGTTCAATATCTGTTATTATTAATGTTTTCTTCAGAATTAGCATAAGCAGGAATTTTTAACTGCTCATGTTTGCCCTGGTTCTTACATCTTGAATATAGCTAAGGAATTCTTAGCTGCTCCCTGGCAATATTCATCCACTTTCCCTCTGTCAACATGATGAAGGATTCTTAATTGCCCTTCACCCACTGACTCCATCCCGCCTGATTCTAGCTTATAAAATTGTTCCATGTTTGATTACCTTGCTCTGTAGTACCACCCTCTGTCAAAGAAACCATATCCAACAGTTCATCCTTATAGACTCCATTAGCCTAATGGACTAAACTTCTCAGATTTACACCCCTGTTCTATTGAAAATCACCATCCAAAATACCAAACAAACCCATGTACTTCATAACTAGCCTAATATACCTCAAAACAAAGCTAAATCATAAAGAGAGAGCCCTCTCCAGATGCATATTAGCTATAACCTGCAACTAAAAGATTGGTCTGTGGTTACCTCGGCCGTATTCCCTTTTCTACAACTTTTGGGGAACAACCTGAGTGATAACACATCCCAACCTGATCAAAGTACGAATTCTAACATGCGAATGAACATGTCGAAGTCAAACATGTGAATGAACATGTCGAAGTCAAACATGCTAGAAAACCACCTGATTACCGGCCAATGGTGTGGATCGTTAATAGGCACGAGAGAAACCACCCATAATGACAATGGCTCTCAAGGTACGATAATACAATCCATGAATGCGAAAAAGAAGTTGAAGTCAAACACTCATGGAATTGTCTGATTGAAGGCCAATGATGAAAACTTGTTGTCGGATGTGAAGAACTTGCCATTAAGGCATGCAAGCTCTAAGGTACTGAAAGGGAGTTTCTAAGTTGTTTTCCTGGATAATGAGTTGAAGTCGACAGGAAATGACTCGTCGAAGGAGGGTCATAAAGATTCCCTCATCATCGACATGAAACAAGTAATAAAGTGGAATAAATGAGTATGATCCAAGACTGTATCAACGAGTCAAAAAATGTATAGGTAATAGACTGCAGATGGGTCCTCTCTCGAACATATTGGTGACACAACTTCAGAGTGTGGTAGAATTTGACTCAACATAGGACCAAGGGTCATAATGATGAAGTGGAATAGTCAGATGAGAGGAAAAATGGATCACCCAAACATGGAAGGACAAGTGACTAGGTGAGGATATTCCAAACCCGACATGAGAATCAGATGAGTGTCATGTTCAAGAACGACATGCTACCGATACAAGAGATGTTTCACTTTCACTTTTTCCCCACTATTTCTAGTGAGTAGCTATTTATTTTTACACAAGCTTGAAGAGGATACCATATGCCTGTTGTATAAGTTCACCCTTCGGATGAATCCATCCTAGTAAGTTTTACGAGTCTTAGGGAGGAGAAACTCGGGCTCGTCATGGTGACGAGTCTTTCATTGTAAAATTTTAATGAGTCCGATGTAAGAATAACTCGGTATCTTTTTCATATTTAGAGAGTTTGAAAAAGAGATGAAAAAAGAAAAGTCCATCATGTCCCTTTTCGTAATTTGTTCCTCAAACATGAAAAGGTAGAAAAAAATATTCGAAAGAACCTCTTGACCATGTCGACCGAGGTGTACCTTTTTCGTAAATAGTCAATCTTAGCCCGAAAAATGGGTAAATGTATACTGAGACAACATCAATTCATTTAATTTAACAAGTTCGAAAAGACAAGTACTCGGTAATCTTTTCATTTTTCGAGAGTCAAAAAAGAGCTAAAAGATGATTCTTCCTGGAAGAACGAGTGGTATAAAAGGATAGCAATAAGTTCCGGTAATGATGGAACTACTCAAAACATGTAAAGGTCAAGAAATTGGCTAATAGGACCACTCATCGCATATGTTCCTCAGGCAAGGGTAAAAAACCAAATGAAAGTGTATGATAGGCCAAAGAGATGGTGATAATGGAATGAAAGAACCAAGGCTCATCTGGAAAAAATCGGCTGATAAAAATGGAAATCACGAGATGTAAAGTGGGAATGGTTTCATTTTTACACAGGCTTGAAACACGGGAAACTATGCTTGAGGATACTTGAAGATGGTTTCATTTTTTCATAAGCTTGAAACATAAACAAACTATGCTTGGATTTGGTTTCATTTTTACACACGCTTAAAACAAAGATAAACTATGCTTGAGATAAGTTTGCATGCCCCTAGCATAATGAATTAATTCGAGGTACATGCCCCCAAGATTCATTTCATTCACTTAAGTAGACTACTAGTTACTAACAGGTGGATGGAATGAAGGTTCACTTATGAGATCAAGTGAACGACTCAACTGGGATTTTACGAGCTCTAATCAAAGAATTGAATTGGAAAGGGATTTGTTTCATTTTTTAATGAGCTTGACACAAGAAAATAACCATGCTCATGAGATATTTCATTTTTTAACGAGGTTGACATAGTAAAATAACTATCCTCATGGGGACCTATTTCCTTTTTTAACTAGGTTGACATAGTAAAAGAACTATCCTCATATCCCTTGTTTCATTTTTTAAGGAGCTTGACACAAGACAAGTAACTCTGATCCATATCCCTTGTTTCATTTTTTTAAGGAGCTTGACACAAGACAAGGAACTCTGCTTGATAGGGACCTTTTATCACAACCCAAAAGAGGCCATGGCTTCCAAGAGGTTCTCATCAGATGGGAGAACAACACTCTGGAAGGGATACATGTCTAGGGATCCAAATGAAAATCGGGCTCTAATGCCCCTAGTACACGGTGTACTACATCACCGACTAGATCATTAATAGATGTGGGCATGGAACAGGTAGCCACGTAATTAACCTGTGGCGGGGGTGATACCGCTTGCACATAAGAACCATTTAGGGATGATGGTTGATTGGGAGTTGATTCGGGACCAAAGAATGTAAGTTGATCAATGATCACAATGCTTCCTTCATGCGGGAAACACATCACTCGAAAGAGAGAAGACACAAGAGCTCCCATGACATAAACATAGTCACGACCAAGGAGTAGATTAAAATCCAACGGGCCTTGGACAACCATCACGTCTAAATAGAAAGTCTTTCCTCCCAAAGTAATAGGTAAATTAGGGAGGATCCCTAACAGTTGACTGGTTCCTTTGCTAAAAGCTAACAGATTCTGGGTGACGAGGACAAGCTAAGGAGAACTTAAAGCTTGCCAAGTAGTTGAGGATAGAATGCTAATAGATGCACCCTCTTCTATAATTGTGCTAGGTACGACCATCTGGTAAGCATGTACTATAATCTGGAAAGGCACATAAGACGGAAGGCGATATCCTTCCAATGGACTCCAATCAAAAGAAGTGACTAAACTACTTGGAGGGGGTGTTGTAGGAATGTGAGAGCTTCCCTCTTGCTTAACGAGAACAAGATAAATTCTCTCATGTACCTTGACAACAGGAGGATTTACCTCCAGTTCATTCGAAACTGAAGAAACCAGAAGAACCTGAGTAGTATTAGGTTCACTCTCTACCAGAAAGGTACGGTTAACTGAAGGTGGATCCAAGTCTACCATTTGCTCAACCAATGGTTGGTTGTGAACGGACTCATGAGACTCACTTTTAGAGAGAGTAGGGTTGACCAAAGATGGCTTTTGATCAATCACTTGATCAACTAGCAAAGGATCAGGGGAAAGCTTTCGATACCCAGTTGGAAGACGAGGTCGATAAACTGTAAGGTTTTCCAACTCTTTGGAAGCTTCATCCATAAGAGGAAAAAGGTGAATTGGATGATTACCTTCACACAAATTACAGGGAAGTTTGACTTTTCCCTTTTTCCCATGGGATTTACTAGTTGAAGGTTTATCACCAGCATGATTGCCAGAGGCTGATGACAAAGGTCAATGTGAACCTGTGGGCCACACTTCTAAGACCTTGGGAATACTAGGACAATTCTAAAGAATGTGGTCACCCTTACATAACATGCAAGGGAATTTTACTTTCTGGGGCTCGTTGGAATATGTTTCTTCATTAGTTGCATCGATAACAATAGTTGTTTGGTTGTCCCTTTTCTTATTTTGCTTCTTCTTCTTCAGCCTCTTCTTCTTCCTATTAGCTACCTAATGACTAGAATCCAGACTTTCACTAGGTGAAGAGGAAGAATGGGGTGAAGAAATAGGCGAAGAAGGCAAGGGGTCAACTTTAGGATCAACATGAGGTTGATGTTATTTAGGTGGAGGAGAACTTGGTTGAAAAGCAGTTTGGACACTCGGAATCACCGAGGTCGAAAATAACCAAATTGGCAGACTGATGGTCAATCCAAGAAGGGACAACGTCGCCATATAGGGAGCACCAATATTTCCAAAAGAAGGAAAAGGACTAGGATTCCCATCAGAGGGGTTCCCTTGACTGGTAGACTCATGAAATGTTGCCATTGGTATCAACCTAAGATCTAATAAGGAGTATTTCCACAGGAAGGATGTTGTTTCACAGTCAATTAACTTTAGAATTTGAAACAAAAACTTTTACTTATCATGTTTTAAGAGTCGAGAAAAGGATGAAAAGGTGACTCTAGTCACTTTCATTGGTTTAGCGAGCTTGAAAGGACAAGTGCTCGATGATATTTTCAAATTTAAGAAGTCAGAAAAGATAGAAATGACTACTCAGGTAACTCTAGGCAAAAAGGAGTACCAAGTAATCATGAATTGCAATATACACCTTAGCAAATAAATTTACCAAGGACTTGACGTACGTGCAGGAAATATCCCTGAATGCTATGTTCGGTGTATCATGTTTACAGGGTGGCAGACCTGGCTTCCTATGGATAAAGGTTTGCAACCTATGATGGTGTCCCTTTGTATACTCGACGATACGTGGAACACGAGTTCGTGCTAGCACTATCTAATGCAAGAGCGAATGATAGCGACTGAGTTTTATAGATGCTGGAACACGTCTCTAGCCTAGACCACTAAGTATGAACGTTAATGTTTCAAATTCTCCTTCGATTAATTGAGGTAAGTTTTAATGTTTATCTTCAATTATGTTTCTATTTTAAGGCTCAAAACGATGTCACTTGAACACTTATGATGCAACTATATGAGAAAAGGAAAACTTTTCATTTCTATGAAATCTAGACTAATTAAGGGAAGAAATTTCAATCAATACTGCATCATGCAAAATGCCTTCCACTAACTTGCACTTTCGTCTTCCAAATGTAATGCCAAAAGTAAAAATCATTTTCACTTTTCACTATCCTAAATGCAACTCTTTGAAAGCAAAATGATTTTAACTTACTAAGATGTACTTATATGAATTATGTTATTCTTTTCATTTTGAATGATTTGATGCATCTAATACAATTTTTAGCTTTCAATCACTGAAAAATGTGATCTATTTTCAATGATGATTCTCAAAAAAAAACTTTTCAATGCAACTAATCTAATGCATTTTCACGAAAAGTAAATTTCGAAATACAAGCTAAAAAAAATGCAAAACGGTGTTTTCAATGATTACCACAGAAATCAACACTCAATCAATCAACAAAACAAACATCTCAACGACACCAATAAGCAGCGAGTGATGACCAATTGACTAGAAACCTTAAAACTCAAGCAAGTTTCACTTCAAAGCCAATTAGACAAATTTTGCAAATTAATCAAGGCAATCAATCAAAAACACCATAGACACTCTGGAAAATCACTGATAGAGGACACAAAGACTGAAAACAAGAATAAAATCCCTATTTTCTCTTATACTATGGGATCGTCACGCTTGTCATAGGAAAAACAACAATCATCACAACTATAATTACAACATCCGTGATGCCATCGTGACTGTGAGAGGTAAAACTGCGATGGGCGAGAAAAATGAAGAAAAAATAACAAATCTTCAAGACCAGACAAAAATTAATCTTCTCAAGAAATCACCAATAAGTGAAAATAGTTACAGAAAAGCAAACAAGCTAGAAAATTGACAGTTGGTCAAACTCATCACAAAAGCAGGATGAAGGATTGAATGGAAAGGATCATATCTTCCCTAGTGGAGTCACCATTTTGTTGTCAAGGTTAATCCTCTCTATGGACAGAGATGATCCCTCTAGCCCAATGAGTGGATCTAGCAACTGAAGTAACAATCAACTAGACATCTTCCTAGGTTACAACTGAAAATAAGAATGAAGGAGATGGCCTGCCTCGTTTTGATGCTATTCTGATTTCCTTTGTTGAGGACCCTAAATTGCTTGTATCACGAGCTTGTTCCTGCTTCTCTCAGTGTTTATGCACCTGCACAAGTGATCAAGCCACAACAAGGCATGCCAAAACAAATAAAAAATCCAATAGCAACCTACTTAACTGATCAAGGAATGTCAAGTTAAATGATACATGAACACATACATTTTGGGAAGATGAACCAACAGTTGTGTATTATCATAAAATAAAGGGAAGCTTACAACCAAAGCCTTGATGTTGATAGTCTCTCCTTGATTGGCAATCCAAGTCAAAGCCAAGAACTCTCCAAGCACTCTCCAAGTCAAATGAATAGCCTCTAAGCACAATTTTAGCATAAGGGTGCAAATAGACATAGACCAACCATTTTTGAATGGGAAAAGATGAATATATAGACATAGAAACAAAGTTAGGATCTCTCCAAAGAGAGGAGTAAGCCCTCATCTCAAGGATATAGCTCATAGAGATAATACCAAGAGGCCAAATTGGGAGAATTCGACCTCATCTATGCCAAACAACCTCCAGCTTACCGCTTTGGAAGCTTCTATATCACGAAGCTTCTCATCCTCTTTGGGAAAATTTCCTTTTTGGGGATCATCGTAGGCACACAAGGGAATAGAGGGATGCCATCACGGGTTAAGCGTGATGAAACGAGCGACCATCGTGGTTTTTAACTTCATAAGAGCGATGAGTCTCAAAATTAGGGTTTTAGAGCTATTTCTTCAGGGGAAAGCTCAAGGAATTTTCCAATCAATGTTCTAGGGAGGATATGAGTTGCATATCTGAATAAGTACACTGCATGATGGTCATGTTTCAGGCATTTCAGGGTATGTCATGGGGAAGTGCAGGAGGTGTGACAAAATACTGTGTAACACATCCTTTAATTCTTAGGAGACCATGGTTAGCCACAACTGATGCCTTTATTGGATGTAGATCAGGAAGAATGATCATATCACATGGAAGTGAAAGGAAACACATAACACTTTATTATGTTGGCCTGATGATCAAAAAGAAGAAATTCAACCCATTCTAAGTATTAATCAAGCTTTTGATCTTAAAGAAGAGGATGTTAGGACTCAGAATTGACCAATTTTGACCTTATATTTTTGCCATAATATTATCCTTTTTCAGTCATAGGTTGAAAGCTTTGATTACATAATGACTTAATCACCCCAAGGTACGAAGTAACTCTCTGCATATCTATATGTTTAATTGTTCATTGAATATTCATGAGTATCTTTATATTTATCTTTGGAAAAGCTAACTAAGTTGCCAAGTAACTGCTGGACTGTCTAAAGTCTGGAGGAATTATAATTCATAGTTGCTGTAACACCAGAAACAACAACTACGCAGTTG
The DNA here is from genome assembly GCA_031772625.1 of Pinus tabuliformis. NCBI lineage: Eukaryota > Viridiplantae > Streptophyta > Pinopsida > Pinales > Pinaceae > Pinus > Pinus tabuliformis. Next base: position 1,128,822,336 of record CM062815.1, on the reverse strand, counting down.
CTGCAACACCAGAAGCAGCAACTACGTAGTTGCTACAGCCAGCAACGACAACTATCTAAAGCAAGGGAATGCTATTTTGCAACAACTGGAAATAACAAACGACAACTATCTGAAGATCGCCAGAAGTCCACGCTGACGCAGCATGATCAACAACTGTCCAAAAAGGGAAAAACACAGTTACAGTTGCTAAAATATCAGGAACAACACGGGTTTACTAAATCAGCAACCATGGGGAAACGGCAAAGGATAGTGCGAGGATCCCAAGAAGACGGTCGAAGTTCGGTTACCAGCTGTGTAACAGCAAGAAACCCAAGAAAGAATACATTGTCACACTGTTGTAACAACATCCTGTAACTCTTATTTTTGACAGAAAGGTCTAACTAAATGAACTGTGATAATCTATTGTAATAGATGTCTCCTCTATAAAGAGGAGACATCTACATTAGAGAAGGGGGGGAGAAAAATAGTTTTGTAAGGGGAATTTTGAAAGACAACAACAAAGTCTGAACTTTTATTGTAACTGGATCTTTTGGCAGATGAATAGAAGATTGTTCTGAGCACCTAATCTAGCAATTGTGTTCTGGGGAATCTTGTGAGAGGGACTGGGCCCACCTTCCTCACAAGATTCACCCATTTACTTTTCTGTCAAGTGTGTAAGTGTGTTTGGTAATTTCTTTCTGCTGATACTCTGTTTTGGATTCTGTAGCATTACCTCTGATAATTTCCTTTTTGCTGGCACTCTGTTTTGTTAATCGTTTGAAACTGTACTTCACCGGTGAATTAGAATTGCAGTGTGTATTAGCAATCTGGTTACAGGGGCAGGTGCTGAACGTCCTTGCTTGGAGGATAGGGTCCTGATCCTCTGCTAACAGAGCATCCATCACTTTTCTTTTCAGATTTATAATCTTAATTAACTGCTTTCACTTTATTTTTGCAATGCACTGTTATAACATAGCATGAGAATTATGTATACTACAGCTTTTTGATGCTTTTAGAGTTAAGTACATACAGTACGCGGTAGCCTTTGAAATAAAAGACTTTCCCAGGTTGACAATTTAATGTGGTACTTGATTGTTAATCAATAAACAATTCAACTAGCCAACATTTTGGCGCCGTTGCCGGGGAAGGCGACTAGAGATTTCTAAAAGCATTAATGATTTCTTTTTGAGAATAACAGGTGCATGAGAGGATGCAGGAAACCTAATTTCACAGGCAGCAAAGGCGGAGGAGGAAGAAAAACCTTTATTGACGAAATCATCTCAAAGGCCGAAACATCACAGAGGACAAGTTCCCGGAGACCTCAGATCCAGTATTCCTCACAAACAGATCGACAGACGGAGGAAGTACTGGGACCTGAAAGGAAGCTGGAAGTACCAGAATACACTGAGGAACCGGTAGAAGAACCTGAAGAAACAGAAGATACAGAAGATAAAGCAAGTGATTCAGGAAAAAGACCAATGGAGGATAACAGAATAGAAGGAAGAGGGGAAAATTCGCTCTCTACCCTGGAATTCCCTATTGGGGAGCTCCCGAGAGGAGCAACCCCCATGAAAAACATTCCACTCTCAGCATTACCCAACTTTCATGGGTTATCCTCTGAAGACCCGGATGAATTCCTCTTTGAATTCGACATACTATGTAGGAGTTATGATTATGTGAGCCCTAATCAGAAACTAAAACTGTTTCCAGCAACACTGAAAGGGAATGCGTTAAGGTGGTTTATGAGCTTAGGAGCTCAGGCAATCACTACCTGGGATCAGATGAAAGAAAGCTTTCTAGCCAAGTATCAAGATTACTGCCGGACAAGAGAAAGGAAGGAAGAATTGTTTAAAATGGTTCAGAAGGAGGACGAGAATCTGGAAGATTTTGTGGAAAAATTGCAGTATAATCTGCAGCGGTCTGACCACCCTAATATGAGTAAAGACATTCTGAAAACTATATTGCTAAAAGGGGTACGGGATGACTGCTTGGACATGTTAAACATGCTGGGAAAAGGGGACATTTCCAAGGAACCATTTGATGAAATTATCAATCTCTGCATGAGATGTTCAAGAGGAGTAGTGAGCAGATCAAAAAGCAGGGACAATGTATATTCAAGAGTTCAGAAGTCAGCAAGTGGAGGAGCAACAAGGGCTGAAATAGGTAATTTGTTAGAAGAATTTAAAACTGAGATGTTAAGCTCTTTTGCTTCACAAATTGATGCTCTGCAGGTAAAGAAGAAACAGGCAGAAGCAGAAGCTGCCCTAGCCATTTTTTGTTCCAAATGCAGAGCAAAACACCCACTCAGGGAATGCCCACTAGGTAAGGTACCAATCTGCATGATCTGCGAAAAGGACCATGAGACCCAGCAATGCCCCTCTCTGCCTGGAATTAAAGCAGCATTGCAGTCAACTGAAGAAGAGGCTGAAGCAGTGTACCTGATGACACAGAGGAGGCAATGGCCACAAAGACAAGGTATGAATTCTAACACAGCATTTAGTCATTGGAATAATCATTCTCCTTTTCAAACAAATTACCCACCCATGAACCAAATGCAGTACCCACCCTTTAACACAATGAATTTTCCACCTATGCAGCAACCAAATCTTCCTTTTTCTGATCCTACCATATGGAATCCTTGGGCTCCCCAGCAACCGTATTTTAATCAATGGAACCCAGGCTGGGCAGCCCAACAGATGCCATTTCCTCAACATCAACAGTCTCTTTCCTTACCATCTAATACTCCAAATAACCAGGCAATTAGACCGCAGCTGCCTGTGCAACCCAACCCCGACCCAAATAATAATAAAGCCTTGCAAGTAATTGATATTCAAAATCAGCCTGTCTCCCCCATGCAATGTAACGATATCCATCTTCGTTCAGGGATAATTGTTGAACCCATCATTGATGACATCACTAACTCTGATAAAGAGGAAGTTAGAAAAGAAAAACCAGCTAACAATAATGCTGAAACAGTTGAATCAACATCTAACAACAATGATCAAACAGCAGATCCGCCATTCCCTGAACGTCTGGCTCTCACTAAAACACTGGAGCAACCTGCTTTTAACCTTTTAGGTGAACTACAGAATTTATATGTTAAAATCCCATTATTGCAAGCGCTAAGAGATGTTCCCATTTATGCTAGGACTGTTAGAGATATCTGCATAAAAAAACCTGGAAGAAAAGCTAAGGACCCCCTCACAGTTCATGTGATGGGAGAACTGACTGCTTTAATGACAGAAAAAGATCCTCCTGTGAAATATGGTGACCCTGGTCACCCTACAGTAACAGTTCAGGTTGGAAAAACCTTTGTCTCTAAAGTTCTAGTAGATTTAGGAGCTGCAATAAATATTATGACACTTGAAACAACACAATTGCTTCAATTAAAAAAACTTTATTAGGGAAACACCAACCATCCTAGAATTGGCTGATCGCTCTACAATTAAACTTGAAGGGGTCATTGAAGATTTAATAATTTCTGTAGAATCCTGGAATTACCCAGCCGACTTTGTGGTGTTACAAACTAAAACAAAGTTGGGGGGTCATCCGCTGATTCTAGGAAGACCTTGGCTGGCTACAACAGATGCTTTCATTAGCTGTAGATCAGGATCAATGACCATCTCTAATGGACAAGAAAAAAAACAGCTTACCCTTTATCCTCATGCTACACCCATGATTAATAATGACAACTCTGTATGGGTAGATTATGAGGATGAAGAAACCCAACCTATATTGACTATCGGACAAGCCTTAACTTTCAAAGACTCTACCGAAGATGAATTAATCAGCAGCTTCATTTCTGAACCTTCTTCGGTCAACCCAGAAATGTACAATCACTTCACTGCAATCTTGGAATCTGAATCTCAGCAGAACTTGGAAGATAAAAATTTATTTCAGACAACAGTAGGCAGCCCCTCCAAAAGTACAACAATAGAAATAGAGCCTGGCAAAACACTAAATATAAATCCTAATTTAACTGATAATGAAAAACAGCAATTAATAAAGTTACTCCAAGAAAATAAAGAAGCATTTGCATGGGACTATACAGACATGAAAGGGATCTCCCCTGAGCTATGCACTCACCGTATTTATATTAAAGAGGGATCCCGGCCAGTCTGTCAACCCCAACGGCGAATGAATCCCAACCTAAGGGAAATTGTGAAGGAGTAACTTCAAAAACTCTTGAATGCAGGATTTATATACCCTATATCTGATAGTGAGTGGGTTTCCCCACTTGTAATTGTACCCAAGAAAAATGGCAAATGGAGAGTATGTGTGGATTATAGAGCACTGAATAAAGCCACCCAGAAAGACCATTTCCCTTTACCATTCATTGATCAGGTATTGGATAATTTGGCAGGTAAGAAATTCTTTTCATTCTTGGACGGGTTTAGCGGATATAATCAGATTAAGATTACACCCCAAGACTAGGACAAGACCACGTTTACTAGCCCATGGGGGACCTTTGCTTACAGGGTACTTCCATTTGGGCTATGTAATGCTCCAGCAACATTTCAAAGAGCAGTGATAGGGATTTTTTCTGATATGCTAAATGATTCATTAGAAATATTTATGGATGACTTTACTCCTTATGGAGTGACTTTTGAGGATGCACTGCAGAATCTTGAAAAAGTACTTAAGCGGTGTATAGAAGCACACCTTGCCTTAAGCACTGAAAAGTGTCATATGATGATGAATCAAGGTATTGTATTGGGTCACTTTGTCTCATTCCTAGGAATTCAAGTCGATCCAGCTAAAATACAGGTAATTCAGACCCTCCCTATCCCCAAAACACAAACTGATGTAAGAAGCTTTTTAGGACATGCTGGATACTATAGAAGATTTATTAAGAATTTTTCCAAAATAACTTCTCCTTTATTTGTGTTATTAACAAAGAATGTTGAATTTAAGTGGACTGATGATTGTGAAAAAGCATTTAATGAACTTAAACATCAGTTGTCTGCAGTGTTGTTGGGAAAAGTATCCAATACGGAATGACCCTATCCCACTCTAAGGCTGATAGTACCTCAGCAACAATCAAAGCAAAGCTATCTAAGATTTCTTCTTTATGAAAGTAAAATAGGGGAGAAAGAGGTCCACTAACCGATGTCTTTCGCTAATGGCTGATCCAATCTTCTCTCCTTGCTGCTTGCTCCCAGCTCCTTGCTCTTTCACTGGCCCAGCTACACCAAGATCCTGCAAAAAGGCAAGAGAGGGAAACTACAAGAAGCATACATTCATAATTGATTCAAGGATTAGAATAAATCAAATACACAAGTATAACAATACACCATTGAAACACATGCATATAGAAGAACCTCAAATGCTTTATTAATGGAAGAAGTAAAGTTCAGGAAGTGATACAACCATAAGAGGCCCAATCCAGCATCACCTTCCCAGCAGAAAGAAATCTCCTCTTCACCTCCTTCAAAGCAAATCACCCAATAGTTCTATACTCAAACCAACAACACTTCTTTACATTCACAAGATTCCAGCCCCCCTAGACCTCATGAGAGAGATCTATATATAGGAGTTTTGGAGAAAGGATGAGTCAGCTTGAGGCCAGCATGAAGCTGACTAGTGTCCTCTCTCACTTTAGTTATTCTTCAGTTCTTGAGTCCACTTGGAGGTTCTTGCTTCCACTTGGAGATCTAGACCCTCTTACTCATCACCAGTCGAATTCCCTGATCCAAGTGTCATTTTGGAAGCTTCCTGGGCATTGACACCTTGAGGAATGACTGTGCCACATGTCCCAACTCACCCAGCGCAGGTAGCCTTCTTTGCAGTTGACATTCAGCGCAGGTAGACAGTGGAGCAGTTGAAATTCAGCGCAGATGCTCAGTGGAGCAGTTGACATGATCTAGAATTGCCTTGTTTTTGAGTGTTTTCAGGTGGAGAACTTTTATTCAGTGCTATGGTTTGCTGACCTTGTTCCTCTAGGGGTAGGAACAAAATGTTTAGGGACTTTGGATCCCTTAGATTATGGACATTTCATGCTTCATGCTGTAAGGCACAAAAATGTCTATAACAGTTGCCCCCTAAAGTATGAGGTCGTTTATCGGGTGAAATGCTTTATCAGGAGGATCCGAAGTTCATTCAATCGCTGAGAGGTGACCTGTAATAAAATACAATACAATACATTATTTTTCATTTTGCTTTCATGATCTAGCTGAGGCGGGCATTCCCATGCTCAGCTTTATAAATTCATTTTGGTACATAGAGCAGACGATCGTCTAATGGTAGACTGATAATTCTCTGCTGAAATTATCATCCTTTGAGTAGGATGATCATCTGCTGCAATGATGTACATGTCAAATGTCTTTATATTTCCTGAATATTTATCGCAGCCCGGATGGATGAAACTAGATCCGGGGTCTTCTCTACTCGTTCGATCTTCACTCTAAGTACAAGTCGATCCATGTGAGAATTGCGCTGAAGTCGAACATGGAAAGACATCCCTTGATTACCGGTCAATGATGTAAACCGTTAACAAGCGCGAGAGGAATCACCGATAATGATAATGACCCTCAAGGTACTGCAGTACAATTCACGTGGTGTGAATAAAGGACTTGGTGTCGAACACCACGCAAAATCTTTCGGTCGAAGGTCATTGATGTATACTTGTCGCCGGAAGTGAGAAACTTGCCATTGAGGCATGCAAGCTTCAAAGTACCGAGGGGGTTGTTCCTAGATCAACTTCTTGGATAATGAGCTGAAGTCGACAAGAAGCGATCCGTCAAAGGAGGGCCTTAATGAATCCCACATCAGTGACACGGAACGGAGCTAATGATTTTAATGGAGGTGAAAACAATCTGTGACATATGATTCAGGGTGGCGATCATGGATGGATGAAGGATAATGTATGGCAGTGGATGGGACACGGTTGACTCTTTCTGAACAACATCTCTTGAACATATAACGACACTGATGCAATGGATCGGTAGCATTACCCCAAATGTGGAAGGTTTGGCGAGACCATGGTGATGAGACCGGTGAATGAAACAACCCAACCCGATGTGATACGGAGGAAAAGTGTCATGTTCAAGAGCGACTTGCTACCATTACAGCTTTGAGGTTCTCCCAATTTTTCCCAAGTCATTTTTGACCGGTACCTCTTTATTTTTGTCAAGCTTGAGGAGGATAACATATGCTTGTTCTATAACCTGCCCTTCGGGCAAGCCCATCGCTATGTTTTAACGAGCCTAGCGATAGGGAAACTCGTTCTCGTCTAAAGACAAGTTTGTTGCTATTTAATCATTTTAACGAGTCTAACGACAAGGAAAACTCGGTCCTTTTCATTTTTAGAGAGTCTGAAAAGATACATAAAGTCAACTCCACAATTCCTTTTTCGTCATCTAATCCCTTAAGTCTGAAAAAGTATAAAACAATACGAAAGGGATGAGTTTTCGATAACTTTAACGAGCCGAATAAAACAAGCGCTCGACCTTTTTGTGCAATAATCCCTCAGGTCCAAAAAGATTAAAATCTAGAGGAGGGATAGCTCTTCCGGTCACTTTAACGAGCTGGAAGGCCAAAACTTGGCAAACTTTTCATATTTTACGATCAGTTGAAAAGAGCTCAAAGAAGACTCGTCTTTTGAGGAACGAGTGATAAACAGGGATAGCAGCATATTCCAGGTACAGGTTGGAATTTTCCAATCACGGCAGTGTCACAAGGATGGCTAGGTGAAATCACTCTTCGCAGCTGTTCCTCAAAATGGGTAAACAATCATATGGAGGTGAACGATCGGCCAAATAACGGTGGAGGTGGCAGGTGCAAAACACGACCAAGGCTTTTATGGCTGATAAATTTACGATCACAGCGGTTATTTACCGGGGTAGGTTCATTTTTTATTTAAAAATGAGCTTAAACTCTAGAGGAAACATTGCTCACTGCTTTTATTTATTTTTTAACGAGCATGAAGACCGTGTTAAAACTGCTCGGATCTTGCGTTTATTTTTTAACGAGCATGAACTTTATGCTAAAACTGCTCGATATACCAGTCATAAGATAAGAAATGTCCCCTGTGAGATCTCTATTTTTTAAGGAGTTTCATCTTCACTAAGCTTTACTCCATATCCTTTCTTTATGCAAGTTCGGAAACGGCTAACCCAAAAAATAGATAAATAACCGCTCTTAGCTTGCACTCCAAAAGGTTTGCATGCCCCCAGGTATAAAATACAATTTCAAGGCTGCCCCTACTTATCCGTCAAAACATTTGTTTTAAAGGGTGAGGCTTACCTCTTTCAGGCTACCCAAAGATTGTTCTGTTAATCTTTCAAACTGAACACTTCCTCGGCAATGCCTACCGAAATAGACAAGGGTGAATGACCTTTGTCAAACACGTAACTTTGACAAAAGAATCCTATTCCAGAACAACCCCTCTTCCATCCATGGACGGGGTACGGACTAGTCATATTCTCCTGCGGAAATTCTATCTTATACCCAAGGTTTTCTCTGCCCGAAGCAGACCAGGATGAATGCCCCCTGGGTTCCAGTCCCATCTTTCCGAATCACTCGCACTCATCGGGAAGAAGGACTGGGGGTGGAGACATTTCTTGATTGAATAGACCATTCAGGGTTGGTATGTGACTATTTGCGATGCGTGATCCCGGAAATGAAAGTTGTTCTACGAGCTTGACCATTCTTCCTTCGTGTGGAAAACACATTACTCTAAAGAGTGAGGAGACTATTGCTCCCATGCAATATATATAGTCTCGTCCAAGGAGTAGGTTATAATCCAAGGGTCCTTGGACGACCATCACGTTCATTTGAACGGCCTTCCCTTTCAATGTAATAGGCACATTGTGGAGGATTCCTAATGGTCGACTGGTTCCTTTATCGAAACCCGAGAGATTTCTTATCTCAGGCAAAAGCGCCGGGGAACCCAGTGCTTTCCAAGCAACAGAGGAAAGGATACTCACAGACGCCCCTTCATCAATGATAGTGCCAGCCATTACCATTCTGTAAATTTGGACCATGATTCTGAATGGTATATTGGCTGGTAACCGGGGTCTGCCTAGTTGGTTCCAATCAAAGGACACAACCAGGTTGCTTGGTGGTGGGACCGAATACACGGCCGGATATGACCCTGACGATGTTCCTTCCTGCAATAAAGGAATGGGCGCATTGCCCTGACGCTCGTCAGAGTCTGTGTTGATGAAAAGAATCTGGATGGTGTCATCCTTATTCTCTTCAGTGAGGGTGTCATTTGAAGATGAATCTTCAGTGACGGTGCCATTTGAAGATGAAACTTCTGAAGGGAGAACCGGGTCAACTGCCGTATCGACCTTTGGACTTTCGTCCGGTCTGGATTCAGTAGGTTCATTTTCAATGACTAACGCTTCAGCTGACCACTTGAGTGGGCCAACTGTATTCTCAACCAATGAAGGACTTGGCACGAGTTTTTTGTATCCAGGAGGAAGTCTCAACGGTGAAACCGGACGATCTTCCAAAACTCTCTTCGCTTCATCTAAGAAGGGACAACGGTGGATGGCATGATTGCCTTCACACAGTCTGCAGGGGGATCTTGCTCCCCCTCTTTGTCTTGAACCTTCACTTTCGCTGGTTGACGGTAAGCATTCAACATGGCTATCAAAGGTTGATGCTCCCGAATTGTGCAAACGAGGGGACCAGTCCCTTAGTATCCGGGGAATACAGGGACAATCTCTATGGAAGTGGTCTCCTCTACATATGACACATGGCGATTTAGGCCCGGTCTGTGCTGTGTGTGGATTTTTGTCAGATGTCTTTTGCTTGCCCCCAGTCGCCTTAGGCTCCTTCTTCTTCTTCTCCTTCTTCTCCATGGGAGCTTGGCTTTTGCCGGCTCTACCTTGCGAAGATGAAGGATTGGAGGAAGAGTTATAGGAAGTAGAAGGCTGGTGGGCAGCTCTAGACTGATCTAATTGTTGACTCGACTGTTCAGGAACCATGGTGTTCTGAACTACATTGGTTGAGAATAGCCAAATTGGCAGGCCAATTGTCAGTCCTGGAAGCGACATTGTGGCCATGTGGGGCGCACCAACTTCTCCCCAAGAGGAGAAAGGACTAGGATTTCCATCATGGGGAATTCCTTGGTTGGGGCGTTCCATGTTCTCAACTCACAGATCAACGCAGGAATAAGAGGTGATTATGTTCCGTTTAAAATAAATTTTATAACGACGCTTTAGACACAACTTTCTTTTTCACTTTTTAAGAGTCGAGAAAAAGCTAAAGATGACTCTAGTCTCCTTCGATGTTTTAACGAGCCCGAAGTGAAAAATGCTCGGATGGACTTTTTCAGTTATAGAGTTTGAAAAAGGCCAAAAGAAACTACTTTGGAGATCTAGGCAGAGGGTGTGCCAAACTTTTCGCAAAACCACAGAATACGTTTTACGGTACGAGTGGTCGATCTTCGTGAATGCTGTGTTCACTGCGTTGCGATCAGTAGGGCGGCCGACACGGTTTCCTATGGATAAAGGCTTTGTTCCTATAGGGGTCTCCCAATATATACGCGACGATACGTGGGAGCACAAGTCCGTATTGATACTTATCGCTTCACCGTGGAGGAATCACCCAACCACTCAACGCTAAGATATCACGTTTAACGACGCCGGAACACGTCTCTAGCTTAGACCTCTATGTGTTTGCGTTATGTTTCAAAGCGTTTTTATGTAAATTCAATTCATTTTAGGTTGATCTTGTTTAGCAGTTTTCCTTTATGGATCACCACGTGATGTATGGTACAACTCCTAAATGCAGTCTAAGATGATAAGCAAGCTTTTCAATCTTTCAACTTTGAAAATCTTAACTACTGAGGGAAAAGAAAGACATCATCTTTTCACACAGATCATAGAGCACACACTAATGCACTTTTTCCTAAATCAACATGCAAGCTGTCAAAATGCTCATGCACAATGCTGGTATTTCTTTTCTCTTTCTTAATGTTGATGTATTACAAAAAGAAAGTTGTTGTATAACTTTGAATTCAATTTCAAGTGAAAGCAAACAAGCTTTTGTCCAAAATCAAAAGACACCTTAAGATTTACTTGTTTCAACACTAGAAATGCATAAATTCAAACCATATGACGAAAGCAAAAGCTCAATCAGCTATGAACAGCAAACAAACTAACTCTTAAGATCAGAACGACACTTATCACAGGTCTAGATCTAAGAGGTCACAGCAAGACTAGTTCACTTTCGTTATGGGAAACTGCAAATGATATAAGAAATACACAAAGAACAAACAGAATTTCTTTATACAACTGAGGCGGAATAGTGGCAAAGAAAAGTGGTTTCAGATAGGTACATTGACTGATAACAGGCTGCAAAAACAGGGATGAAAACAGGGCAACAAACAGCAGGGAACCCCAGTTGCACAAGGCAAAACTGGTTCAGCGCAGGTAGTACACTGTCAGTTTGACATTCAGCGCAGGTAGCCCCTTCGGGACCTGCGATGAAATGCAGACTGCCTTCACAGTGCCTGCAATGAACAGAGAAACTCTCGTTTCTCTTAGTTTCCGGGTTACAGATTGCTCAAAAATCCACAGTTTTTGGCCAAATTAAAGCTATCAATCTAGTACACACTAAAGGGTAATTAGGAGGATGAAAAGCTATCACTAAGAGCTGTTCAGAGTCCTTGTGGATCAGCTCTTCAAATCATAAACATGCCCAGAAACTGAGCTAGAGTAGTTGCCCTCTACTTTGCATTTGAAAGATCCAAATGCAGTTCGATTCGGTACTCCCTGTGTTTATGAAATGAATAGCAAAAAACACAAACAACCAACAAGATACGATCCCCAGCGGAGTCGCCAATTTGTTGTTGGGAAAAGTATCCAATACGGAATGACCCTATCCCACTCTAAGGGTGATAGTACCTCAGCAACAATCAAAGCAAAGCTATCTAAGATTTCTTCTTTATGAAAGTAAAATAGGGGAGAAGGAGGTCCACTAACCGATGTCTTTCGCTAATGGCTGATCCAATCTTCTCTCCTTGCTGCTTGCTCCCAGCTCCTTGCTCTTTCACTGGGCCAGCTACACCAAGATCCTGCAAAAAGGCAAGAGAGGGAAACTACAAGAAGCATACATTCATAATTGATTCAAGGATTAGAATAAATCAAATACACAAGTATAACAAGACACCATTGAAACACATGCATATAGAAGAACCTCAAATGCTTTATTAATGGAAGAAGTAAAGTTCAGGAAGTGATACAACCATAAGAGGCCCAATCCAGCATCACCTTCCCAGCAGAAAGAAATCTCCTCTTCACCTCCTTCAAAGCAAATCACCCAATAGTTCTATACTCAAACCAACAGCACTTCCTTACATTCACAAGATTCCAGCCCCCCTAGACCTCATGAGAGAGATCTATATATAGGAGTTTTGGAGAAAGGATGAGTCAGCTTGAGGCCAGCATGAAGCTGACTAGTGTCCTCTCTCACTTTAGTTATTCTTCAGTTCTTGAGTCCACTTGGAGGTTCTTGCTTCCACTTGGAGATCTAGACCCTCTTACTCATCACCAGTCGAATTCCCTGATCCAAGTGTCATTTTGGAAGCTTCCTGGGCATTGACACCTTGAGGAATGACTGTGCCACATGTCCCAACTTGCCCAGCGCAGGTAGCCTCCTTTGCAGTTGACATTCAGCGCAGGTAGACAGTGGAGCAGTTGACATTCAGCGCAGATGCTCAGTGGAGCAGTTGACATGATCTAGAATTGCCTTGTTTTTGAGTGTTTTCAGGTGGAGAACTTTTATTCAGTGCTGTGGTTTGCTGACCTTGTTCCTCTAGGGGTAGGAACAACATGTTTAGGGACTTTGGATCCCTTAGATTATGGACATTTCATGCTTCATGCTGTAAGGCACAAAAATGTCTATAACATGCAGCTCCCATTTTGAGAGGACCTGATTGAGCACTACCCTTTCATATATCCTCTGATGCCTCAGACACTGCAATTGGAGCTGTCTTGGGTCAAGAAGAAAATAGTCTTCCCTATGCCATTTATTTTATCAGTAAGAATATGACACCAGCTGAATTGAATTATACAGTCACTGAGAAGGAATTCCTAGCAGTAATTTATGCTATAAATAAATTTCGACATTATATTACTGGCTACACTACTTTTGTGCATACTGATCACTCGGCCATTAAATATTTGATGAATAAATTAGTTACAAATGCCCAAGTCACCAGATGGTTGTTATTATTGCAAGAATTTGACATCACAATTGTAGATAGGCCAGGAAAAGAAAACGTAGTTGCTGATTTCCTTTCTCGATTAAAAACAGATGAAAATGCTCCAGTAGATGATTCTTTTCCTGATGAATATTTATTTGCAGTATCTGCTCACTCACCTTGGTATGCAGACATTGCTAATTATCTAGTTGCAGGAAAATTACCATCACACCTATCACATAGGGAAAGAAGAAAAATCATTCAGCAAAGTGCTAGGTACAGCTGGATAAGCGGGTGTCTTTTCCATACAGGAATCGATCAGGAAATCCGAAGGTGCATTGGTGAAGATGAAATTTATGATGTACTAAAAGCTTGTCATGATGGCCCTTGTGGAGGACATTTTGCAGATAAAAGAACAGCACACAAGGTACTCAGAATGGGTTATTATTGGCCATCACTCTTCAAAGATGCTAGAAAATATGTCAAGGCCTGTGATAGCTGTCAAAGAATGGGCCAGCCTAATCACAGGGATGAAATGCCACTCAATCCCCAGGTAATTCTTGAACCTTTTGAGAAATGGGCATTAGATTTTATAGGTCCCATTAATCCTCCATCCAATCAAAGAGTGTACATATTAGTATGCACAGATTACATGACTAAATGGGTAGAAGCTAAGGCACTCCTAAAAGGTAATGAAGAAGCAGTACTAACATTTTTATTTGAAGAAATCTTTGTTAGATTTGGATTGCCTAGAGAATTAGTCACAGATGGATGACCTCCTTTCAACTCTCATGGCTTCACAAATACACTTCAGAAATATCATATTAAGCACAAAATGACTACACCTTATCACCCCCAAGAAAATGGGCAGGTAGAAAGCACCAATAAAGTCATAGAAGCCATTCTAACAAAAACAATAAAGGAGAATAGAAGGGACTGGTTTCAAAGGTTGCCCGAGGCATTATGGGCCTATAGAACTACTTGGAGGAATACCACAGGTTTTTCACCCTATGAATTAGTTTTTGGAAAGAATGTTATTTTCCCTGTAGAGTTTGAGATCAAAACCTTAAGAACTTCTTTAGCTGTTAACCTTGATTTGACTGATGCACAGACAGCCAGGTTACAACAACTTCAAGAATTGGACGAGAAAAGACTGGATGCCATCCATCAGACAACCATGATGCAACAACAAAGAAGCAGGTGGCATGACAGAACCATCAAGCAAAAGCAGTTCCAGAAAGGTAACTGGGCTCTACTTTATGATTCCTGTTTCGAGAATTTCCAAGGTAAGTTAAGAACAAGGTGGTTAGGGCCTTAAGAAGTGGATGCTGTTTTTCCAAATGGGACAGTTAGACTTTTAACAATTGATGGAAGAAGAACACCACTACTAGTGAATGGCTATCGACTCTGTTTATATCAGAGGCCTATTTCTAAAGAAGATTTTAAAGCCACTTGCATGGCAATTAAACAATATTCTTTTCCAGGAGAACTTGCTGTCCCTCAAAGCACTTAAATTTCTGTTTATTTATGCATTTTTTTTAGATTAGATATTCTTTTTTTTTTAACTACTAATAATCCCTGCCAAGGGTTACCATATTATATTTCAGTATTTTGCAGATTTGAGCTATGGAAAATAGCTGAGAACGAAAGCTTTAAAGGAATCACTTTGCGGACTTGGAATTCCCGTTGCTGCAACACCAATTCCCGTTGCTGCAACACCGATTCCCGTTGCTGCAACACCAATTCCTGTTGCTGCAACACCATTTCCTGTTGCTACAACACCGATCCCCGTTGTTGCAACACCTTTTCACGTTACTACAACATCTTTTCCCGATGATGTAACATCACTTCCAGTGGCTACAACACCAATCCCGTTGCTGCACCACCACTTCCCGATCCCGTAATACCTTTTTAGCAATTCTCTCATTTACAAAAACACCAGTCTTACCACTTCAGCCCCAAGAAATGAATTTTTATAAAATACACCACTTCTTGTGATGATTATAATACTCCACTATCACTTCCCATAATTATTATTAAAAATCGCCAGTATTCCCATGCTCTTAGACCCGCTGTAATCATTATGATCCAGCAAAAGATAAGACAAGACTTTTTGATGCAGCAACCAAAAAGGTAAAACATAAAGGTACGCATGATTATGTATGGACATTAAATAATAGTTAATGCGGAGAAGCTGATAGGACTACCAAATAATTATACTTCCAATCATATCACTTACGTGTAGGGGGGGGATTACCAAAGCGCTCTCATAATTACATACTACGCCAACTACCGCCGCCCTTAACTCTCCCGGTAATATGTAAAAGTCACCTTATCACGGCATTTACCATTTGCAACGGTTTACTCTGAACTGAATTCGGAAGCTCGGCTCTGAACTGTGAAATTCACTGAAACAACAACTATGGGAGGAAACCTCATTACATATGAACCTGGCACAACAACACTTCTTGAGCTCTATCCCGAGGTTTATCAAATATTTCTGCAAGCGGGATGGCTAGATTATTTCAGGAGACTTCCAGACTTCGACGCGCAGCAAGTCCTCGAGTTTGCATGCAATTTAACAGAGGGATTTTCTGTCGTTCAAGGAGTTCAAATCCCAGTCATGGAGGAAGTCATAGCCCAAGTTACCAGGCTACCAGCTAATGGCATACGATGGTTCAGTAGAAAGCACTTGATCCTTAATGCGCAGCAGGATTTTCTTCAACCAGGCGAGCAGGTAGAACCCAAGGGCAGAGGCATAGCACTTCGGTCATTACCTCAACCGTGGCCGAAAGTTGCTAAATTTGTGAAGCAATACCTGACGTGTGAAGGTCGGTACCAGGTAATTTACCAGCACGATTTTGTCTTGTTGAATCATTTGAGGAATGGTCAGTTGATAAATATGCCATATTATTTATTGGGATGTCTCAAAAATATGTCACGATACACTGTCAACGCAAAGCATCCGCTTCTTTCCTTAAAAAACCACTGTTTAGCTCAATTGCTGATAAATAGAGGCCTTGCCTTAAATAACCCTCCACCCCCCATTAATCCCCATCAAGAGGCAGAAATTCCATAGCCGGAACATGAAATTCCTCATCAAGAAGAGGAAATTCTTCACCAAGCTGAAGACATACCTCAGCAAGATGTAGAGATCCCTCAGCAAACAGAGGAAATTCCTGAGCAAATACCCGAAGAAACCCCTCAGCAAGCAGACGACATTCCAGAACAAATGCCCAAAGAAGTCCTCGAGCAAACACCCCCACAAGTTGCTGAAAATGAACAATCAGCGGTAGAAATACCCGCGGAAACAATCCCATCCCCCAATAGAACCAATCCTTCCATTCCCATACTTGGTATTTCTACCGATGACTCTGATGATAACATCCCTATTACTCTCCTCAAACGGAAAATACAGCAGAAAAAGGGAACCCCACCAAAAAGAAGAAGAACTAGGGCTTCGGCTAAAGCAGCTGCTATTTCTGCCACCATCCCTATCTTAAAGAAAGCTAGCCGGAAAAGAAAAATGTCTGAATTCCCTACTTCTCTACCAAAGCAAAGGACTCGGTCATCTGTAATAGCTGAAATTCCTAGCCACACCCTCCCTAGCTCACCACCCATCACCTTAAAAACCCGCATTCCCACTAGCCCTGGAAACTCCTCTCCCTCACCCTCGGAGGCTGAGATGCAAAGTGTTCACAGTTTCTTGACATCATATTTTAAGGCAGCTGACACACAAGAACCAGCTGCCGACACCCAAGGTAATATTGGCCAAGAAGCTGCAACACAAGAAACAGCCACTACCCCAGGTGACACATAAGAACCACCTGTCGAGGGTATAAGGGATCAAATCAATGTTGAGGCACAACCTCTGCTGGAACCTGCCACTCCACAAGCTCAGCCTACCATATCTGCTCTGCAGGAAGAAATTGAATTTCTAAAAGCTCAAATTCAGGACTACCAGGAGGAAATAATAAGGGTCAAGGAAGCCTATCAAAATGAATTTAGCCTGCATATTTTAGCACGAGTAGCATCTGCAGCAGAGAAGAGTAAGGACAATGAATATGTGTGTGCCAATTGTGGTGAGATATATACTCAAGCAGGATACAAGGTAGTGGCAGAACCAATGAATGAAGTCCCTGCTGTTGTGGTTGAAACAAAAGAACCTGTTGTTACACAGACGGAAACACCACAACCCTCTGCTCAGACAGAAGAACCTGCTGACACACAAGAACCAGTAGGCTCTCCAGAAAAGGTGCAGGAGCAGACAGAAGAACCTGTTGTCACACAAGAACCAACAGGCTCTCCAGAAACGGTGCAGGAGCAAACAAAAGAACTTGTTGACACACAAGAACCAGTAAGTTCTCCAGAAACTGCACAGGAGAAAACAGAAGAACTTGCTGACACACAAGAACCAGTAAGTTCTCCAGAAACTGCACAAGAGCAAACAGAAGAACTTGCTGACACACAAGAACCAGTAAGTTCTCCAGAAACTGCACAAGAGCAAACATAAGAGCTTGCTGATACACAAGAACCAGTAAGTTCTCCAGAAACTGCATGGGAGCAAACAGAAGAACTTGCTGAAACACAAGAACCAGCAAGTTCTCCAGAAACTATGCAGAAAGTAACAGGGAATAAAGAAGAGGAAGATATAAAGTCACCCCGGCCTACTCAAATTGCCATGGAAAGAGAGGAGGAAGTAGTTACACAAGAATCAGGAAATGAAGAAGAAAACATAGACTCACCTCGGCCCATTCAAATTGCCATGGAACGAGAAGAAAAAGAAGGAAATGAAGAAGAAGACATAGACTCACCCATGCCTACTCAAATTGCCATGGAACGAGAAGAGGAAGCAGTTACACAGGAAATAGGAGAAAATGAGGAAAAAGGCATAGACTCACCCCGGCCTACCCAAATCGCCATGGAACAAGAAAAGGAAGCAGATACACAGGAATCAGTACAGAATATAGAACATGAAGAAGAAACAGTAGCTGGAAATGAAAAGGAAGACATTGGATCATCCCGGCCTACTCCAATTATCACAGAACAGATTATCCTTGTTGATGCCTTTACACAAACAAAACTTCCCTCTGTTAGTGATGCATGCACAGAAACAGATAGTTTTCAAGAATTAAAAGGAAAATGGTGGAGAGAATATGAGCTGTCACAAGGCAAAGCATTCCAACAGCAAAAGGGGACCTGGTTCAATTATGCATATAAGAACTGGGAAGCACTTGAGCAGTGTAGAGCTCAGTACAAAGAAATTAAGGAACTAAAAGCCATATTGTCCCAGATGTTTGAGTTATTCCAAAGAATACTTGCCACAAGGAAACCCTCTTTCAATTATGTAACATTTTTGAGGGAAAGACTCACATTCTTACAGATATAGGCTGTTAGAGAAGGTAGACCTCATCAGGTGGTTACATCAGAGCAATTTATGCAAACCTTTGCAGAGGCACCTAAAAATGATCAAAATTTGTTATGCGAGCTTTATCTCCATAATGAAGCCATGTCCGAAGAAAGAAACATGAATATGCTACCTATTTTTAGCGACATACAGCTGAGAGCTTTCATCTCCTTTTTAGCCAACCAACTTACATGGCAGAACGCTTTTACCTCAGCTCAATATAATGAACATAATTGCCTTCTCTGGATTAGGGCTGAACCTCAGAACGCAGCCACCTTCATTGCACAGCATCAAGGAATGATAAGTGACCTTGAAATGAAGGATCACGTCAGGCAACTACAAGCAGTGGTCCTGCGAGATTGCCAGCATTATGTGAAAACCAAAGCACCCTTGGCTATTATGGCTAATAACTTGTTATGGGAAAACTGCCCCAAGGAGAGGCAGGAATATCACCCTTATAATCCACCTAATTTACAGGCAGCACTCTCAAGGGTACCTTACTATGTTAGATGCATACAACACTGTGCTGAAAATTGGATTGGCTACAGATTTAAATTTCGACTTCTATGGTTATCTGGTGAACAATACAAGGGCCAGTTTGGATTATCCAACAAGGAAGAAGCAACAGCATGGAGGCAAATACAGACTGCCTGTGGGTTCAGAAAGAAGTTTGATGTCACTTCCTATAACTATTGTCTCAGTAATCTACACTGTTCATCCCAGTACTCTGACTTAGACTCAGAGTAAGCATTGCATGAGGACATGCAATCTCTTCAGTTGGGGGGGATGTTAGGACTCAAAATTGACCAATTTTGACCTTATATTTTTGCCATAATTGTTATAGACATTTTTGTGCCTTACAGCATTGAGCATGAAATGTCCATAATCCAAGGGATCCAAAGTCCCTAAAAGAGTTGTTCTTGCCCCTAAAGGAACAAGGTCAACCAATGACAGCTTCTCCCAGAAGTTCTCCACCAAAAACCACTCAGAAACAGTCAATTCAGAAGCTCTTCTAGCTGCCTGCGTTGCAATGCACCCCAGTACACTAGCTAGGTGCGTTGGAACGCACCCAAAAGCACTACCAGGGTGCGCTGAGCAAGAAATGCCAAATGGCAATGTCATTCCGCAAGGTGTACAGACACTGGAAGCTTCCAGAATCTTCCTCAATGACACTTGCCTCAATGAATTCGACTAGTGATGAGTAAGAGGCTCTCAACCTCCAAGTGGAAGCAAGAACTAACAGAGAGAAGCCACAAGTCAAAACATAAGCTGACTCATCCTCTCTGCTTACATCTATATATGGATCTCTC
Source organism: Pinus tabuliformis (assembly GCA_031772625.1). Classification (NCBI taxonomy): domain Eukaryota; kingdom Viridiplantae; phylum Streptophyta; class Pinopsida; order Pinales; family Pinaceae; genus Pinus; species Pinus tabuliformis. Next base: position 1,128,802,484 of record CM062815.1, on the reverse strand, counting down.
ACCCAGAGGTCCAGGAGGCTGGAATTTTGTACTTTGCAGAGAATTGCTGTTGGTTTGAGATTGAGATTAGTACATTGGGTGATTTATGCTTTGTTGGAGGAGAGGAAGGGATTCCTTTGTTGGGAGGTAGATGTTGGATCGGGACTCACTTGGTTGTATCTCCTCTTGGATTTTATTATTCTATCAATAAACTATTTGAGTTTCTCCTACATGCTGTGTATCAATGATGTTTTGCTATATTTTCATGTTTAGCTTAATCTGATCCTGAGCTTTTTATGAATGTATATCTATATCTTCGTGTAGTTTCTCTCTCTTGTGATCTTGCAGGAATTCGGTGAAGCTGGGCCGGTGAAGGAGCAGGGAGCTGGGAGCTATTGAAGAGAGGAGCGATTGGATCAACAAACTAGCGAAAGACACAGGTTAGTTACATCCTTCCTCCTCATTTACATTTCATAAAGAAGAATACTCAAGTAGTTTGTCTTGTTTGTTGCTAAGGCACTATCACACCTTAGAGTGGGATAGGGGCATTCCGAATTGGATACTTTTCCCAACAACAAATTGGCGACTCCACTGGGGAACGTATCTTGTTAGTTTATTTGTGTTTCTATTGTTGTTCTTCTCATAAACTCAGGAGTGCCGAATCGAACTGCATTTGCCATTTTCAAATGCAAAGTAGAGATCTACTACTCTAGTCCATTCACTGGGCCTGTTTATGATCTGAATAGCTGATCCAAAAGTGCTCTAACAGCCCTTTGTGATAGATCTTAGTCCTCCGTTAAATCATCCCTCTAATTGTACCTAATTGATAGCTTTTATCCGGCCAAAAACTGTAGATTAAACTGCAAACCGTGACCCAGAACCCAGAAACAACTCTCGTTTCTACTTCAGCGCAGACTCTGTGAAGAGGTTCTACATTTCAACGCAGGTCCCGTGAAGGCTACCTGCGCTGAAGTTCAGTTTCTCTGTGCTGGGGGTGCGCTGATCAGCCTTTGCCTTGTGCAGCTGTGGTTCCCTGCTTCCTTTTGCTCAGTTTTATCTATGTTTTTTGCAGCCTGTTATCAGTGTGTGTACCTATCTGAAACCCCTTTTCTTTGCCTCAATTCTGCCTCAGTTGTATAAAGAAACTGTATTTGTTCTTTGTGTATTTGTTACATCATTTGCAGTTTCCCATCACAAAAGTAAACTAGTCATACTGTCGCCCTTAGATCTAGACCTGTCGTAAGTGTCGTTTTGATCTTAGGAGTGAGTTTGTTTGCTGTTCACAGTTGATTACGCTTTTACTTTTGTCTTTTGGTTTGAATTTATGCATTTCCAGTGTCGAAACAAGTAAATCATAAAGTGTCGTAATCGTCTTTTTGATTGTGTTTTTCACTTGAAATCGAATTCAAATTTGTACAACAACTTTCTTTTTAGGCATCAATATTAAGAAAGTGAAAACAAATACATGCATATGTGCATTTGCATTTTGACAGTTTGTATGCTTTGATTTAGGAAAAGTGCATTTACAGTGTGCTCTATGCTCTTTGAGAAAAGATTGTGTCTTTCTTTTCCCCTCGTAGCTAGGATTTTCATTGTTGAAAAGATATAAAAGCTTGCTTATCATCTTTAGACTGAATTTAGGAATTGTATCATACATCTCGTGGTGATCCAAAAAGGCAAACTTCTAAGAAAGATCAACCTAAAATAAATTGAATGAACTTAACAACGCTTTGTAACTTAACGCACAACATAGAGGTCTAGGCTAGAGACGTGTTCCGACTTCGTAAAACCTGGTCACTGGTCGCCTCACTGATGGTTGGGTGATTCCTCCTGAGAGACGATAAGTGCCAGTACGGATTGTGATCCCACGTACCATCGAGTATATATTGGGAGACCCCTATAGGCATAAAACCTTTATCCATAGGAAGCCGTGTCGGCCGCCCTACTGATCGCAATGCACTGAACACAGCATTCGGGAAGATTGACCGCCCGTACCTTAAAAAGTATTCTGCGGTTTTGCGAAAAGTTTGGCACACCTTCTACCTAGAACTCCAGAGCAGTTCCTTTTGGCCTTTTTCAGACTCTATAACAGAAAAAGTCCATCCGAGCATTTGTAACTTTGGGCTCGTTAAAACATCGAAGGAGACTAGAGTCATCTTTTGCTTTTTCTCAACTCTTTAAAATTGAAAAAGCAAGTTGTGTCTAAGCGTCGTTAAAATTTATTTTAAACGGAATAATCACCCTCTTTCCTGCGTTGATCTTTAGGTTGAGAAAATGGAGCCTACCAACCAAGGAATTCCCCTTGGTGGAAATCCTAGTCCCTTCTCCTCTTGGGGAGATGTTGGTGCGCCCCATATGGCCACATTGTCGCTTCCAGGACTGACAATTGGCCTGCCAGTCTGGCTCTTCTCAACCAATGTCGTTCAGAACACCACTATTCCTGATCAGTCGAATCAACAATTAGACGAGTCCAGAATTTCCCACCAACCTTCTACTTCCTCTCATTCCTCCTCTCTTCCTTCCTCTTCGCGTGACAGGACTAGTAAAACTAAAAACCAAGCTCCCAAGGAGAAGAAGGAAAAGAAGAAGAAAGAGAAAAAGAAGAAGGAGCCAAAGGCAAATAAGGGAAAATAAGTGTCGTCTAATGAAAATCCACACACAGCACTGACCAGGCCTAAATCGCCATGTGTCATCTGCAAGGGAGACCACTTTCACAGAGATTGTCCTTGCATCCCTCGGATACTAAAGGAGTGGTCTCCCCGTTTGCACAATATGGTGTCATCAACCTCTGATAGCCATGTTGAAAGTACACCGTCAACTAGCGAAAGTGAAGTTCTAGGACAAAAAGGGAGAACTAGACCTCCCTGTAGACTGTGCGAAGGCAACCATGCCCTCCACCGTTGTCCCTTCTTAGACGAGGCTAAAAGAGTCTTGGAAGATCGTTCGGTTTCACCGTTACGACTTCCTCCTGGATATAAAAAACTCTTGCCGAGTCCTTCGTTAGTTGAGAATCCAGCTGGCCCGCTCAAGTGGTCAGCTGAAGCGTCTATCATTGAGGATAAACCTACTGAATCCATACCAGACGAAAGTCAAAAGGTCGAGGCAGTAGTTGACCCGGTCTGGCCTTCAGAGGTATTATCTTCAAATGATACAGTCATTGAAGAGGATAAGGATGACACCATCCAGGTTCTTTTCATCAACACAGACTCTGACGAACATGAGGGCAATCCACCCATTCCTTTATCGCAGGAAGGAAGTTCGTCAGAGAAATATCCGACCGTCTACTCGGTCCCACCACCAAGCAACCTGGTTGTATCCTTCGATTGGAACCAACTAGGCAGACCCCGGTTGCCAGCAAGCATACCATTCCGAATTATCGTCCAAATATACAGAATGGTCATGGCGGGCACCATCATTGATGAGGGGGCATCTGTGAGTATCCTTTCCTCTATTGCTTGGAAAGCGCTTGGTTCGCCATCGCTTTTGCCTGAAATGAGAAATCTGACGGGCTTCGATAAAGGAACCAGTCGACCTTTAGGGATCCTCCCCAATGTGCCTATCACATTGAAAGGGAAGACCGTTCAAATGAACGTGATGGTCGTTCAAGGACCCTTGGATTATAACCTACTCCTTGGACGAGACTATATATATTGCATGGGAGCCATCGTCTCCTCACTCTTTAGAGTAATGTGTTTTCCGCACGAAGGAAGAGTGGTCAAGCTCGTGGACCAACTTTCATTTCCCGGATCACGCATCGCAAATAGTCATATACCATCCCTAAATGGTCTCTTCACGCAAGAAATGTCTCAACCCACGGTCCGTCCTCCCGATGAGCACGAGTGATTCGGAAGGATATGACTGGAACCTAGGGGGCATGCGTCCTGGTCTGCTTCGGCAGGAAATCTCTGGGTATAGGGTAGGTTTCCGCGGGAGAATATGACTAGTCTGTACCCCGCCCATGCTGGAAGAGGGTTATTCTAGAATAAGATTCTTTTGTCAAAGTTATGTAAGCTGGGTCGGTGCCGCTTACCTTTGTTTATCTCGATAGACATCGCCGAAGAAGTGTTTTGTTTGCTGCGCAAATAAGACAATCTTTGGATAACCTGAAAGAGGTAGGCCTTTCCTGGTAGAACAAATGTTTTATCTGCAAATTGAGCGGTAACCTTGAAATCGTACTTTATGCCTGGGGGCATGCAAACCTTTTTGAGTGCAAGCAAGGGGCGGCTATTTATTTTTTAAATTTTTAGGTCCTCCCTTTAAACCCGTAGGTCTAACCCTTTAAACTCGTAGGATTAGTCGTTTCCGAACTTTCATAACGAAAGGATGCGGGGCATAGCTTTGTAAGGTGCAAGCTCCATAAAAAATGGCATCTTACATGAGACATTCTTATCATATGACTGGATTAATCGAGCAGTTTTAACACATAGTTCATGCTCGTTAAAAAATAAACATAAGACCGAGCAGTGTTTTTCCACGTTTAAGCTCGTTAAAAAATGAACTACCCTCCGGTAAATAACCACCGTGAATGTACATTATCAGCCATTAAAGCCTTGGTCGTGTTTGCACCGTCACCTCCACTTTTCCATTGGCCGATCATTCACCTCCATATTGATTGTTTACCCATTTTGAGGAACAGCTGCGAAGAGTGATTTCACTAGCCATCCTTGTGATACTGCCATGATTGGAAAATTCCAACCCTTACCTGGAATCAGCTGCTATCCTTTTTATCACTCGTTCCTCAAAAGACGAGTTTTCTTTAAGCTCTTTTCATCTGACTCGTAAAATATGAAAAGATTGCCGAGTTTTAGCCTTCCAGCTCGTTAAAGCGACGGAAGTGCTATCCCTCCTCTAGATTTTAATCTTTTTGGACCTGAGGGATTATTGCACAAAAAGATCGAGCGCTTGTTTTGTTCGGCTCGTTAAAACTATCGAAAATTCATCCCTTCTGTATTGTTTTATACTTTTTCGGACTTAAGGGATTAGATGACGAAAAAGGACTTCCGGAGTTAACTTTACGTACCTTTTCAGACTCTCTAAAAATGAAAAGGGCCGAGTTATCTTTGTCGTTAGACTCGTTAAAAACATTAAATAGCGACAAACTTGTCTTTAGACGAGAACGAGTTTCACTATCGCTAGGCTCGTTAAAACATAGCGATGGGTTTGCCCGAAGGGAAAATTATAGAACAAGCATATGTTATCCTCCTCAAGCTTGACAAAAATAAAGAGGTACTGGTCAGAAATGACTGGGGAAAAATTGGGAAGAAACTCAAAGAACTTTTATTGGTAGCAAGTCGCTCTTGAACATGACACTTCCACTCCGTGCCTGAGTCGGGTTGGGTTGTTTCATTCACCGGTCACATCACCATGGTCTCGCCATACCATCCACCTTTGGGGTAAATGATACCAATCCATCACATAAGTGTCTTCGATATGTTCAAGAGAAGTCATCCAGAGAAGTCAACCGTGTCCCATCCACTACCATACATTATCCTTCATTCTTTCATGACCGCCACCCTGAACCATATATCATCAGATCGTTTTCACCTCCATAAAATCATTTTCTCCATTCCGTGTCACTGATGTGGGATACATTAAGGCCCTCCTTTGACGGATCGCTTCTTGTCGACATCAGCTCATTATCCAAGAAGTTGATCTAGGAACACCCCTTCAGTACTTTGAAGCTTGCATGCCTCAATGGCAAGTTTCTCACTTCCGGCGACAGGTCTACATCAATGACCTTCGACCGAAAGATTTTGCATGGTGTTCGACGCCAAGTCCTTTATTCACACCACGTGAATTGTATTGCAGTACCTTGAGGGTCATTATCATTACCGGTGATTCCTCTCGCGCTTGTTAATAGTTTACATCATTGACTGGTAATCAAGCGATGTCTTTCCATGTTCGACTTCAAAACATTTCTCACATGGATCGACTTGTACTTAGAGTGAAGATCGGATGAGATTGAAGACCCCGGATCTAGTTTCATCCATCCGGGCTGCGATATATATTCAGGAAAAATAAAGACATTGACATGTACAACATTGCAGAAAAGATAATCATCCTACCAAAAGGATGATGATTTCAGCAGGATCATCAGTCTACCATCAGACGATTGTCTATCCTATGTGCATAAAAATGAATTTATAAAGCTGAGCATGGGAATTCCCGCCTCAGCTAGATCATGAAAACAGTATGAAAAATAATGTATTGTATTGTATCTTATTACAGGTCTCCTCCCAGCATTGAATGAACTTCGGATCCTCCTAATAAAGCATTTCACCCGATAAATGGCCTCATACTTTAGGGGGCAACTGTTATAGACATTTTTGTGCCTTACAGCATTGAGCATGAAATGTCCATAATCCAAGGGATCCAAAGTCCCTAAAAGAGTTGTTCCTGCCCCTAAAGGAACAAGGTCAACCAATGACAGCTTCTCCCAGAAGTTCTCCACCAAAAACCACTCAGAAACAGTCAATTCAGGATCAATTCAGAAGCTCTTCTAGCTGCCTGCGTTGCAATGCACCCCAGTACACTAGCTAGGTGCGTTTCAACACACCCAAAAGCATTACCAGTGTGCGCTGAGTGAGAAATACCAAATGGCAATGTCATTCCGCAAGGTGTACAGACACTGGAAGCTTCCAGAATCTTCCTCAATGACACTTGCCTCAATGAATTTGACTAGTGATGAGTAAGAGGCTCTCAACCTCCAAGTGGAAGCAAGAACTGACAGAGAGAAGCCACAAGTCAAAACATAAGCTGACTCATCCTCTCTGCTTACATCTATATATGGATCTCTCACCCAGAGGTCTAGGAGGCTGGAATTTTGTACTTTACAGAGAATTGCTGTTGGTTTGAGATTGAGATTAGTACATTGGGTGATTTATGCTTTGTTGGAGGAGAGGAAGGGATTCCTTTGTTGGGAGGTAGATGCTGGATCGGGACTCACTTGGTTGTATCTCCTCTTGGACTTTATTATTCTATCAATAAACTATTTGAGTTTCTCCTACATGCTGTGTATCAATGATGTTTTGCTATATTTGCATGTTTAGCTTAATCTGATCCTGAGCTTTTTATGACTGTATATCTATATCTTCGTGTAGTTTCTCTCTCTTGTGATCTTGCAGGAATTCGGTGAAGCTGGGCCAGTGAAGGAGCAGGGAGCTAGGATCTATTGAAGAGAGGAGAGATTGGATCAACAAACTAGCGAAAGACACAGGTTAGTTACATCCTTCCTCCTCATTTACATTTCATAAAGAAGAATACTCAAGTAGTTTGTCTTTTTTGTTGCTAAGGCACTATCACACCTTAGAGTGGGATAGGGGCATTCCGAATTGGATACTTTTCCCAACAAAATAATATTATCCTTTTTCAGTCATAGGTTGAAAGCTTTGATTACATAATGACTTAATCACCCCAAGGTACGAAGTAACTCTCCGCATATCTATATGTTTAATTGTTCATTGCATATTCATGAGTATCTTTATATTTATCTTTGGAAAAGCTAACTAAGTTGCCAAGTAACCGCTGGACTGTCTAAAGTCTGCAGGAATTATAATTCATAGTTGCTGTAACACCAGAAACAACAACTACGCAGTTGCTGCAACACCAGAAGCAGCAACTACACAGTTGCTACAGCCAGCAACGACAACTATCTAAAGTAAGGGAATGCTATTTTGCAACAACTGGAAATAACAAACGGCAACTATCTGAAGATCGCCAGAAGTCCACGCTGACGCAGCATGATCAGCAACTGTCCAAAAAGGGCAAAACACAGTTACAGTTGCTAAAATATCAGGAACAGCACGGGTTTACTAAATCAGCTACCATGAGGAAACGGCAAAGGATAGTGCGAGGATCCCAAGAAGACGGTCGAAGTTCGGTTACCAGCTGTGTAACAGCAAGAAACCCAAGAAAGAATACATTGTCACACTGTTGTAACAACATCCTGTAACTCTTATTTTTGACAGAAAGGTCTAACTGAATGAACTGTGATAATCTATTGTAATAGATGTCTCCTCTATAAAGAGGAGACATCTACATTAGAGAAGGGGGGGGAGAAAAATAGTTTTGTAAGGGGAATTTTGAAAAGACAACAACAAAGTCTGAACTTTTATTGTAACTGGATCTTTTGGCAGATGAATAGAAGATTGTTCTGAGCACCTAATCTAGCAATTGTGTTCTGGGGAATCTTGTGAGAGGGACTGGGCCCACCTTCCTCACAAGGTTCACCCATTTACTTTTCTGTCAAGTGTGTAAGTGTGTTTGGTAATTTCTTTCTGCTGATACTCTGTTTTGGATTCTGTAGCATTACCTCTGGTAATTTCCTTTTTGCTGGCACTCTGTTTTGTTAATCGTTTGAAACTGTACTTCACCGGTGAATTAGAATTGCAGTGTGTATTAGCAATCTGGTTACAGGGGCAGGTGCTGAACGTCCTTGCTTGGAGGATAGGGTCCCGATCCTCTGCTAACAGAGTATCCATCACTTTTCTTTTCAGATTTATAATCTTAATTAACTGCTTTCAGTTTATTTTTGCAAATGCACTGTTATAACATAGCGTGAGAATTATGTATACTACTGCTTTTTGATGTTTTTAGAGTTAAGTACATACAGTACACGGTAGCCTTTGAAATAAAAGACTTTCCCAGGTTGACAATTTAATGTGGTACTTGATTGTTAATCAATAAACAATTCAACTAGCCAATAGAGGATAATCAGGACTTAATGGATCTTTTCATTTCAGAACCTGACATTTCAGAGCAGCTAAGAACTATTCAATATGAAGCAATAGATCAATTGCTAAATCAATGTTTTCAGTAAACTTGCACTATTAATTCACTATAAACATTATTTGAAGCATTTTTTCCTGTTAACACAATAACAAATTCTCAAAGTAAACTTATTCAAATCATCCCCGGAAGAAATCTTAACATTGGTATCAACCTACAATCATCGCAGGAAGAACAAGTAATTGTAATATTAAAGAAATATTCAAAATATTTTTCTTGGGATTATACATATATGCAAGGAATCCATACAAAAACATGTATCCATCACATTTACACAGATGAAACTATCAAACCAGTAAGACAACCATAAAGAAGAATGAATCCAATGATGAAGGAGATAGTGAAAGAGGAATTGCATAAACTATTACAGGTAAGATTTATCTACCCCATCTCTAATAGTCAATGGGTTTCTCCCTTAGTAGTGGTTCCTAAGAAAAATGGAAAACAGAGAATTTGTGTAGATTATAGGGAACTGATTAATGCAACACTTAAGGATCATTTCCCACTACCATTCATTGATCAAGTACTAGACTCATTGGCAGGGAAAAAGTTATTTTCCTTTCTTGATGGATTTAGTGGTTATAATCAAATCAAGATAGCATTAGAGGATCAGGATAAAACTACATTTACTTGTCCATGGGGTACATATGCTTACAATGTGTTACCTTTTGGATTATGTAATGCACCTACTACTTTCCAAAGAGCAGTCCTAGCCATATTTTCCGATCTTATACATGAATGTGTAGAAGTATACATGGATGATTTTACTATTTATGGGAACACATTTGATGATTGTTTAAACAATTTGGAAAAGGTTTTACAAAGATGCATTGACACAAATCTATCTCTTAGCAATGAGAAGTGTTTTATGATGCTAACTGAAGGGATAGTGTTGGGACACCATATTTCATCATCTGGAATAAAAGTGGATCCAACAAAGATAGAAGTCATTGTAAACCTATTACCACCAACAACACAAAAAGAGGTAAGAAGTTTCTTGGGATATGCAGGCTATTACCGGAGGTTCATTGAAAATTTCAGTAAAATAGCTTTGCCATTATTTAAACTTCTTACAAAAGACATAGAATTTCAATGGAATACAGATTGTCAACATGCATTTGACAAACTCAAACACAAATTGTCCATAGCACCAATTCTCAGAGGACCAAATTGGTCATTACCATTTCACATATCCACTGATGCATCTGATACAACAATAGGAGCATCTCTCAGACAAAAAAAATAAATCAATTTAACTATGCTATATATTTCATCAGCAAAAATCTAGCTCCAATAGAGTTGAATTATATCGTAACTGAAAAAGAAATGCTAGTTGTTGTGCATGCAGTCAATAAATTTAGACATTACATAACAGGATATCAAGTGTTCATTCATATTGATCATTCAACCATAAAATACTTAATGAACAAACCTATCACTAATGGCAGAATCACTAGATGGTTGTTATTAATGCAAGAGTTTAATGTTACTATTTTGGATCGACCAGGAAAAGACAATCAAGTGGCAGATTTCCTGTCAAGGCTTCATCTTCATGGTGAGATTGTTCTTGTTTCTGATCATTTTCCTGATGAGAACTTATTTGCTATTACAGTCAAAACCCCATGGTTTGCTAACATAGCTAATTATCTATAATCTGAAAAAATACCTTCTCATTTTACCAATAAACAATAAAAGAAAATAATTAGATATAATACTAGATATAGTTAGGTTAACGGAGACCTTTTCTATACTGGACTTGATCTTTTAGTTAGAAAATGCATAAGAGAAGATGAAATTATTGATATTCTAAAAGCATGTCATGATGAACCATGTGGCGGTCATTTTGTAGGGAAAAGAATTGTATACAAGGTCTTGAATCAGGGATAATTCAGAGACTCAAAGAATTATGTTAAAAAATGTGATAGCTGCCAAAGGATAGGCAAACTTGTAGTTTCTGATGAAATGTCATTAAATCCGCAAGTACTCATAGAGACATTTGAACAATGGGCTCTTCACTTTGTGGGTCCTATCAACCCACCATATAATGGTAAGAAGTACATCTTAGTATGTATTGACTACGTAACAAAATGGCCAGAGGCCAAAGCAATGACCAAGGCAACATAAATTACAGTAGTATCTTTTATTTTTGAAGAGATATTTGTAAGATTTGGGGTTCCAAGGCAGATTGTCACAAATTACGAAGCACAGTTCACCTCCAAGGTTGTTCGAGACCTTACAGAAAAATAAAAACTCAAGCATAGGACATCAACTCTATATCACCCTTAGGCAAATGGACAAGTGGAATCAACAAACAAAATACTCGAGAACATCATGACAAAGACAGTGAACATGCATATGAAGGATTGGCCAGAGAAACTGAATGAAGCATTATGTGCTTATAGGATAACATGGAAAAATACTACTGGATTTAACCCCTATAATATTTTTTATGGAAAAGAAGTTTTGTTGTCAATTGAATTTGAGATCCATACATACAAACTTGCAGCATAATTGGGATTGGACCTGTGAGAAGCACAACAACAAAGAATAATGCAACTCAATGAACTAGATGAGATCATGAAACAAGTTGTAGAACATACATCATTGGTGTAGCAGCAAAGAAAGTGTCATGCGGAAAGAGTCAATTTTGCGGACAAAACCGACCTCCCTAGAAGCTAAGGCTTTCTAGTGACAAACAAAACAATCAAGCACTATCTTTCCCTAAATATGCATTTAAAATACAAGCAACCAGGTGTTTAAAGCATACCTTTAGTCCAACGCTGTTTGTAGCAGTCCAGCCTCTCCGATCCAGATGAGCTCCTCCTTCTCTTTGAAACCTGCATTCACTAACAAGCAAACGATTACATAGCACCTGAATAACTCATAAAATAAAACATATTCATCATAAATACCAAGGAGTATATGAAACAAATTATATATAACAACTTGTTGAGAAAAATGAACTTAATTGTATTAAGTGGAAACAAAAGAAACCATTACAACCAGTGCCTTGGTGTTGTGCAGGTCCCTCCCAGGGTCCAGCAAGAGTTCTCCTTTACTTTGATCAGCGCACCCACTTCCAAATGAAGCTAAGAAAGGATGGGAATCTCTCCTCTCAAGCTCTATAAGGGAGTCCTTATTTCAGCAGCATCTACCCTTAGGAATGTTCAGCTTTCAACCTCCCCTCCCTCTGGGCCAATGCCTGTATTTATAATGCTTTGGAGGAAGTTAATCAGGTCCACCATCAATGGGATAAGCCCCTCTTTCAATGGGATAGCTCCCCTCTTGATGGGATAAGTTCCTCTTTCATAGGGATACATGAACCATCTGGAGGTGCTCAATACACGTCAAACCATCTTCTAGAATGCTCTAGATTCGACCACAAGTAACTTTTTTGAAGTAAAACTCGCGGCTTTTGACCTTTACAGGAGTACGCACCCACCCCTTTACAGACAGAGCATACAAGTACGCAGGTATTGTGAACTTGAAGTGCGTACACGCAGGTAAGGTTAAGAGAAACTGCGTAACCAGAGTTAATTGACTTTTTAAGGACTTTCTCTCTTTCTTGCAGTTTGACATGAGGAGCAGAGGTATAAGACTTGCCAAGGAGGATAGTATGATAGTTGATAGAGCCATACCGACTGCAAATAGTCATGGTGACAAATTTTAGTGTAACAGATTGCCCCTAAAGTGCGAAGCCTGTAGTAGATTAGGGTTTCATATCATCTAGGAAGGGTGAAGCACTTTATCATTTAAAGGATTATCTTGTGGAGAGCCCAGTTGGAACCTGCAAATATTCAACACAAAATACATATATAAGATCATATCATCGCTGAGGTAGGCATTCCCATACTCAGATTGAAAACTTTAACTAACAAACTAACTACTGCTCTGATATAGGAATGATTTCGTAGTACATCATAATCATAGACTCATGTAGACACAGTATGGACACAGCCATCTGTTTATGATTAGTCTACTGTATAATGAATACACAACTCCTCGCAGCCTGGATAGTGGAAACTAGATCCAAGGTCTTCATCTCTACTTCCCGAAATAGTACGATTCTACCCATGCGAATAAATGAGTTGATGTCGAACATGGTAGAAACCACTTGATTACTAGTCAATGATGTAAACTGTTAACAAGTGTGAGAGAGACCACCAGTGATGTCAATGGTTCTCAAAGTACCCAGTACAATCCATGAGATGTGAATGAATGTGTTGATGTCGAACATATCACAGAATCCTTCGATCGAAAGTCAATGATGTAAACTGTCGTCAAAGGCGCGAAACCTGCCATTGATGCATGCAGATTTCAAGGTACTGACGATTTATAGGTCATCTTTCTAGATAATGTGCTGATGTCGATAGAAAGCGACCCGTTGCAGGCAAGCCCACAACACGAAATCATAGATCAAGTTGAAGAAATGTAGCTGTAAGGACTGACTCGGGGATGCTCAAGATGGATGACGGGTATTTTGCAGATGAATGGTTTGTTTGCAGTGACCTCTTGAACACATAACGACACAACAGATGGCTTGGTGACAATTGACCCAAAGTTAATACCTGGAACCGGCTGAAGATTTTCAATGCGGTTTGATCAACTATTAGGCAAAGGATTTCCCAACCCAAGTGAATGAAAAGTGTCGTGTTCAAGAGTGGTGATAAGGTTTTTTCTGAGACAAAGGATAACAAATAGGCTCATTTTTCTCTCTTTTCCCCCACCATTTCTGGTAAGTACCTCTTTATTTTTTTACAAGCTTGAGGAGGATAACATTTGCTTGATTATAAGCTCATCCTTTGGATGAGTCCAACTTAGTTTAGATTCGAACCCTAAGAAGGAGTGGTCCGTTCCTGTTTGTAATCGAACAGGTCCTTTACTGTGAAATTTTAACGAGTCCAGTATAGGAGAAACTCGGCGTTTTTCAATTTTAGAGAGTCTGAAAAAACTTAAGAAGACTCCAGGGTTGAACTTTTTCGTAAATTTGTGTCTCCCAAGCCCGAAAAAGTATAAAATAATACTTGAGAGAACCGCTTGATCTTTTACGACCAAGGAGTACTTTCATGATTAGTGTCTCTGATCTAAAAATTAGAAAGCGATCAAGGACACGTCGTTTTATTTCCAATATCGAATTTGAAACGACAAAAACCCGGCAATCTTTTCATGTTTTTACGGCCAGAAAAGGGCTATAAGAGGACCGTCTTTTTAGTTCTGTTTTAACAAGTGTAAAAGAAACGCTTGGCAATCTTTTCATGTTTTAGGAGTCAGAAAAGGGCTTAAAGATGACTCTGATGTTTCACTTTTTCGTAAGTTTTAACGAGTTCGAAAAAGGGATAAAAATGTACTCATGGTTTTCACTTTTTCGTAAGTTTCAATGAGTTCGAAAAAATGATACAAATGTACTCATGTGGCCGACTTTCAATTTAATTTACGAGCAGGAAAAGACGGAAAGAACTCGGCATTTTCATTTGTTTTACGAGAATGAAAGATAGCAAAATAATCTCGAGATTTTCATGAGTTTAACGAGTCTTGAAAATAACTGAAATTGACTCGAGATAGGTTTCATTTTTACAAAAGCTTGAAACAGAGAAAAACTATGCTTCAAAGTAGTTTCATTTTTACGCAAGCTTGAAACAGAGATAAAACTGTGCTTGATGCCCCCTAAGCATAACTGCTAGAGCGCATGCCCCCCAGCTTCATTTCATTCAACCAGTTGGATGAAATGAAGGTTGAGTTACGAGATCATTTGAAAGACTTGACCTAAAACTGTAAGAAAATTATGCAAAACACTGAAATAACTAACCTAAATATACATTTATGAGATCTAGTCAAAATCTCGACTCAATTAGAGGAGGATTTGTTTCATTTTTTAACGAGCTTGACACAGGAAAAGAACTATGCTCGGATTCGGTTTCATGTTTATGCAAGTTTGAAATGAAAAACTATGCTTGTTATAAGTTCGCATGCCCCCAGCATAATGACGCAAATCAAGGTACATGCCCCTCAAGCTTCATTGCATTCAACCAGGTGGATGAAATGAAGGTTTACTGTCGAAATCTTGGAAAGACTCGTGGGAGTTGTTTCATTTTTAAGTGAGGTTGACACAGGAAAAGAACTATCCTCAAAACCTTTGTTTCATTTTTTAAACGAGCTTGACACAAGATAAGGAACTATGCTCATAACTACTCTCTACAATCTACCTAACAAAAAACTTTACTCTAAAAACCTTGATTCATTTTTTAACGAGCTTGACACAAGACAAGGAACTATGCTCATGACTCCTTGTTTCCTTTTTTAACGAGCTTGACACAAGACAAGGAACTATGCTCTAAAAAACCTTGATTCATTTTTTAACGAGCTTGACACAAGACAAGGAACTATGCTCTAAAATCCTTGATTCATTTTTTAACGAGCTTGACACAAGACAAGGAACTTTGCTCATGCTAGCCTGTTTCATTTTTTAACGAGGTTGATACAGGAAAAAACTATCCTTGTAACATTGATCATGGCTTCCAACTGGAAGAAAGACATGTCAATGGACACACCTTGATCATGGCTTCCAAAAGGTCTTCATCAGAAGGAAGAATACTTCTCTGGAAGGAACACATGTCAAGGGACTCAAAAGGGATAAGAACATTGTTTTCAAGTAATCCCATAGAGTTTTCCATGTCAATTACCGGATCTAAATCAAAGGAAGATGAGCAAACAGTGAGAGGCTCACTTACATTGGTAACTGAAAACATGGGACCAGTTGCCACATAATTAACTCGTGGCAGGGTAGATACCACTTTAGAATCAGGAACATTTAGGGGTGTCATATTATTGGTAGTTGAAAAAAGACTAGGGAACGAAAGCTGGTCTACAGTCACAATACTGCCATTGTGAGGGAAATACATCACGCGAAAGAGTGTCGATACGACAGCTTTCATTGCATAAACATAGTCTCACCCAAGGAGTAAATTGAAATCCAAGTGTTACACTAAAAAATGTCACGATGACTATTTGCAGTTAGTATGGCTCCATCCACTGTCATACTATCCTCCTTGGCAAGTCTCATGCCTCTGCTCTTCATGTCAAACTTCAAGAAAGAGAGAAAAGTCATTTAAAGTCAATTATCTCTGGTACGCAGTTTCTCTTAGCCTTACCTGCGTGTACGCAACCCAAGTTCACAATACCTGCGTACTTGTACGCTCTGTATGTAAAGGGGTGGGTGCGTACTCCTGTAAAGGTCAAAAGGCGCAAGTTTCACTCCAAAAAAGTTACTTGTGGTCATTTCTAGAGCATTCTAGAAGCTTGTTTGACGTGTATGAAGCGCCTCTAGATGGTTCATGTATCCCTACCAAAGAGGAACTTATCCCATCAAGAGGGGAGCTATCCCATCCAAAGAGGGGCTTATCCCATTGATGGTGGACCTGAATAACTTCCTCTAGAGCACTATAAATACAGGCATTGGGCCAAAGGGAGGGGAGGTTGAAAGCTGAACATTCCTAAGGGTAGATGCTGCTGGAATTAGGACTTCCTTGTAGAAGCTTGTGAGGAGAGATTACCATCTTTGCTTGTTTCATTTGGAAGTGGGTGAGCTGATCAGAGTAAAGGAGAACTCTTGTGGACCCTGGGAAGGACCTGCACAACACCAAGGCTCAGGTTGTAATGGTTCCTTTTGTTACCTTTTAATACAAATTAGTCCATTCTTCTCAACAATTTGTTATTTATGAGTTGTTTCATATACTCCTTGGTCTATATGTTAAATATGTTTTATTTTATGTGATATTCAGGTGCTATTTAATCGTTTGATTGTTAGTGAATGCAGGTTTCGAGGAGAAGGAGGAGCTCATCCGGATCAACGAAGCTGGACTACTACAACAACGTTGGGTTACAGGTAGGATCTAAACACTTGATTTCTCATATTGTAAAGGCATATTTAGAGAAGGATTGCTCTTATTTGTCTTGTTTGTCACTAGAAAGTCTTAGGCTTCTAGGGAGGTCAGTTGTGTCCGCACTAACGACTCTTTCCGCATGACAAAATGGCGACCATACTGGGGAATCCATGAATGTGTTTGAGTTCTTTTTGATTTGATATTTTGGTCTGAGAAAACTCGCTTGTTTTCTGATTTTTGGCTGTCTAACTGTGTATTTGGGTGGGTTAGCTTAGAGTCAAATTAGATTTTTATTTTTCTTAGCTTTGCCAGCAGTACGCAGCCTCTGAGTTAGGCACAGTGCGTACTTGTACGCACTGCGTCTTTGTGCACAGGGCGTACCCGCGCCTGTGTCAACAGATCACCTGCGTACCCCTGTCAAATTTGAGAAAATTTCATTTTTCCTCTTTTTGCCCTTTAGATTTTGTTTTTAATTTGTTTTTATTGCCCAGATCCATTGGTTTACTGTCAGAAATCTTCACCTGAACTTGTCCCGTTAGTGTCGAGGGTTTTGGTGGAATTCATAGGGATTTTGCCTTAGGGTTTGATTTTTAATTGGTCCTGTAGTGACTTTGGCGTTAGAGGTTGTCAAACTTTGGATCTCCTTGGATTTGTTCAGTCCTCTTAGGAGTCGGGCCTGTCATAGAAGTCACCCTTGTGAGAGACCTACCTTTGTGTCTTCTCTTTGCGAATCTCGAAAAGTTTGTTTGTTAAAGCCTTGAATTTCATTCTTGAGAAAAAAGAACAAAAATATTTCGATTTTGTTTTTTGATTAGTTTATGATTCTGCATGAACTAATCCTTAGTTGCATTTTGACTGAGTAAAACATCCGGGAATTAACCTTGTAGGCTTTTGTCCTCATTATTTTTTGCTTTTAGGTAAATTTCCTTTTAATTTGCTTTTGAGTGAATTTGATTTGATTGTCTTAGATTTGTTAAATTCGATTTGATAAATAGTTTTACATGCTTTATTAATATAGAAAAAACACAAAAATTCTTTTGGAAAAAGTTTGCTTTGGTAGCATTTGTAGTCTTTTGGGAGAAAAAGGAAATTTCGTGAAGTAATTAGTGGTCGTGAGTTGTATGTTTTGAAAAGATAAAGAGATTGTTTCTTTGATTGTCTTTGCCAAGAAAGTTGTTTTCTATAAAATTTGCATTTTCCAACTCTCTTAGCTAGGAGATTCATTGAAAAAGAAAAGTAGTGTAAATCATCTTAGGTGCATCTTTGTAGTGGTTGCGAGTCGAGTCTACACACCACCAGTTTCATCTCCACTACCTTTTGTCTTAAAGAAAGCCATAAAATTAACGCTTAAAGTAAAATCAACTTAGTAACTTTTATTTACTAGGGCTCTGAAACACCAATATAGATCAGGCTAGTGTCTTGGAGTAGGAGAGTAATTAACTCTCCAAGACAACAAAACCAAACAAGTAGCTTATCTTGTGATAGAATAAATCCAATTGTTTCATTTGTACTCTGGGAAAGCTCCTCTTAAAGGAGAAGCACGAGCTCATGTCCGAACCAGTGAGGGGATCAATCCTCCCTCGTTGGGAACGACGCCAGACACGCACGTATTACAAACGGTAAACCTCAGATTAACCATTGTCGAGGAGCCAGGGGTCACTTGTCGGTAAACCTTGGATTATTGTCAAGGAGCCGGCAAGGGGATTGAGCTTGATACTCTGCCCTTGCGTGCTGTCGGAGTGTAGACTATTCCCCCAGGTGCATTTGTTGCTGTTGGTAACTTTAGTGACCATTATCTTTAGGATTCTACCGAGGTGACAGTGGAGGGAAGATCCCACTGTACTTGGAGCAGACGTCGGCTAGACTCACTTGGATTTTCCGGGGGGTTCACTTCACTCGAGACGGTTAAAGTGGAGGAACTTGTGCCGGTCTATTCATTAAGCAGGTTTCCGGGGTAACTGTTCCACCCGCCACTTCTGTACTGAATCCGGCGATGTTGGGTTTCATCTCCAACTAGCGTTTTTGGTCCGGAAGGCTACTGTTTGTGCTTGGTTTGACGCCCTAGATTCTTTAGGCGTGTGATTCAAATTTTTTTGGTTCTTTAGAGGCTTTAGGTGGTTTGCTTTGAGATTTTACTTTGTTTGCGTGTGCAGTAGTTAAAAGTTTTTAACTGTGGCTGAATTACCGAGACAGTCCCCTGGATCTCGGGGCAAGTCTCCTGAAGTTGTCACCGTGGCCGATTTGTTGAGGAGGTCTCGTAGACTTCGAGGCCAACCTCCTGAAGAGGTTCCGAGTCATTACGAAGGTTTAAAGGTCCTTGTAACTCCTAGTGGCAGTAAAGTAGGTTCACCTGAAGAAGGAGAATCGTCCTTGGTAGTCCATCCGGTTTACCAAAGTCTAGAAATAGGTTATAATCCCGAAGCTGTTGCAGTTTCTGAGCTTGCTGGTAGTTTTTCATCTACTAGTGATATAGGCGAAGAACCTGAAGTATCTGAACCTGTTACTCCAACTTCTAGTGCACCTGATTCACCTAGGGTAGAAAGAGTCATCACCGAAAATATTCCTGCTGGTTTGATAACTATTGAATAACTTACTCCAGAGGAAGAATTAGGCGTATCTATCCTTGAAGATCAACCTACTATTGATCTAAGAGAGCGCGAATCTATCTTTTACAGTCCTGCTAGAAGTACTACTTGGTACCTTTCGTTAACCAATTATTTAGACAACTCAGGGATAAGTTTTTCTCCACCTCGAACTCCTTTTCCACCTGGAGGTATTTATACTCCTGTAAATATGTCTGGTCAGTCGTCCGTGTTCACTCAATCTCCTGAATCTTACTTGTACGACGGTCCTTCTGTTCCCTCCGGGTATCAGTCACTTTCTCGTACATTTGCGGGAGCATCTCCTCAACCCATTGAACATGGGTTATTAGCTGGAAACAATGGTAATAAATCGTTGGGCGTAGGGGACATTTACATGATGTCAGGTTCAGTTCCCGGTTCTCCACCTCAAGGTGGCCAATTACCGCCTGGGGGGCAGCCTCAATTAATGACTGGGGGACAACCTCAAGGTACACAAATTGTGTCTGGGGGGCAACCTCAAGGACAGTATGTACCCATAGTACAATACATTCCTCAAGGTCAACCCCAGCCTCAATATGTACCCCAAGGTCAACCTCAATATCAGTATTTACCTCAAGGGTATCAACCTCAAGGTCAAGGTCAACCCCAGTATCAGTATTTACCTCAAGGTTATCAACCTCAAGGTCAATACTCGAGTCAAGGTTATCTACCACCTCAAGGTCAAGCATATGTTCAAAGTATAGGAAATGTACCTGTCAATTATCAATCTTACCCTCAACCTGGTTACAGATCTCAGTATCCTCAACCTGTTACGGGTCAATACCCCGGAATGATAGTGTGGGATCCATCACAAGGTCAACAGGTGTTGCAGCCAAGTATACAGTTGTTACCTCACACTGGAAAACCCGTAGTTTCTGGTTCACCCCAGCAACCGCAACTGTCCAGTCAAATATTCAAACTTCTGTAACTTCGGTAGTTACTCAGCCGCCAATTGCACCTAGTACTCCATCTCAAACGACTGCTGCAACTACCGCAACATCTACCGCACTTACTTCTGGAGTATCGACAGCTCCGGTTTCTACTGTCTCTGCAACCACTCCTCAGACATCTTTACCGTTGTCCGGATCTACGATTCAAACCACGGTCCAGATGCCTGTAGGGCATCCTGGTTTAAGCACTGTTGTAACAAGTCAACCTCAATTTACCTATCAACAGTACCAGGGACAGTACCAATTCGGTCCTGCTGTCCAACAACCGGTTTACCAGTATCAACCGTATCCTGGGTACACTTATCAACAACCTCAACAACCCCAGTACGGTCCGGTTAATCCTGGTTTTCCAGGAGGATACAATATCCCGAACGCGATTCCTATTCCTAGTTATCCTGGATATCCTCCTCCTGGAACTGGTATTGTGACCCAGAGTTTTAGAGATCCTAACCGGCAATTACCGTTTATCGCAACTTTGGATTTACCCGACTTGACGCGCCTAACGAACGATCCAATCAATTATATTCCGTTTTGGCCGCCAATGCCAAATAAGTTGCCCAGTGACATACCAAAGTTCGAAGGTAAGTCTGGAGAGGATTCGTCAAATCATGTGATGACTTACCACCTCTGGTGTGCCTCAAATTCCATCTCGGATGATTCGATCCGCTTACGTCTTTTCCAGCGTACGCTCATTGGTCTCGCTGCCAAGTGGTACATTGAGTTACCACGGGCCTCTTTTTACAATTTTAGTCAGTTAGCTACCTCGTTCCTAACTCATTTTCAGTTGCCGGTCAGATACGATAATGGTACTGAGTTATTAACTTCATTAAAACAATCGACGTCCACTTATATTTCCGATCATATCCACGAATGGAGACGTCGAAGACGTTTAGTGAAAGTTTTTATCCCGGACCAAATATTAGCTGAATGGTTTGTAAAATCATTATTACCGAAGATTACTGAAGACGTAGCTAAGGCCGGAGTAGTTACTGAGGAGCAAGTCATTGCTCAAGCCCAGTACCTTGACTTAGTTTACACTCAGTCGGGTACGTTGCACGAGAAGATCCCAAATCTTCCTAAGTCAAATCAAATCGCTGCTGCTCCTTCGGGGTCTCATGCTGCTGATGGCATGATTGGTACGGTGAATACTAAAAGTAAGAAGAAATCCTCAAAGAATTCTTCTCCAATAATAACCTTACCAGACTCCCCGACAGGAGAGTCTTCTCCTGAAATTACCGCCGACATTCACGCTGTAGAGTCATCTACGGCTAAATCAAAAAACGGTGGTAAGAAGAAAGGCAAGAAGAAGGATAAAGCAGACAAGGCTCCAAAGGAGAAAAAAGAGAAGTCGGAATCTAATGACGAAAAGCGCAAACCTCGATATCCTTGTTTAATTTGTGAAGAAGATCATTTCACAAGAGATTGCCCTCATCGGGCAGAGGTTGTGAAAATAGTTAAAGGTTCCCCAACTCCTGCTGTTTTGAAAGATCCATTTCCAAAGCAGGAGAGTAAAATGATAGGTTCTTCCTCGAGTGCCAGTGAAGAACCCATATTGATGATGTCTCATGTACGGATTGTGACTCGATCGCAAGATTATGGTAGTAAGAGTCCTGTTGATGGCAAAGAAGCAGAATCTTCTCATTCTAATCCATCAACCTCAGCTCCCGGTTCCGATCCACTACAGATCGAGAAACCTAACCCGAACTTGGTAATCAAACCGCCCTCCAAGGGTATACTTCGAAAGTCTGCTTTCAATCCACATGCGAGAGCAGCTCAGAATTATAACATTGTTGAGGATTTAGCTGTTTCACCCTCAGCAATGTCGGCTTTGGAAGTGCTGCAATCATGCCCAGCACAACGAAAATTACTCTTGTCGGCTATAGGCGCTGTTGATATTCAGGACCCGAATCTGATAATCTTTGATCTAGAAAATAGTACACCGCGTCTCCCTCATCAGATGGCTTTCCAGATCCCAGTGATAGTAAAAAACAGGCCAATTCATCGGACTGTAATTGATGAAGGAGCTTCTATGTGTATTATGTCGATTCAGTGTTGGAGATCGCTTGGTTCTCCTTCACTGAACCAATCCCCGATGATTCTTAAGGCCTTTGATGGCCGTGGGTTCCATCCGTTTGGCATTCTACAGGATTTGCCTATAGGGGTTGAAGGAAAAACTATTAGTCTGGATGTGGAGGTGGTTGATGCCCCTCTAGACTACAACCTTCTTTTGGGTCGCAGTTGGTCTTACACTCTGACAGCGGTCGTGTCATCGGTCTTCAGAGTTATAAAGTTTCCACACAATGGTAAAATCATGACGATAGACCAGCTGGCTTACTTTTCATCCGACCCAGCCTCTTCAGAGAGTATCCAACATGGCGGTAAAACGACTATCCCTTACAAGGATGTTGGTGTAGGATTATTTAAAGATTCTGGTTTACTGGGAACTTTTCCTTTCCCTCCAATCAACGCAGACCCTTCATTTGCTTTCATTCATATGATTACTTCAGACACTATTATTTACGATGATCCTTGGATTGTCCCATCTGAATCTGAGATAGACTCATTCGGTGATGCCATGCCTTTGAGTCCATATGAAATTGCTTATGAAACTATGCAGTCTTTTACCGACTCGCGTTCAACCCAAATCGACCAAATGAATGTGGTCTGTGAGGAATCACTTTTCACATCAACCTCAGAATGGATAACGTTTCCTGAAGTTGTGTCATCTGACGAACAACTTCGCGAAATCCTAAGTGTAGACGATCTACCATGGGAAGATCTTCATCATAGATCTTCGTTTTTACCTGAGAGTGATGACTCTGAAAATGATTTTTCATCAATTTTTTCAGCTGAATATGTCAAGGACGCTTAGAATTCCATGAAACATCCTGATTCAGAGTTGAATTTGGGAAACATTTCCCAAACTATTGCCATTGACATTTCAGTCAAAACTGGAATTATTGAAAACATTCATATAGGTGCCTCGTGTACAGATGACGAAATTCAAACATACAAGGTCCTATTTCAAGAATTCCGCAACGTGTTTGCCTGGTCCTATGAGGAAATGCCAGGAATTGATCCCTCCATTGTTGTTCATGAAATCAAGACCTACCCGGACGCTAAACCTGTTCGGCAACGTCTGCGTCAGATACACCCTAGGAAAGCGGCTGCGATTAAAGCAGAAGTCGAGAAGCTGTTGAAAGCAGGTTTCATTTATCCGATCCCGTTAACAGATTGGGTATCGAATATTGTTCCGGTTAACAAGAAACAAGGAACAATAAGAATATGCATCGACTATAGGGATATAAATCGTGCTTGTCCAAAAGACAACTATCCTACGCCCTATATTGATCAAATAATTGATGATTGTGCCGGCAGTGAAATATTTTCCTTTATGGACGGTTTTTCCGGTTACAACCAAATCAATATTCTACCTGCCGATCAACCAAAAACGGCTTTCATTTGTCCCTGGGGGACATTTGCTTACTGCAAATTACCTTTTGGACTTAAGAATGCCGGAGCTACTTTCCAACGGGCAATGTCTTACGCGTTTCACGACATCAAGCACATTGTGCAACCGTATCTCGATGATTTGCCTGCTCATTCTTTACATCAAGCTGATCACCTTGTTCACTTACGCGCTATTTTTATGAGGTGTCGGCATTATCGAATTTGGTTGAACCCACACAAATGTGTCTTCTGCATAGAAGTGGGACGATTGCTAGGATTTGTCGTTTCAAAAGCCGGAATCCGCGTCGATCCCTCGAAGGTCGAAGCTATCATCAAATTGCCTCCTCCTTCGAGTTTGCGCCAACTCCAAAGTTTGCAGGGGAAAGCAAACTTTTTACGTCGATTCATTCCTAACTACGCCGAGGTTACAAAGGGTTTCACCCGGTTGTTGAAACAAAACACTCAATTCTCTTGGGATGAGATAGCTCAGAAATCTTTTGATGCACTTAAGCACGCGTTGACCCATGCACCGTTGCTGCATCCTCCCAACTACAACCAGGACTACTTTTTGTATCTCGCCGCCTCCCACTCCATTATTGGAATGGTCTTAGTTCAGGAAGACGAATTCGGAACGGAACATGTGATATATTATCTTAGTAGGACGTTAAACCCCACTGAGCTAAAATATTCGCATGTGGAGAAATTGGCCCTGGCAGCTGTTCAGGCTGTCCAACGTTTTCGTCATTACATTCTTCTCCGTAAAACTACAGTCATTTCGGATTGCAACCCTATGATTTATATTTTGACTAAACAATTGCTAGGGGGCAAGTACTCTAAATGGATTGTTATCTTGCAAGAGTTCGACTTGGAGTTTGAAAAATCTAAGTCTAAGAAATCTTTAGTTTTTGCGGAATTGATGTGTGACTTCCCGCGTGCTGACACGGAAACTGTGGCAGAAGAACCCATTGCGGATGAATCTTTGTTTCTCATCAGCACTTTAGATCCGTGGTATGGGGATATAATCGTCTATCTCCAAACCCAATCCTTTCGGCCCGAAGCTTCAAAGTCGGAACGTCGGAAAATTCGATTCCAGTCCCAACAGTACAAAATTATTGGAGATACTCTTTATCGTCGTGGGGCGGACTTGGTTTTTCGTCGTTGCTTAACTCATGAAGAGGCAGAAAGGGTTCTGAATGACTGTCATTCTGGAGCATGTGGCGGTCATATGTCTGGGTATGCCACAACTCAGAAGGTGTTGCGTGCTGGCTATTTCTGGCCATCCATGTTTAAAGATTGTATCATTGCGGTCCCAAAATGCCACAACTGTCAAGTGTTTGATCGCAAGATGCACGCACCACCTGCTCCTCTCCACCCTATAATTGCCGTCGGTCCTTTTGCTAAATGGGGTATCGATTTTATTACATGTAACCCTCACTCGGCTGGGGGGCATGCGTATATCATCCTTGCGGTTGATTATTTTACTAAGTGGGCCGAGGCGATGCCTACATTCGAGGCAGATGGCAAGACAGCTGCGATTTTCATATTCAATCATATTATTGCTAGGTTTGGTGTCCCACAAGAGATAATCACTGACCATGGGCGCCATTTTCGAAACATTATGATGACAGAACTTACAAGCCAGCTTGGTTTGCATCATGATAGTTCTACTCCTTATTATCCCCAAGCAAACGGTTTGGTTGAGTCCATCAAAAAAGTTCTAGTTATCATGATCCGACGAATCATTGGCATTCATCGGTCGAATTGGCACAACATGTTATTTTCAGCGCTTTGGGCATACCGAACCTCAGTGAAAACATCAACAAGGTTCACTCCTTTCCAACTAGTTTATGGTTTGGAAGCAGTGTTGCCCATTGAATGCGAAATCCCATCACTTCAAATGGCTATCGAATTACTCCCAACTACTTTCGAAGAGGAGAATCGTCTGTTATACTTAGCTAAATTAGATGAAACTCGACGTGATGCTGCTTTGGCAATCGAGACTCATGCAAAAAGGATGAAAGCTCAGTATGATCGTAACGTGACCCCTCGTAATTTTTCGGAAGGAGACCTAGTGCTATTATATGATCAAGCTAACGATAAATTAGGTGCTGGAAAATTCGTTCCCATGTGGCATGGGCCCTACATTGTCAAGCGAAAGCTAGCAAAAGGGGCCTATGAGCTGGTAGATTTTGATGGGGACTCTTTGGGTAAGCCCAGAAATGGACTTTACCTAAAGAGGTATTATGCTTAAATGGTGGGTATGGAGATTCAGTTAGGTTAGTTAGGTTAATTTTTCTTTCTAGCTGGTGTGTTTTGTTAGTTTAGACAGTGTGCTTAGCTTAGAGAGTGTGTTTTTCGTTGTTATTCTGGCTTATCTTGGTTTTACTCTTGATATTGCAGATGTCGACGCCTCTCCAAATGTACATTGGATTTGCTGATGGTGCTTGTCGTAGTACACGGAATATCTCTTCCACAGCTTGGGTTATCTATTCGCCCTCTGACGAGTTAGTTTCTATGCATGGGGTGAGCCTCGGTCAAACAACAAACAACATTGCAGAATACAGTGCAGTGATTGAATTATTATCTGAATCTATTTCATTTGGGATTCAGAGTTTGATAGTGAGGTTAGATTCTGAACTCGTTGTACTACAACTTAATAGAGTCTATGCCATTAGAAATCCAGTGTTATTAAGATTGTTTTTGAGGGTGCGTCTCTTGGAACGTGAATTTGATTACATTGAATATCAGCATATTCCAAGGTCTTTAAATACATTAGCAGATGCAATGGCGTCTCGAATGTTAAATAGACATTTGTAACAATCATAAATGTAAATTTATAAACATTTCATCACACATGTTTAACAAAATAAGCCGGTAATAATGATATATATAGATAGGAGTGTATCAAAAATATACATCGTCTTCGATCATAGGTTGAAAAACACCTTATGATCGACAAAAATGATAAGTACAAAAAACCAAAAATGTCACATGTGACTACAAAAAGTGACTAGCCAATCACTGGTGGTGCTCTCTATATGAGACCACTGCCCGCGCTACCCTACACAAGAACCTCCTGAAAGGTGCTGGGACTGCGACCACATAGCGCTGAAGTTGGATAGGAATATCGTCTATAGTCGTCTCTGGTATGTCCACCGTGAGACGCTCTAGGTCCTGTTCCAGCTCGGCTAAGGTCTCTGCGGCCGCATCCTGTGGGGCTGGTGCTGGTGCAACTGGTACTCTTCTCTCAAAAGCCCGGAGATTGGCCAGACGCCGTGGGCCTACATCTGCATTTTGAAATTTTTTTGCTGTCAGTTTTGAGACGATATATAAAAAACAAAAAAATAGATAATTTAAAAACTTGTGAAAAATGAAGTACCTCCGTCGTCCCATTGTTCTCCCTGTGGAAGAACCATGTCCGGATCATTGCGAAAATCTACTCCGGCATAAGGAAAATCATGAATCGCAAAGACCTGGTCCTCCAACCAGTGAAAGTAACCCACAGGAAATCGGACAACTCCCGCTCCCTCATCAGGATGCCGGGCCATTACCGAAACCCACCGCGTCAACTTAGGCTCCCGAGGAGGCCCAACTGGAACAGTAAGATGCTGGGGGATCAGCATTGGAACTCTCTCTAGGGCAAAACTCACAACGAAAGGCCCATATCCAAAGGTCTTCAATTGTCCGTTCTTTGCCCTAGTCAGTTGGCCCTTCATATTGGCCAACACAGCATCGCACCAGTTGAAAATGGTGCCTCGGAAGCAATCTATATCCATCCGCATTTGGGAACCAGTGGATATGTGCAAAGCGGCAGCACCGCAAAGTCTGGTAACTGTAAAGGCAATTACCATAAGTTCAGGTCGGGATATGTATTTGATTTCTATCCCCTTCTCCTGGTTTTGATTGTTGCACCACTCTAGCCGGAGACTAGCAAGGGATTGGCCACCCGGCCTAGTCCCGAATAGAGACAGTTGCTCGCCCTTGTTAGGCAAGCCAGTGAGAAAATATATGTCGGAGGGCTCTATCTCGAGCTGGTGTTCTCCGATGTAAAAACATTGATCCTGAATATTCCACCTTTCAACCAGCCACTCTAAGAATGGCACCTGGGCCCTCATGCCAGGTATGGCCCAGTACTTGTAGAGACCGCATGCCTTTAAAGCATCAATGGAAAGTTGATGACCTATTGCGGCCAAATCAACATCTTCGTGTTCTCTTTCGCGCCAATCTAGCATGGTGGGCAATCTACACACCAAAAAACATTGATTAGAATTCATTAAATCAAATTTTGATGGTTAGGTTTTGAGTTTGGGTTTTGAAAATCTGCTTTGCGCGGAGTACGCACCCCGCATTCAGAAAACAGAGCATGGGTACGCAGCTGTTCTGAAGGTGGGCTGCGTACTCCGACCATTTTCCCATATACGAAAATGTCGGGGTACGCAGGTCTCCCATGGGGCACCTGCGTCCCCCGAAAAGCGGACTCTAAAACCCCAAACCCTTCAAAAAATCAAACTAAAACTTAAAATGGAATTCTAAACGGATGAAATTGAAGAGGAGGATGTTGTGAAATACCTGAAAGAGACGGCGCTCGATTCCGACGGTCGGATTCTCCGCAAAGTCCACGGGAAGTTTCTTGTCAAAAGCCCTTTTCTCACCCTCAACAGTAAAATGGTAAAAATGACATGGTAAAAAGTCTTTTTATAGGTTTTTTGGATAAATAAATGCTAAGTTTGTTTATTTTTCACCATGAAAAGATATTTTTCAATGTATTTTTTGCCCATCTTAAACAGGTATGAGTAAGGTGTTGTTTTTGTACAGGACAAAAGTACTTTAGGGTAAAATCATCATTTTTCACGAACCAAGACATCAGAGTCATCTTTTAATCCCTTTTCTGACTCCTAAAACATGAAAAGATTGCCTAGCGTTTCTTTTACACTCGTTAAAATGGAATTAAAAGACGGTCCTCTTATAGCCCTTTTCTGACCGTAAAAACAAGAAAAGATTGCCGGATTTTTGTCGTTTCAAATTCGATACTGGAAATAAAACGACATGCCTCTGATCGCTTTTTACTTTTCAGGTCAAAGGCATTAATCATGAAAGTACTCCTTGGTCGCAAGATCAAGTGGTTCTCTCAGGTATTATTTTATACTTTTTCGGGCTTGGGAGACACAAATTTACGAAAAAGTTCACCTTGGAGTCTTCTTTAGTTTTTTCAGACTCTCTAAAATTGAAAAACGCCGAGTTTCTCCTATACTGGACTCGTTAAAATTTCACAGTAAAGGACCTGTTCGATTACAAACAGGAACGGACCACTCCTTCTTAGGGTCCGAATCTAAACTAAGTTGGACTCATCCGAAGGATGAGCTTATAATCAAGCATATGTTATCCTCCTCAAGCTTGTAAAAAATAAAGAGGTACTTGCCAGAAATGGTGGGGGAAAAGAGAGAAGAATGAACCTATTTGTTATCCTTTGTTACAGAAGAACCTTATCACCACTCTTGAACACGACACTTTTCATTCACCTGGGTTGGGAAATCCTTTGCCTTAAAGCTGATAAAACCACTTTGAAAGTCTTCAACCGTTTCTGGGTATGAACTTTGGGTCAATCGTCGCCAAGCCATCTGTCGTGTCGTTATGTGTTCAAGAGGTCTCTGCAAATAAACCATTCATATGCAAAATACTTGTCATCCATTTGACCATCCCTGAGTCAGTCCTTACAACAACATTTCTTCAACTTGAACAATGATTTCGTGTTGTGGGCTTCCCTGCAACGGGTCGCTTTCTATCGACATCAGCACATTATCTAGAAAGATGACTTAGAAATCGTCAGTACCTTGAAGTCTGCATGCATCAATGGCAGGTTTCTCGCCTTTGATGACAGTTTACATCATTGACTTTCGATCAAAGGATTCCGTGACATGTTCGACATCAACCCATTCATTCACATTTCATGGATTGTACTGGGTACTTTGAGAACCATTGACATCACTGGTGGTCTCTCTCACACTTGTTAACAGTTTACATCATCGATTGGTAATCAAGTGGTTTCTACCATGTTCGACATCAACTCATTTATTCGCATGGATAGGATTGTACCAATTCAGGAAGTAGAGATGAAGACCCTGGATCTAGTTTCCACCATCCAGGCTGCGAGGAGTTTTGTATTCATTATATAGTAGACTAACCATAAACAGATGGCTGCGTCCATACTGTGTCTACAAAAGTCTATGATTGTGATGTACTGCAAAATCATTCTTGTATCAGAGCAGTAGTTAGATTGTTAGTTAAAGTTTTCAATCTGAGTATGGGAATGCCTACCTCAGCGATGATATCATCTTATATATGTATTTTGTGTTGAATATTTGCAGGTTCTGACCAGGCTCTCCGCAAGATACTCCTTGAAATGATAAAGTACTTCACCCTTCCTAGATCATATAAAAACCCTAATCTACTACAGGCTTCGCACTTTAGGGGGCAATCTGTTACACTAAAAAATGTCACCATGACTATTTGCAGTTAGTATGGCTCCATCCACTGTCATACTATCCTCCTTGGGAAGTCTCATGCCTCTGCTCTTCATGTCAAACTTCAAGAAAGAGAGAAAAGTCATTTAAAGTCAATTATCTCTGGTATGCAGTTTCTCTTAGCCTTACCTGCATGTACGCAACCCAAGTTCACAATACCTGCGTGCTTGTACGCTCTGTATGTAAAGGGGTGGGTGCGTACTCCTGTAAAGGTCAAAAGGCGCAAGTTTCACTCCAAAAAAGTTACTTGTGGTCATTTCTAGAGCATTCTAGAAGCTTGTTTGACGTGTATGAAGCGCCTCCAGATGGTTCATGTATCCCTACCAAAGAGGAACTTATCCCATCAAGAGGGGAGCTATCCCATCCAAAGAGGGGCTTATCCCATTGATGGTGGACCTGAATAACTTCCTCTAGAGCACTATAAATACAGGCATTGGGCCAAAGGGAGGGGAGGTTGAAAGCTGAACATTCCTAAGGGTAGATGCTGCTGGAATTAGGACTTCCTTGTAGAAGCTTGTGAGGAGAGATTACCATCTTTGCTTGTTTCATTTGGAAGTGGGTGAGCTGATCAGAGTAAAGGAGAACTCTTGTGGACCCTGGGAAGGACCTGCACAACACCAAGGCTCAGGTTGTAATGGTTCCTTTTGTTACCTTTTAATACAAATTAGTCCATTCTTCTCAACAATTTGTTATTTATGAGTTGTTTCATATACTCCTTGGTCTATATGTTAAATATGTTTTATTTTATGTGATATTCAGGTGCTATTTAATCGTTTGATTGTTAGTGAATGCAGGTTTCGAGGAGAAGGAGGAGCTCATCCGGATCAACGAAGCTGGACTACTACAACAGTGTTGGGTTACAGGTAGGATCTAAACACTTGATTTCTCATATTGTAAAGGCATATTTAGAGAAGGATTGCTCTTATTTGTCTTGTTTGTCACTAGAAAGTCTTAGGCTTCTAGGGAGGTCGGTTGTGTTCGCACTAACGACTCTTTCCGCATGACACCAAGGGACCTCGAACTACCATAAGATCAATACAGACAATTTTACCTTCCAAGGTAATAGAAAACTTAGGAAGGATCCCTAAAGGTTCACTAATGGTTCTGTTAAAAGCTTTCAGATTCTGCGTAATAGGCGCAAGCTGAGGGGAACCCAAAGCTTTCCAAACAGTTGAGGATAAAATACTAACAGAAGCACCTTCATCTACCTGAGTACGATGTATGTCCCTACCACCAGCCTTGACAATGATTTGGAAAGGGATGGAGGAAGGAAGACGAGGTTCTGTCAGTCTATTCCAATCAAAGGAAAAGACCTCAGTACTTGGAGGGGGTTCTGTAGAAACAGGTGAAATGCCCCCCAGCATAGAAGAATTTGATGTTACAAGAAGAACCTGAGCGGTATGAAGTTCACTCTCTAAAGGGAAAATGGGATCGACCGAATGTGAAATTGAATCGACCACTTGATCAACTAATGGATCATCAACCTGAGTGACATGAGTTTCACTCTCCAATGGAAGAGTGTGATCGACTGTACTTGAAATTAGATCAATCGCTCCGTCAGTTGACGGTAGGTTGGGAGAAAGTTTACGGTAACCAGTTGGAAATTCTTGCTGTGGAACAGTAAGTTTTTCCAACAATGTTGAAGCTTCATCCATGTGAGGGCAAATGTGAGTTTGATGACTCCCTTTGCATAACTTACAAGGAAACCTAACTTTACCCTTTTTCCCAGGAACCCGACTATCACTGGTTGATGGTTCAATGGAAAGTTGACGAGATTTTTCTGACCATACTTCCAAGACCTTTGGAATACCAGGACAATTGACAAGGAAGTGGTCACCCTTACAAAGCCTGCAAGGGTATTTGGGTTTACAATGCATGTCGGAATTTTCCTCAACACAACTAACACTTACAGCCATGGTTGGTTGGTTGACTTTGTTTTTATCTTGCTTCTTCTTCTTCTTCTTCTTCTTCCCTTTCTTCTTCTTCCTAGACACCTGGTTACTAGCATCAAGGCTTTTACCAGGCGAAGAGGAAGAAATGGAGGAAGAAAAATTAGGCGAAGAAGGTAAAGGTCAACAGAAGGTTGGTGATGTTGAGATGGTGAACTCTGTTGAGGTGAAGCATTCGGTTGAGGTGGAACAATTGGAGTACTTTGGGCCAACGAAGTTGAAAATAACCATATCAGTAAACCTATTGTAAATCCAGGTAATGACAAAGTAGCCATATAAGGAGGACCAACATTTCCAAAGTAAGGAAAAGTACTAGGATTCTCGTTAGGAGGGGTTCCTAGGTTGGTAAATTCCGGAACATTTGCCATTATATTCAACTTCAGTGAATTTTATTAACAATTTAAAACTAGAATTAACAATTCACAATTCACACTTAACAATTAGAATTCACAATTCACACCTATGGTCTCTAAAAGTAAAAACAAACAAATTAACATGCGCTATCAAATCTAGGAGTCAAACCGCACACAAACAGTAACCTTCCATACCGAAAACACTAGTTGGTGATGAAATCCAACGTCGCAGAATTCAGTACAGAAATGGCGGTTGGAACAGTTACCCCGGCAACCTGCTTAATGAATAGACTGGCACAAGTTCCTCCACTTAACCGTCTCGAGTGAAGAGAACCCCCCAGAAAATCCAAGTGAGTCTAGCCGACGTCTGCTCCAGGTACAGTGGGATCTTCCCACCACTGTCACCTCAGGAAGAATCCTAAAGAATATGGCCACTAAGGTTACCAACTAAAACAAATATACCTGGGGGAACAGTCTACGATCCGATACGCACGCAAGGGAAGAGTAGCAAGCTCAATCCCCTTGAAGGCTCCTTGACATAATCCAAGGTTTACCAACAAGTGACCCCAGGCTCCTCGACAATGGTTAATCCGAGGTTTACCGTTTTTAATACGTGAATATCTGGCGTCTTTCCTAATGAGGAAGGATTGATTCCCACACTGGTTCGGACACGATCTCGTGCTTCTCCTTTAAGAGGAGCTTTCCCAGAGCATAAATGCAACAATTGGATTTCTTCCTACCGCAAGATACAGCTACTTGTTTGTTTTTACTGTCTTGGAGAGTTAATTACTCTCCTACTCCAAGACACTAGCCTAAGCTATGTTGGTGTATCAGAGCCCTAGAAATGTAAAAGTTACTAGATGAATTTTAATTAAGCGCTGTGTTATTTAGGCTGTTACTACTCAAAGGGGTAAATGGATACGAAACCAATGGTGTTATGACCCGACTCAAAACTGAATGCAATCGAATATGATAATGTAATCCTTTCAATTCAATGAATCCTAACTAAAGTAAGGAGAGAGTTTCCATTCACTTCCAACAATGCATAAAATTGATCACTAAGAGAAAATATAACAAATTCTCTAATGCACTAATTTCATCAAGAATAACTAGTGCAAATCAATTCCAAAATAGTTTTTATTTTTATTTTTATTTTTATTTTTGTGTAAATTCAAATCAAAGAAAAACTGATCTAAATCTACGATTGATTTTTCAGAATGTAAACTATGCAATTGTAATCTATGCACAATTCACCTGAAAAGCATGCAAATGTAAATGCACATTTTTCATTCATATTCTGAAAATGAGAATTCTAATTATGCAAATGTGATCTAGGCAAGAGAATTCTCAAACACAAGATGATTCTAATGTAATCTAAGAACCAATCAAGTGCAAGTCGAGAAAATTGGGTGAGAGTTCCAAAGATCAAAAAATAAAAACACTCAAAGGCGATTAACACTCATACACAATTTAGCCCCCCCTTAAAAGATGCAAAATTGTGAAAAGACTGAGAGAAACCTCCGAGTAATGACCAAATGAAAACAAATCAAGAATTTCTCAAGAAAGAGACTCAAAACACCCAATTGTTAAAAGCTTAGAGCAGGAATGCCAATGAAATTAACCAAGGAAAGCTTTTGACAGGGAACAAGCAAGTCTGGGCAATGGCTAAAACCTATAAACAAATTCTAAATTGATAAAAAAGAGAAAAATTTAAAATTTTCAAATTTTTGATAGGGTACGCAGGCAACCTGTTTACACAGGTGCATCTACGCTCTGTGCACAAAGCAAAAGTGCGTACTATGACGCACTGTGCTTAACTCAGAGGGTGCGTACCTCTCCCAAAATTATGAAAAATGAAAACTAACTCAAAATTAATTAAATTCACCCAATCCCACAATCATCAAGTCAAAAACAGAAACAGAAATCGACTTTTCTCAAATCAAAGTATCAATCAAAAGAGAAATCAATCAAATCCATGGTTTCTCCAGCGGAGTCGCCATTTTGTCATGCGGAAAGAGTCAATTTTGTGGACAAAACCGACCTCCCTAGAAGCTAAGGCTTTCTAGTGACAAACAAAACAATCAAGCACTATCTTTCCCTAAATATGCATTTAAAATACAAGCAACCAGGTGTTTAAAGCATACCTTTAGTCCAACGCTGTTTGTAGCAGTCCAGCCTCTCCGATCCAGATGAGCTCCTCCTCTTTGAAACCTGCATTCACTAACAAGCAAATGATTACATAGCACCTGAATAACTCATAAAATAAAACATATTCATCATAAAGACCAAGGAGTATATGAAACAAATTATATATAACAACTTGTTGAGAAAAATGAACTTAATTGTATTAAGTGGAAACAAAAGAAACCATTACAACCAGTGCCTTGGTGTTGTGCAGGTCCCTCCCAGGGTCTAGCAAGAGTTCTCCTTTACTTTGATCAGCTCACCCACTTCCAAATGAAGCTAAGAAAGGATGGGAATCTCTCCTCTCAAGCTTTATAAGGGAGTCCTAATTTCAGCAACATCTACCCTTAGGAATGTTCAGCTTTCAACCTCCCCTCCCTCTGGCCCAATGCCTGTATTTATAATGCTTTGGAGGAAGTTAATCAGGTCCACCATCAATGGGATAAGCCCCTCTTTCAATGGGATAGCTCCCCTCTTGATGGGATAAGTTCCTCTTTCATAGGGATACATGAACCATCTGGAGGCGCTCAATACACGTCAAACCATCTTCTAGAATGCTCTATATTCGACCACAAGTAACTTTTTTGAAGTAAAACTCGCGCCTTTTTACCTTTACAGGAGTACGCACCCACCCCTTTACAGACAGAGCGTACAAGTACGCAGGTATTGTGAACTTGAAGTGCGTACACGCAGGTAAGGTTAAGAGAAACTGCGTAACCAGAGTTAATTGACTTTTTAAGGACTTTCTCTCTTTCTTGGAGTTTGACATGAGGAGCAGAGGTATAAGACTTGCCAAGGAGGATAGTATGACAGTTGATGGAGCCATACCGACTGCAAATAGTCATGGTGACAAATTTTAGTGTAACAGAAAGAAATGGCATGATAGATTTATCAAGAATAATTTTTTTCATATAGGAGACTGGGCACTTCTTTATGATTCAAAATATAAAGATTTCAAAGTAAAATTTACTACTCATTGGTTGGGCCCATATGAAATAGAAGAAATCTTTTATAATGGATCAATAAAACTTAGAACAATAGATGAATCTACAACATCATTTATAGTCAATGGACATAGATTAAAAGTCTACAATAAACCAGTCAATAAGGAAGATTTTCTGAAGAAACTCTCAGCAAAGGAAGACATACAAGTTTTGGAAACGCATAGTCATATGCCTTCCTTAACTACAAAATAAAAGAAAAAAATATAAAGAAAAATAAAAAATAAAAAATAATAATAGTAAAAAAGATTTGACCGTGAAAAACATATATCTGACACAGATAAAATATGAATTCATATTTGAAAACCAGATCATTGGCGAGTATAAATTCTTTGTTTTTATTTTCAGTTGAAATTTCATTTCAGCATTATGTTTCAAGACTTGAGGACAAGTCTGAAAATAAGCAAGGAGGGAAGGTAAAATACAAGTAGTATTTTTACTCTTGTCTATTTTTACTTTCAAACCTTATATACACTTCAAAATGACCTGAAAGAAACATCAAGAAAAATATGTCAGAAGGGACATGAAAGAATCAAGAAAATACTCCATAAGGGAATTGAAAGAATCAGGCAAGTACTCCAGAGGGACCTGAGTATCAAAAAAAAAATATGTCAGTAGGGACCTGAAAGATCAAATACTCGAGAGGGACCTGAGCATCAAAAGAAAAATATGTCAATAGGGCCCTGAAAGATCAAATACTCTAGAGGGACCTAAGCATCAAAAGAAAAATATGTCAGAGGGACTTGATTATCAACTACTTCAAAGAATTATTCTACCTCAACAAGATGTTAGTTGTGCAAAGGACTCATTTCAGAAGCACTAAAAACTCCATTACTTCAAAAAGATCACTAGGCAGTAGAGGACTATTCTATCTCAAAAAGAAAAAAACTACTTCAAAGGATTACTTCATCTCAAAAAGAGCTCCAACACAACAAAGATGAAACCTTCTTCCAAGATAAAGCTACAATCAAGAAAAGTTTTGTGAGTTAAATTGTTTTTATTTTTTAAATGCTTCAATTTTTGAATTAATACTTATAAATAAAGACTAAGATGACCTTGATATTCCCTCCTCTTTACTATATACCCTTCTAGACCTTCATTTCCTTTCATAAAATTCGTTCATTATGCCTCCATTTTTCTCAAAATCCACTCTTCTATAGATATTTTATACTCCCATTGTTTTCAAAAAATTAAGTCAAAATCAGAGGGTAAACCTCCCTTCACTTCCAAGAAAGGAAGCATAATAATATTGACAGAGACAGGTGTGAGCAATAAGAGTAAGTTTGGGCAAGTGTTTCTTGCAAAATAAAACAAGAAAAGGGTCAAATTTTAAACTAAGTTGAAAGGTAGCATTGGAAAAGTTTGTTGCAACATGCTATAATTAATAAACAAAGCAATGAAACTACGAAGTATGAGCTTGTAGACCTTTTCTTTTGCTAGTTTTTTAAATGAACTTAAACATGGCCATTTCAAAAAAAATTAGACTATATAAAAAACGAGAATAAGGGAATGATTGAAGGAAGCAGTATCATGAATTAATTTCATGAATACAGAACCTTGTTCTATGTACAAACAATCTCAAGCAAAAAGGAACATAAGCCTACTAAGTCTAATGATGAAATCAAGATAATGAGACACCAGAAGCATGAAAAAATGAACTTGACAAGGCAATGAAAGCTTGTACTCTTTCCAAACGAAATGATTAATGCAAACCCATCTAAAATTCATAAGTGGAAGAGATCATGAAATAAAACACAGAGGTAAGAGCCTGATTTGAAATGATTAACCAACCAAACCAGAAATAATTTTCATGGAACAGTCATCAAGAAGAACGGAGGAGAAACACGACCACAGGAATAGTATTCTATCAAATTCAAAATGTAGCTATGGATATGGCATAATGAGAACAAAACAAAGGAGAATTTAAAAGAGAAAAAGGAACTATGACTGTAAGTGAAACTAGTAGTGTAGTACGAGATTTTGGGGAGATAGAGGTTACACTAGCTGTGTGCACAAGTAAGCAGTTCCATAAAAATCTCATGAATGAATCATCACAGAGAGTTTCACATATAAATCTTGAGTTCTAATGCTTATAAAACGTGTCAACAGAAACTCAAACTTTAGCAAATGCATGGAGGAGATATAGGTAAGAACTCGACTTTGTTTCCGGTCTAGTGAATAAATGAGTAATTGACAGAAAGTAGGACTCATGAAAAAAATCTCTATAGCACGGATTTGGAAATTGCATGGAGAAAATATAGGAAATAACTCAAATCTTGTTTCCAGTTTGGTAAAAGTGGGTAATTAACAATCAGTCAAACTCGTAGAAGAGCCGAGAATTAAGGAAATGTTGCGGGAACATTAGCCTTGAAAAACCCTGTATCAAATTCATTTTATTTTGTGCCTCTGATGTCAAATGTACAGGAGCCTTAAAAAAATGCAGAAGGATATAGGGCAGCGTTTCAACTTCAGCACCAACTTGACCACAATATCACACGAAATTGGTATGTACACGACATCATTTTTTTCATTCTCCTGAGAATTTAACAATGTTTTTCTTGAAATTTTTGTATAAAATTTCATTTTTGAAAACCAAAAAATTGAAAACGTTTTCTAAAAATATAAACGAAGCCTCTTCAATGGAACAAAGAACTGAACCTATAGGCTTTCAAATAGAAAATTGGACACCAGAGAGTATCACGAAACTCCGTGAGGCAAATTTGCTTGAGTTTTTGGGTAAATTCAGAGGGCATAATACTGAACTCACAGAATCATTTGTAGCCAATTTTTATGAAGGAAAAACAGTCATAAGAGGTTTAACTATTCCAGTGAATGAAGAATATATAGCCCAAGTCACAAGACTACCAAAAATAGGGGAAAAATATCATAGGGGACAACACTTCAAGGGTAAGGAGTGGAACTACTTTTTGTAGAAGTCTAGAAAAGGGACAGTGAGTTGGAAAATTGGAGTTATAAGAGATTGATTTCAGGATCCCTAGAAGGAACTCATCTTGATCATTCAAAAGTATCTTACCTGTGATGGAAGATATAGTATTGTGCACATGTACCATGTTAAAACTATCCAACATATCCAAGGGGAATATAAAATTAATTTACCCTACTTTACAATGAGCCTTTTGAAAATGATTTAGGGAGTTAATCAAAAGAAAGATGGGAAGGAAAAACTATATTATCATCAAGGGCTGATAAGAATGATGGTTGAAAATCAATTGGAAAAAACAACACAGGAGACATGGGAAGAATTTATTAAGAGAAATAATTTCACAGAAAAGCAAGAAGAATAAGAACAAGAAAATAATCGAACAAATTTTTCAAAGGAGATAATGAACACATATTCATACCCAAGAACAAGGTCAAGGCAAAGGCTCCAATTATAAAATAGTGAGAGGGATAAACCCTTTGTCTCTTTCCTTAGGAAATCTAGGAAGAGGGTGTCATAAGAAAATAGAATGCCTGAGGAGACTAGCCATATTGAAATTTAGGATGAAGGTGAACAAGGGAGTTTCAAGGAGCTGCCTATTGATGAGGCACAACAAGAACATCATGATCACCTCGAAAACTTAGAAAGACAAGTAAATGAAAGATTGAAGGAAGTAGAAGAAGACAAATGGGACAGGTGGTGTGAGGAAACTAAAAAGGATCATTCCTCTTCATACTCTCCTTATGAAAAATTGAGCAGGAAACTTAAGGAAGTGGCAAAAGAAACATATGGAGAGACCTCTAAACCAAGCAAAGAAAGTGAAACAGAACAGATAGAGAAATTAAAGGCAAAACTTCAAGTATCAGAGATCATGGAGAGGCATCTAAAGAAAGAAAATGAAATGTACAAGGCACAAAATAACCAGCTAGTGAAAGAGAATAAGAAACTAAAAAGGAAGGCAAAGAAGCTGGAAACACAAAATATTCTCATTTCAAAACAAGCTTATAGATGGTTGAAAGAACAAAAACACTGGAAATACAAATATGAATCCCAAAAAGTGAAGATTGGCATTTATAAGAGGCAGGAGGAAGCAGCAGGGATAGAGGCACTTTTACAGGCAGCACAGGTAGAGGCTTCAACATCAGCTCCCAGAAAGAGGAAAAGATCCAGAAGAGGCAACCAAGCATGAGGACATGCTTGATGCTTAGCAGGGGAGAGTGTTGGCCTCTGACTTTGACCTATTTTTATTATGTTTATTTCAATATTTATCACTTTTTCTCACTATATTGCTTCCATATTCACCTCATTTTCATCCATCCATGCATAACAAGGTAACTAAACTAAGTCTTTTAATTATTTTAGTATTTTTCTAAAAATTGAGCATTTAATTAAAATTCAGACAGAACTAGAAAAGCTTGTAATAGCTCCATTGAAGTCATGGTTGCAAGACACCTGGGCTTAAACCAAGCATACTAGAAACTACGAGAACCAAGGATGAATGAACATCTATTGGGACACCTCAAAACATCTATGAAGTCACCAATCAACGCTGGTCAACCTTGACTAGTCATCCATAATATCCCCTAAAAAAGGGGCAGTTTTCAGATTTTTGGGGATTCCTCCTGATTTTTGTAACTAATGGATAGTTTCAACCTGATAAAGTGGGATAACATTAATGATAATTGTTTCATACTTTTTAGATTATATGGTTATCATTTTTCTAATTTAAGAAGAGGCATTCATAGTTAGAAACAATGGAGAAAAATTGAAGACTATTATTTTGAGATAATTGAAGACAGAGCTTTTGTTTTATGATTTCTTTGTGCTTTCTCGAGTGAATGAGTTGTTGTAGCTGAGTGTTCTAATAGTGTACCAGCAAGGTTGGAGGGCCCACATACCAAGCTAAGTACACTTTGTTGTATAATGTTTATAATTGTGCATATGCTAGTTTAGTTCTTCATGTTCATCATATTTATTTGTTGTAAATATTTGTAGATGCTTTCAGAATGAATTCACTTTATGGCCATGTTTTAAGTGAAGATTAATTTCCTTTCAGTAATTAGCTTGAATGTGGAAGCACAAACAAGACTCTTAGAAACGATCCTCTTCTCCATGAGCTAGGACTAAACTGAAACAAGATTCACTTCCTTAAATGCTTTTCTAGATTAAATTCTTATGCTTTCATAGTTTACATTCTCTCATGCTTTCTTAGATGTTTGGCACTGTTATTATAGAAATATTGTGGAAGGACAACCAAGTCTCTTAGAAAAGAGCCTCTTCTTCCTCTTCTAAAATAGATTAATTTCTTTGACCAATCATTTATGATTTTATAGAATAGATCTAATTGTTTTTACTTACTTTTGTAGATTGAATTATATTTGTAATATGCATTTCCATTTTAACAAATACTTTAGTTTTATCCAAAATTCCATAAATTGTGGTTTGATTCTAAGATTACCAACCTGGATTGATGAGTAAAATATATGTTTAATTTACCCAGTAAATTGAGTTGACACCCCCTATCCTTAGAAAAAGATTAAAAGTGAAATTGGGGCAAATGTAATATTAAAATATTCTATAAAAGGATCGACATACCTCCCCACAACTTATTATGACATTTGCAAGTGAAGAGATTGGAGAGGAGGAGGTCATCACCATTTCACCTTCAACATTTAAATAGAGATTGTGGGAGCTTCCGAGTACTATTTCACAAATTGTCTTCACCAGGTAAATCTTCAAAGGACTCTCTCAAATGATATCTTTCATTGTGAATTTTCCATCATTTTTTCAAAGCCTATAAATTCATACCTTAGCTAAGCATAGTAGCACTAGTGTGATTTAGGCATGAAT
The DNA here is from genome assembly GCA_031772625.1 of Pinus tabuliformis. Lineage (NCBI taxonomy): Eukaryota > Viridiplantae > Streptophyta > Pinopsida > Pinales > Pinaceae > Pinus > Pinus tabuliformis. The sequence continues at coordinate 1,128,761,018 of CM062815.1, read as the reverse complement.
AGGCTATGCAAATTAGGGCTTATTGTGCTGATTATAGTTAATCAATTGATGTATTTTCCCAGGTTTGCGTAGGAAAACCTGCATCCAAGTCATAAAATGTTTCCCTTTAATATTTGTCATAAAAAAGGCTAGGGTTTGTGTGGTTTTATATGAGGGGTTCTACTCAACTAAGGGTTTAATAATTTTCTTTAGTTTTGAAAGCTATCACAATGATCAAATGGAGGGAGAGAGAGGACTAAGAGAATGATATTCGGGTCATGGCCCATCTTGTTGTTGGTGAAAAAATTGATTATAGAGAACCAAGTCTACCACAGGGTTCCAACAAAGGGGTCATTGAAATCTAGTATAACATTGGCTTTTTTGATCTTTTGCAAGGGAAGAAAGTCTCACCCCAAGCGTGCAAAGAATTATATAAGATGATATGGGTTTTAGATGGTGTTATAATCTTTTACATCAACTAAAATATACATTATAATCACTAGCATTCACAGATCAAGTAAATATACCTTGCGCAATAGTTAAATAAACATATTACATAGAACTGGAACATTGCATTTCAGATTTTTTTAAGGTAGCCACATAACCATAGACACATTCATTCAATCAAAATACACAATCAAGCTCCCTGCAATAGTCTCTTCTTTTATCATTATGAGGCTGAAACAATAGTACATCTACAAATTTGCATTTATTTGGCTAGATTTGTGAAATATTACTCCCAAAACTTATTACAATCTCATGATTATTCACGATTACAAGAAATTATAGTAGCAACGAGCTAGGTCGTAACTTCAACAACATAGCATCCCTTCTCTAATCTCTCTCTCTCACAACTTAGTTTGCATGTCTACATATATTTTATGGCCTTTGAACTTGTCTAGATTCGTCTGATGCTCGCTTGATGTGGCCAACTCTAGCCATCTTGACAAGATCTATACTTTCTTGGTCCACATTCACTTGATCTCTTCAACTTTAACAACTCGACCCTTCTTTTATGGATTTGAAATTCCAACATAACTACTTAGTCCTCCACTTTCCTTTTCTTTATTTTCCTTTGTTACTTTTCAGCTAGATTATCCATTTGTTTTCCTCAACTTTCTCTTCCTATTTCTCGCAACTATATTCTGCCAAAATTGTTTAGAAAAATAAAGGACTCAATAAGCCTCGACCACAGACTATTGACTCGCCCTCGAGCCAATCCTTTTCTTTTGTGCTCAGTTCTTCCTGTGGCTGCTCAACTAATGTGGATCCTTTTGTTGAAAAGTGTGCAACAAGAAATTCTAAATTTAGGAAGTGCTAAAAATAGAACTGCTAAAAATAGCACTTCTAAAAATAGTAGTTTGGCCAATGAGCATTTTGGCCACCTTGGGTGAGAGGTGAAACTGCTAAAAATAACATCTTCTAAAAATAGCATTTCTGGGTCCCTTCCTATTTATAGCAGTCCCTAGTCTATCTATAGGAAGTAAATTCAAATTTGGTCTTACCAACAGTTTGGAATATTAATTAATTAATTATCCATGAGTTAATTAGTTAAGGAAAATCAAACTTGAAGTCTTTGTGAGAACATGCAATAATTTCTCCACTGATTGAGGAATTAAGGATGACTTCTATATTCTCTCATGGATAACCGATGCATGTCAGTTCAGACAGAGACCCAGTTGAGATCAAAGAAGGGACAATGTACTAACAGTTGGATGAATATTTTTCCTATAAAGGAAGCTCATCCATGATTAGGATTTATCTCCTTCAGGTTTGTGCAAATATTTCAGAGGTCAGTGTTGTGTGTGAGGTGAGAATCACACAGGTTGCAGTTAGAAGACCTAGGAAAACTATGCATAGAAATAGGAGGCTTAGAGGGCAGAGGAGAAGGTTTGTGAGAAGCCTTTGACTGTCTATGAGCAGCAGAGGTATTGTACTAAGAGCTAGATAGCTTTTGATCTAAGGCTTTGTGTAATTCAGACTATATTTCCACTTGTATGATAATACAGAGATGGGGTTTTAGGCAGGTGCTTTCCCTGGGTAAATTCTTCTGTGTTATGTGTGATTGATTCCTTCTTATCAGTTATATGTGTTCTTATTGATGTTGCTCATGGTTGATTAATCTTCCGCTAAATTGTTTGTAGAAGTAGATCAAGTGTTTTGCTTTAGTACATTTCATTACCAGGTTGATCTACAGGTGGGAAATTTCTACATGGTATTAGAGTTGACTATTCGTAGAAAAAAATTCTACGAATTTCTACATGGTATCGGAGCTAGATGATATGTAGAAAAATTCTACATGGTATCAGAGCACAGGTGATCAAGGAGAGAACAATATACTGAGAGGAGATTTCAAAGTTTTGAGTTTTGGGCCAAGAGTTTGCAGAGCATCTGAAAATTTCTGTACAAAATTTTCAGAAATAAATAGCATATTTGGATTCCTTGCAAAAAGATACCCCCAAAAAAAAAATTGGCTAATTTGGAGTTCGGATGAGGGAGATATCGCTAATTTAAAATCAGCTCTTTTTCTAGAAAATTTCGTGACGGTGGGAAAGTGGAAATAGATTGGTGTGCTAGCCAAGAACCTGTATGCACTTGAGGTACAAGATGCATGCAAAGCCTTGAGGAGTAAGGAAAAGGTTAGAGACTTGGTGGTTGAGAGGGAGAGTACATTACCTCTCAACATGCAGCGCCAGAAGAAGTCTCAGACAATTATGGAGGAGCCACGATTGGTGTAGCAGCTTCAGGAGGTTGTGGAGCAGTCACAACAGGGGAAGCTGAGTGGAGATTGAGTAGAGACATATACTCATGCAGAGACCTCCAGTAGGGGGAAACTTCGAGCCAGGTGGGCAGAGGGATCACATGCAGCCATACCTCCATGTAGGAGGTGGGGCGATGTAGAGTGATCATCCCAAGGAAGAGGGGCAGGATCCTTGAGGTACCCAACCTCTTGGATGAGACCTTGCTACGGGAGCCCCGATGTGGAGTAGCGGGAACTGACTGATTGGGTAGAGATAGATGTGGATGGATTGGCAGAGAGAGCTACAGTGCAGGGAATTCCAGGACAGCGCAGAGCATGCAGGCTGCAACAATGCGAGAGGCACAAGTGTGTTGCATAATGTAGGGTAGCACAGAGAAGGGTGCAATGGTGCGAGATGCATGGAGATGTTGCAGTAGCATAGAGGTCAGAGAGGAAGCACTTGTCAGTAGCAGGTAGAGCTTAAGCATCAGAGTATGTTTATAGCCCAACAGAGAGGTCAGTTGGGAGTTTTTTTGTTCCGAGTGTTGTTGGAGCAACCGCACTTGGTAGATGTGTTGCATGCAGAACATTCCAGAGTTACAAGATCGGGTTCGAGAGGAAGCCTTTCTTGTTGAGAGGGAGTGTTGAAAAGTGTGCAACAAGAAATGCTAAATTTAGGAAGTGCTAAAAATAGAACTGCTAAAAATAGCACTTCTAAAAATAGCAGTTTGGCCAATGAGCATTTTGGCCACCTTGGGTGAGAGATGAAACTACTAAAAATAGCATCTTCTAAAAATAACATTTTTGGGTCCCTTCCTATTTATAGCAATCCCTGGTCTATATATAGGAAGTAAATTCAAATTTGGTCTTACCAACAGTTTGGAATATTAATTAATGAATTCTCCATGAGTTAATTAGTTAAGGAAAATCAAACTTGAAGTCTTCGTGAGAACATGCAATAATTTCTCCACTGATTGGGGAATGTGTCCTTGATTTGCTCCACTAATTGAGGAATTAAGGATGAGCTCTATATTGAGAGGATCAGTTGACTTAGTTTAACTTAGTCAAGTTCAGTTAGATTAATTTGACAAGTTGTTAAATTAATGAGATACAGTTTGTTGATGCTTGCATGCATGTGACAACTCTTATTTTCAGATAACTGAGTATTCTCTCATGGATAACTGATGCATGTCAGTTTAGACAGAGACCCAGTTGAGATCAGAGAAGGGACAATGTACTATCAGTTGGATGAATATTTTTCCTATAAAGGAAGCTCATCCATGATTATGATTTATCTCCTTCAGGTTTATGCAGATATTTCAGAGGTCAGTGTTGTGTGTGAGGTGAGAATCACACAGGTTGCAGTTGGAAGACCTAAGAAAACTGTGCATAGAAATATGAGGCTTAGAGGGCAGAGGAGAAGGTTTGTGAGAAGCCTTTGACTGTCTATGAGCAACAGAGGGATTGTACTAAGAGCTAGATAGCTTATGATCTAAGGCTTTGTGTAATTCGGACTATATTTCCACTTGTATGATAATATAGAGATGGGGTTTTAGGCAGGTGCTTTCCCCGGGTAAATTCTTCTGTGTTATGTGTGATTGATTCCTTCTTATCAGTTATATGTGTTCTTATTGATGTTGCTCATGGTTGATTAAGCTTCTGCTAAATTGTTTGTAGAAGCAGATCAAGTGTTTTGCTTTAGTACATTGCATTACTAGGTTGATCTATAGGTGGGAAATTTCTACATGGTATTAGAGTTGACTGATTTGTAGAAAAAATTCTACAAAATTCTACACCTTCCGGTACCTATGTAGACGCTTCTCCTTCAAATGAAGGACACAACTCAAGAACAATATCTAAGACCTTGTGGTGGAAGGAGATGTGCATATCCAATTCATATTTCGATATCCTAGTCAAGGTGGAAACTTTATTAATAAATTGTTGGGTTGTCTTCGCATTTGGTTTTTTGGGACGTGTTGTGATCAAGGAATTCCACTGTGTATCTGTAGTGATATTAAGCTTACACAGTTGCGAATACTTTTCTTGGACCAAGGGCTTGAGATCCTGAATAGTAGATTTGGCCTTATGGGACTCTCCTTCTAAAGCAATTATTTGGTTGTCTGTCTCTTCAGCTTGGTCAAGAAGTTGTTGTAGTTGTGTAAGGTTGGAAGTAGTAAGAGTTGCCTCCATTAACCTTTTACTCTGCTCATGAAGGTTGCATAATGTTTGATTGCACCAGTCGTGGCCAATCTTGTACTTGGTGCAAAATTTCTTTGGAGTCCTTTATCTGTTGTTGAAGAGTAGCTTTAAGTGTTGACCCATGCTCTACAATATGATCTAGTTGTTGATTGAACTATTTTGTGGGGTTAAAGTACTTGTTGTGTAACTTAGAGACAGTATGGTGGAGACCTTGATTAGAAGCAACAAGTTATGTACAAGAATTTTCAAAAAGCTCGAGACATTCCATTAACTGATAAGAGGAAACGTCTTCTGGTCAACGAGAAAATTTATTCGCAATAGTCGGCCACATCCTTTTCAATTTAACATCAAGAAATGTTATTTGTTATTCAAGCTTATCTTTTTTGCATGCAGAACTAGTCTCGCTCATCTGTAACTCGAAGGATTTGTTCTTGTTGTTGCTCATATGCAAGAGAGAGGTCACTATGCATTGAGTCTACGAGAACCAAGCGATCATCCAGCTACACTAATGAAGCTTTGATAATCTAGAATAATTGATAAGAAGACCATTGTTGAAGGTATTCCATAGATAAAGCATCAACCGATGGTAGCTTGGGCTACAGGGGCTACCCACTTGTGACAAATTGGTCAGATTGAGCCTGTGACGAAGTCTCTAGAACTTGTTTTTGGTGCAAATCCTCACAAAATTTTGGAAGCACTTCATGAATGAGAAAAGGAATGATATCCAAGGCTTAAGCACAGAGGTGAAAAGTTCTTTACAATGAATGGGGTCTCAAACAAAATCATATAGCTCCGCAGGAAAGATATTGATACTTCCTCTCAGTTGGAATAATGAATAAGGTTGAGTATGTTGTGAAATTATCATCTCTAGCACTTTCTTTGTTTTTTGTGTATCCCTTGGTTCTAAGGCCATCTCTATGCCACCCACAACTTCAAGGTCTTGCAGTGGTTATGTAGTCTATTCCAGATTAGAGTGATGTGAGGGAATGTCAAAGATGGTATCAGAAGGTACAGGTGATTTTTGTAATAGTGCTGGTGAAAATTCCATGTAAAAATATATAAGGCCATGGTGATGGGACACTTATTCCAAGCTGAATGGCAGGGAAAACATCTTAATGGGTGTTGGTTAGGTTTATTATGCCTAAGGAAATTGACAAAGGAAATGAATAAGGCTTTGGAAAGGCATGAGGCATTTATTGGCATTTTATTTATGAAAATAATGGAAATTAGGAGAAAAGTAAGGTGAAAGGTCACAGGTTGCATGTGAGGAGGAAAATGAAGGAAAATAATGGAAAATAAAGGAAATAGAGGCCTCATTAATAAAAAGGCTTTCAAGGATCAGTGGGGAAGACTTGGACAGTCTAGTGTTGGAGATCTCTCTCTCATTATTCCCTCTCTCTCATACTCTTGGATACTTAGAGTTTTCTTGGAGCACTCTTGGAGGGTGTGGCATATCTGGATTCTTGGAGCAAAAAGGAAAAGGAAGAGAAGGAAAACACAAGAGGGCATTGGGATTGGAAACTACATTAGATTTTCTTGGAGATTAAAGTAGATTCATTTTTTTATCTAGTAGAAACAGGGTTTTAAAATTCTTAGTTTTGATATTACAAACTTGTTGATGAACAGACCTAGGAGGCAAAGTTTCACTTTAAGACATGCAATCACTAAATGTCGCATAACGTTTTAATTTGACCTCCAAATGGGATGATTAAAATTGTGTAATAAACTAGAGTTTCATATATATCCCCCTTAGAAACAGGTTTTGAAAAGAAGATGATTTTATGTGTGAAATATGTCAATGAACAGTCAAGACCTAAAATTGTCACCATGCAGATGTTTTGACAAGTAGTTAGTATTGTGAGCATAAATTTTTCATATGATGCCGGATTAAGGTGATTCAAATTGATTTGGAAACTAGATTCCAAGGGCTATCTTCCCTATGCATATCATGTAAAAATGTTTCCATTAGACCCATAGAATCAATGATGTACTAGATGTGTCCTTAAAATTTCTCTTGAGATCTAGTGTTTATTTTGATCACATATTTTTGATTTGTGATTCAAATTGAAAATTTCAAAATGGATTTAAAAACTGGATTTCAAGAGATACCTTTTTTTTTTTAAATGCTTTAAAAATGATCCTATATGGTTACCCAAAACAGGATTGTTCTTACTGCATTTTTCCATGAAATCCTTCCAAATTAGTATTGAACAATGATTTGAAGAATTATTCATGAGAGTTTGAACCAAAAAGTCTTATTGTGAACTTACCAAGGCTACGGGAGACAATGCATTAGAGCTCCACATTCTCCCATTCCTTGGTCTACACCTAGTGTTCAATGTGGATCGCCCTCGACCATACTTCCCACCATTGCTAGACACATCAGACATTGCAGAACAACTCACACCCACAAAGTTAAATCCATATTGCATGGAATAGGCCACAACTGATCGGATCATGGGCATGCAGATCAAGAACACCCGACAAAAAAGGATCCAACTATATCAAGTTGTCAAAGTAGGCCAACTCCTTCACTAGGGCAAGTGGCTCACCAAGGACCAAATTCAGCAGAGGTTTCCTCATCTCATGGAGGAACTCAACGCAATGGGGACCATTGCTTCCTAAGGGGGGAGGAATGATCTAGGTGGATATTGGTGGCCACCTACCTATTCCGCTTGGACCTCCACCATTGTTTCTTTCAATTTTTCAGTTTCCTTATTTGTAGCATAATTTATTATTTTTGGCAGTTTTTCGAGTCCTGAACTTCTGGAGCCATTTTGAGGCCCTAAACGACATTTTTTGGGAAAACTAGGAGCAACATGGGTCCATGGACCCATGTGTTTCTCACTCAAAATTTGTAGTCCTCAGATAGATATTTCTAACGAGGTAGTGTGTGTGTCAAACAGAGATCGTATGCCAAAGTTACGACCCCGGGAAGTTGATGTACCAATTTATCCAAACGGGGCCCATAGTTTGGCGCTTCATCTCCTAGGGTTAGACTTTTAGATGTTTAGGGTTTTCCATTATTTCTCAACAATAGATAGGCCTTCGAGCCTTATTGTAAGACAACTCAAAGGCATGTAGCCACCACATCTCTTCTCAAAGATAAGCTACCATCGCTCGAGCTAGTTTATTTCCATTTCTGTTCGTAAGCATATTTTAGTATTTTAATCAATGAAATGAAGTATTATTTCTGTTGCATCTCTGTATTTATGGTTATATCTGTAATTTGTTACGTTCATGTTTAAATCCAGATCAGGTTATGACATTTAGGTATGATTCAACTTATTTGTGACATTGTGTTGTACTAATCTAGACTGATCATACATATGTGATTGTTATGCATGAACGACAAATGTTTATGAGCTTAAAAATGTGAACATGTTAGTTAGTTATTGTTATGGATATCATGATCTTATTTGTGTTTGCGTTTTGATGTGTTGTGAAGTCATATCGTGCTAACTAGATTGAATGTGCAAACAAGATAGCCTCCCTTGAGATATATTAAGGTATGAGTTTGCTTATGTCGTATATTTGGTGCTTGACTATTTGGTTATGTCGTCTAGTTGATTTATTTAACTTGATATCCTTGCAAGTTGGGTGAATGTTTGATGAATTGCATAATATGAGTATGTGTTCAAATGATCTTGTTTTAAGATGATTGTACCAACACATAGGTGTTGAGATAGTTGATATGTACTTGAGTGTAATAGGTGACAATTGTAGTGTTATGTCTAATAACTATGAGTTGACAATGGATTATGACATGATTGTTAGTCTTGGTGAAGGTTGATTTCAAATTTATATATATGATTGTCTCGATATTTGGAACATTTGGTTGACATGTGTGGGAAGTTGCAGGTTAAGATGCTTGGTATTAGCATGACAAGGTAATAATTGATGTGTTTATATAACTAACAGTTGGGTGATGTGACAATACATAGTAAGATTCGATTACAATAAGGTAAAAGCTAATATTTTGTAGGACTGTTAGTGAAATTAGTAAAAATTAATTAAAAATCAACATTTACAAAAAATAAACTAATATATATTTTGTACCTTTTTTAGCCCTGACGGTAAAAATTATCAAACTTCGAAGGAGTAACATTTGCAAACTGTGTAATCGAGTGAGATGAAATAAGAACTAATGGAAAGCTAGCAGAAAATCGAACACAATGAAGCAACTAGAAGGGAAATCCGAAGAAAATGAAAATCTAGCAAAATTGTAGGTCACTTAACCAAAAGAAAATATTAAATGGCGATTTAGCCAAAATTTATGGAAAAGGGTCCCCATTATTTGAAATAAATAAGTTAAAAATGGGGGTGTTGAGTTTTCACCTCAACAATGGCGACAGACGGGGAATAACCAATTATATCTGATTAAAAAGATAATGAATTTTAGTTTACCCAAAGGTTATAAGGGAGGAATTCCATTAAGTCGTCAAACGATAAAGCATGATTCAAGCAACATAAGTTTAAAAAGATAAGTACTCAAAGTAGACTAAGTCTAAAATCATGAATCCAAAGTTTTGGAAATATTTTATTTTAAGATTACCTCATATGAAAAATAAAATAAGGTACATATAGGAGGTTTTTGATAAAGCATATCCATCGATATGAATGGTCTCTAACATTGCTGCGCTGATAGTGAGCCTGGTCATTACCTCGATGAAGTTTTCCTTAATGCCATACAAGCATGGCCCTTCTGCCAGCGAGCGTCGATAGCCCCAACAGGTTTACTTGTATTTGCGAGCTTAGTTTATGATGTACCAGAGTTAAAGAGGTGGGATAGTAATAGAGACTTATGTTAGTGGATATAATACTTTCATAAGGTTGACTCCAAATCTTTCCCCGCGACTATCAATCAAAGGTTTTTATAAAGTGGAGGGATGGGAGGGATCCATTGAGTTAAACATAGGTCAGTGCTTTCCTTGAAAACGTGAACTATATCACTTTGAAAGGATGCGTGTTCCTCCATGAAATTTTTTTAAAGCAAGAGGGCTTTAAGATTCCATAAAAATATACCTTTAATGGTAAATGAAACTCATTGAATAGACAAATTAAAAATTTCCATGTCTGCCAACAAATGTTGGGTGAGAAAAATGCCTTCTACATAAATCTTGGCAGTATCACCAAAATGAAACCTTAACCAATAGAAAAGAGAAAAAGAAATCCAAACTAAAGTAAAAGAAATTAGCAAACTCCAAAAATGTAAAAATGAAAGGAAGAGATAAAATACAAACACAAATTAAAAGATAAACCCCAACAAGACTAATTATACAAATGTCTCAACAAAAGAGTAAAAGAAGACAACCAAGTGTGTCCTCGTCTTATTTATATGTATTCATAACCTATGTTCATATGTATTGTTATGAAATGCTTTTTCTTTATTTATGCGAAAGAATACATGTTATATTGTTCTCTGATATGTTTATGTAATTAGTGCAAATATGTGAAGTAAAACATCAACGCGAAGTCTTTTATGTATGTGAAGTTGTAGATCAGTATAAAATAAAAGAAAACACATGGTTGCCACAACATAGTATCCATCTGGCTTCAAAATATGGTTTTGCAACCTCCCATAACTGCTTCATGTGAGACTGGGATTTGCTTGCAGGTCATTGCTGAAAGGGTTAGTGGTTGAGGGTTTTGTTGGTGCGCAGTACACTTTAAACTTTGGTCCAAGACCCTTAAGCTAAAAAATGATTCCATTTCTGTGACCAGGATCTGTTTGATGGATATGTTTTGGCGTCCATTGAAGAAGGAAATCCAGGAGTGGGTTGAACAAAAAGAGTGAGAATTTGCGGTTCAGGAAAACAGAAATCCACGATTGTCGACTGAAGCCTGGTTGTAGAAGTATCTCTTTACATAACAACATGAGATATTCTTCGTGATGTTTGCTAATGAATTATATGAATGGGTATGAAATTTGACTGAGCATAAGACCTATTTCAAAAACGATGAGCCTACCCCATGACGCCATAAATTGATACAACGACTTAGGAGTACTAACAACAATATCTCAAGAGCGGCTGATTTTTGGATTGACAGTATCGTAGGAGGATTTATTACTAATTTCATAATGGAAATGGCTGTATCTTATAGCGAAGTGAAGTGAATATTTTTCAAGGGTCTGCGAGATAAGTACCTAAATTATTTGAATCTGTGGATTAAAATGATTTTGTGTGAAAAGGGCATACTACGAATGCAGTTAGATTAATGTTTAGATGAAGAGGGAATAAGTCTAAACCAGGACCATGGTCTTTACGAAGTGGAAATAAATATACAATACATCACAAACCAAAGAACTTTATTGAGACTGATTATAGTCCCTTGTTAGGTGGGTCTGAGAGTAAAGAAGTAGGAAGTAACCCTGCAACCCCGCGGTATTCCCCCTCCCATCTTGAAGGTACGTAGAAGTTAGGAGTTGAAAAAAATAAGGGCATCTTTGGGATTCCCCACCCATAGTTAACCTATGCCTCCTCCCCCTCCCCCTAACCCCCAAAGAAAAAAAATGGGCGTTGACATTAAGCTGCCTATTTTTAGAGGACTTGGTTTAGAGGATCCTCACCAATTCTGGTTTGTACCTGACACAGTATGTAATGCAAGACAAATCACTGATGAAGATGTAAAGAAGGCGCAACTCATCACGACACTGCGAGAAAGAGCGCTGACATGGTACTTGAAGTATTCTGCTACTAATTAAGCAAATTCGCTGGATGATATTAAGAAAGTGCTCGTATCATAATTCAAGAAGCCAAAATCAGAATCCCATTGCATTACAGAGCTGAAGGAAATCAAATAGATGGCTACTAAGTCTATGTGAAAGTTGGATCAACGATTCAAGGTGTTGATGGGACAAGTAAGCTTCAACATACCCCTAGAACAACATAAAGAAAGGTTTATAACTGCATTGTTATCACATATCAAGTTACCCTTGACGCAACAGAAGATCATGACTCAAGCCGAAGCATTGGAGATTGCAATGAAGCTGGAAGCCTCGCCGATTGGAGATACTCATGCAGGAGTACAACAAATTCAGAGTCAACTAGCAAATTTGACCTTGGAATTGAAAGATCTCAAGAAAGGTAAAGAAACCAGATCAGAAGTGTGGTGTAAAAAATGCAAAGAAGAAGGCCATTATAAGGGTCAATGCCCTGTGTTCAAAGATTACTTGGCAAGTGGAGCACTTAATCTAGTAAACCCAAGATCAAGTTTGTGGTGTGAGATTTGTAGAATGAGAGGTCAACATCACTCTTAATATTTTTATTTGTTACAAAAGTATGTGAAGACCCCAAAGCAATTGTTTTGAAACTTTTGTAAGTCAGTGGGCTATGATTAGAGAAATTGTCGAAGTTATGACTTGATGATGGAGCACACTACTGATGGTTATAAACTATAAGCTGAAGGACATAAACACAGAGAGCCAGGCCAACATCCTGGTCGAGGAGGCGTCCAAGTATGAGGAAAAGGAGGAGGAGGAGGAGATGGTCGAGGAAACGACGATATTATTTGTTATAACCGTGGACAATCATGACGCTTCACAAGAGACTGTCAAAATCCTACTACAACTTGCAGCTACTGTAAATATTTTGATCACGTAATAAAAGAATGTCCCATCATTATTATGAAGATGTAGGAGAAAAGGAACCATCAGCCCGTAAAAAATATTCAAATGATGACCACTGAGCCAAGGGAGGATGAACTGGACATCAACAACGTAACAAGGAGTGGAGCTATGACGAGAGACGATAAAGGTAAGAAGAAAGTAGAAGAGACATGGGCAGGAAAGACTGCAGAAAAGGCCCCTGGGTTTAGTATCCAAAAGGAAAAAAAAGATGTTCACGGGAGCGAAGCAACGCTTCATGGATGTTGGGGCTTCAACATCTAGTGCGCAACTGGAGTTAATGCCAAATAAGGACCGCAACAAAGTGTCTACTCCGATGCAAGAATTAGATCCAAGCATTATGAAGTCATTTTTACAAACTTGGATGAAGTTGTTAAGGAAATATAAGGTTGTTGAAGGACTCCAGGAGTTGATAGAATCCTGTGCTGATAAAGAGATACCGCGAAGTGATCTATGCACAGTAAATAATTTACATTGACATAAGAAGAGAATGGGGAAGGAAATGAGATTAACTAAACATATTGAGGAATATGATATGGATCAGGTAATTCTGGATTTATGATCTGATGCCAACATATTACCTAAGAAAACTTGGGATTTAATGGGAAGACCTAGGAGTTATGAGGATCCCTATGAAGCCTGATGCGAAGCCATTGAAGCAAAGACCCTATAGGTTGAATCTGAAATACAATGAAAAAGTGAAGGAAGAACAAGAAAAAATGCTAGTAGCAGGGATCATTGAACCTGTCGAAGAGTTTGAATGGGTAAGTCCCATGATAGTTGAGGAAAAGAAGACTAATGAAGAGATCAAATTTTGTGTTGAATTAAGGAAACAAAATTATACGTGTGTGCAAGACCCTTTCCCTACACCATTTACAAATGAAGTATTGGACAATGTAGGTGGTCACGAGGCCTATTATTTCACAGATGGATTTTCAGGTTACAATCATATTAGGATTGGGACTTTAATGATAGAAGTAAATATCCACAGTTCAAACCAATCAAGTACCTACACCAGGTCTGTTATCTAAAGAGTGGAGTTATGAGGTTGGAGCCGCATCAGTGGGCTGTAGGATTGCAGAGATCAGGCTTGTTAAACATGCTATATGTATCACACTTCAGTAGAAGCACATCCAACATAACTTGTGTACAAACGTTACTAGCATTGGTGCATGAAAAAAGCTTCTGGTTGGGGACGAGGATCCCGATCGATGAAATATTAATACAAAGGATTACAGGACTTCCTCACCAAGGAAAGGACCCCGCCAAAGAATTCATTGGTAAGAACCAAGACAAGGCAATGGCACAGACCATGAAGGAGAAGTTCATGATTATCAAGAAGTCGTGTGGTTACGATATAAACTCTATAAACGATTCCGCACACATTTTAGCGGGTAAAATAATGAGGAAATGTAGAAAAAATGAAGTCCCCGCAGTCGTGGTTTCTTTGACTGCGCAGTGCAGTGATGGAGTTCTGTTCAACTGGGCCAGGTACTTATGCAGGGAGTTTTTGGAGGATTTCTGGGAAGCGCAGGAGGAAGGGAAAAGATTTCATTATGTGTGGTTGATCTTGATAATCATGCTGATCACATGGAAGGAGACATAGGACTCATAGCTTCCTCCCAATGAAATAGATGTATGTGAAGTCGCGCATTGTGCCTCATTGTGGCATACTAAGGATCCGTTGTGCACGTAGGAGAACATAATTTTCTTTGTGTTATTAAACATGGATTGTTACATGGTGGTGAACCAATATCCCAGGTTATCACCTAGCTTATATGAGAAGTACAACAACATCGCAACATTCAAGGTTGATTTTAACAGAGTCTACATCAAGGCATGGAAGGATCCAATGGAGACATGGAACCCTCTACCATACTTGGTCACTAAAGATGACCTGCTCACAATAATACAACAATGGTCAACCAAATAGATGACCCCAGCCATAGACAACACTGAAGCAATAGGGGGCACAACACAACATGCGAGTCCAAGTGGGAAAGACAAAGGGAAGGAAGTAGAGGAACTATATCCAGAGATAGATCCAGAAACATAACAAGATATCCATGACCCTCTCAACGATGTAGATCCAATAGAGGAATAACCATTCATCATAAAAAAGAGGGTACCTACAGTAACTACGTCGGGCACAAGTAAGAAACATAAGGCAAGCAAATCTAAGGGTGTGATACCAGTTGTCCTCACTGATGGGGACATCGACGAGATTGGAAAAAAGATCCAGGAAGTAACAACAAAGACATGGATCAAGGTCGATGATCACTACAAAACAATCTTGACAGATGTGAAACAAGGCATCACAGAGCTAAAGGCACTGGCGCAGACATCGAGAAAATCAACACTGATAGGTCAACTACTACAACCAGAGTGACGAATAGAAACAACGTTCAGAGTAAGGATTTTACAGGTACCTTCTAGAGAATTGTAGTTTGAATCATGAGAGGATAGAGAATGAGCAAAAGTCTAGGACAACGTCAACATGAACATTTTCGTTCTACCGATTTAGGTATTACATGAGCTCCATCAAAGTTTTATAGATGAACTAAAGGAGTGAGAACATCACACTTCACTGCTAAGAATTCATGTGGAAAGGGACAGAGCTTCGCTAAAGAAGGAGCTTAGTCAATTGATCAAGGAAAGGGATGGAGCACGCCAATGACAACAATATTGTCTTTGAGGTTTCTGCGAGTTTCATCATTGTTTAGATTATCTTCCGGATCCATTGCATAAGGATTCTTTTTCATCGACGTTTCGAACCAGCAACGGTGGTTCATCTCCAGGATGTGAAAAAATATTGAAAGACTGGTCTTAGCTGACAGATATAATTAATTTAATTATATCGTAAAAGTAAAAAAGAATAATTAAATTAATTATATCTGTCGGCTAAGACCAGTCTTTCAATATTTTTTCACATCCTGAAGATGAACCACCGTTGCTGGTTCAAAATGTCGATGAAAAAGAATCCTTATGTGATGGATCTGGAGGATAATCTAAACAACAGCAACAATATCTAGAAAAAGTCATCGCAAAAACTTGTAGCACAATTCCAGACATGAAGGTCTGTGAAGAGGAGTCACCAATAGAGAAGGTTGCAAAGCTTGCCCTCACGATAAGAGACTCAAAGAATAAGCTAACAGAGATGAAGTTTGAGTATGAAGTAAATATTACTGAGCTGCAAATGAGGGTACAGCCAGTCACACTACTGGAAGTACATGAGTAGAGGGAAAGTGATTTGAAATCTTCACTGAAAGTCATCTTTGACATAGTGGCGGACTGTGCCAAACTACTAGATGAAACCCTGTAGATTTGGACCTCATTGCAGGAGGATCGAAACATTCGGAGGATTGACGAGGGGATCCAGATGAAGTAGAAGAAGTTGGACGAAATTCAGGCAACTGCGAAGACCTTACCAGTCTCACAAAGGCTTGTAAGGATCACTGAAGGAAAGACTCTTCAAAAGCAGATTGAAGACGTTTCGTGAAAGGAGTAGATTTTGACAGAAAGGACTCAATTGCGGTAGGATGAGGCCTTCTAGCTTTCGCAGGCGGTCGATAGTAAGCTCACAGAGATATGACAGAGGGAGGAAGAAGTGCTATAGAAGACTGTCGGACCAACCACAGAGGAATTATTGGAAGACGTGCACTGAGAGGAGAAGCAGGTACTAGAAATACTTCAGTAGCATATTGTCATCTACATGAGCATATTAACAAGGATTCAGGGCATAAAAGTTGGGTTACTCAGGACAAGTCACATGTGAGTGTTGGGAGCCTATTGGGTGGGACCCAAATTGGTCTAGTTTTGGTTGAAGATTCCGCATTTTGAGGAGCAAAGTGTGTGGAGTCTGCGAAGTTGTATTTACCGTGCAAGTGTATAGGAGCTTCAGGGTGGGTTGAAACCCCTCATTTTGTAACGAGTATTGAGTTTTTAACTCATTTTTTTGTTAGGTCCATGGTATGTGGACCATGGTTTTTGTAGCAATGAAATGTATTTAAGGACATGTAATGATTTGTTGAATATCATCCTTAGATCATTAGATGATAAGATAGAGAGAACTCAAGTGATTGAGTCTTTTGTTTTGTGTTTAGGTCTTAAGGAAAGGCTCGACAACTAAGTGCGTGGAGGCCTTGGAAGAGTCTACAACTGAGTGCGCAGACTGCCTGCAGATGTGTGCATAGGTCGAGGAGTTGTATGTACTGAAATATCTATCTTAATAAAGAAGAAGAAGTTGTGGCAAAGTCTTGTGTATCTGTATTCATAATCTATGTTCATATGTACTGTTATGCATGATTTTTAATTATTTATGCAAAAGAATACATGTTATATTGTTCTATAATTTGTTTATGTAATTAGTATAAATATGTGAAGTAAAGAATCAACGTGAAGTATTTTATGTATACAAAATTATAGATCAGTATAAAATATAAGAAAACACATGGAAGCCACAACGCAGTATCCATCTGGTTGTAGAAACTTGGTTTCTCTTCCTCCTATAACTACTTCGGGTGAGATTGCGATCTGCTTGCACTTCATTGTCGAAATGGCAAGTGGTTGAGGGTTTTGTTGGTGTGCAATACACTTTGAACCTTGGTCCAAGCCCCTTAAGCCAATAGGAAATAGAAGTCATTAAGCGAAATGAGAAATCTATGCCCGCTGCAAATTTTCTTGTCTCAAAGAATCTTGCATAAAATAATCTTAACCATTTTCTGATAAAAGGAATGCTTATGAAACAAATAGAAAGTTTAGGGACTCCCTAATTTATCTGATTTGATGAGGATAATTACTAGTTCTCCCAAAAACTTGAAATCAAACCAAACAAAGGAGAATGAGTGCCAAATCTGAGGTATACAGTAATTCTTGAAGTCTTGCAAAACAAAGTTTAAGATCAACAAAATTAAAAACAAAGGCTGAAACTAAAATGTAAAGAAAAGATAAAGGATGAAAGTGGGCATATGAGACTTACCATTGGAGAATTTCATTTTTATTTACCTGAGAGATATCATTTGCTCCAAAAACAAATAACCTCTTCTTTTGATTGACATTAAAAGCATGAAGAAGTTGTGCTCTTTGAAATGGAATTTATCCAAAATCATAATTTATTAAATCTAAGTTACAATGAGCAGTAAAACTAGAAAAATTGTGTTTTATGTTGTTGGGAACAGGTCCCCTAGAGTCAATTTTGGGGTTAAAAGCCCAAGTTTTTGTATAAAAGTGAAAAGTCTCCGCATTTTGTGGTCGCGGAGCACCAAGATGTAAAGTGTCATAAAGGGTTTCTGCTCTTCATTTATGTAAGTCATGTCAGCTTTAGGAGATCTATCCATGGTCTACGGACCATGGGATTGTATAAAAAGGGAAGTCTTAGAAGAGTCTAAGGTAGATTAGATTTGGTCATTGATGTTGATGTAATGGGTCAGTAAGAGCTAAGAGCAAAGAGTCTTAGCATAGGAAAGAGGCTCTATAGCTGTGTGCGCAGAGGCCTAGGGTAGAAGTCTGCAGCTGAGTGCGCGGACTCCTGCAGCTGTGTGCGCAGGATAGTTAGAGTCTATAAAGAAGATCTGAAGCATTAATAAAGAGGACTATTATGGAATTACATGTGTTTGATCTATTTACTTCTATTATGAATGCATGCGATTATGTTATGAAGAATATTGGGTTTATGATTTAATGCTATATTAATGCACGAATATATACGTTTTACTCTGTTACATGATCGCAAGTAATAATATCTATTTAAGAGAAGAATATCTTAATGCATGTTGAAGTTATAAGATACTTAAGCCGATAGGGGTAAATACAGATGTAATAATGTTTACAGAAGCATGTAGGTAGATAAATCACCTAGTTAGGGTCCGCGAAGGACGATAGCAGACCTTCGCGAAGGTCTAGAAGCCGGATAAGAGAAGTATATCGATAAGCCCTAAAAGGCTTATTGATCTGCCCGAAGATAGGTTTAAGGAACCAAACGACATCACTACCATCTCTGGGTGCGGAAACTTGGTTCCTGCACCCCCCCATACTGCTTCGGGTGAGACTTCAGTCCACACTCCACGGATTGATGTCGAAAGGGCCAATAGTGTAGGGATTTGCTTGGCTAATTAACATTGAATGTGGGTCTGGGCCCACTAAGCCAACAAATGGTTCCATTGCCGGGACCGAGATCTACATAAAGAGATGTGTGATGTCGCATCACTAGAATCCAACTAAGAACGAAATTGAAGACTGGTTGGATAGAAAGATCCACAAATTCACGACGCAAGAGAATAGGAACCCGCGATTGACGAAAGAACAATGGTTGGGTAGATATTTGTACATAGAGATACATGAAATCTTCTTCTATTCCTTCTCGGTTGAATTATACGAGTGGATTTCTAAATTTGCAGATGACCAAGGAAGGTGGAGGCTTGACGGCCCAAGAGTGTGGACCCTAGATTTAGTGCAGGGATTGGAAGCCTCAGAAGATAAGATCACATGCATTGTCGATCACTGGCTCGACCGTATCATAGGAGGATTCATAATGGAGTTTGCAGTCGATACTTCAGTCAGTTACAGCGAAGCAGAGTGCTACTTCTTCAAGGGATCGCGAGGTAAGTATTTAAGGTCTTTAAATACTTGGATTAAGATGCTCTTGTGTGAAAAGCGGTTTATGCATTTACCTTGATATTTGGAGCTACACTAAGTGGAAATATCTTTAGGGATAGATGGAGAACATGACCTGAATATAGCCAGCTGATTGGACCTCCTCTGAGTGACGACGAGGAAGCAGCAAAGGCTTCTCCATAGAGCGCTGTTCAATTGATAAGACAAGGGTTCCCGCGAATACCCCATTCGTCCACACCACCTCCATCTTCACCTCCACCGCATACACCTTCGCCCACACTACCACCACCTCCATCACCGTTCAATATGGTGAATGTAGTAAAGTTTCCCATTTTCAAGGGTTTGGGAACAGAGGACCCGGACCAGTTTTGGTTCGTCGCGAAGGCCGTATGGGAGGCTTAGGGTATAACGAATGATCAGATGAAGAAAGAAACGTTGGTCACTGCTGTACAGGAACGCACACTGACATGGTACATTAAGTACTACACTGATAACCCGATGGCTTCATTAACATATATTCAGACCACGCTGAATAAGGAGTTTAGTAGGTCTAAGTTTAAAGCTCAATCAATTGTGGGATTCAAGGAGATCATGATGAAGACTAGCGAGACACCCTGGGATTTGGATCAAAGATTGAAGTGCATGATCTGTGAAGCCAATATGAATCTTACAGATGGGCAGCATTGCGAATGGTTTGTGGATTCACTCTTGCCTCATCTAAGGGTTGCTTTATTGCAGCAAAAGATTGGGACCCAGGCAGAAGCTCTGGAGATTGCAATGAGATTGCATGAGACGCTGATGTAGGATGCTAATTTTTGAGTTCAGTAGATTCACGCACAATTGCAGAACCTTTTCCTAGAGTTCCAAAGTTTGAAGAAGGATAGGGCAATTCGGCTAGAGGTGTGCGAAGAAGTTTGTGCCTGAAATGAAAAAGCCAGGGGCATGCCAAAGATCACTGCCCAGTCTTTGTGAATTATGTTGTAGCAGGAGGGTCGATTCCTCTGAGGCCGGAATCTTAAGCTAGGCAAAGTACAGGGCTTGCACTATGGTGTGCTATCTGTTAGGTGGCTCGAAAACACGTGATAGACAATTGTCACCTGCTGCAGAAATTTGTACAGACACCGCAACAACTCTTCTCCAACTTTTGTCAATCAGTGGGTCATGATGAGCATAACTGTCCTATCTATGAGCTAATGATGGATAGAACACCCACATATAGAGTGCAGGCAGAAACTCGGCCTCTGGATCAAGGCGCTAGGGGAGAGCGAGGAGGATTTCAGGGGCGCGGGTGAGGCTGAGGTGGAGGAGGACCTAGTAGAGGTCAGGAGAAGTGATTTGCTACAACTGTGGGGGATCAGGACACTACATGTGAGAATTCATGAATCCGACATGCATGTTGTGCATATATTGTGTTAGAGTCGGTCTGTTCAGCCCTCCGTCAGAGATCAAAACCTATTTTATTGCATTTCATCTTAGGTGTCTCATTCAGTACTATCATCTGCATTCCATTAGGAGCATCAATTTTCTGACGGAAGGGTCTTGTCTCCATACTTCCCTCATGTCATGTACCTGCTGGTTCGTGTTTGATCATCAAAGTTGATCAAAGCCAATTTTACAGTCATTTTGGACGGTCTTTTGGTCAGCCAAGAGTCATTTCAGTCATTAGGTCTAGAGTTTCGCAAATTTTGTCTTCAAAGTGTCCAATAATGCCAGTAGGCACATGAGGATGTTCCTAATAAGTTTCATTATCAATAATTCTTGAAAATGATTCTTCTTCAAAACACTGTTTTGAAGAAGAAATCGTCAAATTTATTTTTTGTAATAAATATGTAATTTTTAAAGCTTTTTAGTCGTGGATTATTTCATGTGCATCCCTGGTCATCCTTTGCCGAAATCCAATGCCAACCATACCTGCAAAAAATTGACAAAGTTTCATCATTCAAGTCAAAAAAGTCAAAATGGAAAAAAAAATAGAGTTTGTATTAAAAGTGAAAAGTGCCAAATTCAAAACATAAGAAAGTGGCTTATTTCAAAATGAAAAATTAGAATGCATTGATATATGAGATATTTTCCACATTCAAGCTTCATTTGCACGCATAAATTATCAAAGAGCCAAGTTAAGTTGTGAAAGGGCGAAGTCAGCAGTTTGAAGCCGAAACTGTGGGTAAAGTTTGCTGCGCGGTGCGTTGGGAGGTGGTCGCGGCGCACACAGCAGTCGCGACGCATATAAATGTTTTTCACTGTGTAAATTACAACGGTCATGGCGCACATAGACAGCGCGACGCACTAGGTTGTGCACGCGGTGCACTGGGCCGAGAAGCCAATTTTCGTCATTGCCTTCAATCAAATTCCAAATTTCTTGACCCCTCTTCTCCAAGTAAGTCAAATCATCTTGCAATTTTCCATTGATCGGTGTTGGGTGTGGTTTGAAAGGTTGGTCTTTAGAATTTGAATGCCAAACATAAACCCTCTCATTTTGGTCAAAACTGCTCCTTAGGGTTTTTGAAATGGTGTTTTAAAGTCATTCTATGCTAAATACTCACTTTCATACTATCATTTCCCACCTGTGATTCCTTTCCCCTTACTTTCACATCATCATATAGTTCCTCTGCTATTTCCCTATATCCCAAAACCACTCATATCACTTGTTCTTATTTTTCCTTATCCCTAAACCCTATTATTCCCTATCACTCTCCCTCTTTCATTTCACTTTTAAAATCCCCAAATCCAAATTTCCAAACACAGTCAAGTGACTGTCCTCACCTTTATTTGATTGAACCATATTTTTCCCACAGTCCACTATACCCACTGTCCCTATTTATCACAGTCCCTTCCTACTTGGCACATATTTGGCATTGAAATAAAAGGTACCAAATTCTCCTTTTCAACAAGCTGCTAAACATACACCTTGCATGGACATTATGGAGACAGACACTGAGTCATCATATGAACAAGATAGTGATTCTACCATAGAACTTCATGTATCGAGGAGGCCTCGTAAAGGTGGCAGACATGTCAGAGAAGAGCCCACCTCATTGACTGAATTGCAGGCCTGCCCGCTTGCCATGGCTTGTTTCTAACAGCAGTCATGCTTTCAGTATTGTGAAATGATTGCTCAGATTCAACATCATCATGAGTTGGCTCGGTTGTTTGTTTTACATTTGCATAATGGTCAGGTAACTCTTGCTAGTGTAAATTTCACCTTGACACCAGAGACCATTTCTCAAGAAACAGAAATACCGAATGTAGGTGAGGAGTGGAACAAAAGACAGTAGGTAGAAAAAGTACATTATGAACCATACATCAGGCCCAGCTATGTGAAACAGCTCAACAGGGTGTTCCCATTCAGGTTTTTGAAAGAATCCTATGCGCCGTTGATGAGACTCATTATCAGATAATTCAGTTGTGAGGGCCGCTTCTCACGCTTCTATGCATACCATATCCGATTATTGATGCATTTCACAAGATTAAAGATGATGAACATTCCATATTTCATGTGCCGAAACATTGAGAGGATGACTACTCTTGTGCAAAAGAAGACTCCTGAACAACAGTACAATAGCATTTACCATTATGCGCTCATCAAGATTATTGTTGTACATCAGCTTGGCTTGCAGGGGATCACATGGGAAGACTTCATTTCCCGTGAGTTATTCATAGCTTCAGTAGCTCATCAGGAGGTTGTCCATGATACGGGTGAACCTTCACATCAGCATGGAGGTTGGGAGACAGTGACTACTAATGTGCCGACATACGTCACCTATCAGAGAGGCATGAGAGAATTGGTTGCAGCAGCCCGACAAGTATTATCTCCACCTGGGGTGGAAGGGGTCTCGTTGCAGTCATTAGCAGCACAGGTACAGGTACAGGACAAAGGCAAGAAGCCTATGCAGGATGTGGGCCCTTCAGGAGGCCAGGACACTGATTTCATACTTATTGATGATGATGTGAGCTCTCCTAGCTTAAAGCTGAGGGAGATTATTCAGGAGCAGAAAGCCGAGATAGATGCATTGACCAACAAGTTACAGAGAGCTCAATGGGTCATAAACTATTTGGAGTAGTGAAACAAACAACTGGAGGGTCAGCATATAGTCATGGAGTTACAAAACATTCGGCAAAACAGCCAAGCTGCCCAAAGGAGGAGGATAGAGTTCACTTCATTGAAGCAAGAGACAGAGGCTGATCGAGAGATTTGGCTTGAGAGGGTAAATATTCATCTTGAGAAGCTGTTGGCGAAGGAAAATAAAGACAAGGATATTCTCAGGCACATGAAATATCATTATTGGGCACGAACTCATGTTTGCAAAGCAAGGATCAAAATCTTGAAGGCAAGACTAAGGAGGGCACTAAAACGACGCAAAAGGCATGATAGGCTCCAAATTTTGGCTGAAGCTTCTTTGTCTGAGCATGATACTTGATGATGGACCTTCAGTCCAAATTTCAACAAATTTGGAGAAAATTTTGTCAATTTTGAATTTTTTGGGCCTCAAAACAGATTTTCCTGCCCAACGCGTAGCACCACTTGGCGCGAACTTATAATTGGGAGGTCCTCTAGAGGAAAACTTTGTATTTTTGGATTTTTTATGGAAATTTATGCATTCTCATGAATTACCTAAGCATTTCATCAAGTTCTGGGTTGCCTAAAGGGTCAAAAACACACAAAAAATGACCTCTCTGCCACTTTTTGCACCCACAGGAAGCAATGTTAGGAGATTGGATTTTTGGAGGGGAAAATGGACACCAAATCTAGAAATTCCACTTGGGTTGGAAAGTAGACGGGTAGGGCTTTCCAACAAGCTATCTTGAGCTCAATTTGGACTTCGGGAAGACCCTCAAAATCAGCCTCAAAGGTGTGTTATGCATAAAGGTTTCAGGCGCGGCGCATAGGGAAATTTGGCCTATTTTTCACTCAGTAGCTCAGAATTTCGCCTAGTTTTGACTAGTTTCACTTTTTCATGTAACTCTTGATTTATCTTGATGTAAATTCATGAATTTGATGTAATTTTGGCACATTTTTACTCATCCATGTAGATTCATTCACTAAAAAGTGAAAAGATAGTGAATGAATCGGTTTCCTTTTATATAGAGGCAAGTTGTTTCATTGCCTATTTTTCAGTTCCTTGTTTAGATATGGTTGAAACAGCTCCTAGAATGATGAGATCGACCCCTAGAGGCATGGGAAGGAGTTAGGCTTGTCTATATCATGTAATTTTTTAGTCATTAGCATGGTTGGACACTTGGGATTGCTTGGCACTCCATTGTACATTTGATTTTTGCATTTTTGGCAAAGGAAAGACCAGGGTTTGCAACACTTTTTGGGATCCCTGTGGCTCTGTGTTTTGATGGTGTTTTTTCTCTATGTAATTTGTAAGTTCAATGATATTTGTGTGTACCATTTCCTTTCTCTTTTGCTTCTGAAATTAAACAAATGAGTGGCAAAGGTAGAATTCATTAGCTTGCTGTGCTCTGCCTTACAATTTTGTTTAATTTTCAATGTTTTCTTCAGTTTGAAGAGGATTCTTGATATCCTCTCTCCCTCTTCAGCTTCTCACCAGTATGAGCCCTCCATCTTTACAAATCAAAGAATCAAAACGATTTCCTTTCTTGCCCCAATCAGAACTCTGCAAAACTGGCCTTCATCCCCGGACCCGAATTTGCCTTTCCCTTGATTCCAACAAAACTTCCAAAAAATCAAATCAAATCCTTGCACTTCATACCTAGCCAAACATTAGAATATATTTCAGTCATCTCAAGCCCCATA
Source organism: Pinus tabuliformis (assembly GCA_031772625.1). Classification (NCBI taxonomy): domain Eukaryota; kingdom Viridiplantae; phylum Streptophyta; class Pinopsida; order Pinales; family Pinaceae; genus Pinus; species Pinus tabuliformis. Next base: position 1,128,736,100 of record CM062815.1, on the reverse strand, counting down.
GATCATCATTTGCTGAGATTTACTCGGAGAGAGCCCTCTCCTATCCTCTTAGGGCTAGCTACGAGGTTGAGTGTGGTTTGATTTTGGCCCTAGATCCTACCTTTTTAGCCTGAGGTAAATCTAGGCTCTAACATAGTGGCGACCATACTGGGGAATAAATTATTTGTTTGTTGGTATTATTCTTTTATAAACTATAGACGGAGCCTGAAGATTAGCCAGGTAGCCTTCGAAACGCTTTTGCTTTGCATTAGTGCAAGTAGATAAACGCTACTTCAGTCAATCTTCGGTCTAGTCTTATAAACGGAGTATCTAACTTGCAGATTACCCCAGTACATCTAAGAATTCTAAGCTTTTGGATGATAAGTTTAGGATTTGACAGGCTAAACTAGTTGTTAACGTCCTTTTGACTTCTTGAAATAATAGCACACTGGCTTCCAGAAGACATACCAGAGCAAATCCGGATCCTGATCCTCCTCCTGTCTATGAAAATCCCAATCTTATTCCAAGAATTGTTCGCCAAGGAATTTCTATCATTCTCGTGTTCAAAGCTCAATCGTGTCCTGTTGGTTTTGAGTATCTTGAGGATCAAGAATTTGATGAGCAGGTTGAGTTGTCTTTATTTGAAACCAAATCTGAAAGCGCTGTCGCTTCCACTGCCTTAAATCCTAAGTTTGTTCGAAATCTTGAAACTTAAAGGGCCAATAAATACATTGATGACTATATTTTGAATCTGCTCCAGACTTCAATTGTGGCTTTTAATATCTCTAATTTTTTAGAGACTGCTTTTGCAACCCTTGGGTCATCCGCAATTACGTCTAGTTCAAGAATTCCCACCGAACCACCTTTCATTCCTACCATCCCTGTGCAGCCTATTGTTTCTGATCAAAAGTCTGCAGTAGTATCACCTCCATCTACGCCTTCTACTCCTAAAATAACCAAGATTGCTTCACCTCTGCACACACCTCCTCATACCCCCCATACATCAGCTCCACCTACTCCCCCAGCATCACCAAGACCGATTGCAAATCCACCAAGAGAAATGGCTGCTCATTTTGCACCTCTTGTACTGCCTCAAAATCTGGATGATATGCTGGCTGACTATTAGAGAAAAATTCCTTTGTTTGATGGCACTCCTCATGGTGTCACAGCTCAACAACATGTGGACAGAATGACAGATTTCTTCGATCTTCATGAGATTGATGCATAAAATGTAACCATGACACTGTTTGTACAAACATTTGGTGGTGAAGTAAGGAAATGGTTCAGGGCCTTGTCCGCTACAAGCGTCACTACATTGGCTGATCTACAGAGACAATTCTTAAACCACTGGGAAGTGAAGAAAAATCCCCTTTAGATTCTTTCCGAGTACGAGCACATCAAACGAAATGCTGGTGAGTCTGTTCAAGATTACTGCATTAGATTCAATTCAATTTACAATGCAATCCCTGATCACATAAAGCCACCCATGGGGCTAGCCTTGATTAAGTTTCTAGATGGTTTTGAAATTGATATGGCTTACCAATTAAGAGAAAGAGATCTAGCTACTTTAGAAGACATGCAGAAGATTGCGGTCAGCGTTGAAGCAAATCTGCTGGCCAAGAGAGCTAGAGCAAGAGTTGAAAAGAAAGTCACTATAAAAGAAGAGTCTTCCTCATCAGATCAAGTGCTTCGAAAGGTGGAACAGATGCTTGATAGAATGAAACTTGACAAGCCTGAACCACAGATCAGAAATCCTAATTTTCGTGGCCAGCAACAGCCCCAATACAGGATTAAACAAAGAGAGCAGCGAGCCCAAGATCAAACAGTGCAGTAGCAAGTGCAGACACCTCTACAACAGAATGTTGTACTTGGTCCGGAATCAGAAGAGGATGAGAATGTGATTGGAGAAGAAAATCATTTCTTTACGCTCGATGACATGCCAATTTACATCACTGAAGATGAGGAGTACTCCGAGAATCCAGCTGAACACGGGGATGAAAATTTTATTTTGGAAAATGAGACGGTGCTTGAGGAAGAGTCCGATGATTACCAAAGAGGATATATGAATGCTTTGTCAGCTCAACAATGGCAATATTCACTATGGAATAGAGATGTGCCTGTAAAACCAATTTAGAAAAAGGAGGCAGCAACGTCAAAGAATGATCCTCCCAATGTGCAGAAAAAGGGAAAAGAGACAGCTGATCCTAGTAGCAACAAAATGACATCAGCAAGTGTAAGACCAAATCAGCCAAATGTGTCAAGGGAAAAAGTGGAAAAGAAAGATGTTCCAGCAAAGGAGGTAGATAAAGTTTCAGTTTTTAACTTAGAAAATGAAATTGCTAAGTTGAAAATATCCATTCCTTTGACCGAGTTGATGAAGAACAACAATTATAAAATTCAGGTGTCTAAAATTTTGAGCTTAGATCCATCATCAGACATGGTAAATGTGGAGGATGACAGTCCTGAGTTGATCTTTGGGCCAGCATTGGAAGGTCAGTCCCAAGATAGTGATGTTGCTCCTTTCTATATCAGTCTCAGGGTGCATGACTTTGTTTTACATAATGCTATGTTTGATTCCAGAGCTTCTCATAATCTTATGCCGAAAGCCATCATGGAGAAATTGGGATTGGAAATCACTAGGAAATACCATGACCTTTATTCTTTTGATTCCGGTAGAGTAAGGTGCATCGGGCTTATCAAAGATTTGGTGGTCAGTTTGGATCAGATCCCGGCTAAAAATGTTTTGATGGATGTGGTGGTGGTGGATATACCTCCTAGATTTGGCATGCTTCTTTCCAAATCTTGGGGAGCAAAGATTAAAGGGACAATGCAATTTGATATCTCCTATGCTACGATTCATGTGTTCGGCCAGATGAGGAAACTATACCGGGAGAAAAAAATGAAGTACATGATTACTAGCAAGGAGAAAATGGTAAATTATCCGATCAACTATGTACATACTGATCTAGAGTCATTTGTTCTGTATTCAGATAGTTTTAATGATGTAAATAGCCAACTAGTGGAAGTAGAAGACATTCCTAAGATTACTGAAAATTTTAGAGAAGTCTTGAGACAAGAGCGGCAAAGGCTTGATGGCACCACTGAAAAATCAGCAGTCCGACAACAGCAACATAATGATGGACAACATGGTAAAGAAAAAGAGTTTCAGCATTTGGAAGAGGATGAAACAGGCCTATGGAGTATGGAATTTGATGGCACTATAGGAAGGGAAGGTGCTGGAATTGGAATTTGGATATGCAGATTGGTTTTCGCCCCAAACAAAGTGCCGAGTAATGTAAGGGTCTGCTCTTATAATTAGCTTTCGACTGTTCAAACAATGAGGCTGAATATGAAGCTTTGATTGCTAGTTTGAAAGTGCTTAGAAAATTAAATGCTAAGAGTATTTCAGTGTATGGTGACTCCGAGTTAGTCATCAAGTAGGTGAAAGGCGAGTATCAAGCAAAGCATCCTTGAATGCGGGCCTACCGAAATGCGGTGTTAGACATCTTGAAGGTATTTTCTGATTACACTATAACTTGTGTGCCCTGAGCTCAGAATGTCATTGCAGATTCACTTGCAACAGCAGCAAGCAATTTGAAGATTCCTATGAAATCAAACAACAAGTTTGAGATTCATGTGAAGCATCGCCCAACTGTGCTTGACAATCAAAGGTATTGGCAAGTGTTCCAAGACGATGATGAGATCGATGAATTTCTACAAAATAAAGGTAAATTCAAGGACATTTCTATTGATATGGAGTATGATGATGGTGATGAGAATATGGAAGTCAATCAGATGGAAGTTTTGCAGCTCAAAGATAACATCATTCCAAAGGGTTTAATACCTTTAGAGGAGCTTTTTGATTAGGACAATGTGGCTAAAAAACCGACCTTGCTGCCATCCGAAAAGGGAGTCAAAAATGTGAACATTGGATTAGCTGAACATCCCAAGATGGTAAAATTATGAAAGGCGCTGCCCCCACAGGTAAAGGCAAAATATATCAGTTTGTTATCCTCTTTTACTGATGTATTCGCTTGGGATTATTCAGATTTGAAGGCATATGACACAAGCATAATTCAGCATGTGATCCCGATCAAGCCAAATCAAAAGCCTTTTCGCCAAAAGCTAAGAAGAATCAATCCAAAGCTGCTGCCCTCAATCGAAAAGGAGGTGAATAGGTTGTATAAAGCTAGTATCATAGTCCCTATCAGATTTTCAAATTGGATTTCAAACTTGGTTCTCGTCCGCAAGAAGACAGGTGAGATTCGGTTATGCATTGATTTTAGAAATCTGAACAAAGTTTCCTTGAAAGACAATTATCCATTGCCCAAGATGGATCACATACTTCGGCGACTAGTTGGAGCATCAAAAATGTCACTACTCGATGGTTATTCGGGTTATAACCAAATTTTGGTCCATGAGGATGATCGTGACAAGACATCGTTCACCACTCCATGGGGAACTTTTCATTATGCAAAGATGCCATTTGGATTGAAAAATGTTGGTGCAACCTTTCAGCGGGTGATGGATATAGCGTTTGCCAATGAAAAAGATGTTTTTCTTGTTGTTTATCTTGATGACTTAACATTTTTCTCCAATACAGATGAAGAGCACCTCTATCATTTGAAGATTGTCTTTCAGCAGTGTAGAAAGTATGGCATCTCGCTCAATCCAAAGAAAAGTTTTTTTTTAATGGATGAAGGCAAGCTTCTCGGGAATATAATCTCAAAGGAGGGCATCTGAATCGATCCAGCTTGGGTGGAGGCCATTCAAAAGATTGATCTCCCACGAAGTAAGAAAGAAATCCAATCCTTCAATGGTAAGATAATTTTCCTACGCCGATTTGTTCCCAATCTTGTAGAACACTTAAGAGAGATCACAAACATGCTGAAAAAGGATAGTGCAGTACAGTGGACCGAGGAAGCGGTTAAGTATTTTAATTTGGTGAAATTAGCTCTTTCTTCAGCTCCAGTTTTGATCAGCCCGGACTATACTCAGGATTTTATTTTGTTTTCCTTTGCCTCGGATCATACTATGGCAGCAGTCTTGATGCAGAAAAGAGACCAGCTTGAAAAACCCATTGCATTATTCAGCAGAACCATAAGGGATGCGGCATTAAAGTATAATATTATTGAAAAATAGGCCCTTGAATTGGTAAAAGCATTGAAAGATTTTCGGGTTTATATTTTGCATTCTCAGATCCTTGCCTATGTTCCTAATGCTGCTATCAAAGATGTCCTAGTGCAAACAGATCCAGAGGGAAGGAGAGGCAAATGGATTGCTGCCTTGCTGGAATATGATGTAGAAATCAAACCGACAAAGCTTATTAAAGGATAGGGGCTAGAAAAACTTATGGCTGAGTCAAATATGCATGCTTTGGACATTAATTTAATTGCTGCTACGTCTGAGGAAGAAGAAGACAATCTGCCCACTCAGGTATCAGAAATTTTCCTTCTTTCTCCTTGGTATTCAGACATTGTTTATGTGCTTCAAAATCTGTCATCACCTCCCGGAATGGCCAAGAACAAAAGTAGGACATTGAAGTTGAAGGCTGCTAAGTTTTGTATTTTGAATTCTGCACTTTATTGGAAAGATCCCGGTGGTGTTTTGTTGAATTGTTTGGTGGAAGAAGAAGCGAAGCAGGTCATGGAGGATTTCCATAAAGGAGATTGCGAGGGTCACCTTTTTTGGAAAACAACGGCCAACAAGATTTTGAGAGCCAGATATTATTGGCCGACACTTTTTGCTGATGTGTATAAGACTGTCAAAAGCTGTCATAAATGTCAAATTTTTGAAGGAAGACAGAAATTACAGCCTTTGCCACTTAAGCCTATTGAGGTAAGCGCCCCTTTTCAGCAGTGGGGTTTGGATTTCATTGGTGAGATCCATCCTCCTTCCTCAACTCAGCACAGGTGGATCCTCATGGCAACTGATTATTTCATGAAATGGATCGAAGCAATTCCCACCAGGCAAGCTACGGATGTGGTAATAATTTCATTCCTTGAGAATAACATTTTGTCTCGTTTTGGTTGCCCAAATAAGTTAATCATTGATAACGCAGCAACTTTCAAATCAAAAAGGATGGTTGAGTTTTGTCATAAGTATAACATCACTTTGGGACACTCAACCGCTTATCATCCACAAGGCAATGGATTGGCAGAGTCTTCCAACAAATCTTTGGTTAACATCATTAAAAAGTTGCTGGAAATAAACAAGAAAGGTTGGCATAAGAAATTAGTTAATGCACTTTGGGCAGACTGAGTGAGTCAGAAGAAATCCATTGGTATGTCCCCCTTTGAGTTAGTATATGGAGTTGACATAGTGTTCCCTACCTCTCTCGCAGCTCTGGTAGTCAAACTTCTTCAGGAAGCTAGCAGTGAAGAAGATCATATGCAGAGAAGACTAAATCAAATGATTCATTTGTAGCAAACGAGAGAAGAGGTTTTCCAAAACACATTCAAGCTGTAGGAGAGAATTAAGAAAATCTATGACAGAAAAGCAAAGGCGGACAAGTTCCAATTGGAGGATGTGGTGCTGAAATGGGATGCAAGGAATGAGGAAAAGGGTAAGCACGGTAAGTTCGAGAATCTCTGGAAAGGTCCCTTCAAAATTGCTGCATATCGGGGTCAGAATGCTTTTCTTCTGAAGGAGATGAACGGGGAAGACTGTCTAGGAGGGCCGGTCAATGGTCGGCTGCTCAAGCGGTATAATTTTTGAGATGTTTTCTACTGTTTACATTGTCACTGTATATACCATTTTATTTCAGTTTCATTGCAAGAGTGTGCTATGATCTTTTCTTCAGTTTGGGGCCCGAAGTGAAGGGTATAATTCTGAAGAATGATTTCAGCTTTGGTTTGAGTGTGTCGAGTCATGTTTTTCAGTCATTTTGGTTTCAAAATTGAGTCGATTTCAGTCAATAAATGAGTCAAAAGTCTTGTGTCAGTTTGTCAAGTTATCGATTCCATAGCCCAATGGACGAAGGCACTGTCTATCTCTCCTAGAGACCTGTAGTTCTTGGCACCTCCAAGGAGCTACCATCCCCATTGGAGCGAATGTTAGAGTCGCATTTCATCTTAGGTGTCTCATTCAGTCCTATCATCTGCATTCCATTAGGAGCATCAATCTTCTGACAGAAGGGTCTTGTCTCCATACTTCCCTCATGTCATGTATCTACTGGTTCGTGTCTGATCATCAAAGCTCATCAAAGCCAATTTTACAGTCATTTTGGATGGTCTTTTGGTCAGCCAAGAGTCATTTCAGTCATTAGGTCTAGGGTTTCACAAATTTTGTCTTCAAAGTGTCCAATAATGCCAGCAGGCACATGAGGATGTTCCAAATAAGTTTCATTATCAATAATGCTTGAAAATGATTCTTCCTCAAAACTCTGTTTTGAAGAAGAAATCATCAAATTTATTGTTTGTAATAAATATGTAATTTTTAAAGTTTTTTAGTCGTGGAGTATTTCAGGCGCAACCCTAGTCATCCTTTGCCAAAATCCAATGCCAACAATCCCTGCAAAAAATTGACAAAGTTTCATCATTCAAGTAAAAAAAGTCAAAATGGAAAAAAAAAAAAAAAAACAGAGTTTGTATTAAAAGTGAAAAGTGCCAAATACAAAACATAAGAAAGTGACTTATTTCAAAATGAAAAATCAGAATGCATTGATATGTGAGATATTTTCCACATTCAAGCTTCATTTGCACGCATAAATTATCAAAGAGCCAAGTTAAGTTGTGAAATGGAGAAGTCAGCAGTTTAAAGCCGAAACTGTGGGTAAAGTTTACTGCACGGCGCATTGGGAGGTGGTCGCGGTGCTCACAGTAGTGGTGACGCATACAGAGGTTTTTCATCATGTAAATTACAATGGTCGCGGTGCACATAGACAGCGTGGTGCACTGGGTTGTGCACGCGGCGCACAGGGCTGAAAAGCCAATTTTCGTCATTGCCTTCAATCAAATTCCAAATTTCTTGACCCCTCTTCTCCAAGTAAGTCAAATCATCTTGCAATCTGCCATTGATCGGTGTTGGGTGTGGTTTGAAAGGTTGGTCTTTAGAATTTGAATTCCAAACATAAACCCTCTCATTTTGGTCAAAACTGCTCCTTAGGGTTTTTGAAATGGTGTTTTAAAGTCATTTCTATGCTAAATACTCACTGTCATACTATCATTTCCCGCCTGTGATTCCTTTCCCCTTACTGTCACATCATCATATAGTTCCTGTCCTATTTCCCTATATCCAAAAACCACACATATCACTTGTTCTTATTTTTCCTTATCCCTAAACCCTATCATTCCCTATCACTCTCCCTCTTTCATTTCACTTTTAAAATCCCCAAATCCCAATTTCCAAACACAGTCAAGTGACTGTCCTCACCTTCACTTGATTGAACCATATTTTTCCCACAGTCCACTATACCCACTGTCCCTATTTATCACAGTCCCTTCCTACTTGGCACATATTGGGCATTGAAATAAAAGGTACCAAATTCTCCTTTTCAACAAGCTGCTCAACATACACCTTGCATGGAAATTATGGAGACAGACACTGAGTCATCATATGAACAAGACAGTGATTCTACCACAGAACTTCATGCACCGAGGAGGCCTCGTAAGGGTGGCAGACATGTCAGAGAAGATCCCACCTCATTGACTGAATCGCAGGCTTGCCCGCTTACCATGGCTTGTTTCCAACAACAGTCATGCTTTCAGTATTGTGAAATGATTGCTCAGATTCAACATCATCACGAGTTGGCTTGGTTGTTTGTTTTACATTTGCATAATGGTCAGGTAACTCTAGCTAGTGTAAATTTCACCTTGACACCAGAGACCATTTCTCAAGCAACAGGAATACCGAATGTAGGTGAGGAGTGGAACAAAAGACAGCAGGTGGAAAAAGTACATTATGAACCATACATCAGGCCCAACTATGTGAAATAGCTCAGCAGGGTGTTCCCATTCCAGTTTTTGAAAGAATCCTATGTGCCGTTGATGAGACTCATTATTAGATACTTCAATTGTGAGGGTCGCTTCTCACGCCTCTATGCATACCATATCATATTATTGATGCATTTCACAAGAGTAAAGATGATGAAAATTCCATATTTCATGTGCCAAAACATTGAGAGGATGACTACTCTTGTGCAAAAGAAGACTCGTGAACAACATTACAATAGCATTTCCCATTACGCGCTCATCAAGATTATTGTTGTACATCAGCTTGCAGGGGATCACATGGGAAGACTTCATTTCCTGTGAGTTCTTCATAGCTTCAGTAGCTCATCAGGAGGTTGTCCATGATGCGGGTGAACCTTCACATCAGCATGGAGGTCGGGAGACAGTGACTACTAATGTGCCGACATATGTCACCTATCAGAGAGGCATGAGAGAATTGGTTGCAGCAGCCCGATGAGTACTATCTCCACCTGGGGTGGAAGGGGTCTCGTTGTAGTCATTAGTAGCATAGGTACAAGTACAGGACAAAGGCAAGAAGCCTATGCAGGATGTGGGCCCTTCAGGAAGCCAAGACACTGATTTCATACTTATTGATGATGATGTAAGCTCTCCTAGCTTAAAGCTGAGGGAGATTATTCAGGAGAAGAAAGCCGAGATAGATGCATTGACAAACAAGTTACAGAGAGCTCAATGGGTCATAAACTATTTGGAGCAGTGAAACAAACAACTGGAGGGTCAGCATACAGTCATGGAGTTACAAAACATTCGGCAAAACAGCCAAGCTGCCCAAAGGAGGAGGATAGAGTTCACTTCATTGGAGCAGGAGACAGAGGCTGATCAAGAGATTTGGCTTGAGATGGTAAATATTCATCTTGAGAAGCTGTTGGCGAAGGCAAATAAAGATAAGGATATTCTCAGGCACATGAAAAATCATTATTGGGCACGAACTCATGTTTGCAAAGCAAGGATCAAAATCCTGAAGGCAAGACTAAGGAGGGCACTAAAACGACGCAAAAGGCATGATAGGCTCCAAATTTTGGCTGAAGCTTCTTTGTCTGAGCATGATACTTGATGATGGACCTTCAGTCCAAATTTCAACAAATTTGGAGAAAATTTTGTCAATTTTAAATTTTTTGGGCCTCAAAACAGATTTTCCTGCCCAACGCGTAGCACCACTTGGCGCGCGCTTATAATTGGGAGGTCCTCTAGAGGAAAACTTTGTATTTCTGGATTTTTTATGGAAATTTATGCATTCTCATGAATTACCTAAGCATTTCATCAAGTTCTGGGTTGCCTAAAGGGTCAAAAACACACAAAAAATGACCTCTCTGCCACTTTTTGCACCCACAGGAAGTAGTGTTAGGAGATTGGATTTTTGGAGGGGAAAATGGACACCAAATCCCGAAATTCCACTTGGGTTGGAAAGTAGACGGGTAGGGCTTTCCAACGAGCTATCTTGAGCTCAATTTGGACTTCGGGAAGACCCTCAAAATCAGCCTCAAAGTTGTGCTACGCATAAAGGTTTCAGGCGCGACGCATAGGGAAATTTGGCCTATTTTTCACTCAGTAGCTCAGAATTTCACCTAGTTTTGACTAGTTTCACTTTTTCACGTAAAGCTTGATTTATATTGATGTAAATTCATGAATTTGATGTAATTTTGGCACATTGTTACTCATCCATGTAGATTCATTCACTAAAAAGCGAAAAGATAGTGAATGAATCAGTTTCCTTTTATATAGAGGCAAGTTGTTTCATTGCCTATTTTTCAGTTCCTTGTTTAGATAGGGTTGAAACAGCTCCTAGAATGATGAGCTCGACCCCTAGAGGCATGGGAAGGACTTAGGCTTGTCTATATCATGTAATGTTTTAGTCATTAGCATGGTTGGACACTTGGGATTCCTTGGCACTCCATTGTACATTTGATTTCTGCATTTTTGGCAAAGGAAAGACCAGGGTTTGCAGCACTTTTTGGGATCCCTATGGCTCTGTGTTTTCATGGTGTTTTTTCTCTATGTAATTTGTAAGTTCACTAATATTTGTGTGTACCATTTCCTTTCTCTTTTTCTTCTGAAATTAAACAAATGAGTGGCAAAGGTAGAATTCATTAGCTTGCTGTTCTCTACCTTACAGTTTTGTTTAATTTTCAATGTTTTCTTCAGTTTGAAGAGGATTCTTGATATACTCTCTCCCTCTTCAGCTTCTCACCAGTCTGAGCCCTCCATCTTTAAAAATCAAAGCATCAAAACGATTGCCTTTCTTGCCCCAATCAGAACTCTGCAAAACTGGCCTTCATCCCCGGACCCAAATTTGCCTTTACCTTGATTCCAACAAAACTTCCAAAAAATCAAATCAAATCCTTGCACTTCATACTTAGGCAAACATTAGAATATATTTCAGTCATCTCAAGCCCCATAGATCATCATTTGCTTAGATTGACCCGGAGAGAGCCCTCTCCTGTCCTCGTAGGGCTAGCTACGAGGCTGAGCGTGGTTTGATGTTAGCCCTAGATCCTACCTTTTCAGCCTAAGGTAAATCTAGGCTCTAACATATTGCACTCAGTTTGACCATGTGATAGAAGACTTCCCTGTATTATTAGCTATGATACGCGAAAAAGGGGCACAACCTCAACAACCTACCCAAAATCTATAGATGATGAGGGTTGAACCCCACGAAGAGGATCCTAATGTGAACATCATGCTCTGAAGTGGAATGACGACTGGTGAAGACAAGGGAAAAAGGCTTGAAGAAGGTGAATGGGTCTGCAAAGCTCCAGAAAAAGATGTTGGATTTGATTTGGAGCGCGCGAAGGAAACCTTCATGGAAGCAAAGAAAAGCTTCGCTGAGGCTTCTACCTCGGGAAGTTAGGTTAAGTAGTTTGAAGAAATGGACCCTTCCATTTTTACTACATTTTTGGGGACCTCTATGAAGTTGCTTCGAGATAGCAAGGCCATAAAGGGATTATAGAAGTTGTTCAATAAATGTGCTGGTAATACTCCTGATGGGCCACGTGTTGTCAGGAAGATTGGTAGGCATAAAGCAATAACAGGGAGGGAGATAAGACTCACCCCGCAGATAGGAGAATATGAAATGGACCGAGTTATTCTGGATCTAGGGTCCAATGTGAATGTTTTGCCGAAACAGACATGGGAGAGAATGGGGAGACCTATGTTGCAGTGGTCTCCTATTCAATTGAGGATGGAAAATCAACAAAATATTATCCCCATGGGAATATTACAGGGAGTGACGGTTGATATTGAAGGCATGAGTGCGTTGGCCGATTTTGAAGTGATAGAGATTATGGCTGACAACAATCCCTACCCTGTGCTCGTTGGGATCGACTGGGTTATCGATGTGAACAGGGTGATTAATTTGAAGAAGTGGACGATGTCATTTGAAAGAAAATCACTCTGCGTTGTAGTACCGTTGGATCTTGTAGAAGGACCGCGCTACACTGAACTGATCCGCGATTAGGAAAGTGATGATGATTTGGACCAGATTTATAAGATAATGACGCGAGATCAAGATTGGGTGAATCCGATAGTTGATGGATGTCTTGCATGGGACCGTGAAAGCTCCTACACATCTGACTCAGACGAGGAATTGGAACACTGGTAGAATAGATTGCATGAAGTATTTACTCTACGATGTAACATGATGACCAAATCACTACATTGCGTATCATCAGAGGTAAGAAGTCTGCCTTAATATGGTGATTTAACTAACATTGATAAATTTCTGGATGCATTTGAAATGGAAGTGCTAGAGAAGCATCACTTCCATGCCTTGGACTTGGCGTTGCGCTCTACACCTGCAAGATGGTGGGTTATGCATAAAGACAACTTCGATGGATGGCACGAATATAAAAGAATGATGAGGGTGCAGTTTGGTTGTGTTATCACCCCAAGAAACTCTCCTAGGTTGTAGCTTAGAGATGCTCGGGAACATTACAAACTCAACTCAATGTTGGAAATGGATGAATGGAAGGAATGATGCTTGTTCAAGCCAGATAACCACTTTTGTTTTGCTTGACTCCAGACATGTGTGAACACCCCCAGACTACAAGGCTTTAGACCACCAATTACTCACAGCTTAAGGATTGGGTGAATATGGAGAATACTGACCACACCAGCAGATGCATAGGACCCTGTGATGGCCGGTTAAAACCAATAAAAAGGTCTGCAAATCTAATTCCCTAGTGTACAGACAGGATGGCAGCTCTCTGTCACTAAATGGAAAGAAACTTGATTAACACATCCACTGATACATGCAAGATTTAACACAGAGGTAGGATGACAACTCCTCTAATGCTAAACATCAAGAGTTCAGGAAAAATGCATATCAAGCACAGCCTAGAACAAAATAGAAATGGAAAGTGAGCAATTAATAGCAAAAGAAGCTTGTATTAGCTGAAAATGAAGACGAGACGCTGCAAGTATCAGGCACAATACTTGCTAAGGTTTTGCAAATGGGGTAGCAAGCTAAGTGGGCTTGATTGTGGGGAAAAACTCCACAGTTAAGCGCGCTTGAGCCAGAGGAGTTCTGGGATGGGTGACCTCCTGGGAAGTCCTGGTTACCGGGTGCAAGCCCCGGAAGTGATGATTGATGCTATGTGATTCGTTCTCCACATTTCACTAGTTTCAATCCCACTTCTTCACCCCTGTGAGCATCACCTGATGCAATGAGTGCTAAGTGAACTATTCAAAAATCATGAGAAATTAGTCAGTTACGACTACCTCTCATGGAAATGGTCATACGTTTGAATGACTTACTTAACGCAGTTGAATCCCAAAAAATGATATCTAAGTATCAAAGTAGTTACAGTCTCCAGAAGTTGAACCTTACATCAAAAAAACAACCATCAACCCTGATTACATCTTGTTTCTGGGTATATATACAGTTTGATTACAAAGGCACTTGACCATTCTAAGTATGGGGAGTTCATAATTGACCACCAACCGCTTTAACTGGCTGATGGAGCTTTTAAATGCAATTGCTTATTGTAGTGAACGAATCTGATCTCTTCAGGTGCTCTGCTGTCCTTCTCGGGCAGGCGGAGTGTCGTATGGATGAAATTCCATAACTGCTAAATGCATTTAACTGCTCGAGGCTTGTCCTTTTCCTTCTCAGCCATCCTTCCTGTTGAATGTGGTTGTTGAGGAGCTAGTGTGCCGAGTACTGGATGCAGGCCACCTTCGTCTTTTCAGGAGTATGGAATGGTTATGGACGTGGATAGTCGGGATGGACAGAGGAAGAAAATCGGCCGTTAGATTGGGTGGATCTACGGCGGGGAGTGCTTTACAGAGGGTATTAGGAGATATGAGAGTAGGATGAACGTAGGCCAATGGATCTTGGGCAGACAGATCCAACAGTCATCGGGTGTCGGAGGTGCACGGAGTTTATTGGGCGGGAAGGATGGTTTTGGCAGTGAGCAGTATTTATCACACCACCATTGGGGTTCAGGCGGTAATCGTACAAAGGTGCGTGATCCCACTTATCGTGTGACACGTGGCAGCGGGGTACGGGTGAAACTGCTTTTCATCGCGAGTTATCGTGCGGCTATGTTATGGCAACGGGGGAAGTGGATACCGTCGGATCGCAGCAGATGTAATCGGACAGTCTGTATTTAATTGTGTGGTTTTTCATTGAATGTAGTGGGGACCATTGGATCGGGGTACATTGATCGACGGTTATGATTATGGCGAAGGGTTTGTGAAGGTGGGTGGTCATGTGGGTGCAGGTTCATAGGTTTAAGCACTTGGGTCTTAAGAAAATGGAGTTTTATATGTTTGTTTTTAACGAAAGTGCATAGGATATGGAGATGAAAGGAGAGTGCAAGAGGTAACGGAGAAGGTAAGAATGACTGGTAGAGGCCTCCTTTTGGCGAAACCAAGGACTGATCTCACTTCTGGTCCTTGAATATCAGCAACTTGTAGCAGAGCTAACACTGGCTCCTTCTGGGGATGAGACCCTCCCTGTGAGGTCTCAAGAACTTGTAGATCAATTCCTTTCCTGTAAAATCCAATTAGCAAAATTTCCTAGTGTTCCATTGGGCATGGAGTCTAATTGAGCGTATACTAAAAATGATAAAATAACATATTTACAATATTAAGGCCCAAAGACCTTAAACAACATAAATTTTTAGAAAACGCCCATTAACTGGGCCATAAAACACCATCTCCCCTCCCATACTTTGTAGTATGAAGGTATTGTTCCCCTAGATCTAAGAAATGATAAAAGGCCCTGTCCAAAAAGCATCAAATTTCCCATGGTTGCCTTTCTTCTCTTTCAGTGCATCCCACTTCAGAACCAAGTCTCCAACCTGAAAATTATCTGTTTTGGCCCGTCTGTCAAAGACTTCCTTGATCTTCTTCTGATGTGCTGTAGACTTTTCAACCAGCTGTTCCATGATTTGAAGTACCTCTACTAGATCAGTGATTCTTTTGGCCATGTCTTCTTACTCATTTTACTCTTCTTGTAGGAACTTTGCCACAGGGAGAGTTAATTGAATTGGAAACACAGCCTCAGTGCCATATACCAACTTGAATGGAGAATTCCCCATGGATTTCTTGGTGGTTACTCTGTCAGCCCGCAGTGCATATTTGAGCTTATAATCCCAGTTCTTTTTGTTGTCTTCCAACAACTTTTTAATTATCCTTATCAGGCTTTTGTTGGAAGATTCTACTAGACCTTTTCCTTGAGGGTAGTATGAGGTGGAATGAACCAGCTTAATGCCCATTGAGTCACACATATCCACCAATTCTTTTTCCCTGAAAGCTGTTGCATTGTTTGTGACTAATTTATGTGGACAACCAAATCTTGTGAAGATATGCTCTGTCAAAAACTTCAAGACCACATTATGATCAACCTTCCTGGTAGGGGTTGCTTCAATCCACTTAGTGAAGTAGTCAGTGGCTACTAATATCCATCTTTGCTGGCCACTGGAATGTGGATTGATCTCTCCAATGAAATCCAAGCCCCATTGCTGAAAAGGGCCATTTGCATGTATTGGTTTTAGGGGCAGGGACTTCAATTGCTGTTTCCCTTCAAATCTTTGGCACCTGTCACAAGATTTAACAAATGAAAAGACATTAGAAAATAAGGTGGGCCAATAGTACCCAGCTCTGAGGATCTTGTGGGCTGTAGTTTTCCAATAATGGTGTCCTCCACACATGCTGGAATGAAACTGCTGCATAACCTCCATTGATTGTTCTTCATCCAGACACCTCAAAAGCATTCCAGATGGGTCCCTCCAGTAGAGCAGATTTTTATGAATGCAATATTTAGCTGCCCTGAGCTTAACAGTTCTGGCTTGTCTTGAACTAAGGCCTGGAGGAATTTCTAGCTTCAGCAAGAATTTAGCTATTGCAGAGTACCAATCACAAGAAGCTAGATTTTCTGCCAATGACTGATTTCTCCCTGATTCAGCTGCTTGCTTTTCTTCTATTTGACCATTTTTAGAATTTGTGCTTATGAGATTTATGTCCAATGTTCTGCAATTTTCTTCAGCCAATAGTCTGGCAAGGCCCTGACCTCTGACAAGCTTGGTGGGCTTCAATTCTATATTAAATTCAATTAACTTTGCAATCCATTTAACCCTTCTTCCATCAGCGTCACGCTGTTTTAAGACATCCTTTATTGAAGTAGAGGGTACATATGCAATTATCTTGGAATGCAGAATATAAACTCTGAATGCTTTCAAAGACTTGATAAGAGCATATGCCTGTTTTTCAATGATATCATACTTCAGCTCGACATCCCTCAATGTTTTGCTGAAAAAGCCACTGGATGCTCTGAGCCTTCTTCATCTGCTTGCAATAAAACTGTTGCAAGGGTGTCTTCAGAGGCAAATGAAAATATATGGAACTCCTTGCTGTAATCTGGACTTCTTAAAGTGGGAGCTTCCATAATAGCTTTTTTAATGGACTCAAAGGATCTTCTTGATGCATTTGTCCATTTTATCTCTGACCCCTTTTTCAACATGGAGGTAATATGCTTTACACGTTCTGCAAAATCTGGGATAAACCTCCTCACAAAATTTATTTTGCCCAGAAAGGACTGAATATCTTTCTTTGATCTCGGGACAGACAAGGTCTATATTTCTCTTACTCTTTCTGGGTCAATTCGGACACCTGCAGCAGAAACGACATGCCCTAACAGCTTGCCCTCCTCTAAAGCAAACTGTGACTTCTTAGGATTTACTGAAATCCCAAACCTTCTGCACTTCAGGAACACCTTCTTTAAATGCTGTAAATGGTCATGATGGTTGTTGGAGTACATTGTTATGTCATCTAGGTAGATAAGGACAAACTTATCCTTCTCCCCCACAAATGCTATATCCATAGCTCTCTGAAAGGTGGCTCCAACATTCATCAGTCCAAAAGGCATCTTGGAATACATAAAAGTGCCCCAAGGAGTGGTGAATGCAGTCTTCTCTTGGTCATATGGATGTACAACAACCTGGTTATAGCCTGAAAATCCATCTAGGAAAGACATCACTTTGGCCCCTGAGACCTTCTACAGCAAATGCTCCATCTTGGGAAAAGGATAGTTGTCTTTCTTGGAGCATTTGTTTAAATTCTTGAAATCAACGCAGAGTCTGATTTCTCCACTCTTCTTCCTCACCACGACCAAATTGGCTACCCATTTTGAATATCTGAGAGGGACTATGATTTTGGCAGCCAGTAACTTTTTTATTTCTTTTTCAATCAAAGGGAGGAGCAGAGGATTTATTGGTCTCAGCTTCTGCTTAAAAGGGATGGTGTCTTTCTCTAAAGGGATTTTATGCTGGATGATCTTTTTGTCATATGTTTTCAGGTCACTATATTCCCAGGCAAAGACATCAGCAAATTGCTTCATTAAATGGCAGTATTCAGCACTCTGGGCAGCAGACAGATGAGTGGACAGATTTATGTATCTGGGCTGATCTTGACTCCCTATATTATGCTTACAGACTGTAGATTGGTCTTCTTTTTGGGCAGCCTTATAAGGCACATCATTTTGGTCAAACAACTTTTCTAATGGAACTAGACCCTTAGGTATATGATTGCTGGGAAGTTGGACAATTTTATCTTTACCAATTTTGTTTCTAAGCTGGGATTGGATATTTTCTTCCAAGGCTTCATTCTCTTGGTCAATTTGCATTTCGGAGAATTCATCAATGACTTTAGCTGCATTAAGGCCCAATAGCAAAGCCTCATACTCTGCAATATTGTTTGTGACTTGAAAAGCCAGCTTAAAAGACAAATGTGTGCTTTCTTGTTTTGGAGATATCAACACCACCCCTGCTCCTGCAGTCTCCCTGGAACATGCTCCATTGAAGAACATCTCCCAAACCTGACTTCCTTGCTCTCCTTCGGCTTGATTCACTGGTTTCTTGATCTGCATTGAGGCCTTTCGGGATTCTTCAGTTTGGAGAATACAAGCTCCAAAGTCAGTGTCCACAGCATAAATGGGATGATTGGAAGGATTCTTCTCATCACTGATGATGTAGGCTAGCTGTGCTTCTATGTACAATCTCCTGCTTTCTCCTCCAAAAACTGGGACAATGGCATAAGATAATTCATTCTGTAATGTCCCACCTAGTCTCTTAATCCACCCTCTAGACAACAACATGCCAAACTTAGGAGGGACATTTTCTACCACAATATCCATCATCATACTCTTCATGGGTAGTTGAGTTAGGGTAATGGCCAGGTCTTTGATTAATCCTAGGCATTTTATCTTTCTTGAATCAAATGAGAATAAGTCATGGTATGGTATAGTGATGTCAAGGCCTAACTCTTCCATGACAACTTTAGGCATCAAATTATGGCTGGCCTCTGTGTCTAGCAGGCAATTGTGGAGAAGTTTGTCATGAATGGTCAAGGAGACATAAAATGATGGAGAATTATTATCAGCAGGTTCGATCATAGGGCTAAGCACAACTGCAGGCTTATCATCTTGCAAATTGACATAGTCAGTGGGGGTTTGTGTGGCTTTTAGCTCAAGAGCATCAAGGATAGTTTTTCTAAAAACTTCACTCTTTACAAGTTCTAACAGAGGCATAGATATTTTTAACTTTTGGACTTCTGATTCCAAACTGAAAGGGGAAGGGGACTTATCAAGACCTCTTACCTCTTGAGCTGGTGCTTTGAGGATGATTGGATCAGCTGCTGGCTTCTTCTGTTTGATATTCTGTTGCTCTGTTTGGACAGCAGCTCTTTGAGCAGGGTTCTCCTTGACATTGTTTGCTTTTGACCTCAGATTATATCTTTATTGTTCACCAGTCTACAAAACAACCCCTCTGTCCCACTCTTGACTGGTTTGGTCCTGTAGTAATCATTCTTCATATGTAGTGAATGTCAAAAAGGCAACACTGCCTCTGTCTTCCATGCAATGAATTTCATCCTCTTCTTCAAACTGCTCCTCCTCCATGACTATGTTTTGGAAAGGAGCCTTAACTCTTTGTTCTTCATTTGCTTCTTTACCCCTTTGAATGATTTACAACTGTTCATTTTCTCTTCTGAGTGGATTTGGATTTCTTGGAGCAAATGTGTTTTGAAACCTTGCTTTCCCAGAACTCTGCTCAACTTTCAGCTTGGAT
Organism: Pinus tabuliformis; assembly: GCA_031772625.1. Lineage (NCBI taxonomy): Eukaryota > Viridiplantae > Streptophyta > Pinopsida > Pinales > Pinaceae > Pinus > Pinus tabuliformis. The sequence goes on along the minus strand of CM062815.1, from coordinate 1,128,716,587 downwards.
ATCTCAACAGCTAATGACTCTATCATTTTAGTCATCTTATATAGTTTAGGTTATGAAGATGAAGCAGAAGAAGAAGAAGCCTCACCTCTCTACCTTCTTCTATCTGCATGACTTTTAAGCTTTTCTGCAGCCATAATATTTGATTCCACCTCTAGTGCTGCATCTTGCATATCAGCTAGAGTGGCACATCTTCTTTCTCTCAAAAGCAGGCAGAAATCTGAGTCAAAAGCATTAGCATAAGTGAGTTTGGCAGAGGTGGGGGTGGGCTTTGCTTCAGCTTGTATCTTACTATACATACGGTTAAATATTTTATTAAAATCAGGCAATGATTCCCCATTCTCCCTCTTTAGGTTACCAATCTCAGTATGGTAATAGAGCAAATCATTTCTATCCCCCCATTGTTTGAGGAATGCATCATCCAATGCTTCAATATCAACAATAGACCTAGGGGCCAATTCTATGAACCACTTTCTGGCCTCTCCATCGAGGCTCTGGACAAATACTCTCATCCACACATCATCCTCACTGATATCTAAGTTATCAGCATAACTATAAAAGACTCAAGGTGTTCTTCAGCTATTACCCCCTCTGTACCAGTGAATTTGGGCATATATTTCTGATATTCCCCTGCAGGCATGGCATTCAAAGGAACAGGCAAGACCAGGGGTCCATACCTAGCAGCTATAATTCTTTCCATCTTCGTGGGAGCTTACTGACCTGCCATGACTGGGCTAGGTGGAAGGATACTAGCAGATTGAATGGTAGGAAGTAATGAAATAGATGACAGACACAAGGGAATATGATGGACTATATGGGAGGCTTTCTTTGGACTGAGATCCAAAGGGGAACTAAATGGACAAGGAGCTTTATGAATCTCTGAGGGTAGTTCACTAACAATACTAGGTTCTATATCTTCAAAATGTACATTTTCAACTATAATCTTCTCCTGCAGAGACACATAAGATTTCTTAGGCTTACCTGATCCTGATGCTCCTTTTTGTGATGTTTTCTTCTGCTTAGCAATATTCTCAGGGTCAGGCACTGGGTCAGCTGGTGATTTCTGAGGATTTCTCTGGGTATGCCTCACAAACTGAGCCAGAACTAAAATGTGGAGTCGCCACCAGGTAGGTTCTCTAGTAGAGTCACCAGATAGATGATTACAACCAGAAATGTGTCCAGACTTTGTCTATCATCAAAGCATGGAACTATGTCGTTCTCCTAGGGAAGCTGAGCTTCAATCTCCTCTCCCCGGCAATGGCGCCAATCAATGTTATCACCCCAAGAAACTCTCCTAGGTTGTAGCTCAGAGATGCTCGGGAACATTACAAACTCAACTCAATGTTGGAAATGGATGAATGGAAGGAATGATGCTTGTTCAAGATAGATAACCACTTCTGCTTTGCTTGACTCCAGACATGCGTGAACACCCCCAGAATATAAGGCTTTAGACCACCAATTACTCACAGCTTAAGGATTGGGTGAATATGGAGAATACTAACCACACTAGAAGATGCACAGGACCCTGTGATGGCCGGCTACAACCAATAAAAAGCTGTGCAAATATAATTCCCTAGTGTACAGACAGGATGACAACTCTCTGTCACTAAGTGGAAAGAAACCTGATTAACACATCCACTGATACATGCAAGATTTAACACAGAGGTAGGATGATAGCTCCTCTAATGCTAAACATCAAGAGTTCAGGAAAAATGCACATCAAGCACAGCCTAGAATAGAATAGAAATGGAAAGTGAGAAATTAACAACAAAAGAAACTTGTATTAGCTGAAAATGAAGACGAGACGCTGCAAGTATCAAAGCAGTTACAGTCTCCAGAAGTTGAACCTTACTTCAAAACAACAACCATCAACCCTGATTACATCTTGTTTCTGGGTATATATAGAGTTTGATTACAAAGGCACTCGGCCATTCTAAGTATGGGGAGGTCATAATTGACGACCAACCACTTTAACTACCTGATGGAGCTTTTAAATGCAATTGCTTGCTGTAGTGAACGAATCTGATCTCTTCAGGTGCTCTGCTGTCCTTCTCGGGTAGGCGGAGTGTCGAATGGATGAAATTCCATAACTGATAAATGCATTTAACTGCTCGAGGCTTGTCCTTTTCCTTCTTAGCCATCCTTCTTGTTGAATGTAGTTGTTGAGGAGCTAGTGCGCCGAGTACTGGATGCGGGCCACCTTCGTCCTTTCGGGAGTATGGAATGGTTACAGACGTGGATAGTCGGGATGGACGGAGGAAGCAAATCGACCGTTAGATTGGGTGGATCGATGGTGGGGAGTGCTTTACAGAGGGTATCGGGAGATATGAGAGCGGGATGAACGTAGGCCGTTGGATCTCAGGCAGATAGATCCAACGATCATCGCGCATCGGAGGTACACAGAGTTTATCGGGCGGGAAGGATGGTTTTGGCGGTGAGCGGTATTGATCGCACCACCGTCGGGGTTCAGGTGGTAATCGTACAAAGGTGTGCAATGCCACTTATCATGTGACGCGTGGCGGAGGGGTACTGGCGAAACCACTTTTCATTGCGAGTTATCGTGCAGCTATGTTATGGTAACCCGGGAAGCGGATGTCGTTGGATCACAGCAAATGCGATTGGACGGTGGTATTTAATTGCATGATTTTTCATTGAATGCAGCGGGGACCGTTGGATCGGGGTACATTGATCGACGATTATGATTATGGAAGAGGGTTTGTGAAGGTGGGTGGTTGTGTGGGCACGGGTCCATAGGTTTAAGCGCCTGGGGCTTAAGAAAATGGAGTTTTATATGTTTGTTTTTAACGAAAGGGCGTAGGATATGGAGATGAAAGGAGAGTGCAAGAGGTAACAGAGAAGGTAAGAATGACCGGTAGAGGCCTCCTTTTGGCGAAACCAAGGACTGAGCTCACTTCTGGTCCTTGAATATCAGCAACCTATAGCACAGCTAATAGGTTTCCCAAAGGTACAATTGACAGAGAAATACGATGGAAGGAGTGATCCGTGCTATCACATAGCCAAATGGACTGATGCTTATGGAGCAGGAACACAATCGGAGTGGGTGCACCTGTTTTTTCACACCTTGGATGTGATACCTATGAATTGTACTTGGAGACAGAGCTCCGCCATGGCACAAACGAATGGGATATTTTGAGACAAGAATTCTTGATGACATTCAACTTTGAAGATGGATTTGAGTGCATTGATGAAATGCTGCAGGAGGTCAAAGCTACGATCTTCAGAATATCGCAGGATCCCTTGGATTTGATTCAACCAGATTGGACCACCAAGTTGCGCCACGCATTGGAGTGCTACAATGTGACTGCTGAAGAAGAAGATGAAGATACGAGGAACATTAATATTCCAAAAACAGAAGGACACCACAAAGTCGAGGGGACACAGATAGAAAACCCAGATATCATTGTGCCACTGAAAACAATACAAGTGAACATCAGGACAGAGGCGAAGCAGAAGTTTGCAAAGATAGGGGACTACTGGGATGATGCTATGGTGGACAAGGTCACTGAGTTGCTCCGCGAATACCAGAACTTTTTCCCTATGAAGTTCTCAGACTTAAATGGGATAATAGGGGACCTGGGAGTTATGAAAATTACATTGAAACCAGACACAAAGCTGATCAAGAAAAGGCCTTACCGCCTCAATCTGAAGTATAAAGAAAAGGTCCGCTCAGAGTTAGATAAAATGCTTGCGGCAGGTATTATTGTACCAGTGGAAGAATCTGATTGGGTGAGCCCAATAATAGTTCAAGAAAAGAAGTAGAAGGATGAAAAAAGGATATGCATAGATCTCAGGAAGTTGAATGATGCTTGCCTGCATGATCCTTTTCTGACTTCATTCACTGATGAAGTGTTGGATAATGTAGGAGGACAAGAAGCATATTCGTTCACTGTGTTAGAGTCAGTATTTGCATACTGCCATCAGTGATCAAAATCCCTATTTTATATCATATTAGTGTCCCGTTGATTTTTTTTGCATTCCACTTAGGTCATCATGCAAAAATTTACTCACTGATGGTAGCCCAAAATCCAAAATTACTTTCCCCTCTCAAAAATTTGTGTTTGCTGGCCCACCTTCATGTGTCTTATTGAGCATCCATTGACCATGAAGGCTCATTTCATCATGTTTTATATCAGTCAAATTCACCCAAAATTCAGTCATTTAAGGTTCCATTAGGACACCTAGGTTTTATTTTCCCAAGGTCCAATAAATCACCATCTCATTGAATAAGGTAAGAAAAATATGAGAGTGAAGAAAATAATATATTTTTTAGTTAAATAAAGGTTTACAAGCATGTAACCATAGTTACTGAAAGCCCCAAATTTGATTTCAAAAGGGAATTTATTCCAATTTGTAAAATTTTACTTCAAAACAGAGGTAATAATTTTTATTTTCATCTATGTAATTTTATGTTTATTATATGTAATAATTTACTATTTCAGCTGTATACTCAATTCCATTTGCTAATAGTATCCAAACAAAGGTCATCAAGATTGCCAAAAGCATCATCCACCTGTCAAAAGAAAAAGGGCTAGAAAGTCAAAAGAAAAGCATTAGTATGAAAGTTTGAAAAGTGACATGAAACATTATAAAGTGGGTGTGAAATTCATAAATCAAAATAATTCAAGTATAAAATCTCTCAAGACATCTATGCAAACTCCATTTGCACTCCTACACTTTCAAATCTCCTCAGGAAAAGAAGATTTTTGAATTTAAGGCGAAATTGGGCAAAACAGAGCCAGAGGGCGCATTTATACAAGGAAGGGTGTGTTTGACTGGGTCGCTGCGCGTTTGCCAGATATTTCAATGCATTTTTACACGATGCTACACTCCTGTAGCTGAAGGGCGCATTTGACTGTGTCACTGCGCATTTTCCCGAGAGGACCAAAACATGCCAGAATGTCCTCCATCACCACCAAACTTCGAAATTTGTCATCACACAGTTCAGTAAATGAGGCAGGTGGGAAAATATATTCAACCCTCCCCTCCATTGTTGATCTACAGAGGGTTTCTTAGTCTTTGCTATCATTTCTAAACTTAAAACCCTAGTAACATATTTCACTCTTAAAACACATTTTTTAGCATTTCGTTACCACTCCTACCACTTAAAGAATATCCACTATCACCTCCCTCATACCACACATACTCATTCCCTCCTCATCATATCTCCTCACATCATTCCATATTTCCCACACCCACAATCCATTTTATCATCTCCCTAGGGTTTTGATAGCAATAACTCATGGTAGAAGAAGAGCACCGAAGTCAGAGTGAGGAAGAAAGATAAGAGATGAGGTGATATGAAAAAGGAGGAAGAATTATTAGACATGAGCGAACTGGCACCAAAGAACTCATGGCATCTCCCATCACTGTGGTAAGCTTTAAACATATGGGCTGTTTTGAGTTTTGTGAGAAAGTGGAAAGGATCCAGCATCATCCTGAGTTGACTAGATTATTCATCACCAACCTCCATGACAACCAGGCAACCCTTGCTAGTGTCACCTTCACCATATCTCCTTCTATTATATCAGCTGCCACTGGGATCCCAAATATTGGAGAAAAATGGTTTAAACAAGGAGAATTGGATCATTACTATTATGAGCCATATCTTAAACCAAGCTACAAGAATGAGAGAAAGAGGATTTTTCCTTTCTCTTACCTCCTAGACATATATGTTCCCATGATGAAAATCATCATGAAGTACTTCACATGTGAGGGTAGGTTTTCTAGACTCTATTCCTATCATATTTGGTTACTCATGCATTTAACAAGAGTCAAAATGCTCAATCTACCCCACTATATTTACCGGGACATTGAAAAGATGTCATTCATTGCCCAAAGAAAGGATTATGATCATCAAATGCATAACATATTTCACCACTCTCTCATCAAGATGATAGTCCTACACCATCTTGATTAGCTTAACATTGCATGGGACACTTTCATATCTAATGAGATTTTCACAGTCCCACCTATTCAACATGGCCAAGAAGCACCTTCATCTTCTCGCCCATCCACCTCCATTCCTCGACCTCAGCCTATACATCATCCATCTTCATCTAATGAGTCAGCCACACCATCACCTCCATCATCACCATGTCATGAGCCTATTCATTCACTTGGCAGGGATGAAGGGAGTGGGAAACAACATATTGATCATGGTGAGAGAAGTAAGCCCAAAGGGGATGGTTTAGGTACCTTGCCACATACCTATCAGAGAGGGCATAGGCAAGTGTTTGCCCCACAGATTGTGGGAGGGGCCTTGCCTTCTTCATCAGCAAAGAAGGTATAGAAAGGTAAGGAAAAGGTTAAAGAGGCAAAGATCCAGCAGCAGGAGGAAGACCTCCATGAGATAGAGCATGAATTTCAGTTAGTTGACTTAGATGGGCATGATGACAATGAAAGCACAACTATTGTCATCAAGGAGAAGAATGCACTCATAGGAGAGCTCCAGGTAAACTTGCAAAGGGCCAAATACATTATTTCCTACTATGAGTAGGAGAACAAGCACTTTGAGGTCAAACATGAGCTTATGGAGATTCAGCTCAAAAAAGAAAAGGGAGAGGCTGAAAAGGCTAAGGCCTTACTTGATGAGGCATATGGACAGTATGGTGAAAAACTTGATGAATAGGTACTGAGAAGAAGACCAAGGAATAGAGGCCTAAAGAGAGCCTTGGAGATAGAAAGGCAAAAGGAGGCAGAACTAGACAATGAGCTCACCTTGAATGAGAAATTTTCCAAAATGATAAATGAGAACCAGGAACATTGGTTTCTAAAAACTGAATGATAACTGAATCAGTTGCTTGCCTGGTTTGGATTGCTTCGATCCACTTTGTGAAGTAGTTCGTAGCTATCAATATCCACTTGTGTTGTGCAGATGATGATGGCTTGATCTTACCTATGAAGTCTAGGCCCCACTACTGAAAAGGTGCATTGACTGTTATAGGTTGTAGAGGCAAAGGAAGAAGCTTTCTTTTACCTTGGAAAACTTGACATTTGTGACAACTCATCACTGCCTTGTATATATCTGCAAAAAGTGTAGGCCAATAGTAACCCGCTCTCATTACTTTGTTGGCCATAGTCTTCCAATACAAGTGACCCCCACAATCTCCTTTATGGAAGTCATTTATTACTTCTTTGGACTTATCTTCTGTCAAACAGTTCAGCAATACCCCTCTCAGATATTTCCAATAAAGTGCACTATTCATGATACAATATCTGGAAGCTTTCAACTTCAATGACTTGGTCTTAGCCTTAGACATGACTGGAGGGGGATTTAGATGCTGAAGTGCGTAAATAATATCATAATATCATGGAGATGAGAGAAATATATCGAATACCTGAATGAGATCCACTTCTTCTTGATTGTCTGACAATGCTGCCACAAGGTTGATGTCTAGAGCATGAAGATTTGACTCGGAGATGAGTTTGGCTAAGACTTGACCCTTGATCAACTTTGTAGCCCTGATCTCAAGATAATATTCTAATAGTGCTGCTATCCATCGTCATCTCCTACCTTCTAGGTCATTCTACATAGGGATTTCTTTTACCGCTACATTAGGCACATAAGTAAGAGTGTGCGAATGTAAGATGTAAACCATAAAATATTTGATTGCCTTTACCAAAGCTAATGCTTGTTTCTCAATGATATTGTACTTAAGAGCTGCATCCCTGATGTTGCGACTGAAAAATGCAATTGGCAGCTCGATTTTATTCCTTTTTTGCATTAGCACCATTGCCATACTATGCTCAGAAGCAAATGAAAATATGATAAAATCATCGGTATAATTAGGACTAATCAAAATAGGGGCAGTAGTTAAGGCAAGCTTGACTGCATGAAAGGACATACGAGCTTCTTCAGACCATTTTACCTCATTATCCTTTTTCAACATATTGGTGATTTCTCTAAGATGCTTAGCCAAATTAGGAATAAATCTTCATAAGAAATTCATCTTACCATTGAAAGCTTGGATTTCCTTTTTGTTGTGAGGAAAATGAATTTGCTGAATGGCTTCTACTCTTGAAGGGTCGATCTGGATGCCGTCTTTCAAAATAATGTGGCCGTGGAGTTTACCTTCCTTCAAATCAAACAAACTTTTCTTTGGATTGAGAGAGATTCTGAACTTTCTATACTATTGAAACATGATTCTTAAATGATGTAAATGTTCATCATCTGAATGTGAAAATACGGTTACATCATCTAAGTATACAACTAGGAAAACATCTTTTTCATCTGAAAATGCTATGTCCATGGCACGCTGAAAAGTGGCCCCTGCATTTTTGAGACCAAATGGCATCTTTGCATATTTTAATGTGCCCCAAGGTGTGGTGAATTCCGTCTTAGCCTGATCGTCCTCATGCACTAAAACTTGATTGTAATCGGAATAGCCATCCAAAAGTGAAAGTCAGGAAGCGCCAACAACTCTTTGAAGAATATGGTCCATTTTTGGAAGTGGGTAATTGTCTTTCAGAGACACTTTGTTCAAGTTTCTGAAGTCTATGCAAAGCCTTATCTCCCCGGTCTTCTTTCTCACCGGAACTAGATTTGATATCCAGTCAGAAAATCTAATGGGAACAATGATGCCCACCTTGTAAAGTATATTAACTTGTTTTTCTATGGATGGCAACAATCTTGGATTGATTCTTCTTAGTTTTTTCCTAAAGGGCTTTTGATCAGGCTTAATTGTAATTGTGTGCTGATTATCTTCTTATCATACTCCTTCAAATATGCATAATACCAAGCAAAGACATAAGAAAATCTAGACAATAAACGAATGTATTTCTCTTTTGCTTCGAGAGATAATGATTTGGACAACTTGATCATTTTTGGTTTGTCTACTGTTCCGATGTTCACGTCTTCGACACCTTTCTCTATTGGAACCAATGTAGGCTTCCTTACTACATCATCCTAATCAAACAAGTCTTCCAAAGGTATGAGACCTTTTGGAATATTGTTATCTTTTAGCTGTAGTATATCAACTTAAGCTGCCTCAATGACTTGATCATATTCATCATAGACTTCGTCCATAGAAAAATTTTCAAACTCTCCTTCACTTTGAAGAAAGTTATTCAACTGTTTGTCATCCCAGAATACTTGCCAATATTGCAAGTTATCAGGAACTGAGGGCCAATGCTTCAAATGAATCTCGAATTTCTTGTTAGAAAAAATTGGAATTTTAAAATTACTTGCAGTTGTAGCCAATGAATCCGCCATAAGATTTTGAGTCCTTGGTACAACTGAAAGTGTATATTCAGGAAACATTCTAAGAATATGTATAACCACATTTCTATACTGTTTCATTCATGGATGGTGAGCTTGATATTCACCATTAACTTGCTTGATTACAAGTTATGAATCACCATACACGGAAATTCTGTGGGAACCTAACCTCTTCAAGATCTTCAAACCTATGATCAACGCTTCATACTCTGCCTCATTGTTAGTGCAATTAAAAGCTAACTTATATGAGCACAATCTAACATGTTGAGGGAGATTAGCTTGTTGATGATGATGTGGAATTCGAATCCAAATACTAATACCTGCTCTATCTTTCCCAAGGGCACCATCAAAGTCCATGGTCCAAAGGCCATTTTCCTCCTCCAAGAGTTGTTCGTCTTTTTGCTGTTTTGGGTCAATTTTCTGAACTTTCACTTTAGATTCTTCGGAAGTTTCCATTACCTTTTTAGATGACTGATATGAACCTTTTTCTACCTTGTCTGACGGCTTTTTGGATGAGTTTGGCAACACTTCTCTTTCTTGGTCTGAAACTATCCTTATAGTGTTCAAAATATCTGGTACATCTTTAATCTCTACAAGCTGACTATCTACATCGTTCAGTCCACTATCATTATACAAAATAAATGATTCTAAATTTGTATGTATAGCATTTATGGGATGATTGTTGGGTTTCTCCTTGCTAGTTATCATAAACTTCATTTTGTTTTCTTGGTACAACTTTCTCAATTGCTTGAAAACAGGGATGGTAGAATAGGAAAAGTCTAACTGTAGCGTGCCTATTAATTTTTCTCCCCAGGATCTTGACAATAACATGCCAAACCATGGTGGTATATCAGCTACCACCACATCCATTAAAACATTCTTGGCAAGGATTTGATCTAGAGATATTACAAAGTCTTTAATTAGACCAAGACAATGGACCTTTCGAGGATCAAAAGAATACAAGTCATGATACTCATGAGTTATATCTAGACCCAACCTTTCCATGATGGCTTTTGGCATTAAGTTATGAGAGGTTTCAGAGTCAAGCATGGAGCTGTGAAGAATAAATTGGTGAATTCTTAAACTGAGATAAAATGGAGGAACATCACTATCACCTGACTGACCATCTATGGCTGGACCAAAAATCAATTTAGATTGGTCAATTTAAATATTAACCATGTCAGACGTAGGATCAAATTTAAGCATTTTAGTTATATCAGACTTGTAATGGTTATTTTTGACAAGTTCAGTGAGATGGATTGATACTTTCAACTTTGAAATTTCAGTTTCTAGATTGAAAGAGCTAGTTTTATCTACCTCTTTTTGGATATTGTCTTTCTTCTTGGGCAGATCTCTCGGTATCTGATCCTTCCTTTGGCTATCATGATCCTTATTTGGACTACTTGTAGATTTTTGTTTCGCTCTGCTTTGATTGGTTGCTGCTAGCTCCTTAACTTTGCTTTGACCTCCTTGAGGATTTGATTTCTGTTGGGTGTCTTTCAGCTGTGATTTACTTTTCTGAGTGATTGGGACATCTCTATTCCTCAAAGAATATCGATTCTACTAAGAACTAAGAGAATTCAAATATCCTCTTTGATAATCATTGGTTTGGGTTTCCAATGCATTGTCACTTGCCAGTATGTAGTCATCATCTTTAAGCTCCTCTACCTTCTCGACATACTTCTCATCTTCAGTCAAGAAAATGGGATGGTGATCTTCCCTAAAGAAGTGATTTTCCTCAACAAGTGGTTCTGTTTCATTATCATATTCTCCTTGAGCATAATTCTACTGCAAGGGTGTCTGAATAGGCTGCTAAGATGTCGATGCTTCAGAAGCCTTCTTCTCTCTTTGTTTTATCCTGTACTAAGGTTGCTACTGATTTCTGAAGTTAGGATTTCTAACTTGTGGCTCCAAAGATCTAGCTAAATTTATCATTAGGTCAGCCATTCTATCCATGGTTTTGATTAATGCATCTAGTTTCAGATTGGTAGAAGTAGAAGGTTCTTCTTTGATTGTCACTCTCTTTTTCAGTTTCTCATGTTTCAATTGAGACTTCTTGATCATTAAGTTTGCTTCCACACTTACTGCATTTTTCTGCATATATTTGAGAGTTGTGGGATCCCTTTCCCTCAACTGATAGGCCATATCTGGATCAAAAGCATTCGGATAATGCTAAAATGCCAAATCAGGTGGAGGTTTCATGTTGTCTAGAATAGAATTGTAGACCTAATTGGATCTTATAGTGAATTCTTGATCCGTCTCATTAGGATTCCTCTTCAAGGTGTTGTATTTTTCCAAGATCTGCAATGGATTCTTCTTTTCTCGCCATCTAGCTAAAAACAACTCATTAAGTCTGGCTGAAGAATTAATGGAGCCTGCTACCAAACCACGGAATGATTTTTTCATGTCTCCTAAAAAAATTTGAGCTATCAGTCTCATTTTAGCATCATATTCATCGACTTCCTCTAAGTCAATGAAATCAGCCATCTTATCAATATGTTGCTGCACTGTTACTCCTAGGTTTCCATCAAACAAGGGAAGCCTCTGTCCATAGGTATGAGGTAATGCTGCCAACTGACCAGGTAACACCAAAGGTGCAAATCTCGCCATAACTCCCGGGGAATGGTGGATGGGAACTGCAATGGGTTGTGTTGGTTGAGATGAAGATGGAGGGGGTGAGGTGGATGTTTTTGGAGGCATAGTAAAGGGTGGGGCAGAAGATAAGAGATCAATTTGATACTGAATATAAGCCTTTTCAGTGGGGATATGTAACTAATCAGCTAGGATTTGAAGTTTGTCAAAATTTGACCAAACCTAGTTCTCGAGTTTTAAAGAATGAGAAGTAACAGAAGGTCGATTAAACAATGACTTTGAGTCAGAAATATATGAGCCAAAATTTATAGGATCGAAAACTTCTTTAGTAAGACTAGACTCAAACTTTGATTGGAACAAGGATAACTCTAATTTAATGTCGAAAGGTATATCCTCGATACTATGCAGTTTATCTGGCAAGGAAGTGGTCCTTTCCAATTTAGGGGTTTCGGTCTCGGGGATAGGGACTTTAGGTTTTCTCAACAACCTCTCAGGGTTATCAATCGAAGAAGGAGGATTAGGGTCAGGGTTTGACCTGGTGTATATTTTAGAAGCTAGTATCTTAACAGGGTCAGACTCAATAGGATCAGATCTAAGACTTTGAACTGAACATAGATTATTTTCAAAGGAAAGTCTTTAATAGTGAAATCTAAAATTGGTAATGATTGAGAGCTTACCAATGGGAGGAAGTCTGATCGAACTTGTGATATGTACCCATCTTTGCTTTTGAACAAGCTCTGATTGTATTCAACTAAATCAACTAGACCAGGATGCAGAATTTGCCTCGTTGTCTCCTTGAGGCTAGCTTCTACAATCTAGGCATTGCAATCACTGAATCAGCTTGAGTGAAGCTTAGTCCTATCATCCAGAGGACCAAACTCCAATGTGAGCTAGTTGTACACCCAGGGAAAATGAAACTTTCATTCCCCGGCAACTACACCAATATGTTATCATTCCTCGGGTTCTCCAAGGCTAAGAAAGAGTCCAGCTGAGGTAACCACAGACCAATCTTTTGACTTGGTAGCTAGCCCTACCAAGCCAGAGAGGGCTCTCTCCAAAGGATCATAGCCAAAAGGGATGGATGGATTAGGGTTTTAGGCTAGGTATGATGTGCAAAGGTTGTTTAATTTGATTTGGTGGGGTTGTTGGAAGAGGATTAGGTAAAAAAACCTAGGTGAGGGAAAATGAGTGTATGATTGTAGACATCTGATGGAGCAAGGTAGGTAGGCACTCAAACACTTTAAGGTTCTGAAGTGAGATGGATAAGACTGGTGAGGTGCTAGAAAGAGCAAGACAAGCATGTATTCTTTCTAAACTGAAGAAACTGGACAAACTATGAAGATTTCCCCAAAGTAGAGCATGTAAGATGTATTCTGCCCATCAACTTGAAAATCAACATATCATAGAAGTGAAGTGAAATATGGGAGTAAAAAATATTCAAACATATGAAACATAAGAAGAAACTAAGTCAAAATTCCATACCACAGGTATTCCACCAAAATAGCTGCAACTAATTCATTTAATTATGCCAAATACTAGTTACACTAGTGTCTCTGATCAATAGCCAAACATCCAACTAATTCCAACCTGTGAAATGACTAAGAAAATATATAATATAGGCCTCAAAACAACTCATCCTAGCCTCAGGGGTTGAATCCATGAGAGGAGGATCAGTTGCGAGAAAAACTGAATTGATAGCTAGAGTGTAGGGTGGTCAAAGTGACTCATCCCTAACTCTAGCAAACTGATTCATTACATGCCATGTAGGCCATTTGAATGATGTATTTATCCTAGATAACAGTAAAAAACATAATAATTACATCACCTTGATCAATTACAAGAGTAAAAAATCAATTACCCTTAGGTTAAAGTGAGTTTAGATTGAAACAGTGAAAAATGTAGAAGGCTGTCAAATGCACCCTTGAACTGTCAAACACGCCCTTTTAGTGTCAAACGCGTCCTTCAAATTCAGGGCTGCTTTTGGATGTTTTCTTGGTATCCAATTTTTCTCCAATATAGATCGTTGGAAAGACCTTCGAGTCTAGTTTCCAAATATGCCTTCAGTTTTCCATTTGGAGGTCAATTGACTTATCAAAAGTCCAATCTCCCAAGACTGGTAAACACGCAATGACCAAGCCAAAAAAGAGGCAGAAAGGTGGTTGTTTTCTGGTTTTTGACCCTTTTGGCTGACCAATTTTCCTCCAAATGCTTAGAAAATGCACAGGGTGCATGTAATCATCACTCTGAATCCAAAAATTCTGACCATTTTCTCATTGGATGCTCCAAAAAATAGCACAACGTCCAAGGTGCTGCGCGTTTGACCATTTCACTGTGCTAAAAATACTTCAAAAAACACAGAAAATCATGACTTGCAAAATTTGTTCAAAAGTGGTCAAAATTGGTGGGCTGATAGCTGATCATATGTTTGAGGCATGGAGTGATGCCTCGACAAGAATATCTAGCCTCCTTTTCTCCTCTTGCTCGGTCAAGGCTTCAATTTTTGCATGGGCTCTTTTGAGCTTGGCCCTTGCAATTTTGTTTCTCATGGCATAGTACTTTGCCATCCTTCTCTGAATCTCAATAAACCTATTGGCCTTGTCTAAGAGTATCTCAATATGACCATTTACCCTCTTGACCTAATGTTCCTGGTTCTCATTTATCATTTTGGCAAATTGCTCATTCAAGGTGAGCTTTGTTAGTGCTTGAATCTGCCTCAGGCTGAAAAAGGCAAAACACAAGGCAACATCAAACCAAGCTCATCCTCGTAGCTAGCCCTATGAGGATAGGAGAGGGCTCTTTCCAGTCAATCTTGATAAAATGAGCAATATGGTGCGAGATGACTAAAAATGGGTACTGATTTTAGGCTAGTAAATAGATAGGACAAGGGTATTTTGATAAATGACTAGGTTTTCTGGGCAGCATGGGATCAAGGGACAACATGAACAGAGAAGTTAAATCAAAGACACAGATTATCTCCTGAGGCAAGATAGGCAAGAGATTTAACATCAAATTCGAAATACTGTGGAGTGGGTGAACTGTTGAGAGGTTGACAAGGGCATAGAAGATGAATCCTTGTCAAACAGAAGAAAACATTAAATATGAACACTTTCCCAAGGTAGAGCAATAAATTGGATTCTGCCTTTCTCACTTTAAAAGCATTCAGCTGAAAATGATTATGAATGAACTATGAAACATAAACAAGAGACATATGAAACAGGAGAAGAAACACATGCTAAATTCATACCACAAGGATCTCATGAAATAGAGCTGTACCATTCGATTATTTTCTCTATCAAATATGTACAATGAAGCGCTGGGTTTTTTCCTCCCACCCTTTCCTCAGAAACTCAGAACCCTTTACACATAATTTTAATACAATAAATAGACTCCTGAATGAGAAAACAGATCGTCCAAAAATTAGGGAGCTGTTTCAAACTAAAATCATGAAGATAGCAAAGGAGTTGTCCATCTGTTCTGAAAAGGGGCAGCATTACATATAAAATCTGATGATAATCAATGCAGAGGCAACAACTGTAGCTGTATATCCTTTCTGAATCATAACTGAAGCCAGGAATAGACTGTCTACTCCTATTTCAATGTTTTTGTGGCATTCGATCTTTGACTATTCACCTTCCCTTGCCGTTGAATAAAAACCAATTCTTAATAAAAATGGTTTAAATTGAGATAACGACACATGTTCGATAGGAGTTTAGCTTCTCCAAGTAATCGCATATTATGGCCCTTCCTAACTCAGCAACTTTAATTTCACTTCACATTGCTGATATCGTTGGAAGTTCAACAATCTTTTCAACAATAGACATATCTTGTGGAATAACTGAAGCGACAACTGTATATTTTCTATCCCATCCATCATGATTTGCAAGACTGATGAAGAAAACAGGCCCACCATCAATCCAAGCTACCGAACCTCTCTTGATACTTGGACAAGCTTCCTTAGGCACCTCTACAAAATCTGCACCTCGAGTTTCAAGTGTGCCCTGCAACAAGGCATACGGTAGACCAGGTGGACACTGAAAAAGGCGATCTCCCATTATATCCCAGTTCTTACCTCGTTTTTCTGCTGTGACAGATGTCTCTGTTTATTTTTGGCTTTTGGTAGGTGTCGATATCTCTAAAAGCGTTTCATTTCGCTTGCATTCATGGCCAAAAATGCTTCCTTTCCAATACCATTAAAGCGCAATGTCCATGTATACGGAAATTACTTTCTTGTCATTTGAAATGGGATCAGATGTTGCACCCTTGTCCATGCAAAATAGATTTGCATGCTTCACAATCAATAATCTAGTAATTGCATTAGTACTCTGAAGCATAATCTACTATCATCACCCCAGCTGATAGAAGCGATTGAAAAATAAATTGAATGGTGGATGGAAAACATAAATTACAGCAGAATACCGAATTTGGCATCAATTACCTCGCACAACTCCTGTAACAATCACCATTGATTTGGAGAGGAACCAGAAGTACACACCAATTGCAATAATGACTAATAGTGCCAGAAAATATTTGGGTGGAGCATGAATAAAATGCACTGGACGACTGTGCAACAATTTTTGCTCAGATTTTCTTCTCAGAATAGTTGATTGCTTCACCTTCTCCACTATAAATGAAATACCATTCCATCTCCTCTCGCTTGTGGATGATTTGCTGCTTTCGCCCTTTTCGAAGTCAAAAGCAGATCCATTTCGGAGAGAGCCGGTAAATGTTTCATTTTGAAAATTTGCAATCAAATCTGACTCTCCATCTTTGTATCTCTTCACTCCACTTTTTGAATGTTGCAGCTTCCCTCCAAGGTGTTGGCCGATGGAAATAAACCAGGAATTCCAACTTTGATACTTGTTGGAATATTTTCCCAGCTCTTTCACTTTATCAGCATTACTCCATCCTCCCAATCAAGTAAACCATTTTCAATATTTCCATTCCTGCGATCAAAGTCCATTCTCTTGGAATTTTTTGATGAAAAGGAGCGATTTGCAGGTAAAAGCAGTCTATCATCGATTACAGGACTTTTCAATTTCTGGACTAGAAACAGAGATACTTGCTTTGCCTTCGAAATCATACAGTTGTGACCCAAAAACTGGACTTTGACGAAGTTCATCCGCCATTGATGTTTGTGCACCTTCTTGAATGTCCCTGTTCAATGACACACTGTATTCACGAGTCAAAGGCCCTTGGCCGTTCTTGTCATAAGAATGAACATTTCCTCCTTCAGTTTGGCATTGACTTTGAGAGCATCATTGACTGCATCGCACATCAATCTCTCCGGATACAAACTACCCATCCATTCAATCAATGAACTTGACTTGGATCTTGAGCTCTGGGCTTCACTTTCATTTAAACCAACATTAACATATTCATTATTGAAAGCGTTGGGAGATCTTCTGGTAACCATTTCAAGCAGCACGACTCCATAATTGTAAACATCGCCTTTCGCTGAAACCTTTTGGCTGTACGCAAATTCAGGTGCGATGTAACCTATGGAGCTTCTCAGCGTGGTTGAAAGCGTGCTACCGCGAAGCTCTGGATCGATTAACCGTGCAATTCCAAAATCATTGATGTGCGCCTCAAATTGTTCATCTAGAAGAATATTGTTGGGCTTAATATCACAGTGGATAATCTCCCCGATTCTACATTTTTCATGTAAATACGCCAGTGCCTCTGCAACAACCATAGAAATTCTAAGCCTGGTCGCCCAGTCGAGCTGAGTAGAGTTCCCATGCAAATGCATGTCTGAACTACCATTGGGCATGAATTGGAGTATAAGGATTTTGACATCCCAATTGGAAATTACACCCATAATTTTCACAAGGTTCCGATGCCTGATTTTACCCAGTGTCTTGCACTCTGCCATAAAACAGCGTTGGGCCTCTGCTTCTAATTCAACTTTGAGCTTCTTGATTGCCACTGTCATCCCATTAACAAGCTGCCCTTTGTACATAGTGCTTGAGGCACCACTGCCGATGATATTTCTCTCGCTGTATCCTTCTGTGGTCCCATATATCTCTTTCTCGCTCACCTTCAAGAGAGACTCTTCAAAGTAACACATCTCCAAATTTGCAGAACCAGAAGGGGCAGAACGCCGCATCCAACAAATGGCAACCCCCACGGTGATGATGATCGCTGAAGCTATGGTGGTCGCTGCGATTATTAGGTTTCTTTTTTCAGCAGTACTTCCCTTCAACACAGAAAACCCCATTGTTCTATTTGATAAGGATGACTCGGATCTGCAAGTTTTACGGCGAATTTACGCATTTTTGGGCAATTAGAGTGAATATGGGCAATTCTCAGGCTTCCGGGCTGTGTGCGCCGTGCAGCACTCCCAGTGCGCTGCGCCTGGTGAGTGTGCCACGCCAGTGCAAAAAATGCACTATGGAGGAGCGCCCAATGCGCCGCGCCAGTCATCCTATGCGCTGCGCTGCCAATTTCATCCTTGTTTCCTTTGTGGATCACCAACATTGAATCCCCCCTCATAAGACCTTAAGTCCTCAAGGCAAATCACACGGAACCTTCCGTTAATTTTTTCTTTTTGGGCACTTGCTAGCCCATGAAGACCTCTTTCTATCCTTATGCTACCACAACAATCATACCATTCAAGTGCTTCAATCCCTCCATGAGACTTGCAGACAATTGCGAGCATATTCTCCTAAATTGTCTTTTACAATATTGACACAATTTTGATCTTGCTTAACCTTTGGAATTGTGATGATTATCAACTCTAAATATTCATCAATTTCTGACTGTACCAAATATAGTCATTCTAGTTATCTTCGATCATTATGACATTTTCCCTCTATTTGGAGAATAATGTTCTCAAAGTAAACAAGTGTAATTAACGAGTATGCTGTTAGGCAGTCCTATATGTGATTTCGAATCATGTCTAAAAGACCGATAGTACCCTAGAAAAGATGATGTTTCATAATGCTACGCTAGGGGCTTTTAATACCTTCAAAGTGCAAGATTTTGAAACAAATGTTTCCCTCTAAAAATGAAGTTTCTTTCCATGGAAATCTTTTAGATATTCCAAGTTTCTTTATCTCCAGATGTATCTACTCTTCAAGTTTTCTCCAAGCAACATACAGTAAGTATGTCATCCTCCATTGAATAAGCCACATGGTACATTCTTTGTCTTCATATAAAGGAAACACTATATTCTAATCGGTGGAGTTCATCTTAGTTCTGTCCTTCCAACATCTGACATGGCTGCAGCATTATCCTATAGATCTCCAGCTTCAACAGAATCAAGAATATGCCATCTTATTTATGGAACTTTCAATACTTATGATAAGTCCTCCTGTTTACATAGACTGATGGAGCTATTGAACCTAGCAAGATGACCAGGGCCTGTATTCGAAGTACTCCATGATGGAAGACTTTAAAATGCAAATTTATTACAAAAACAAATTTGTCGATTTCTTCTCCAAAATAGAGTTTTGGAGAAGGATCATTTTCGAGCATTACTGATGATGAAACTCTTGAAGTAAGAGACTTATTCAACCTCCCTTTGGCCTGCAAGCATTATTTCACACTTCTGGAGACAAAACCCTGGACTCAAGAAGAAAAATGACTCTTTTTGACCAAAATGGCATTTGATGACTGCAAATGACGAGAAATGAACCTTGGTGAATTCAACTCTGACAGAAGACTGACAAGACCGAGTCTAACAAGCTCATTGGCTAGTTCTGCCTCCTTTTTCCTTTCTAGTTCCAAGGCTCTCTTTAGGCCTCTAGTCCTTGCTCTTCTTCTCAGTACCTGTTCATCAAGCTATTCACCATACTGTCCATATGCCTCATCAAGTAAGGCCTTAGCCTTTTCAGCCTCTCTCTTTGCTTTTCTGAGCTGAATCTCCATAAGCTCATGTTTGACCTCAAATTGCCTGTTCTCCTGCTCATAGTAGGAAATAATGTATTTGGCCCTTTGCAAGTTTAGTTGGAGCTCTCCTATGAGTGCATTCTTCTCCTTGATGACAATAGCTATGATTTCACTCTCATCATGCCCATCTAAGTCGACTAATGGAAAATCATGCTCTATCTCATGGAGGTCTTCCTCTTGCTGCTGGATCTCTACCTCTTTAACCTTTTCCTTACCTTTTTTTACCTACTTTGCCAATGAAGAAGGCAAGGCCCCTCCCAAAATCAGTGGGAAAAAAATTGCGTATTCCCTCTCTGATAGGTATGTGCCAAGGTACCTAAACCAGTCCCTTTGGGCTCGCTGCTCTCACCATGATCAATATGATGTTACCCACTGCCTTCATCCCTGCTAGGTGAATGAATAGGCTCATGAAATGGTGATGATGGAGGTGATGGTGTGGCTGACTCTTCAGATGAAGATGGATGATATATGGGTTGAGGTGGAGGAATGGAGGTGGATGGGTAAGAAGATGAAGATGCTTCTTGGCCATGCTGAATAGGTGGGACTATGAAAATCTCATTAGATATGAAAGTGTCCCATGCAATGTTAAGCTGATCAATATAGTGTAGGACTATCATATTGATGAGAGAGTGGTGAAAGATGTTATGCATTTGATGATCATAATCTTTTCTCTAGGCAATGAATGACATCTTGTCAATGTCCTGGTAAATATAGTGGGGTAGATTGAGCATTTTGACTCTTGTGAAATGCATGAGTAACCGAATATGATAGCAATAAAGTCTAGAAAACCTACCCTGACATGTGAAGTACTTCATGATGATTTTCATCATGGGAACATATCTGTCTAGGAGGTAAGAGAAAGGAAAAATCCTCTTTCTCTCATTCTTGTATCTTGGTTTAAGATATGGCTCATAATAGTAATGATCCAATTCTCCTTGTTTAAACCATTTTTCTCCAATATTTGGGATCCCAGTAGCAACTGATCAATAATAGGAGATATGGTGAAGGTGACACTAGCAAGGGTTGCCTAGTTGTCATGGAGGTTGGTGATGAATAATCTAGTCAATTCAGGATCATGCTAGATCCTTTCCACTTTCTCACAAAACTCAAAACAACCCATATGTTTAAAGCTTGCCACAGTGATGGGAGATGCCATGAGTTATTTGGTGTTGGTTGGCTCATGTCTGATAATTCTTCCTCCTTTTTGATATCGCCTCCTCTCTTGTCTTTCTTCCTCACTCCGAATTTTGTGCACTTCTTTTGCCATGAGTTATTGCTGTCAAAACCCTGGGGAGATGATAAAATGGACTGTGGGTGTGGGAAATATGGAATTATGTGGGGAGATTGTAGAAATTTTGCAAATTCTCTACAAATCTCGCTCTAAGACCATGTAGAAAATATGACTATAGATTAACCCGATAATGCAATATAAATCAAAGAAGAATACTATAACCTACTTCTACTATCAATTTGCGGAAGCTTAAAGATCAAGCTCAACACATATAACCAGAAGAAGAAGAATCAATGCATAATACACATGAAAATACTTTCGGGAAAGCCTCACCTAAAAAACCCTCTATCTGTATTATCATACAAGGTGGAAATACATAGAGATTATACAAAGCCTTAGCTCTCACAGCTAGCCAGCTATCAGTACAATCCTCACAAATTCTCATAGGCAATCCTGGCTTTTCACAATCCTTCTCCTCTACCCTCCAAGCTCCTATTTCCTTGCGCAGTTCCTCTGGGATGATCTTCTCCAACCAAGTGGAAAACTGATCTCACACCCTGTCAGAACTATGTAATCCTCAAGGAAATTAATTAATTCTACATGCATGAGTTTTCTTTATAGGAAAACACATGCAACTGATAGTACACTGTCTAGTACACTGTCCTTGACATTTAGCTCAACTGGGTCTTTCTCAGAATAGACATGCATGAGTTTCTGATGAGGGAATCTTCAGTTATCTGGAGTACACTGGTTGAGTGCATGCATGCATCAACTGTCTAATAACTCACAATTAGTTCCTCAAACAATTTGGAACTACTTTCACTGGACTTAACTCAGTAAACTGAGTTAACTAATTACAACTCAAATATAACTCAATCTTATCTCCATAATTTAAGGGATAACTCTTGCATGGCTTCAGAAAGAATTCTAACTTGAATTTCTCCAACTAATTAATCCATAATGAATTAATCAATTATTTCCAAGCAGCTGACGAGACTAAATTCAATTTTAATTCACAATTGTAATTCAAGGACAAATTAAAATTGGAATTTCTGGATTCTATTTTTATCATTTCTTGTTGCTATTTTCAACATTTCCTCTCAACAAGAAAGGAATTCAACTTGATCCCGATGATGAACCTTTGGAATGTTATGCATGCAACACTTCTCTCTAGTGTTGTTGCTCCAGCAAATCCAGAAACAAAAAAAACATACAACTTGAATCAGTATGATGCATCTGTCATCAAAGTCTCTAACTGCTATTGCCTCTGTCAACTAAAACCTTTGCGCTTCTACTGACTTTGCCTTTCTGCACTGTTGTCAATCCTTCTCTATGCTCTTTAGTATCTGACTTCTCTAGCCTCTATCACTTTGATCTCTGATTGCATCAATCCCATTGATTCCTCCCGCTACTATGTACTTTGGGCTCCCGTAGCAAGGTGCGATCCATGAGATAAAACCTCTCAATGGATCCTGCCCAATTTCAGCCTTCATGGGACTATCAATTCACATTTCCCCACCTCACACCTGGAGGTATGGCTGCATGTGATCCCTCTACCCACTTGGATTGAAATTCTCCCCATATGGAGGTATCTGCATGAGTGGATCTCTTCACTCGGTCTCCTCTCTGCTTCTCCAATTGTGTCTCCTCCACAATTGTTTGAGACTTCTTCTGGGGCTGCATGTTGAGAGGTAATTTACTCTCCCTCTCAACCACCAAGTCTCTAACCTTTGCCTTGATCCTCAAGGCTTTGCATGCATCTTGAACCTCAAGAGCATATAGGTTCTTAACTCATGAACCGATCTTTTTCACCTGTCTCGTGGTGATGTGTCTAAGGAAAACCTTTCCCTTACTAAAGACAACATTGTAGCTTTTTTCCTCCAACATCACGAGCGATACCAAGTTCTTCTTCAGTCCAGGCACATACTTCACATCTGTCAAGGTGATAGGAGCTCCATGCTCCCTTTGAAAAGTAACCATGCCCACTCTTGAAACACTATACTTTCCATCGTCACCCATATCTATGCACATCTTGAGGTCTTTCTCCTCCAAGGCACTGAATAAACTTTTATCGCCGGTCATGTGGAATGAGGCTCCACTCTCAATATGCCAAACACAACCCATCATCGATGACACCGTACATGCGATGAGAGTAAAGTCCATTTCGAACTAAGAGGCTAATGTCTCACCTTGCGATCCTTCCAAGGATCCCTTCTTGGACTTATTCGATGGGCAATTAGTCACATAATGTCCCATCTCGTGACAATTAAAGTATCTCACTTTAGAATTGTCACCCTTCTTCCCTCCATGAGAAGAATTCGATTTGGAATGGGAAGCCTTCCCCTTTCCTTTCCTTGCCTTACTCACTAAGGCCATATTTTCTTCATCATCATCCTTGGATGAAGAACCATCTTGTGCGCTCCTCCTGATCTCCTCCTGCATCAGATCCAACCACAGTCGCTCCCTATCTGACAGTTTCTCCCTTCCATTCACAGAGTCCTGGTAGCTATTCCAACTCTTTGGAAGGCCAAGGAGAGCGAGGCTCACCATATCATCATCGGCAGTAGTTATTCCCACACTGCTAAGCTCATATTTGCAAGTGGTGAGCTTGTTTAAATATGTGGAAATAGTACCACCCTTCTCCATCTTGATTCTTCGAAGCTTATCCTTGAGCGCCAATTTCCTCTGGTTGCTACTATTTTGGTAGAGGCCCTTCAATGTCTTCCACATTGAAAATGGAGTATCCTTCCCATGGAGACTCGAGACAATATGGTCTCAAACTCCCTCATGGATGATCCGTCTCGCCTTCACCACACACTTCTTCCACTCAGCTAGCTCTTGTGCATTAGTTGAAGTTGGCTTTTGGATTTCTTGATCAATGAATTCCTTCAAGCCATTGTCTTCTAATACAACCTACATTCTATCTTTCCATGCTATGTAATTCGAGCTACCTTCCAAGGCATACTCGAGTCTCAAGCCATAGAACGCCATTGGAAAACCCTGAAGTATGATATGAATTCGATTTGCACCTGCAACCTTGAACTTCAAACTTCGAATTCTCTTCTCCATATACTATTCATAGCTGTGATAAACTTGGCTCCAATAACATGTAGAAATTCTGCAAATTCTCTACAAATGTCGCTCTAAGACCATGTAGAAAATCTGACTATAGATTAACTCGATAATGCAATATAAATCAAAGAATAATACTATAACCTACTTCTACTATCAATTTGCGGAAGCAGTTTGTGGAAGCTTAAAGATCGAGTTGAACACATATAACAAGAAGAAGAAGAATCAATGCACAATACACATGAAAATACTTTGGGGAAAGCCTCATCTAAAAACCCCACTATCTGTATTATCATACAAGGTGGAAACACATAGAGATTATACAAAGCCTTAGCTCTCACAGCTAGCCAGCTCTCAGTACAATCCTCACAGATGCTCATAGGCAATCTTGGCTTCTCACAAGCCTTCTCCTCTGCCCTCCAAGCTCCTATTTCCTTGCGCAGTTCCTTTGGGATGATCTTCTCCAACCAAGTGGAAAACTGATCTCACACACTGATCTCACACCCTGTCAGCGCAATCCTACATGAGTTTTCTTTATAGGAAAACACATGCAACTGATAGTACACTGTCCTTGACATTTAGCTCAACTGGGTCTTTCTCAGAATAGACATGCACGAGTTTCTGATGAGGGAATCTTTAGTTACCTAGAGTACACTGGTTGAGTGCATGCATGCATCAACTGACTAATAACTCACAATTAGTTCCTCAAACAGTTTGGAACTAATTTAACTGGACTTAACTTAGTAAACTGAGTTAACTAATTACAACTCAAATATAACTCAATCTTATCTCCTTAATTTAAGGGATAACTTTTGCATGACTTCAGAAATACTTCTAACTTGAATTTCTCCAACTAATTAATCCATAATGAATTAATTAATTATTTCCAAGCATCTGGTGAGACTAAATTTGATTTTAATTCACAATTTTAATGCAAGGACAAATTAAAATTGGAATTTCTGGATTCTATTTTTATCATTTCTTGTTTCTATTTTCAACAGAGATATGATGAGGAGGGAATGGGGATGTGTGGTATGAGGGAGGTGATAGTGGATAGTCTTTAAGTTGTAATGAAATGCTAAGAAATGTGTTTTAAGAGTGAAATATGTTACTAGGGTTTTAAGTTTAGAAATGACAACAAAGACTAAGAAACCCTATGTAGATCAACAATGGAGGGGATGGATGAATATATTTTCCCACCTACCTCATTTACTGAAGTGTGTGATGACAAATTTCAAAGTTTGGTGGTGATGGAGGACATTCTGGCATGTTTTTGGTCCTCCCAGGCAAACGCGCAGTGACCCAGTCAAACGCACCCTTCAGCTACAGGAGCGCAACACTGTGTAAAAATGCATTGAAATCTCTGGCAAACGCATAACAACCCAGTCAAATGCACCCTTCCTTGTCTAAACGTGTCCTCTGGCTCTGTTTTGCCCAATTTCGCCTTAAATTCAAAAATCTTCTTTTGCTGAGGAGATTTGAAAGTGTAGGAGTGCAAATGGAGTTTTCATAGATGTCTTGAGAGCTTTTATACTTGAATTATTTTGATTTATGAATTTCACACCCACTTTGTAATGTTTCATGTCACTTTTGAAACTTTCATACTAATGCTTTTCTTTTGACTTTCTGACCCTTTTTCTTTTGACAGGTGGATGATGCTTTTGGCAATCTTGATGACCTTTGTTTGGATACTATTGGAAAATGGAATTGAGTATACAACTGAAATAGTGACTTATTACATATAATAGACATAAAATTACATAGATGAAAATAAAAATTATTACATCTGTTTTGAAGTAAAAATTTACAAATTGGAATAAATTCACTTTTGAAATCAAATTTGGGGCTTTTAGTAACCATAGTTACATTCTTGTAAATATTTATTTAACTGAAAAAGATATTATTTGCTTCACTCTCATATTTTGCTGACCTTATGCAGTGAGATGGTGAGTTATTAGCCCTTGGGAAAATAAAACCTAGGTGACCTAATGGAACCTTAAAGGATTGAATTTCGGGTGAATTTGACTGATATAAAACATGATGAAATGAGCCTTCATGGTCAATGTATGGTCAGCAAGACACATGAAGGTGGGCCAGTAAACACAAATTTTTGAGAGAGGAAAGTGATTTTGGATTTTGGGCTACCAGCAGTGAGTAAATTTTTGCATGATGACCTAAGTGGAATTCAAAAAATTTCAATGGGACACTAAGATGTAAAAGATGGATTTTGATCACTGATGGTAGTAGGCAAATACTGACGCTAACACACTGATGGGTTCTTAGGGTATCATCAGATCAAGATCGCACCGAAGGATAGCAGTAAGACAACCTTCGCAACTGAGTGGGGGTGATTTTAGTATATTGTAATGCCTTTTGGGCTGAAGAACACACCAATAATATTTTCACGCTTAGTCATTGCAGTGTTTAAGGACTTCATTCACAAGTTTTTGGAAGTATACTTTGACGATTGGAAAGTGTTTGGGCTAGTGAAACGCCATGTAGCTAGCCTACGCTTGATGTTGGATACATGCCGGAGGTATCTGATCATGCTCACTTTGAAGAAAGTTTGTTCTGTGTTCCTTTGGGAATCTTACTAGGTCATGTGGTGTGTAGACAAGGATTGATGGTGGACCCATCTAAGATAGCAGTTATAATTAATTTGGAGGTGCCAAGAAGTGTGAAATAGCTACGCGCAACATTGGGGCATACAGGACACTATAGAAAGTTCATCAAGAGTTATACCCAGATTACCACGCCAATGGAGAAGCTACTAAAGAAAGATGCTACATTCTGTTGGAATGAAGAGTGTCAACGAAGCATAGATGTGTTAAAGGAAAATATGGTTAACGCACTGATCCTAGTCTTCCCGGATTGGAAGAAGAAGTTTCATGTGCATGTGGATGCCTCATGTATTGTGCTCGGGGCATTACTAATGTAGGCTAGTGAGGGAGAGTTGGATCACCCTATAGCGTTTGCAAGTAGGAAGTTGTCTAAAGCTGAGAAGAACTATTCAACGACAGAGTGCGAAGGTTTGGATATGGTGTACGCGCTCCAGAAGTTCAAACACTACTTGCTAGGTGGACACTTTAAGATGTATACATACCATTTTGCATTGAAGTACTTGGTTAACAAGCCTATGTTGGGGGGGAAATATGCAGATGGTTGTTGTTGTTTCAGGAATATGATTTCGAAGTCATTGTGAAGCTAGGATGATTGAATGTAGGACCAGATCATCTGTCGTGCATTGAAACATGAGAGGAGCCTATTAATTTGGAGGATGGACTGCCTGATGCGTAGCTCTTTGTGGTGCGCATAGTTGACAATCATTTTGTAGATATCATACACTTCCTGAGGATGGCAACAACTCCAAAGGGGTATACTAGTCAACAAAAGGAGTTGGTGGTGTGCACGATAGAATTTTTTGTCATTACAAGACATTTATATAAAATGGGCTTAGATGAAATTCTGTGACATTATGTACCTGACTTTGAACGGAACAACATTCTCACTGAAGCTCATGGAGGAGCTACGCGAGGACATTATGCAGGGAAATCAATAGCGCAAAATATTTTATGCGTTGGGTTGTGGTGGCTGACACTGCATAAGGATTCCAAGGCTTACTGTAAGGTATGCGATGCATGTCAAAGGATAGGCAGGCTGTTATGGAGGGATGAGTTTCCTCTGAATCCACAAGTGTCGTTACAACCATTCGAGAAATGGGCCATTGATTTTGTAGGCCCGATTTAGCCTCCAGGAAAGAAGACGAGTGCATGGTACATCATCACCACGACTGAGTATTTGACCAGATGGGTGGAGTCGCAGTCCGTGAAAGACTGTATAGAGGAAACAACAACAAAATTCCTCTTTGAGTATGTGCTAACTAGATTTGGTTTCCCGAAGATTTTGATCAGTGATAGTGGTACACATTTCCTTAATGAAACAATCAATGTGCTGATGGACGAATTCCAAGTTTATCTTCAAAAGAGCACACCATATCACCCGCAGGCTAATGGAACGGTTGAAGCATTTAATAGGATATTGGAGAAGATGCTAACAAAGTTTTGCAATGCACAAAGGAATGATTGGGACCTGCATGTACCGGCAGCGTTATGGGCTTACAAAACTACTTGCAAAACGTTGACTGGACAGACACCTTTCAGGCTGGTTTATGGTGTAGAGGTTGTGATGCCAATGGAATATATTGTACCTAGTCTACGCATAGCAGTGTTAACAGGAATAAAAGATCGCGAAGCCCTAGAAGAGAGGCTCGCGCAACTGACAGAGCTTGAATAAGATAGGTTTTTGGCTGGATTCCATCAGCAAGTTCAAAAGGAACGCGAAAAGGCATGGCATGATCGGCACATCAAACTGTACACCTTCAAGTTAAGAGAATTGGTTTTATCATATGACGAGTTTGATAAATTTCTAGGAAAATTTTAGATGCATTGGATGGGATCATATGTCATCAAAGAGATTACCGATGGTGGAGCACTTCAACTAGTGAAATTGAATGGAAAACCATTTCCAGGAAAGGTAAATGGCAGTCGATTAAAGCCATACACCAGGGATCCATCCAGATGACTATATGATGGAAGGACAGTCTTAGCATTCCAGGCAATTGAAAGGAAGTGCGGGACTATAAACTACATTTCCTGGGTTGTAAGGCTGCGCGACTGGGGGACTGTGTGGGATGGAAGAATGTCACAGCATCAGCAGAAGCGTTAAGGGAGCTGCGCTATAGGTGGAGAGACCACGTAGAGTAGCCAGAAAGTGACCATTACAGTCACTGTTCATGATTTGACAGTGAGAAAACAACTAAGTGGAGCGGGGAAGTGGCATTTAAGACATAATTTAAATGCAAGATCTTTGAAATTCTGTCGCCGGTCTAGCATTTATGAACGGATTTTGGGGGGAATGGTCGGATTTGAATTTGAATTTGCCTATAAATTATAGATGGTCGCCTAACAAAAAACACTTTACATGTTGAGAGATTTTGTTTTGTGCTATCTATTATGCATGAATCCCATGGTTTTTGAGGATTTGGTGGCCAGTTCGGTGTTTGAAAAGTTGCCTAAGGAAACCTAGGAGATCCTGAATAGCCTCA
This sequence comes from Pinus tabuliformis, assembly GCA_031772625.1. Classification (NCBI taxonomy): domain Eukaryota; kingdom Viridiplantae; phylum Streptophyta; class Pinopsida; order Pinales; family Pinaceae; genus Pinus; species Pinus tabuliformis. The sequence continues at coordinate 1,128,687,463 of CM062815.1, read as the reverse complement.
TGTCGGCACCCGTAGAAACTGCAAGTGTTGGAGGATTGATGGCCTCTGAGGGAGCTGCCCCTGAGGTCGTAAGTGTGGAGGTTTTCATAGACATGCCAAAGTCACCGAGGTCGCCTAGGTTGAGGCCTATGCTGACAAGAGAGGGACCTAAGACGAAGAAAGACAAATAGAAAGCGACACAACCGTTGCATGAGTTGCCAAGGAAGCACCAGAAGAAAGAGAAGCCCATTGCATAGGAGAAAGGCAAGGTGGTAAATCTAGAATCCGATGAGGGTGTAGATGAAGGCACAGAGGATATTGATATCGAAGGAGTAGATCCTATCTCAAAGCTACCTAAATACATCCCTCCACGTCGGGGTAAGGTGAAGGTCCCGAAGGACCTAGACGAGGGAAAATTTCTACTTAATACACCTCTGCTACCCGATCATATCACATTTCTAGGTCTGCTCTTGGTGCGTGTACCACATCTGAAGTTAGAGGATTGGGACTTGGCAGATACTAAGCGATTCCCCCACCTGGCCACTGATACATTTATGACGTGCGAATTCTATAAAGATTCTGGTGTCACCGCACTAGAGTTGGTGAAGTGGATTAGAGGGGTGGAGAAGGCAGGATTGTTGAATCTTCTTTGGGTGCCACATTACAACTGTGCTCCCATAAATTTGATCATGATCAAACAATTGTTGTGTTTGGTGCATGACGAGTGCCTATGGTTGGGAGAGTCGATACCAATCAAGGATATGATGATCCATAGGATCACATTCCTACCGCATTCAAGGCTGAATCCGGCCAAGGCATTTGGCGGAAAGGTGGGGGAGTGCAACCTCACCGAGAGAATGAAGGACAAGTTTAAGCTTTTCAAGAAGCCGTGGGGGTAGCCACCCAGATCTTGGCTAGGAAGACCACGTGGAAATGTCACACGGATGAGGTGCCGACACAAGTTGTGTCATTAGCGGCCCAGTGTGCAGAGGGCATATAATTCAATTGGGCATGCTACCTATGCAGGGAGTTCCTCGTGAACTGCAGGGAGGAATAGGACCAAAGAAAAACATTTCATTACGCATGGTTGTTGTTGTTGATTATGTTAGTCGCATGGGAATTACTGGAGGTTAGCCAGCTTACTCCAATCACGTTAGATTTACCAGAAGCAGTGAAGTTCTCTTTGCTATGGGCCAAAAAGGATGCTGAGCGAGTCAAGGAGAGTAAAATATTTTGGGTACTCATGGAGGCAATTATCTGCACGACCATCAACCGCAAGCCAAGAATATCACCAACTATTTATGAGCACTTGTCGAGATACATGGAGTTGAAGGCAGACTTCCACTGTAACTCCATCCAGGCATGAAAGGACCCAGATAGAGGATGAGAAATAATCTAAACAAGGTGGTTGAGACCAGGAGAGCACCCCCTTCTGGGTGAAGCAGAAACGGGAGTAGGAGAAATAAGGGCCGCGGAAGAAGTCCAAGGCCAGTAAGTCATCGCTCGACTCAATCACCTTGACAGAATGTGACTTAGATGACATCGGGGATAAGTCTAGGGACATGACCACAGAATTGATGCAACAGTTTGAGAAGCAGAAGAAACAAGCCTTAGTTGCCATTCAGATGGGTCTGCGTGAGCTGTAGATGCAAACTACTCAATTGCAGATCGGTGTAGCACAAAGCAACACTATGTTGACTAGTTTGGTGCTAGGAACTAATGAAGCAGCTGAGATGGTTCGCTCTTTGGATCCCCGGGCCATTGCGTTACCAGATGGCACTCTTACTACAGAGGAAAAAGCTAATAAGGCTACTGTTAGCACTCTAAGAAATATTGGTTTGAATTTGGCCATAATCCCAAGTGAAGGCCATCACACGCTGCAAGAAGGTGTGATTACAGAACTTAGGGCCCGAGAGCAGCGCATGCTAAGTGTAATCAGCAAGCATAAGGTTAACAATGCACAAATGTTTGTAGACAAGACTTCAGTGATTGACACCTAAAAAAAATATTTACGAGAAGAATGAGCGTACTGTAGTAGTGGTCGCTGAAGCATGCAGAACCGTTCTGGAGCTGCATATCCTCGAAGAAGCACTAGTGGAAGCCAAGATTCAGAAGTTATTTGTATGTGTGCACGATGCTAAGACCGAGTTGTCCAAGGTTCCATTTTAGCTGAACCTTAAGATTATAGAGCTTGAGTTGAAGGCCTAGCCTTTGACTCCACCACAGGTCAAAGAACAGTGTGCAACAGCTGTCAAGGATGCAATTGTTGGAGTAGATAACGCGTGATAGATTGCATTGCACTCTTTGAGCAGTCGCTGGAGGAACTTACCAGTCTACAAGAAGATCCTGACCTACAGAGGTTAAATACTGAGGCGAGGGAATTACAACAGTGGTACGACGAAGCAAGAGCAACATCATGCACCGTCGTCATCACGCATAGATTGGAAAAACTATAGGAAGCAAAGGAACTGAAGGAACAGGAGGAGGCAGTGCATCACAAAGAGGTAGTACTCAAGGCCAAATTGAGGCCTTGGCTGGATGAGGCCTATGTGCTCACCACCACCATTGAAGGAAAGTTATCTAGCTTGCAGGGAGTACAGTAGAAGATCTAGGCAGATAACATAGGACCAATGATGGAGCAGCTGGTAGAGCAGGTCAAGTAGGCAGTGATGCAATTTACTGTTGAAGTTGCAGTGGTACAAGTGGAGCTGGGAGGTATTCACAGCAAGATATCCATGCCAGTAGAGTGACTCGGTGGCAAGTCACCATATTTGTGTTGGGGGCCTGTTGGGAACGGGTCCCCTAGAGTCAATTTTGGGGTCAAAAGCCCAAGTTTTGGGGTTAGAAAGCCCAAGTTTTTGTATAAAAAGTGTAAAGTCCCTGCATTTTGTGGTCACGAAGTGCAAAGCTATAAAGTGTCATAAAGGTTTCCGACCTTCGTTTATGTATGTCATGTCGGCTTTAGGAGATCTAGCCATGGTCCGCAGACCATGGGATTGTATAAAAAGGGAAGTCTTAGAAGAGTCTAAGGAAGATTAGATTTTGTCATTGATGTTGAGGTAATGGGTCAGTAAGAGCTAAGAGCGAAGATTCTTAGCGTAGGAAAGAGGCTTTGCAGCTATGTGTGCATTGGCCTAGGGTAGAAGTCCACAACTGAGTGTGTGGACTCCTGCAGCTATGTGCATAGGATATTTAGAGTCTGTAAAGAAGATCTGAAGGATTAATAAAAAATACTATTATGGAATTACATGTGTTTGATCTATTTACTTTCGTTATGAATGCATGCGATTATTTTATGAAGAATATTGGGTTTATGATTTAATGCTATATTAATGTGCGAAAATATACGTTTTACTCTGTTACATGAACGCAAGTAATAATATCTATTTACGCGAAGAATATCTTAATGCATGTTTAAGTTATCAGATACTTAAGCCGATCAGGGTAAATATAAAGGTAAGAACATTTACAGAAGCACGTAAGTAGATAAATCACCTGGTTAGGGTCCGCAAAGGACGATCGTAGACCTTCGTGAAGGTCTAGAAGTTGGATAAGAGAAGTATATCAATAAGCCCTAAAAGGCTTATCGATCTACGTGAAGGTAGTTTTAAGGCACCAAATGACATCAATACCATCTCTAGGTGCGGAAACTTGGTTCATGCATCCCCCCATACTGCTGCGGGTGAGACTTCAGTCCATGCTTCGCGGATTGATGATGAAAGGGCCAATAGTGTAGGGATTTGATTGGATAATTAATGCTGAACCTGGGTCAGGGCCTACTAAGCCAACATGTGTTCAATGCATCAGAAGAAGAAATCAAATCCATCATAAATGAAAATGAAGATATGGTTCTTTATGAATTGCAGCGGGAATTGTTCTCTATATATTTCATATTTTATATCTACTCCATGATTTTTGTAAAATCTTAAAATTCAAGACAAAGACCCAATGCATGTAGTACTTATGTGTGTATGGAGAGGTCTTGAAATTTCACATGCTAAATATGGAGTGATATATCAAATATTTAAACAAAAGAGAATACACATATGAACTAACCATGATCCATTATTTTTACCTGTTCCAAATTCCTACCAGTTGGTTGCATCATCATAATGGTTGTTCAAGAGTGTCTTTGAAAAGAAAATAAAGATGCATACTAAAATATGACCAGGATGATGGGATGAGCATCTAATAGTAGGATAAAGATGAAAATGTAGGCAAGCCATATGTAATGCACTTTTAATTAGCTAGGATGATTGTCCTAAAGAGTAAAAGAGGCCCAAGTGCACACACCATGAAGAATGTATATCCCCAAAGTCACTTAGTCATCTCAATAAATGAATGCTTGAATGTTGGACTAAATTATAATTAAAAATGCATCCAAGCTCCCAATACCCGAGTAAGATGAAAGTCAACTTGAGGATACAAAGATAAACAAAGAAGACTCCATGTGAGAATAATGATAAGTCAGACTATAAAGTAATGGATGAAGTGACAAGAGGCCAACATGATTATATTAGTCTGATATCTCACTTAGTCCGAGATGTTAAGAAGAAAAAAGGAAATCTCGAGAAGAAATTTCAATTGATTAATGATAATAACTCGATATACCGAGGTTCCGAAATACGAAGATACTTTGCAAAAATTTCTCGCAAAGTCTTTAAATAATAGTTCTAATAAAAAGGAAGTCTAAGGTTACTGATTAAATAGAAACATAATATCAGAAACTCAGATACAATGATAATATTTACGAGAATTTGAGATCAAGGAAATCAGGTAGAGAAATAAAATAGGCCAGGTGGATCTCGGGGAGGCAAATTTCAGAACGTATTGAAGAAAGTCTGAAATTTTGAGGGAAATAATCTTGGAAGAATGAAAAGTAGAGGATCAAGATTCCAATATTTACTAGTTAGAGGCTCTGAGTCATCTCGGAAGAAGGAATGTGACGAGTGTGATGCAATGATTCAACTCAACTTGGAAAATACAAGATTCAGAATGGGAAAAGATGGATAGGAGCACTTTTACAACTCGGTGCAAGATTTTGTTGTTCAATTTTCCTTTGCTTATGGGCCATATTTAATTTAAAATGTGAGAAACTGTAGACCCACGACAAATCTGAACAAGAGGGAGCCAAGCATTTTATTTCAGCTGCATCAACGAGAGGCAGAATATGATTATTGACTCATTTCACAATTTTTCAAAGAAAGGAAATATGAAAAGAAGAACCGATACGGAATGCAAAAATCCTAACAAGAAAACAAATACTTCCCTAGACATGTTTGTGACTTCAAATATCCTAGCTTCTTGCTCATTTTTAAAACTACTTGAATTTTCTTGTACAAATCAAGTCTCCAAATCAAGCTAATGAAGACCTACAAAAAGAAGTAAAACATAAATAAGAAATAAACTAATTAAAAGAGAAATTAACAACAAAGGAAGATGAACATGACTATGCGTACTTGGAAGAGTCTGATTGTAAATTTACCTTATAGATCTCAACATTCTCTCATGTATTATCTTCGATTTTGCATATGTTCAAAATCATCTCATTATTTACACTAAATTAACTACTAAATAATGATAAATTTGCATCTGCTTCAAATTTAAATTGAGGAAACTATGGTAAAAGTGATAATAAATAAATGCTTGTAAATTTGGAAAAATTGGTATGCTCAGCTGTAATGATTCTTTGAAATTTCATTGTTCATGATTTTGTTTGAGAAAATAAATTTTAATCTTATGATGAAATTTTGTGAAGAAGGATAATCAAGAGAATCACACGTGTATGATCCAAAGTGCTCTAAGCCACTTTTGCAAAAAATGAAATGGATAACAGAGGAAACATTTGAGCCCATTACATATTTAATAGAAATCAACAATATTGCAAACATGGAAGAGAAATATAACTAAACTAATTCTATTACTAATATAAATAAATAAGATGACTAAGTATAGTCATACTTCCAATGAAACCACACAAGAATTTTATTTCCTGCACATGAAAATGTCATAGATCAACAACAGGAATAAAACTACAACTATACTATTCAAATAAAAATCCAATCTAGTATGTACATCTAACAAGTTTGGAAAAATCAACTTATTTACAAAATTCTTACAGTGTAAGTGAATGGTTGAAATAAATTCACATGAAGAGGAAATAATAGGCCTGAATTGAATGATACACCTCTAAATGTTGTAATCTACTGAAAATTGGAGAAATTAGAAGTAATCCTTTTAACAACCCTGGTGAAAATTCCATGTAATAAAAGTTAATAAAGGAAAATAATAACCACGGATTACGAGACACTTATTCCAAGATGAATGATGGGAAAAACATCCTAGTGTGGGTGTTCATTTGATTTATTATGGCTAAGGAAACTGGAAAAGGCAATGGCTAAGGCATTTGGAAAGGAAAAGTGGCATTAGTTGACATTTTATTTATTAAAATAATGGAAATTAGGAAAAAAGGAAGGTGAAAGGTCACAGGTTGCATGTGAGGAGAAAAATGAAGGAAAATAGTGGAAAATGAAGAAAATAGAGGCCTAATTGATGAAAAGGCTTCTGAGGATAAGTTGGTACCTTTTTGTCAGTGTTACCTTTTGTCAGTTCAGTTTTGGAGCTCTCTCTCTATTCTCTGTCTCTCACACTCTTGGACACCTAGAATTTTGTTGGAGAATTTTAGCATTGGATCGAGAAAGTCAAAGGAGTCAAAGAGGAAGTGGAGATCAAGTAAGAAAGAGTAGGATCAAGCAACTATAACAAGATTCTTGTAGGTATCGATTTGCATGTGTGGTTTCCTTTCTATATTTGGCATGCATGGTGTTACATGTTTGTTCTTGGTTATCTTTGTGTCATTAGCATGGGTTTTTCCATGTGTGACAATGTTTTTCAGCCTAGCGTTGCCATTTCTAGATAGCCATGGTGTGATGGGGTTCTCATGATTTGGTTGAGCTAGATTTCCAGATGGATTCAAGGTTTAGTGAGGTGGATCTATGAATAAAAGAACACATGGCCTAGTAACCCCTGAACCAGACTCTGTGTTTTGATAAAGCCATATTTTATGTTTCCTTGGTAGGCCTAAGAATCCTCGACCTATGAATGGCGATATATACGGTAAATCCTAGAGGTGGGTGCTCTCCACCAAGACTAGTAATCTTGTGATGGGATACACGATAAAGCCTGGAGAGTGGAGTCTTGGTTAGGGCCTAGTGATCTGGTTTGGATTGCGGTAAAGCCTAGAGACTAGGAGACATGAAAATTTCTCTTGTTGTAGGTGGAGAAATACAATGGCATCTATGCTTGTTTTGGCCTAGTGATCTGGTGTGGATTGTGATAAAGCCTGGTTTCTATTGATGAGGGTGAGGTGGTTTAGCCTTGGGATGCCGTGGTTGGTTCTTTTGGTTGGAGTCCCACATTCATGCTTGGAATATGACACTGGGGTGATTGGTTTAAGAGAGATTTGGCTCAGTCAATCTATGCTCAGATGGAAAGTGGTAGTCCCATATCGGGTTGGATTTTGCATTCATTAATAAGAGGTTCTTCCCTTGGTTTATTATTGTAAGGCCAGGAGGAAACTCCTAAAAATGAGATTGTATATTCATTTAGGCTGTTCACTATTATATACATGAGGGAGTGACTGTTGAGTTTCATCTCCCGATGACTCTCCATTTTCTCTATTATTTATTTACATTATTTACAGTTGTTCACCCAATCCCTATGATTAGGTGTCAACATTCCCCCCCTTAATCTGAAGGGATGTTGGTGAGTCCAAGCATCATTCTGAATCTTTCAAGATTTTCTCTTCCAAGCACTTTGGTGAAGATGTCTGCAATCTGCTCATTAGTGGAAAAATGGCGAAGATGGATTGTTTTGGCCTCAATGTGATGTCAAATCAGATGATATTTTGTATTGATGTGCTTCGTTCAGTCATGGAACTTTGGGTTCTTTTCCAACTTTATTGCCGAGGTATTGTCAATCATGAGTGGAGTCGAATTTACTTGTTTAAGTTGCAAATCTTCCAGAATTTTCCTAAGCCACACGATTTCTTTTGTTGCCTCAGCTATTGCCACATATTATGCCTCTATTGTGGAATCTGCTAGAACTGATTGTTTGAGTGATCTCCAAGAGACAGTGCTTGATCCAAGACTCATAGCATAACCTGAAGTAGATACCCTAGTTTCTTTGTCTCCATCGAAGTTTGAATCAGAGTATCCAATCAAGTTGAAGTTGCCCACCTGTGTATACTTGAGTCCAAAGTCTTGAGTTCCCTTCAAGTGCTTTAGAACTCTTTTTGCAGTAGACGAATGTCCCTCACAAGGCTTTTTCATAAATATGGAGAGGATTCCAACAACAAACGAAATGTATGGTCTGGAAGTAGTGAAGTAGTTGAGACTTCCTACAAGCTGTCTATACTTTGTTGCATCCTCAAATTCTTTTCCTTCAATGGATGTGAGCTTTAAGTTTTGTTCCATTGGAGTAGGTAAAGGGTTGCATTCAGCCATGCCAAATCTATTCAACAGATCTCTAATGTACTTCTTTTGAGAAAGGAATATGGACTTCGGATGTTGAGTTACTTCAATAGCAAGATAGTAATGAACATAGCCCAAATCAGTCATTGTTCCCTATCATCAAAAGATCATCTACATATACCACAAGATATACAACTGCTTTGCCAACTTTCTTAGAAAACAAAGTTGCATCATCAAGATCATAATGTTTGAAATTGAGTTTCAGAAGATATTCAATTAGTTTTTCATACCAGGGTCACGGTGCTTGTTTGAGGCCATACAAGGATTTCACAAGTTTTCATACTTTATGTTCATGTCCTTTCACAAAAAATCCTTCAGGCTAGGACATAAAAACATTTTACTTTAGATATCCATTTAAGAAAGAAATTTTTACAGCCATTCGATGGACTTTCCAACCGTTCTAAGCTTCTAGGGCAAAGAGTGTTTGTATGGTAGCCCATTTTTCTGTGGGAGCAAAATTCTGCTCATAATCGACCCCTTCCTTCTGTGAAAAACCTTTTGCCACAAGATTGGAGTTGTTCTTTTCAAGTGAGCCATCAACTTTATACTAGTTATTGTAGACACACTTGCAACCAATTGGTTTGGTTCCTAATGGAGGATCAACTAGCTTCCGAGTGCCATTATTTATCAAGGCATCATACTCCTTTTGCATTGCTTCTTTCCATTCATCATAAGAAGAAACTTCTTTGAAGGAAGTTGGTTCAAATCTGTAGACAAATTCAATTCACAATCATAAGAAACATCCATATCAACAGGTGAATTAGAGTCATCTACATCACCTCCATTTTGTTGGGTTGAATTTCTAGTTCCTGTCTTTCCAACCTCATCAGGATGAACACTTTCAAGTGTCTTTGTCAGCCACTTTGGGGGACCTTTCTGAGATGGTTCAAGTTGCTCCGTTGATTGAGTTGGGATTGAATCAAGATTAAGTCTATCAATCACATCACTCAAAGTATCATCCGTTGTTGGAATTTCATGCGGGGGAGAGAGTGATTCAGAAGAATATTCCACAGGTTGATCTAGTATAGGAATCCCCCCTTCAAGATGTGGAATCTGATTATCAAATTCTTGAAATGATTTTGCATTTGTGAATCTATCCAAGCAATCAAGTTGCCTCTCAACAACATTGTCAGTTTTGGATGATTCAATAAAGATTACATCTCTAGATACAACAAACTTTTTCTTGACTTCATCATAGAGACAATATGCTTTGGAGGTGTTTGAATACCCCAGGAAGATACACTTACGACTTCTTGCACCAAGTTTGTTTCTATGTACCTTTGGTGTCAAGGCATAACATGTGGAACCGAAGACCCTGAGATGCTTTACTGAAGGAATGTGCCCATACCACATTTCATAAGGAGTCTTGTTTCTAATAGCATTAGATGGACATCTATTCTTTACATATACAACACATAGAACTGCATCAGCCCAACACATCAATTTTACATTTTTGAAAAACATCATGGAGTGCACCATATTTAAGATTGTCCTATTCATTCTTTTAGCTATTCCACTCTGTTGGGGATTATAAGACACAATTGTTTGATGTTTGATCCCATGTTGGCAAAGATAGTTTTCAAATTAATTTGAAGTGTATTCTTTTCTATTATCAATGCGAATAGAGCCAATATGAGATTGTGCATCATTTTCAATCCATGTATGAAAGTTCTTGAATGTTTGAAAAACATCAGATTTGTTCTTCAATAAATAAACCCAACACATTCTGGTGTAGTCATCAATAAATGTCATCATATATTTATTTCCATTTGCAGAAGGACCAGGCATTGGACCACATAAATATGAATGAATGAGTTCAAGTTTTCTATGTGCTCTAGAATGTGAATCATGAAAAGACTGTTTGCTATGCTTTCCTAGAATGCAAGCATCACATTGCTTAAGTTTCCTAGGAATTGTGGGAAAACCGATAACACCATTTTTCTTCAACAAGCAAAGGCTATCATAGTTTAAGTGTCCAAATCTAGCATGCCATAATAAACTTGATGGAAATGTACCTTCTCCATAATGAGAATTATATGAGAAATTTTATGCACGAGTAGAGGTACCTTGCAGTTTGAGAAGCCTTTCTTCTTCTATCCCTGTCATGACAAGTGAGTGGTCTGATGCTTTTCTCACCTCAAGCTTGCCAACAAACATATGAATGGAGTGTCCTTACTGGCGGATGTGGACCAAGGACAACAAGTTTCTCCTCAACTATGGGAGATATTAAACATGATGCAAAAGAAAGTCTGGAAGACCAAGCAATTTAAGCCTGATTGTGCCAAGCCCTGATGGCTTGAGTTTTGATTTGTCTGCAAAGTATACTGCTCCATCAACATTGCTAGTAAATTCTTCAAAAAAATCTCTTCTAAAAGTCATGTGGCAAGTTTTTCTTGAATTAAGCAACCAATCATTTTTCCAAGAAGCAAGTGAAGCATTAAATATGTCTTCATTTACTCCAATATTATAGTGTACCACAACATAGTGAGCGGATTCAGGTGCTTTACCTTTCTCTTTGTAATTAGTTTTACCTTTGGGTTGGTTTCTTTCCTGCTCAATTCTGTCCCAAGGCAACTTGCATGTGGATACATCATGTGATCCATCTATTTTGCAGCATATGCAGTGCAAATATGACTTTTCTCCTTGAGAGTGTCTGCCCCCTTGCCTCTGAAATTTCTTCCTCTTCCTCTGGAAGAATCTTGAGCAAGATTCTTCTCTCTATGCGCAAGACACGCAACCTCTTCAGAAGACTGAGGAGTTGTCTTCTTCCCAAAAGCTTTCTCTCTTTCAACAATTTTTTTGACAAGGGAGTCAAAGGTAATATCTTTGAGGTTTCCATTTTCTTGCAATGAATTAAGATAATTTGAGTAAGTGGGATAAAGTGCCTTGAGAAAAGCTATAAGAGGAATGTCCAGTTCAACATTAATGACTTTGATATCATGCATAATAGATTTTACTTCTAATGCAAGAGCAAGAGGATCATCATTTTGTAATTCAAGGCTGAACAATTTAATCATGAGTTGAACAACTTCAAGTGCAGAGTGCTAGTCATAGAGTTCCTTTAGTTTTTGTAAGGCTTTGAAAGCATTTGAAAATGGCGAAATATGGTGACTCACCTCTTCATTTACTGATGCTGCAATCAATGCATAAGCCTTGCTATTCTTATTTTCCCAAATGGAAAATTCCTTGTCTAAGGTAAGTTGTTCCGGCTCTTTGTCTCTATCTCCAACACACACTCCTTTCCATAACTCATTAAAAATGAGAGTGTGTTTGATTTTCCAAGACCATTCAGGATAATTTTCCTTCCCATTGATGACCACTCCCACAATAGATATTAATGAATGCATTTTAAAAAACCATGAAATATAAGAAAACATATTTCTGTTGCCAATATATAAAATATTTTCAATTCTGCATTGTAATAGCAATATCTTTAAGAAAAAAAAGTGCAATTCTGATCAAGAATGCAATTTTGGTAAAAAATGCAGTTCTGGTAAAAAAAAAAATCATCTTCCAGCATGGCTTTAAAGGACTGCATCTTCATAAAAATCTTTAGAGATTCTTCATAGTCTTCTATGCAACTTTATAATACTAAGGACCGAGTACAGGCTAGACATAGGCCTGCAACATCAAAACTGAAACCACCAGTCTGCTTACTTGTTATGTGTTTATAGTAAGCCTCAGATGCGAGAACTAAGACTACTAATAATAATAATGGCGTTTTCAATTACAATGATTTGGTGAGGAACCACAACATCTCCAAGGTGCCTACCCACACCGTCATTCAGTTCACAGCTTCGGGTGATGTGAAGCAGGCGGTGAAGCTCAGTGAACATGGGAAGCTCATATTTCGAGGCTATCCTCTAAATCGAAAAGAAGGAAAGAAACTCCCCTCCTTAGATTTTCTTTTGTTCAACTTGAAATTGGTTTGCTGCTGAATCTCAATGAATTCGCGGTGGCCTAGAAAGCACCCACTTCTGGTGTAACTGATTATGGAGTCGTGCTGGTATGCAGGTGATATGGTGGTATGCGGAAGTAGCAGCATAGTTGTGCTGCGTATGGGAGCGAGGTTGAAGAAGGTATGTGGGCGGTATGGTGGTATGCAGAAGCAACAACAGTAATACAATGGAGTCGTGCTACGTATGGGAGCGAGGTTGAGGGGAGAGGCCGAGGGGCTACCACCGATACTACCGGGTAGCGGTTCAATGAGATACCACCAGGGAAATGGAGGGTCAGATGGTTGACTATTTGGAGGGAATAGAAAATGCCAGGAGCAGGGGCAGATGTGTCATTTCTGCAAAATAGGCAGAACATAGGCAGAAGGGAGTTACAAGGGCAGATTGGAATGCTAAAAGTTGGCTCTGATACCATGTCAGGCAAGGAGGTAAGTCCTCAAAATGAGATTGTATATTCATTTAGGCTGTTCATTATTATATACATGAGGGAGTGACTGTTGATTTTCATCTCCTGACGACTCTCCATTTTCTCTATTATTTATTTACATTATTTACAGTTGTTCACCCAATCCCTATGATTAGGTTTCAATAATTATGTGTAAATGTACTGGTTTATATGTGGATTCTATGGTTGATGTATCCTTGATATTTCTGTTGTTATTATGTTGGTTATAAGAATGCATTATGACAGTGATGATGTATGGCTCTCCTCATGTTTCGATTTGTAAATGAATGAACAATGTACCTATGACCTAATAGATGATAATGCAGCTAATGATATACGAGAAAAATGATTCTTAGGGATTCTTAGATAAGTATGAGACCCCTATGCTCAGATATGTTGTTTAAACCTGTAGATTACCTATTTGTGACATGTTTGATGAGATGCTTGTTAGGGCTGGTAGGGGTACACTCAAGTCCTTGTTCAAATAATTACATTTGTATCATTATTTTGTTGTTATGTTTCATTTCTAAAAGTGTCATGGACTTATGGGCAATGACCTGGGCTTTGGCCTAAAAATGTGGCACAAATCCGACAGTCACAGGAACAAGATTGAGGAAAAAAGTCCCTAGATGCACCCATGCCTTGCTATGGGAGTGTCTGGAGCCTCCCAGATACACCCTTGTCCATATCAAGGGAGTGTCTAGGGGTTTAATGGTCTAAAACCTTAGTGGGACCCAGGGACTGGTCATGGGGATGAATGGGAAGGCTTCTGGGAGTACTGTAGTACGTATACAAGGTCTATGTTGTGGGTTTTTGTCGATTCCACTTCATTAAGGTCACCTAGGAGTTTGAATCCCATTATAGTGGCCTCTCATCACATATTTACCCCTATTGGACAATGACTTGGGTAAATGTGGGATGGGGGTTTTACAAGGTGGTATCAGAACATGGTTCACCCGTTGGACTGGATGGGTAGTGTGTGCTGGTCATGCATTCATGTTGGTTGCACATGTGTTACTCATCCTTGTGGTATATATGCTTATTTCACATGTATGGTGATAGTCATGATTACAGTGATGTTTCCATGTGAAAGTGAGGGTGTTGTCGTGAAATGTGTCATCATGAGTGTATGATTGGTTACATGTTGTTTATGCTTGCGTATTGTCAATGTACATTGGTATGGTTGTTGTTGTCATGCATGAGGTCATGGTGTGTGCTTGACATGGTAATGCATTGATGACTGGAATCTAGCTAGAATGATGTTTATGTGTTGATACACCTATTTGTTATATGTATATATGTTGTTATGATTATGTTTGTACATGTATTATGCTAATTTGGTTGATCTTGCAGATGAGATATCCTCCCCGAATTTTTCTAAGGTACATTGGTTTATTGTGATTTGGTTTATCTAACATAGTATGCATTGTAGGAAAGAGATAAAAAATGACTAGCAAGATGGTAGACTACAAAGATTCTCCCTACGAATCAGATGAGCAACATGGTGTTGGGCACTCTTATAATTTAGCAGACACATTGAGAAGCTTGAAGGAAGAAATAAGGAGATGTAAGGAGGACAATGACAAAATCATGTAGGCACAGGAGAAATAAGTAGAGGTTAATGCAATACTCCTTTAAAGTTTTTCAGAATTGTAGTGACAGGGGCCACTTCAGATTAGCCATGGATAGGGGGACAAAAGTAATGGGGCATATGGAAGTAGGTATCATGGTGGTAACAGGTCAGACAAAGATGACACAGTGAGAGATGGAAGGCTATTGGACACTACAGATATTGGAGGTGATAGACATAGGTTACTCCAATTCTGGCTTTTATAGGCATTATGATTGTCATTATTATCATCCATATAGGAGGAGTGATAGGGGATTATTTCCAGATGAATTTAAGAAAGCAAAGCCACCTATTTTTTATGAGGATTTCAAGAAGATAAAAGTTGCAGATGCTTGGATACTTGGGATGAGGAAGTTCATCGAGTTGCATAATTAAACATATAATATGAAGTACAGAGTAGCTACCTTCAGCCTGAGAGGTAAAGAAGATATATAGTGGGAAGATGTGAAGTGTGTCAGAGACATTAGGACAAAGGACTTGAGTTGGCATGAGTTCAAGAGGCTTTTTAGGAAGTACTAATTGGAAAGGTACTACGATGGTAAGGCCAAAGAATTATATGAGTGAAATATGGGATCAATGAAAAATGAAGAGTACATGACTAAGTTCCTGGAGCTATTGAGGTATGTACCGTATCTTAAAGATGAAAAGGCTAAAGTTCAATGATTTATCGGTGGTTTTCCATTAACATTTAGAGATCAGATTGAGTGCGATGAGCTTGAGTCACTTAAGGAAGTGATCCAACTATATATTGGTGACCACCCGACTATTCCACTTGGAACCCCACCATTGTTTCTTTCAATTTTCCAGTTTCCTTAATTGTAGCACAATTTACTATTTTTGGTAGTTCCTCAGGTCCTAAACTTTCGGAGCCGTTTTGAGGCCCTAAACGACACATTTTTGGAAAATCATTGGTAGTAGTTGTAGTCCTTGGAAATATATTTCTAACGAGGTATAGTGTGCATCAAACAGAGATTGTATGCCAAAGTTACGACCCTGGGAAGTTGATGTACCAATTTACCCCAACGGGGCCCATAGTTTGGCGTTTCATATCCTAGGGTTAGGTTTTTGGATGTTTGGGGTTTTCCATTGTTTCTCAATAATAAATAGGCCTTTAAGCCTCATTGTAATACAGTTCAAAGTTATGTGGCCACCACATCTCTTCTTAGAGATAACCTACCATTGCCTGAGCTAGTTTATTTCCTTTCTGTATATAAGCATATTTCAGTTTTTTGATATTAATGAACTGAAGTTTTATTTTTGATGCACATATGTGTTTATGGTTATATATGTAATTTATTGCGTTCCTATTTAAATCTGGATCAGTGGTATCAGAATGATCTGCTCTTTCTTAATCATTCTTTGCATGTCCCCAACGAGGTTATGGTATAAGGAGTTAGGGCTCGATCTAGTTGAACCTTTGCAAGATTGGTCTCGCAAACCCCGACGGATTCCCATGGGGGAAGAAAAGAAAGACGAGGGAGTAGGAGATCCTATCAAAATACTACTCGAGGAGGCCCTTGAGAAACAAATGAACGCGATGATGGATAACTTTTCCCAGATCCTTCAATGGTTTCCCATCGGCGGCGCATCCACATCCAGTAGCCACTCCTTTTAAAGTACAAGTAAATTTTGACATTCCCATATTTGAGGGCCAAATAGATGTAGACACCGTAGATAAATGGTTAAATATGCTAGAAGGATATTTTTCTATTCATGATTTTTCCAGCTGGGAGAATATTACTTTTTCTCTTCTCAAAGCCACCCCCCATGTCAAGGACTAGTGGGAAACCTTCTGTGAGCAAAAGGATGAAAGTATGCCCTTGCTGTTTTCAGCCGCACCCACTTGGAATTCATTCTAGGATACCATAAAGGAGAAGTACTATCCTATCGGGAGATATGAGGATAAATACATAAAGTGGACCACGCTGCGACAGGGAAGGGACCAAGACATGCCAGAGTTTACCAATATTTTTCATACCCTTCGTACAAGTTGGGTATCAAGGATTCTGAGAAACATTTGGTACTCAAGTACCACGGTTGCCCACAAAGTTACATCTAGGATGAGATGGAGTTCCTAGACATCTCCTTGCTCAGCACGACATGCCAATACACTGTCAAGGTCAAGCATAAGCTTAAATAGAAAAAGAGAGACTTTGGATCCTCAAATTCGAAGCAAGGGAAAGGTTCCCTCAAACTATAGAACAAAGGACAAAGCCAAGATGGGGTGGCCAAGGAAAACCTACCAAAGCTGCAAGAAAAGAACAACACCGCAAAGCTGAAGAAGGACATGGGAAAGTGGTGTGAGTTCCATAAGAGCTCCACTCACAGCACAAGTGAGTGTTGAGCCAAGCAGTCACTAGTGGTCGAGTTGAAGGCTTCTGAATCAGATGCATGTTCTGACACTGAGTCAGAACCTAACAAGGGTAATGAAAAAGGGAAGCAGATTATCGATGCAAAGCCTAATGCCACTATTTCCACCATGAAGATCCAGAAGGAGGAACTTGAAGATCCAGAGGAGGAGAAGTGCCTCTTCCACTCCCAGATGTGGGTAAAGGGTTCCCCACTAGAGTTCATTGTCAACAACGAGAGACAGAAAAACCTCATTTCAGTAAAGGTAGTGAAGCGGCTAGGCTTACCGACCACAACACACCCACAACCGTACACCATCGAGTGGCTTCACCAATGAGGAGATCTTCGCGTCAGCCAGTAGTGCCACCTTCCATACAATATCAAGCCCTTCACGGATGAGGTATTATGCGACGTTGCTCCTCTTGATGTTTGTGATGTATGATTAGGCCAATCATACTTGTGGAAACGAAATGTTGTGTATGAGTCAAGGCCTTGCTCTGTTATTGTTACCTTGGGAAATAAGTTGTATAGGATACCAGAGGTAGCATCGCCTATCGCCATCTCTTCGGTTACTGCAAAACGACGCAGTAAACCCATTTCAAAAACCGATATTTCTTTTTCTTGATGATACGCCCTCAAGGAAAGAAGAAGAAGGTGGCCATGACCTCCAGACAAGGGCCCTCCGCATGACAACAACAAATGGAAAAGGTGTTACACAATATTTTGTCACACCTCCTGTACTTCCCTGTGACATACCCCGAAGTGCCTGAAACATGACCATCATGCAGTGTACTCATTCATATATGCAGTTCAGATCCTTCCTAAGACTTTGATTAGAAAATTCCTTGAGTTTCCCCTGAAGGAATTAGCTCTAAAACCCTAATTTGAGAATCATCACCCTTGTGAGACTAAAAACAATGATGATCTCCTGTTGCACTATACTTGACCTATGATGGCATCGCTCTGTCCACTTGTATACCTGTGATGATCCCAAAAAGGAAGTTTTCCCAAAGAGGATGAGAAGCTTCGTGATCTAGAAGCTTCCAGAGCGATGAGCTGGATGTTGTTCGGCATAGATGAGGTTGAATTCTCCCAACTTGGCCTCTTGGTCCCATCCCTATGAGCTACCTCCTTGAGATAAGGGCCTACTCCTATCTTTGGAGAGATCCTAACTCCCTTTCCCAGACTATATATTCATCCTCTCCCATTCCCAAATGGTTGGTCTATGTCTATTTTAACCCTTATGCTAAGATTGTGCCTATATGCTACTCATTTGGCTTGGAGAAGGAGTGCTTGGAGAGCTTAACTTGGACTTGGATATTCATTTCAGGGAGAGCTTATCAACATCAAGGCTTGGTTGTATGCTTCCCCTTATTTTCTATTAATATACAACAACTGGTTCATTTTCCATTGATGTGTATGCTCATGTATCATCTATCTTAACATTCCTTGATCAGTTAAGTAGGTTTCCTTTGAATATGTTGTTTTTATTTGCATGCCTTGTTGTGTCTTGATCTCTTGTATAGGTGCATAAATGTTGTGAGCAGTAGGAATGAACTTGCGACGCAAGTGATTCAAGATCTTCAACAAAGGACGACTTGATAGCATCAGAACGAGGTAGGCCATCTTCTTCGTCTCTCTTTTCAATTGTAACCTAGGAAAGTGTCAAGTAGATTGTAACCTCAGTTGCTAGACCCACTCATTGGGCTAGAGGGATCGTCTCTATCCATAGAGAGGATTTACCTAGACAACAAAATGGCGACTCCACTGGGGAGGCCATGATCCTTTCCATTCAATCCTTCATCCGCCTTTTGTGTTGAGTTTGACCAACAATCCATTCTCAGGCTTGTTTGTTTGTTTGTAAATTTTTTCACTTACTGGTGATTGCTTGAAGCATGGAAAATTTTAGGGGCGAATTTTCGCCCTTTGGCGAAATTAAGGGGTTTTAAATTTTTAGTGGGCGAATATTTGTATCATAGTACATTTTTACAAATCGCCTCAAATTTATTTTATAAAAAAATTAGGAATGGAGGTTATCCCACCTTACTTTAAGGGAGAGGGTAAAATAGGTAAATTTAGCCCTTCAAATTAGGAGTTACATGTTAGAAAATTATATATTACGGAGCAATGGAACACATAAAATATTGCAGAAATATAAACACAGAAAACGCACAAAACAAGAGAGACACAGATATACGTGGTTCACCCAGTTTGGGCTACATCCACCCCGAACAGCCAGTCCTTCCTTTTTATTATCCAGCAAAATGAAGAGACACAACCTACAGCAAATCCGCTATAATATCCTCTGTTTTCTCTCACAGTCTCACCTCTCTGTTTCTCGCTCACAGAATACACATCTATCTCATAGCCTCAAATACAATACCCTCATACAAAGAGAGGGGTTTCCTTCTAGGGCAAAAAACCCTAAACTAAACATAAGTTCTACCGTCAGATCATCCGCCTAATGAACGGCCCAGATTGACTAGAAATTACTATACTTTTACAAGGCAATTTTACAGCTGTTTTTAGCTTCGGGGGCGCTGCGCCCGAAACCCCTCACCAGGGGGGGGCTCCCAAAGGTCGCAGCCACCCCCCCTGCAGTGAATATTTTACAGGCGGCGTTGCCGCCCCCATTTCGAACTGGGGTCCTATGTGGCGATACCTTTGAATATAGAAGATAATCAGGCTCCACACCCAACATTACAACCGTCCATTCGCCCTAATTTTCAAGAATAGGTTTTATTTAAGTGAATCCCATGGGCCAAATACCATATTTATAAAAGAGGTATGGAAAATTAATAAAAATATAAATAAATGAGAGGTATGGTACATAAATAAAACATTTTTTATATTTACCCCATAAGTCACCTTATATACATGCAAGGGTGTAAACAAATAAAAATATAAATAAAGTGGAGGTATGGTAAATAAATAAAACCTCTTTTTATACTTACTCAAAAGGTATGGTAAATAAATAAAAATATAAATAAACTAGAGGTATGGAAAATAAATAAAACCTCTTTTTATATTTAGTCCATAACCCTCTTTCTATTTATGAAGGCTCAAAAAAGAGGTTTTATTTAAGTGAATCCTATGGGCCAAATACCATATTTGTAAAAGAGGTATGGTAAATTAATAAAAATATAAATAAATGAGAGGTATGATAAATTAATAAAACATTTTTTTTTTTATATTTACTCCATAAGTCACCTTATATTTAAGGACACTCAAAAAATGCATTATATTTAGGTAAAACCTATGGGAAAAATACTATGGGCCAAATACCATGGGCTAGATTTTTTTTTTTTCTAAGTATGATTAATCTATTAACAAAGGAGATAAAATTACAGCAAGACCGAAGTCTGAAACATTTCCCTGTAGAGAGGCAAAGGTGTCAAGATATACATGGAATGTGACTGCTCCAGCACAGGGAGCTCAGTGTTGCACCTTTTTCTGGGTTTACAAAAAGCAAAAGAGCTGGAATGCCATTCACCATTTGAAAAAAAACATGCCCAATAGCATGGGCTGTCTGTCGAACTGTCATGACATGAAAAAACAAGCTAAACATTAGGAGATTCTTCAATAATCCGGCACCAACCTATATCATAAATGTTTCCTTCAGGAGCCGTTGCTGTGTTGGATAGACCAGGGTCATCTGTCACCATGTCCACGTTCGGAGCATTGCTCGCTGGTGCCTTAGGAACCTGCAGAGGCTCTTTGCCTATCTCTAACTGGATATTCGATGTCTGAGTAGAAACAGGTTCCGGGCCTTCCTGAGGAGCACTTGGTTCGCCCTCTTGGGCTTCTTCCTGGAAAACCACTGAAATATGCGCCATGATTCTTGGTCAATTTAGCTTGCTGCAGAAGGTAAAGATCGCTGAGCCATAAGTGGGATGCCCTCTTCCGCTTCGCGTACTCGGATAATGCCAAACAAAGAAGTCGCTAGAAGGGGAGGTCGATGCAGTGGATGGGCTGGAAGGCACCCTCCTGAGCTATCCCCCACGAGACCTCATACGATGGTGACGTCGAGGGATCGGGACGTCTAAAGCAATGGTGAGAGAGTGAGGCGGAGTGGCGATGAAGACTGAGCCAGCGGAGCGCGTGACCACAAGGACCAGGCTATCTGATAACTAGAACACTACAATTTGCAGGCCTGATGCCCGAGAAATCAATTGAAATGAGGACTGAGGCAGCTCTGTCATGCGTCCAGAGCTTGGAGACAGTGTTGCCTTTTCGTTTAAGCCACCATTATCATCAGGGAGGATGAGACTCGCATACATTATGCCAAACTCAGAGCTCCAACCATTTTTTGGAGCATTCTGCGATTGAACCACCAGGATTTGCACCCCTGCCGGCTCGCAATTGAGCTTTGAAGCCTTAATCTATTGCAGGTCTCGAGAATCATCCAAATTAAATGCCGCAGTGAATGTTGCCAAGTTTTGAAGTGAGCCAGTGCGTGCTAGCACATGGACCATGGTTTCGGACAGGGGTGGTGGAACAGAGCTGATGTACTTTGAGCAAATGAACTCTGCATTAACCATATTCCCATACCCTTCATTAATTTGCCTGTTGGTGGTGCTGTGCCACGTGGGTAGGTGTCGTGCCTCCTGGCACCACCTCTGTCCCATCCATAATGTTAGCTGTCTAAGCACCCGCATCTGGGGTGGGCTAGATTATTATTAATACCATGCAAAAAAACATTATTAACCCTAATATTAGTATTAATAAAAATAAAAATGGCACATGGTATTGACCCATGGTATTTACGTGGAATGTAGCCTATTTAAAGGGGGGAATTAAACCAGCATAGATCCATCTTTACTCTGGATCTACTAAGCCGCGAGAGGGATCAAATATCGTGATATGCAAACTAGCATAGAGTGAAAAAATATTTGATCCCTCTCGGGGCTTGGTGGATCAAGAGTAAAAATGGATGTTGTAATTTAATGTATGTTAAACATTTTAACTTGGTTAAAATAAAAATTAAAATAAAAATCAATTATTAATTTTATTAATTTTTATAAATTACTAATACTAATTTTTAAGCTCCAGGTTTATGATAACCCATGGTATTGACCCATGGTAATACCATGGTATTCATGTGAGCATAGACTATTTAAAGGGGAAATTCTATCATCATAGATACATCTTAGTTCTAGGTCTACCAAGTGCTCAGAGGGATAAATAGATTTCATCCCTCTAAGAGTGGTAGATGTGGAGTTAAGATGGATATAGGTTGGTTTTTATGATAATGAAGATATTAATTAGACTTAGGAAATTATATTGTAAAAACATCTTAAGGTGAATGGTTAAAGCTACATTTAGTCACTTAACAAAATTTAGTAAAAATTACCAATATCTCCATTAATATTGGTTTTTCTGATTTAACAAAAAAATTCAAAACAGTGAAACCTTATTACTCTTTCCGCATCACCCTCGTAGAAGATTTCCCACCATTTTTCAAACATTCTCAATATGATATCTTCATGAAAGGGTTTAGGTATTGAAGTTGGATTAGTTGTTTGAAAAATAAGCTGGTTTGTACAACCTTTCATCTTCTGTGCTAGTCTTAGTTTGTCCTGATGATCTGTAGGGGTTGGAGCCACTGCACCATATTTTCCTAAAAGGTGAAGATTGTTCACCAAAAAGGAAATTAATCTACATGGTACAATGCTGTTAAAAAATGGGAGACGTATGAGGGTAGTGAATTATGCTAATAAGCAATTTAGATTGGGAGAGACGTAATTAAATTTTATTATTTAATTGAAGATTTCCAATTAAAATAATAATAAATATACATTTATATATTCATATATTGATTTGAAGGCTTCTCAAAATGGTCACTTCTTTCAATTAGATCCCCTTCAAGCCTTTGGGATACCTAATACTTTCTTATATAATATAGTTGGGGCTTGCTACTTGTTGGCGTGTTGGGGTAAACAAACCTGATGTGTTTTTTTTTATCTCGCAGTTGGAGTCTATGGAATAAGAAAGAAATTTGATAACTTGAAAAAAGTGGTAGCTTGACAAAAGTTGTAGAGAAAAGATTAATCTCTCCTACCTTGACAGAACTCGTGGTCAATATCAACAACTATAAGAACTTTGTTGTGGAACATTATCAAAACTAATAGAAGGATATGAAAGAGTGTATTGTAAGAACCTTGACAAAAACGGCCACTAAAACTTGGAACATTGTTTGTAGGAAGAGAAAATTATGTTTCTTTTTTCCAAACATGTATGTTAGTATATTACAGTTTAATGAATATGTTTTCTTATTATCATATATGGTTTCATACTTTAACAAAAAATTCGCCAAAACTTCACAATGTTATATTATTCAGTAAAAGATTTGCCAAGATCTTACAAGATTTTATAATTCAGTGAAAGATTCTCCATCACTGTATAAGATAATATAATCTGGTGAGAGATTCGCCAAAAAACTTATATATAAATATTATATTATTGATAAAATCACCTCCCATTTTTCCTATGTATCATGGGGATTAGCCCATTTATTATACATATAAATTTAGGGTGGTTCTTAAAATTTTCCCTGGCTTGAAGGTTCTTTATTTTTGTTGATATTGAAGATTTTTTGGCTTTATCTCATCTTTCTCGACGACCATAGTTTTCTCTCTCACAGTCGCGATGACATCATGGATGTTTTAATTACAGTCGCAATTATCACTGCTTTGCATATGATAGGTGCGATGATCCCAGAAGTTTAAGAAAATTAGGGTTTTTCTTCTTAATTTTAGTTTTTCCCTTCTAGCAGTGGTTTATTAGTGTGATTACAGTGTCATTGTATTGCTTGACACGCTTGTTTAACTGCAATTGCCTCCTGATTTGGTTTAAGTGTGTTTGGAGCTTGATTTGCTTTCTAGGGTTCCTAGGGTTTCTAGGTCACCCTTCATTCACTCATTGGTCTTCCCTTTAGAGATCAATTACCTTTGTTCAAAGAGTTCTTTTGCATCTAGACATCTTTTTCAAGTCACTTTTGGTTCTTTGGTATAAATTTATTTTCATTAGTTTCGAATCGAGTAGATGCTTTGAAAGTCACTTTAGTTCCGTTGGCGAGCAATAGATTACAAAACTGTTTGTTTATTATTGAATCGAAATGAAGTGCTTGTTGTTATTCTTATGTTTCGGAAAGTGAAAGTGTATATCATTGAAGTATTTTTGAAACATTTCTTGCATTCAAATCGGAAAGTGAAAGAGATTTTCATGATTAGTGAATTGTTTGCATTTTCTTTTTCTCTTTTGCACTAGTTTGCATTGATTGCATCTTTAATGAAAAGAAAAAGATTTTCATTGTTATGGCATTGCATTTGTTAGTAGAATGAAAGGTTAGATTTCATTTTATTGCATTGAAAAGTTTGTATTGATGCTTTTGGATTGTTTGATACATTGATTGGTTGTTTTTCTTCCTTTGTTATAATAGTCTTCATCGAATGAAAAGTTTCATTTTCATCATTTAGTTGCATTCTAGGAGCAAGTGACATCATTGAGCCCTCAAAACTGAAACTTGATTCAAAGATAAACTTAAAATTTACCTCAATGAATCTAAGGAGCATTTGATACATTAACATTCATACTTAGTGGTCTAGGCTAGAGAAGTGTTTCGATGTCTATAAAACTTAGCAGCTGTCGTTCGTAATACTGTTGCATTAGACAGTGCTCGCACAGACTTGTGCTCCCCATACCATCAAGTATATAAAGGGAGACCCTCATAGGTTGCAGAAATTTATCCATAGAAAGCCGAGTCTTCCTCCCTGTAAATGTGGTACACCGAACACAACATTCAGGGAGATTTCCTGCACTTACGTCAAGTCCTTGGTAAATTTATTTTCTAGGGTGTATATTTCAGTTCACAATTACATGGTTCCATTTTTCCTAGAGTTACCTGAGTAGTCATTTCGATCTTCTCTGACTCCTTAAATTTGAAAAGATCATCGAGCACTCGTCCTTTCAAGCTCGCTAAACCAGTGAAAGCGACTAGAGTCACATTTTCATCCTTTTCTCGACTCTTAAAAGATTAGAAGGTAATTTTTTTGTTTCTAAAAATAATTTCCCATGATAACATGTTGAATCCATGCAGTTGCTTCTTGGCCCAATATTGAGTAAATCATTGTAAATTTTATTTTTAATCAGCCCTCAACGAATCTCCTTTCCCTTTCTTCTCTTGAGAGAAAGTCAACATGGCCGAACCATTGAGTTCACACCAAATTTCCCCTTTTTTGTCTGATACTGAAGGGTCTTCATAAGGAGTTCACCCGGAACTTCCTCAGTCACTTGAAGCTCAAGTTTTTGAACATGGGATTGTCTCGAGAATTGTTATATACCTAGGGGGGATAATATGAGGTACCAAGGGAGGTACCCAAGGTAATAATGTAATAATGGGATGGGCCATAGTAATAAATAAGGTGGTTAACCCATGTCATGTAAGGGACCACAAGTAGTTAATAATAATGTAATGGGCCCATGGTATTAGTTGATGGTATGAGGGAACCATGGTAATGATGCATGGTATTGTATGTATGAGGCCTATATAAAGGCTAGAGACTCCACATGGAGGATATGAAGATGAAGATGAAGATGAAGTGAAGTATTATTGTATGAACAAGCATATGGCTTGTGGAGTGTTCTCCTTCCTTAAGGAGTGAATGTATGGTGTTGCCCTACCTTAAGGGTTTGATCAATAAAGAACCATTTCTATATATTTCTATCTTGTTATTTCTTGGGTTTATTTTCATTGTCTTATATTTTCATATCAGATCTACAACAATTGGTATCAGAGCTACAACCCCCTTATTTATGTCATGGGATCACGTCATAGTCAAGAATCAATAAAGCCCATATTAATATTTGTAAGTGGTTAACCCGCAATTAATTACGGGACCACAGTTAGTTGCAAATGGGCGGTAGTATTAGTTAGATGGTAAATGGGCGGTAGTATTAGATAGATGGTATTAATAAAACCCACGATATTGGCTCGTGGTATTGCATGTATGAGTCATATATAAAGGATAGAGACTCCCTGCGAGGAGCATTGTGTCTTGTTTTGTAATCGAGCTCTGCTCTATTGGAGGTTACCCCCTCGAAGAGGCCTCTGAACATTTCTCTCTGAATAATAAAATCATTGCTATTCTGTGCTCTGGGTATAATTTTCGCATATTCTGTGTTCTCGGTATCTTTTCTTCGCAAATTCTATGTTTGGGTATCGCTTTGAAGGTTAAGAACATAACAAGTGGTATCAGAGCACTTTCCAGGGCTCGGTGGGATCTCCAAATTTTAGCAAATTTTTTTTTAGGCTAGAGACGTGTTCCGGCGTCTTTAAACCACGGGATCTGTCGTTAAGCGCATAAACCTGCGGATTTGGGGAGGCATGCACGCAGGAAATACAAGAGGTGGTCACGTCTGTTGGACTCCCTTGTAACCCCTGTGGGTACCCCTTCGAGTAGTAGCGCATTAGACAGAACCGCGCACGGACTGTCTTCCACGTACCCTCTGGGTATATAGGAAGCCCCCTAGCTCCCTTGAAACCTCGCCATAGATCAACCTTCGGCCGTCTTGTGGCTACAGTACACCGAGAACAGCACTCGGAGAGATTACTTGCCCGTACGATAGGGTAGTCGGGTTGTACGGCTAAGGGTACGGTCGATCCTCCTTAGTTAGAGCCCTGAAACATTGGGCCGAGTACTACTGTCAGACCCTTATGTATATTGCGATCTGTAGCACCTGACACTCCCCAAGACCATAGTTCCCTTTCTATCGGGGGATCACACATCATCTATTCCAGATCAGCAGCAGCGGTTGTTCCACCATTCAGATCTCTCAGATCCACCAGATCGGATATTCCAGATCAGCAGCAGCAGTTGTCCACCATTCAGATCTCTCAGATCCACCAGATCGGATATTTCAGATCAGCAGCAGCAGTTGTTCCACCATTCAGATCTCTCAGATTCACCAGATCGGAGTAGTTGGGAAGGGTTCCTGTACCTGGATATAATTTTCGCAGGACTTTTGGCGGCATTGACATTTTGAGGATTTGGCGACTGCAGTATTGATCAGGAAGGAGTAAAACTTTAGGACGCTTATTGGTGACCTAGCCCATCAGTATCAGGACGACGAGCTGAGCAAGGTGGTACCATTCAATTTCTTAGTAAAAATTTTTAGGCGGTCCCAAATTTTCATCAGGTTGGTGTATGGTAGAAACTCGCGCTCAAGCGATGGCCAATGAACGGATCGACAAAATTGAAAACCATATGGAGACCCTCCAAACGGCTATGTCCAAGATCGAACATGAGCTTCAAGGAATGAGTAGCTTCATACAACTTCAGCTTAAAGGAATGAGTAACCAGATACAGCAGGCATTCCCAGAAGGTAAGGAGCCAGCCCCCGAGGAGGGGTATAATAGCCATAACTACCATGAGGGTGAGTCTAGCCACTCTCCTCACATTTGGCACTCCCGTCCACCACCCAGTCAGCGTCCTCCCAAGTTGGATATGCAGAAATTTGATGGTTCTCACACGTCAACATGGCTAGCACAAATGGAGTAGTATTTCCAATTGAATCATATCACAGATGAGGGAACTAAGCTTATGGTGGGCACCATGTACTTGGACAATGAAAGATGGCAATGGAAGGAATGGCATCAACGCTGCAATGGACATTTTCAGAATTGGGCCCAATTTGCCAAAACTCTCCGCAGTCGCTTTGAACAAGAAGACTCTTTTTTGGGGCGTCTCACTAAGCTTCGACAGACGGGTACAGTGGAGGAATATATGACTGCTTTTGAAGCTTTAGCCTTCCGCACTAAGGGTCTCACAGATGAGTTCTACATGGAATGATTTATCAGCGGTCTTAAAGAAGCCATCAAAGCTCAGGTTCTACTCCACCACCCCCCACATGGACCGAGGCTTGCCAGGTAGCCCGTAAGGTGGAACGTGCATTAACAGCCCAATCCATCCGCCCCAACTTCCCTGCTAAAGGTCGTCCCTCACAGGCTCCCAATATGACCCAGACACTTAAGATTCAAAAGGTGTCACCGGCAGAAATGGCCGAAAGAAGGAAGCAAGGACTATGTTACTACTGTGATGAAAAATATTCCCCGGGTCATAAATGCAAAGAGCACAAGTTTTTTCAAATAGATGCCACTGACTACAGCTCCACCGAGGGAGATCCACCACTTGAGGAACCAGAGGCGACCGAAGAAGATAACCAACAGGAGATGGTATCTGATGAACCAATGATTTCGCTACATGCATTGGCAGGAATTTCTTCCCCTCAAACTCTCAAAATCGGGGGTTTTCTTAAACATCGCCGAGTAGTAGTCTTGATTGATAGTGGAAGTACCCATAATTTCATACACCAAAAGATCGCTGAAGCAGCACATTGTTTTGTCCGGGCAGTTTCTAACTTCCAAGTCCAGATTGCAGATGGGGGCACAATGAAATGTGAAGGTCGCTGTGAAAATGTCAAAATTCAAATGGGGGATTATCATTTGAAAACCCACATGTTTGCAATACACATGGGGGGTTGCGACATTGTCCTCGGTGCGGAATGGCTCCGCACTCTTGGGCCAATCACAATGGATTTCCAGGAGTTATATATGAGTTTTAAGCAGAACGACTTCACACATACCCTCCGTGGACTACAGGCGGGAGCCCCCTCTATCATAAGCTTGCATAGGATGGAAAAATTGTTAAAAAAGGGCCATCATGGAGTGGTAGCTCAATTTAATGCCATCCAGGTAGTAGACACCATGTCTTCGCCAATTCATCCTGAGATGAAACAGATTTTGAATAAACATCGGATGGTCTTTGACAAACCTCATGAACTTCCACCCTCGCGAGGGGAACATGATCATAGCATCACATTAGTTCCAGGGGCCCAACCCCCAAATGCGAGGCCATACAGACATCCGTTCACCCAAAAGAATGAAATAGAAAAAATCATCAAGGAATTGTTGGAAGCAGGTGTCATTCGTCCTAGCATTAGTCCTTATTCATCTCCAGTCGTCATGGTCCTCAAGAAAGATGGGGAGTGGCGGATGTGTCCAGACTTCAGGGCCCTCAATAAGTTAACAGTCAAAGATAAATTTCCCATCCCAGTGGTTGACGATTTGCTGGACGAACTCAATGGGGCTCAATTCTTCACTAAATTGGATCTTCGCTCAGGCTACCACCAAATTCACATGAAGGAAGTCGACATTCCCAAGACAGCTTTCAGAACTCATGAAGGCCATTATGAGTTCTTGGTCATGCCATTTGGTCTCTGTAATGCCCCCTCTACTTTTCAGAGCCTTATGAATCACCTCCTCAAACCATATCTCAGAAAATTTGTCCTGGTTTTCTTCGATGACATACTCATCTATAGTGGCACTTGGGCAGCACATCTTCAGCATGTAGATATCCTCTTGCAACTGCTCCGCACGCATAAACTATTTGTCAAAATGTCTAAGTGTGCGTTTGGCATGGAAGAAGTTGAGTATTTAGGCCACATTGTGGGGCGTGAAGGTGTCAAGGTGGATCCCAAAAAGATCCAGGCAATGCAAGAATGGCCTCAACCTAAGACCTTGAAAAGCTTGAGAGGATTTTTGGGTCTCACAGGCTATTATCGTAAATTTGTCCGCAACTATGGCCGCATAGCGAAGCCCCTGACGCAACTTCTAAAGAAAAATTCCTTCTTTTG
This sequence comes from Pinus tabuliformis, assembly GCA_031772625.1. NCBI lineage: Eukaryota > Viridiplantae > Streptophyta > Pinopsida > Pinales > Pinaceae > Pinus > Pinus tabuliformis. The sequence continues at coordinate 1,128,657,880 of CM062815.1, read as the reverse complement.
GAACGAAGAAGCACAACAGGCATTTACCGCTCTCAAAACCGCCATGTGTTCCACTCCGGTCTTAGCACTACCAGACTTGACCAAAACATTTGTCATTGAATCTGATGCTTCGGGAACAGGTATTGGAGCAGTCTTAATGCAGGAAGGGCGACCATTGGCCTTCACCAGCCAACAACTAAGTGGGAAGAACTTGGGCCAATCTACCTATGAGAAGGAAATGATGGCCATCTTACATGCAGTTGAGACCTGGCGACCCTACCTGTTGGGGCGACGTTTCCAAATCCGCACAGATCATCACAGTCTTAAATATTTTTTGGAGCAACGCCTATCGTCCCCCCAACAAAATAAATGGTTAGCCAAAATGCTGGGATATGATTATGAGATCATTTACAAGAAAGGGAAAGACAACAGGGTAGCAGATGCATTGTCGCGCCAATTTGAGGAGGAAAGTACTCTGCTCGCAATATCCCTCCCCATTCCAGACTGGATTGAAGAGGCTCGCAGGGAATGGTTTTCACATCCGGGGCTCTCCCAACTCATTTCTCAATTACAGGTAGATCCTAATTCCAGCAAGGGCTACTCGTGGCAGAATGATATTCTTCGCTACAAGGACAGAGTCGTCATATCACCAACATCCACCCTCAAAAATCGCATTTTGGCAGAATTGCATTCATCTCCCATTGCAGGACATTCGGGCTTTCAGAAGACATACGCTCGCACCAGAAGATCATTTTTTTGGACCGGCATGAAGCAAGATATCCTTACTTTTGTAGCAGAATGTGACGTCTGTCAACGCCACAAAGGGGAAACCGTCAACACACCAGGCACATTACAACCATTGCCCATTCCGGCGTCAATTTGGATGGAGGTCTCCATGGATTTCATTACAGGTCTTCCAAAGTCCGGGAACAAATCAGTCATCATGGTGGTTGTGGACCGACTGTCGAAGTATGCTCATTTCTGCGCCCTACCCCAACCATTCACACCCACTTTGGTTGCTCAAACTTTCATGGATCAAATCTTCAAATTGCATGGCATGCCCACTTCTATTGTGTCCGACCGCGACCCAATCTTCACCAGTAATTTTTGGCAGGAGCTCTTCAGAATACAAGGCACTCAACTCAAACTCAGTACTTCATATCATCCGCAAACAGATGGTCAAACCGAAGCCGTCAACAAATGTCTAGAAACCTACCTTAGGTGTTTCACTTCAGAAAAACAACACCTTTGGGTACAATGGTTACCTCTGGCGGAATGGTGGTATAACACCAACTATCATGCCACCACCAAAATTACTCCCTATGAAGCAGTCTATGGACAACTTCCGCCGTCCCCTACTTCTTATCTCACGGGATGCTCCAAAGTACAAGCCGTGGATCAACTCCTACAACACCGTGCAACCATGCTTGCCCACTTGCGCGAGAATCTTCATCAAGCTCAGAACCGTATGAAGCAACAGGCTGACCAACATTGCTCAGAGCACCAATTTCAAGAAGGGGATCAGGTCTTTTTGAAGCTGCAACCATATAAGCAAACATCACTCAAAGACAAGGGCTATCAAAATCTCTCTCCAAAAGTCTACGGACCATATCAAGTACTTCAGCGCATTGGAGAAGTGGCTTACAACATGTGGCCCATCCCATTATTACATTATTACCTTGGGTACCAACATGTGGCCCATCCCATTATTACATTATTACCTTGGGTACCACCCTTGGTACCTCATATTATCCCCCCTAGGTATATAACAAGAATTCAACCGCTTTCTTCTCGTCCACCACCATCGAATTCCTTGTCACCTCAAGAATCTGATCCAGAAACCCCTGAGAGTCCATAGAGGTTTGTCTTATATCCATCAAAGCCATCATTCGATCTTGTTGTGATATCTCCTCAGCATCGTTATAGTCCTTACGACCGGCCTGGTGTTCCTTCAGAGTTATCTCCTCGTACATCTAGGATTCCTCTTTGCCAATTGTTTCCACCTGTGGATTCAGAAGGTGAGATCCCAACCTATTCTCCGGGTCATTTGGAAGTTTTTGCTACTCATACTCCTCATGTCGATGATGAAAACGGGTATGAATTTCCTCCAGAAGGCTTTCCTTTTACATGAAGAGTCCCATCTCACACACTTCTTGACACTAGTGGGTCCATGTTTCCACTTGGTTATACAACCCTAGCCCGGTTAGTTTCAGGAACTCCTAGTGTTTCATCTTTGTATCAAAATCCCATTTGGTCTTCCAATGCCATGCCTATTTCTGGTTTGTTTGTTCCAAATGCGACCTCTCAAATTTTTGTACAAACTGCTGTCACGTTTGTTCCCGTTAAACCTACGATTCCATCACAACTTGTACCATTGTTTCAACCATCCATTCTGGTACAACCAACTATTTTAGGTTAGGTTTCAGTTAGTTCTTCCACCCCTCCGTTAAGTGGACAGAATGTGCCACCGCCTTGGGGGAAAAATCTGAACATTCCTCTTGTGTCAAGTGAAACCCATGTGAGTGGATTACAAACTCACATGGTTGGAGTCAATCAACCTTATTCTGGTGGTATTCATAACCCTATTGGTCCATCTGGGTCGGGTAATATCCAGTATCAATAGCCTTATACGACTTAGATTCCACTCCAACAGGCTTATTTCTCTTATGGTTCGCAAGCCTTGGTCAATCCACCTTACACTCCACAAGGAGGACCTTTTGTCCAACCAGTCAATCCACTATTCTTGGTGGATATGGTCAGATTCAATTCGGAAATTACCAATACCCTCAAGGTATATCCCAAGGAACTGTCCAACAACCCTTGCAACAGAAAGGGAAACCATTGCAGCAACAAGGGAAACCGTTACATCAACAAGGGAAACCTTTGAAACAATAGGGGCAACCTTTGTAGCCATATTAGCAGCCTTTGCAGCAACAAACTCAGTTTGTTCAGCAACCTACTCAACCCTTGTATCTGCAAGGCCAACCTTTGCAGCAGCAAGGTCAACCTTTACAACAACAAAGTTAGCCTTTGCAACAACAAGGTCAACCTCTACAACAAGCTCAATATGTATATCAATAAGGTCAGCCCTTGCAAGCACAAGGTCAACCCTTAGAGCAGCAGGGCCAATCTCTTCGGGTCCAGGGTCAACAGGTCCAACAACCTTACAATCCGTATGCCACGTATAATTCTTATCAATAGCCTATGGCAGGTCAATATCAAACCTACCCTAGACAAAATCTACATTATGGTCAAGGTAACCTTCACTGGGGGAAAAGTCAAATTCCGTATGGTCAAAATCCTCCACTGTGGGGGTAGAATCCTTACTAGCAAGGTTGGAACCTACTGTGTGGGCCTCCTTAAAGGCCCTACAAGCCATTCAATCTACAATTGCCATTTTTGGCTACGTTGGAACTGCCTAATGTTTCGAGGCTCACAAATGATCCTATCTTTCATTTGCCTTACTGGCCTCCAGTTCCAAATAAAATTCCAAGTGATTTCCCTAAGTTCAAAGGAAAGTCTAAAGAGGACTCACAAGCCCATGTGATGACATATCACTTATGGTGCTCTTCAAATTCATATGTTGATGATTCTATCTGTCTCCGCCTCTTTCAGAGAACCTTAAGAGGTGCTTACTCAAAATGGTATGTTGAGGTTCCTTGAGCTACCTATGTTGAATTTAACTCTTTAGCTATGGCCTTCATCACCCACTTCCAATTGCCAGTTTGATATGAAAGTGGCACTCATTTTCTCACATCCTTGAAGCAAGATACTGCAACCCACATTTATAATCATATCCATGAATGGAGACGTCAGCGTTGCCTCATCAAATTCAAGATTCCTGATGAGTTGTTAACCGAATGGTTCATGAAATCATTTGTAAACAAAATTTTTGTAGATATAGGATTGGGTGGATGTGTTACCGAGGACCAAGCGATTGCATGTGCTCAGTATCTAAACTTAGTATATTCCCAATTTGGCACGTTGTATGAGATGTTTCCTGATGCTCCAAGACCATATTCAGATCCGGAAGCCTAAAAATATCCTAACGTACCACCTGTTGATGGTGTAATTGGTTCAGTGTCTCAAACTTCCACTAATACTTATTTGAAAGATTTTTTTTTTTCAAACGCTGGTTCCAATAATCCTTCGAAAAATTCGTCAAATACTGATAAAACTTATGAGGTACATGTTGTTCAGTCTACCATTGTAGATAAGGCCTCAAAAGGTAAGAAGAAGGGTAAAGGTAAAGCCAAAACCGATACCCCGAAACAGGATCCACCCATATCATCTGCTAATGATGCTTCTAAACGAAAGCTGAAATATCCTTGCCTCATCTGTGAGGAAGATCATTACACCAAGGATTGTCCTCGATGTACTGAAGTTAACCGTTTATTGAAAGGGAATATGACTGTTTTGAAATAACCTTTTCCATCTTAGCAGATGCAGTTGGTAGACCAACTAAAATCCTCTGCCTCCTATGGTTCCCAAGTTTTCATGATGCAAGGTTCATCGCCTATTTCGATTGCTACTCGCCAAAGGAATATCAAAATCCACAAATGTAGATGGTGGAGAAAGAAGTCGATGATATACCTTCTACTTCTACTCCATCCAGTTATGGTCCACTCCATAGTGAGCGTCCTAAAAATGAGTCCATAATCTGACCACCTCCCAAAGGTGTAGTTCGGAAATCATCCTATAATCTGAATGCTAGAGCTGCACAACATTACAATATTGTTGAAGATTTAGCTCAAGCACCTTCAGCGATGTCTGCTTTGGAAGTTCTCCAAACATTTCCAACGCATCAGAAATCATTGTTGTCTTCTATAGGTGCTATTGATCCTTTCAATTCGAGTTTAATTACCTTTGATCTTGAAAACCATGTTCCTCATCTTCCTCATCATATTTCTTTTCTGATTCAAGTTATCATTAAAGGAAAGACGATTCATCGGACTGTTATTGATGAAGGTGCTTCCACCTGCATCATGTATGTTTCGTGTTGGAAGGCCATTGGCTCTCCTTCTCTTAATCAGTCCCTGAACACTTTGGAGGCCTTTGATGGTAGAAGCTCCCGTCCATATGGTATTCTCACAAGCTTTCCGATCATGTTGGAAGGAAAGACCGTTGAGCTAGAAGTGGAAGTTGTAGATGTGAATCTAAACTACAACCTTCTTCTTGGGCAAAGTTGGACCCACACTATGTTTTGTGTGGTTTCTTCTTCTGAGAAATGGAAACAAGAAATTCCAGTTTAATTTTTCCTTGAATTAAATTGTGAATTAAAATAGAATTCTTTTTTCACAGAACTTTGAAAATAATTAATTAAGTTTAATGGCAATATTGGCGTGCTTTTGGGATGACGTCAGCATGACGTCATCAGGTGGGGTCAGAGTCGGATGACGTCAGCATGACGTCACCAGGTGATGTGGCAGGCCCTAGTTGGTCCACGGATATGCTGAGGTGGCGGACATGTCAGGGAAGGGACGGATGAATGAGGTGATGCGACGACGGGGTGGCGGCGACGTGGCTCTGACGTGGGCATGACATGGGACCAGCAAACCGGGCGGTAAGTGCAATAGTGGTTACGGTTTTCTCGGACCGCTTACGATACGGCCCTGGTTTTGTCAGAGGCCGCTCCGAGAGCCTTGAGAGGGTGACGCGTGGCCGAGGACTGACGTAACCCTTCGTCATTTTCTCGGGCGCTAACTGTCAGGTGTGGGGGCCGCTCCGATATCAACGAGGGCCGTCGGATCACATGGGTCCGATCCGACGGTTGACGGAAGGGCGATGTGATCGAACAATACGGAGGGGGGCGGGTTTAATTTATTATTTGTTTTGAAAGCTGCGCCCGGCGGAAAACATTAGGATATGGGTTTTTGCAAAGTTTTCAATGTATTTTGGAAAATCAAACATATGCGCCGAAACTTTGGATAAGCGGCAAAAGGTGGGTTTTTTGGGTTTTTTCACAATTTCAAAGGGGTTTATGGGTAGGAGGGGCTTTTTACAAGGTTTTTTCTTTACAAACAAAGGCTTAATGGGTGGAATGACTTCAAAGAAGGGAGAGGGGTGATGTTTAGGTTCATCAAAGTGACCAGATGCCAATTTGATCCCTGACAGAGGATTTATTGGCTATAATGCCAAGGGGAGGGATATTTATACAAAATTTGGGGTTTATACACCATGGTGTTAATACTAGTAGGGGAAGGGTAACATAGGGGAATTACATAGTAGAGTTAGAGTAAATATGGGGGAAAATGTGAATGAGGGGGAAAATCACTAAGTTTATTTGAGACTTACTTAGTTTAGGGGGTAGATCAAAATGAAAAGAGTTTTAGACAAGAAATGTGGCTTCTAAAAAGATTAAGAACCACCATGAAACCATAATCTCTTCCATGAATCTCAGCTGATGAGGGAGTGTTAGTAATGAAATGGAAAGGGGAAGAAGGGAGGTTAGACATGCTTCTTGCTTGCTGCAACTTGATGAAGAATGACACCTTCTCAATTCATTGATTTTGCTTTGGTAAACAAAGTTAGCACATATGCAACTTATAAGAAATGACCTTTCTGCAACCCCAACTGCCTACCCATCTATTTGCCTAGCATTTTTTATTTCTTCTTGGAGGGTGCACTTGGACTTGCAGACCCTTACTAGCCTTTTCTTTTCTTTGGCTTTTTCTTTTGTTTTTCTATCTACTTCTACCCTTATTTCTTCCAAGGTCCCAGATTAAGCTGTTGGGAGCCTTTTTTCTCTACCTAAACTACTTGTCTGCCAAGATTAAACAGTTTGGACAGACTCCTTTCTCTATTCTACAACTAAAAATTTAAAACATGACATGATCCAGATTAGACTGTTGGACCATCCATCAAAATTTGAGTCCATACCAAGCTATAAGCACAGATTGGATTCTCTTGGAAATATGTGATTTTTGAATCATCAAAGCAGAGCATATTTGGACTTTTTCATAGCCAATCATGAAATATGAAACCTATTGGTATAGGTAGCTAACACAACCCACGGTCCGTCCTCCTGATGAGTGTGAGTAATCCGGGAGGATATGACTGGAACCCAGGGGGCATGCGTCCTGGTCTACTTCGACAAGAAAACTTTGGGTATAGGGTAGGTTTCCGCGGGAGAATATGACTAGTCTGTACCCCGTCCGTGGTTGGAAGAGGGGTTATTCTAGAATAAGATTCTCTTGTCAAAGCTACTTGTTTGGCACTAAGGTCATTCACCTTTGTCTATCTCAGTAGACACCGCCGAAGAAGTGTTTTGTTTGAAAGATTAATGAAACAATCTTTGGGTAGCCTGAAAGAGGTAGGCCTTTCCTGCTTAAACACAATGTTTTGGCGGACAAAGTAAGGGTAACCTTGAAATCATATTTTATACCTGGGGGCATGCAAACCTTTTGGAGTGCAAGCAAGGGGCGGCTATTTATTTTTTTAAATTTTTAGGTCCTTCCCTTTAAACCTGTAGGTCTAACCCTTTAAACTCGTAGGATTAGTCGTTTCCGAACTTGCATAAAGAAAGGATGTGGGGCAAAATATAAATGTTGCCGTTTTACATGAGACATTCTTATCATATGAATGGGTTAATCGAGCAGTTTTAGCACACAGTTCATGCTCATTAAAAAATAAACGCAAGATTCGAGCAGTTTTAGTCCATAGTTCATGCTCATTAAAAAATAAACAGATCCGAGCAGTTTTAGCCCATAGTTCATGACTCGTTAAAAAATAAACAGATCCGAGCAAATGTTTCCACCCGCGTTTAAGCTCGTTAAAAAATGAACTATCCCAGTAAATAACCACAGTGAATGTAATATCATCAGCCATTAAAGCCTTGGTCGTGTTTGCACCGTCACCTCCACTTTTCCATTGGCCGATCATTCACCCCCATATGATTGTTTACCCATTTTGAGGAACAGCTGCGAAGAGTGATTTCACTAGCCATCCTTGTGACACTGCCGTGATTGGAAAATTCCAACCCGTACCTGGAATCAGCTGCTAACCCGTTTTATCACTCGTTCCTCAAAAGATGAGTCTTCTTTAAGCTCTTTTCATCTGACTCGTAAAATATGAAAAGATTGCCGAGTTTTGGCCTTCCAGCTCGTTAAAGCGACCGGAAGTGCTATCCCTCCTTTAGATTTTAATCTTTTTGGACCCGAGGGATTATTGCACAAAAAGATCGAGCGCTTGTTTTGTTCGGCTCGTTAAAACTATCGAAAACTCATCCCTTTTGTATTGTTTTATACTTTTTCGGACTTAAGGGATTAGATGACGAAAAAGGACTTTTGGAGTTGACTTTACGTACCTTTTCAGACTCTCTAAAAATGAAAAGGACCGAGTTATCTTTGTCGTTAGACTCGTTAAATGCATTAAATAGCGACAAACTTGTCTTTAGACGAGAACGAGTTTCACTATCGCTAGGCTCATTAAAACATAGCGATGGGCTTGCCCGAAGGGCAAGTTATAGAACAAGCATATGTTATCCTCCTCAAGCTTGACAAAAATAAAGAGGTACTGGTCAGCAATGACTGGGGAAAAATTGGGAGAAACTCAAGAAAACTTTGATGGTAGTAAGTCACTCTTGAACATGACACTTTTCCTCCGTACCACAATCAGGTTGGGTTGTTTCATTCACCGATCACATCACCATGGTCTCGCCATACCATCCATATTTGGGGTAATGCTACCGATCCATCGCTTAAGTGTCGCCATATGTTCAAGAGAAGTCGTTCAGAGAAGTCAACCGTGTCCCATCCACTGCCATACATTATCCTTCATCCTTTCATGACCGCCACCCTGAATCATATGTCATCAGATCATTTTCACCTCCATCAAAATCATTTGCTCCGTTCCATGTCACTGATGTGGGATACATTAAGGCCCTCCTTTGACGGATCACTTCTTGTCGACATCAGCTCATTATCCAAGAAGTTGATCTAGGAACACCCCCTTCAGTACTTTGAAGCTTGCATGCCTCAATGGCAAGTTTCTCACTTCCGGCGATAGGTATACATCAATGACCTTCGACCGAAAGATTTTGCGTGGTGTTTGATGCCAAGTCCTTTATTCACACCACGTGAATTGTACTGCAGTACCTTGAGGGTCATTATCATTATCGGTGATTCCTCTCGTGCTTGTTAACGGTTTACCTCATTGACCGGTAATCAAGCGATGTCTTTCCATGTTCGACTTCAAAACAAATCTCACATGGATCGACTTGTACTTAGAGTGAAGATTGAACGAGTTTGAAGACCCCGGATCTAGTTTCATCCATCCGGGCTGCGATATATATTCAGGAAAGATAAAGACATTGACATGTACATCATTGCAGCAGATAATCATCCTACGCAAAGGATGATAATTTCATCAAAATTATCAGTCTACCATCAGACGATTGTCTGTTCTATGTACAGAAAAATGAATTTATAAAGCTGAGCATGGGAATGCCCGCCTCAGCTAGATCATGAAAGCAGTATGAAAAATAATGTATTGTATTGTATCTTATTACAGGTCTCCTCCTAGCATTGAATGAACTTCGGATCCTCCTAATAAAGCATTTCACCCGATAAACGACCTCATACTTTAGGGGGCAACTGTTATAGACATTTTTGTGCCTTACAGCATTGAGCATGAAATGTCCATAATCCAAGGGATCCAAAGTCCCTAAACATGTTGTTCCTACCCCTAGAGGAACAAGGCTAACAAACCACAGCAATTCACAGAAGTTCTCCACCAGAAACTGCTCAAAAACAAGTCAATTCAGGATCAATTCAGAGGCTCCACTAGCTGTCTGCGCTGAAATGCAGAGATTGCACTGGCTAGGTGCACTGCAACGCAGGTAGAAGCACTACCAGGGTGCGCTGAGCAGGAAGTGACAAATGGAAAGTTCATTCAACGAGGTGGAAAGACCCTGGAAGCTTCCAGAATCTTCTCCAATGACACTTGCCTCAAGGAATTCGACTAGTGATGAGTAAGAGGCTCTTAGTCTCCAAGTGGAAGCAAGAATTGACAGAGGGAGAGGACACTAGTCAGATCTCAAGCTGACTCATCCTCTCTCCAAACATCTATATATGGATCTCTCCTCCATGAGATCTAGGAGGCTGGAAATTTGTTATTGCAAAGAATTGTTGTTGGTTTGAGATTGGAATCATTGGGTGCTTAATGCTTTGAAGGGAGGTGAAGATAGGAATTTCATTTGCTGGGAAGGAGATGCTGGATTGGAGCCTTCTTGGTTGTATCTCTTCTTGAACCTTGTTATTCATCAATAAAGCTATCTTGGTTTCTCCTATATACTGATGTATTTTTGATGTATGATTGCATTAGTATGTTTAGTTTATCTCTAATCTTGAACTAGTTATGAATATGAATCTATGTCTTTGTGTAGTGTTCTCTTCTTGTGATCTTGCAGAAACCTGTTGAAGCTGGGCGAACGAGAAGGCAAGTAGCTGGGAACTCTCAAAGAGAAGAGAAACCAGATCGAGGGACAAACGGAAGACACCGGTTAGTCCATCCATCTCTCTTCATTCTTAATTCATAAAGGAAGAATACTAGAATAGCTGTTTCTGTTTGTTGCTAAGGCACTGTCACACCTTAGGTGGATAGGATTGTCCTGCATAGGCATTTTTCCCCACAACAGTGGGGGGGGGGGGGCAGGACTTTAATCACGACGGATTGGGATTATTTAAGGTTAATGAGGGGATTTGTTTGTTTTGTTGGGATAAGGGGTAAATGTATATTTTTTATTAAAACTAAGGGTTGGGGGTATTTCCTTATCGGATTTAATTAATATATGGGAAAAGGTTTTATCGGAATTATATAATGAAGTTAATAATTAATATGAAATGTGATGGGTGGAGTGGATATTCCCCTAAGCATAATGTAAAGTGTAATATTTGCGCATATGCTTTATACTTAGGATAAAATGTCTTTTGTGGGTTTTTAGAGTGAAATAGGGTTTACATGGGGGTTTTCACTTTTGCTAGGCAAATGAAGTTTATCCTTAGGAAAAAGGGTTTTGTTGGGGCAATGAAGGGGGAATGGATTTTATGAAGGGGATTCTAGCACTTGATGTCCATAAGCCATTAAGCCGAGGGTTTGGTCCCACCAAAAGTCAGAGAAATGCTCCGAGCCTCTTTGACTTGAAGGATTTAAAGTACTAGAACATACTTGTAGATAGGAAATTAGTAAGTATAGGGGAAAAAATGAATGAGTGGGAGTTAATCACATTAACTTGTAACCTTTGTTTTTGCTTCCATAACTGATCATACATATTAGCATATATGTCTAAGCATGATGAATGTGGATTTGAGAGATCTGTGGTTTTTATCTTTTGAATTGATCGGAGAATCCACAGTAGAATTATTTTCATACCAACGTTTCAAATCCCAAGTGGGATCCATCATCAGGGTAGAAGAATGATGATAAAAGAAGAGCAAACAGGAGGAATAAATACTAAGGAGGAAGAAAATTCAAAGGGAAAAACAAACAATCGGCTAGAACCCTAAATTTAATGTAATATTTGTTATTAATATTTTTATTTCATATTAAATATTATTAATAAATATCAATTAAAATAAAATAATTTAATATAATAATAACTTATAATAATAACCCTAATTTAATATATTTATTAATTCTATTTATTTAATTATATTTAATTATATTTACTTAATATGTTTATTTCATATATTTAATTATATTTATTTAATATATTTATATAATATATTAATAAATTATATTTATTTAATTATATTATATTTATTTAATATATTTTTATATATTTATTTAAAAATATTAAATAAATAAATTAAATAAATATATAAAAATATATTAAATAAATATAATATAATTAAATAAATATAATTTATTAATATATTATATAAATATATTAAATAAATATAATTAAATATATGAAATAAACATATTAAATAAATATAATTAAATATAATTAAATAAATAGAATTAATAAATATATTAAATTAGGGTTATTATTATATTAAATTATTTTATTTTAATTGATATTTATTAATAATATTTAATATGAAATAAAAATATTAATAACAAATATTACATTAAATTTAGGGTTCTAGCCGACTGTTTGTTTTTCCCTTTGAATTTTCTTCCTCCTTAGTATTTATTCCTCCTGTTTGCTCTTCTTTTATCATCATTCTTCTACCCTGATGATGGATCCCACTTGGGATTTGAAACGTTGCTATGAAAATAATTCTACTGTGGATTCTCCGATCAATTCATGATGAATGTGTTTTGATCCAATCAACTTTGTAGTTCAGCAACCTTTCTTCTACTTGCCCAATTCTTACCCTAACATGTTTTCTTCATTTATTTGGGTGCATTTCGGCTGACAAACCCTTATCCTATCTTTTCTTTTATAAAAAAAACTATCTATTTCTAACCTTATATCATCCAAGGGCTCAGATTAAGCTTATGAGCTCCTTTATTTCTCTACCTATCTAATGATCTGCCAAGATTAAACTATTTGGTCAGATTTTATTCTCTAACTATAAACGTAAAATTCAAAGCATGAAATACCAAGATTAAACAATTTGATTACCATGGATTGTGGCATGAATAACAAGCTGCACACAATCATTATTATGCATAAAAGTAAATGGTAGTGACATTTAGACTTGCACACTTTCATGGTATCTTTTTATTTTTGGGGTTCATATATTTTCATTTTTTGACATTCTCTTATTCTTTTTGTCCTTTGATTTTTCTTTCAGGACATACGCTCTTTACATTTTTTAAACTTTTTTTTTTAATATGGAAAACATTTGCAGAAAGCAAAGGTATGTACAATATTACAAGGCTTAACCTTAGTCATTCAAAATTATGACTCCTATTAGTATAGGAACCTAACAAAGTAGAAGTAGATTCTTGTCTCTTGCGTTAGAAAATTGCATCAGCTTGGGAATCTACAATTTTTTCTACATCTTCTTTGTTTCGGGTGCTTCGTTTTCCTCATGAAGGAAAAATTGTCACCGTTGACCAACTATCTTTTTTCTCTTCTGGTTCATTGAATGACAATGTCCCATATGTGGGAAATACTGAAATTCCCTATGAGAGTGTGGGGGCAAGTCTTTTCAAAGATTCTGCTTTAATGGGTACTTTCACTCTCCCACCTTCGAATGTCACTTCGATCAATATGATCTCGGTTTCTATAGATCCTTGGATTATTCCTACTCCAGATCAAATTGCTTCATTTGGTGATTCTATGTTCCATTAGAGAAAGACTATCAAGAAATTGTCTTGGCTTCAACGACCGCTTCAGAAAATCATGATGTTTTCAGTATGAACCTAGATACTTATGTGCCATCTCCTTGGCTTGGTTCATGGGATTCTCCGGATCCTTTGAATGAGACATTCCCCACCGATGAGAGTATCGTTGAGGTTATTTCTCTGGATGAAACTCCTTGGAACGATCTCCATCACCGTTCTTCATTTCTTCCCAGCCTCAGTGAGATACCTTCATGTCTTGAAGCGTTCATTTCTCATTTCCCAATGCATCCACTTCAAACATGTGTTTGGGAACACGAAGTCCTGTCTGAGGGTAATATGGGAAACATTACTACAATTATGCCTCTTGACATTTCCATTAAACCTGGAATTGTTGATAACATTCATATTGGGGTGTCCTGTTCTCCCGATGAGATCAAAGTTTACATTGAACTTTTTAAATAATTTCAAGATGTCTTTTTGTGGTCATATGAGGAAATGCCTGGTATTGATCCAACAATAGTGGTGCATGAAATACCTACTTATCCTAGTGAAAACCCTGTTCTTCAACGACTTCGTCTTGTGCATCTCAGAAGGCTGCTCCTATTAAGGAAAAAGTGGAAAAGATTTTAAAATCTGGTTTTATCTATCCAATCCCATTGATAGATTGGGTGTCTAAAATTGTCCTTGTTTCTAAAAAGTTGGGCACAATTCGTGTCTGTGTTGATTATTGTGACATCAATCACGTATGTCCAAAAGACAATTATCCCACTCTGTTTATCAATCAGATCATCGAAGAGTGTGCTAGGAGTGATATTTTCTCATTTATGGATGGCTTTTCTAGCTACAACTAGATCAACATCTCACCTACTGATCAACATAAGACAAACTTTATCTGTCTGTGGGTCACTTTTGCCTATAAGAAGCTTCCTTTCGGTTTAAAAAATGCTGGCACTACTGATGAGCCCCAAAAATGTACAATTATTTGGGCTCATTCAACCTCCTAATTTGGCTTAGTCCACCATTCTCATTTGTTTATTGCATGTTTTTGATTATTTTTATGTTAATAGAGTGAATTTGGTTAGTCATTATGCCAACAAGTCTAATGGGTGCTTTGTGTAGCCTTTTTGGTCAACTTGGAGACAAATTTGAAGGTCTTAATGAGCACTTGGCAGCCAAATTCGTGAGAGAACAAGCCAGAGGATTTGTAGGAAGGTGTCCCCCTCATTTATGGGCCCTTACCTCGAATTCTCCACCATCAGCTCGGAGTTCAAAGGCCACCAAATCAATGAGCACAGGGGCAGCCAAGCAAGTCAAGTAGGACTGTTGTTAACTACAAGTCTTGGGCAGCCAAGTCCCTAAATTTTAGGAGGACTGTTGGGTCCTCAAATTGTATAAATAAGAAGGCTTAGGGCCTCATTTTGGTTAGCTAGTTGGTAGTCATTTTTGTAGCTAGTAGTTAGTCATTTTTGGGTTAGCTAGTTAGTCAATTTGGTTAGGCATATTGTAGCTCTGTTTTTGTTCTTTGTAAGCCAATTTTGGCATGATGTTAGACTATTGATGATTTAATAAAGGCAGGTAGATTTGGATCTAATTCTGAGTTATTAAGGGAGCTATAGCTCTCAGGTTAGGGCCCAACCTGAGAGCAATAGACCTCCTCTGTTTTGTAGTGTTATTTGCCTTTCGTTCTAGCACTTTGTTTCTTTACTTTGACATGCAATTCGAATTTACAGTCTGGTGATTTAGTTTTCGTGTGATTGAGTAGGATTAGCTTATGGTTACTTTGCTTTCAGCTGCTTAGATTTGATAGGAGGTTTGTAATACACAGGAGCTCCAAGAAAAAGGTTGTTAGAGATCACTGCCATCTCTGTTTAGGGATTGGGGTGCAGTCCATATCAACCACCAAAAAGAAACGCAGTCTTTTACTTCCATGCAAGCTGCAACATAGTCATTTTCGTTGAAGATCCATCCATGCACTTTTGATATTGAACCATACTTCTATATTTTTCATTCCATGCACGGCTTCTTTTCTTGGTTTTACATTGCTGTTCATAGGTTTAATGGCACAGGTATCATAGGTTAATGAATTCTCGTTTTTGGTGCAAGACATAAGTCATTTGTTTCATTTACACTGCCCCATATCATTCCACTTCCTTCTTCTTCTTCTTGACCTCTCCTCAAGCCACCTACTCGGCCTCTGTCCAGCTCGTTTACCCTCCAACTCATCCATTGCCACGTAGCTTCATCTTTTTGACCTTTCGTTGCTGCCATCCTTCTATCCACCAACCAACTTCGTGCACTCAATCTCTGTCCTATTTCTCTGCCCCTGAGTCATCACAAGTTCCATCTCCACCTTACCTATCCACCCAAACTATTCCATCCCTTCACCATCACCCAAAACTTCCACTTACAACACATCCTGTAGAAGTCAGCAGATTTCCTGTAGAATTCCTTAGTTTCCTGTAGGATCCCCTGCAGACATCCTGTAGAAGCCTGCAAACTTGGTTGCCGAGCATCCGAATGTTGTGGACTTCTGTGGACTGATGCTAGGGATCCCCTGGGACCTCTCCTAGCCCCCCTGACCTTTCCCAAGCTTTCTCTCCCTTCGCACCACCTCTGCACAACCAAACCCTAATAAGAAACACAACCATAATCACTCCATCCACTTAAGCAAAAATACAAAAACAATGTTCTTTTTAATGGAAGTAGTTTGAGTTCATGCATTTCACATCACTAGAAGTAATGGCATCATTTTTAGACATTGGCACTCTCACTATTGCATCATAGAGGTTAAACTAGTCAGATTAGGGTTTACTAGGGTTTCCATGTTTTGGTTGGTTTTCAGTTCATTTTTGCAAAGTAGATTAATTTCCTTTGAGATAGCCTTTGTCCATCATTTAGAAAGCTTCTTCTGAGAACATATAGAAGTTGGCTTGATCCCTAGCGGACTTGTGCCAGCTGACCAAGTGACAGCTGTGACAAGAGCTAGTACTTGTGCATACAGCACCATCGCTTCCAAGTTTATACGAACTACCGGGTTGATAAAATTAGAGATAGGAAGCTCCAGGAGTTGTAGCATTATTGCTACAATACTGGAGCCCACCATCTTTTTGGCGCCGTTGCCGGGGAAGCGGCAGAGTATTAGTAATTGTTGCTTTTCTTCTATTTTCTACTACAACCTTCTGCTAAGTAGTTTATTTCATTTCCATTATGCAATTTCATTTATGCAAAAGTAGATTAGCATTTCTTGCTTTCATAGATTAGCATTTCAATTCCGCAATTTCAATTCTGCAAGCGTAGATTAGCATTTCAATTCCGCAAGCGTAGCCTAGCATTTCATTCCTGCAATTTCATTTGAGCAAAATAGATTAGTCCTTTCCTGCTTTCATTTCAATTCTGCATTTTCATTTTAGCAAGATAGTTAGTTGCAGTTCAATCTATTTCAGTTTTGCATGTAGAAGTAGAAAAAAAAATCAACCAAAAAGATTTCATTTCATGTCTTGTAGGAGTAGAGATAAGTTAGAAAAATGATTGCAAAACACCCCCACTGCTTCACACAACCTTCTCTCTTCTTCGATGGCTGTGATTGAAGAACCCCTGGGTGGACATCAAGACATATTTGAAGAACCTCTAGGGGAGAAGAAGAAGAAAACATTCCTCTGGAGCAAATGGCTACAAGCAGAAATGTTGGGAGCAACATCTTGTCCAAAGATGAATTTGAAAATCAGCTGGAAGATTTCAATAGTGATATGAGGCAGTTTCTTGCCATGCAACTGGATACCTTGCGGATCCAAAAGAAGCAAGAAGAAGCCAAGAGGGCTTTGGCCATTTTTTGTCCTAGGTGCACTAGAAGGCATCCTAGGAACGAATGTCCATTGTACTCCATAGAAGTGTGTTTTGTCTGTGAAGAATACCATCCTACAGATCAGTGCCCTTCCTTACCCAGAATCAAAGCTGCATATCAAAGAGCCAAAGGAGCCACTGAATCACTCTACTATATGAACCAAAGGAGGCCATATGGACCTAGATCTTACCAACAAGAACTGCAAGGGACACTCGAGACCTATTATGACCCCTATCAAGCCACTTTCATGCCTTCTTGGGGTCCCCCTGCTCATCCTTCCTGGTCTACACCTCCTCCTTGGTCATATCCTCCTTGTTCCTTCACAGATCCATATTATGCCCAACCAGTTGCTCATTCATTTCACTCTTATGCTCAGCTACAGCCTCAGTGGAATGTACCTTATCAGGAGTGGAGGCCCCAGTACAACTCTCATCCCGCTCATTTTCCTCCACCACCTGCTCATCCACAACCATCGCCTCCTCCTCCACCAAGGCAACCCCAAATGCCTACCCAACCACACTACCATCCATCTCCATCTCAATTTCACACCTCCACTCAACTACCCGTATCATCATCTCCAAACCCACACATTGGAGCATCTCAACACAAGTGCAAAGCTGAGGCACAACATGTGCAAATGACTCCTTTTGAGCTCAATGATCTTCACCAAAGCTCAGGAAAAGCATTGCAAAAAAGAGATCATCTTGAAAGCATTGAAGGATCACATCCAGCAAAAGAAGATTCAAAAGAGGAGATCAAAGAACCATGGGCTGCACTTCATGAAGAAAAGAGATCTAAATCAGAGATCGAGAGAGATCCCGCATGGTTACCATCAAATCTTCCATGTACTCAAGAGAAAGTTCAACAAAAAGAGGAAGATCAGAAGGTCATGATAGAAGGTGACATGAAGAATGATCCAGATCAGCAAAAGAACCAAGGATATCAAAGCTATATTGAGATATGGTTTCATAAGGTCACTAAGTTGTAGCATTACTTTCTTCCTCAGCTTTGTTTGATCCCTTCAACGCCAGGTCATTTGGTCTCTGAGATCTGGATACGTGTCCAAGCATGCATTTCGAGCCTTCACATCATTTTTTCTCTAATCGCGATGTTCACATGGCTCCATTGGAAGTATTCTTATACTTGAAAATGATTTTGTTTTTCAAGTAGGGTAGGGTAGAAAAAAAAAAAAAAAAAAAAAGAGAAAAAAGAAAAAGAAAAAAAATGAAAAAAGAGGAAAATAGAAATCTAAGGTGAAAACCTCCTCGGAGGCACCTTAGATTGGCTCATTGATTGAAAACCTCTATGAGGCGGTCAATGGGTTGAAAAAAAAAAAAGAGAAAAGAGAATAAGATCTTTGGGTGAAAACCTCCCTTGGAGGCGCCCAGGGCAGGCAATTAGGGTGAAAACCTCCATGAGGCGCCCTAGTTGTTTTTCAAAAAAAAAAAAGAGAAAAAAGAAAAAGAAAAATAAAGCTAATCTCCATTGAATAATTTCATGTTGCAGCAATGACATTGCAGGTTGCAAGAAGGACGTTTCATGACAGGAGGAGCACTCAAATCAAGGTCAAAGTAATTGTTCTTGTGCCTTCTACAGGAAGCTCTGTATTTCTACAGGAAACATCCTATAGAACCTTTGGACGAGCCAAATCCAATTTCAAAAGTGAATCTGATGGTGGGAATATGTTGATTAGGCCTACAAGAACTTGTGTGTCCATCCCTTGCCTTCATCCATCATTTCTTCACCTCCTTGTGCTTCTCATTGTGCTTCTACAGGAACTTCCTGTAGAAATTGTGGGAAACTAGACATGCATTTCAAAAAGTGGTTTGGCGAACATGGTAGCTTCCTCAAGGGTTCAGAAGCCCTCATGCAATCTTCCAACTCCTCCTCCATCATCTCCATACCTGCATCACAACCAAAATTCATTTTGTCATACCATGCAACCAAAATGCAAAGTGCCTTGAAGCAAAAACACATAGAGCAGAATTTGTTTATGCCATAACTTGAAAACCATGCATCCATTTGACAAACAGTTTTATGGGGAATTGTACAAGGTTGATGACAACATGCCTGAGCAGTTTCATGCAATTCCGGTGCACGGTTTCCAAGAAATCAGCCTCCATCACCATCAACCATTTTTGCATTTTCTCCATATCCGTGCATCCGTTTTAAAACCTGTTTCATGGGGAGATGCACATGGGTGATAGTAGCCTACCCAAGCAGTTTCAGCCGATTCCGATGCATGGTTTCCGAGAAATCGAGCTCTGAAATCTTCAGCAATTTTCCATTTTTCTCGAAATCCGTACATCCATTGATCACGAATTTGCTATGGGAGATGCATAATGATGGTAGGAACATGCTCACCAAGTTTCAGATCAATCCGATCTACCGATTGGGAGAAATGGCAAAAATAAGTTCTGGTTTTGTGACCATGCAGCAGCAACAGCTTGAATGGGCAGAGTTGAATGTGGAAACGATTGCATGCAACTCAGAGCAGGCCAGAGGACACCTGCACAAGGAAAAGCAATCAAAAATCATTAGCCAAGCCTCATGCAATCAAAGGATCCAAGCATGCAGCAGCAGAATCAGAGCATGCAGCAGCAAGACGCTTCACAAGCAGCCGTTTGGCTTAAGGTACGTGACAAAACCTATTCCTCTATTGCATGAATCTAATTCAAGAACTGCATGAACGAATCAAGTGATGGAATTAAGCCACGAATTTAGGAAGGATCACTTGATGTCCAGTTCTCTAGCAAGTCACGCAGCATGCATGGGTCAGCCATGCACGTGAAAGTAAAAAAACGGACAGTATGGGCAGTCTAACTCCAGTGCAAGTGAATCGATGAGATTTCAAGCAGAGAACAAATAGTGACCACTGCAGTTCATGATTGCAAAACAGTCGCATAAGCCAGCACACGTATGTGCCACCTCACTCTAAAAATCACACAGACATCACTGAGCGCTCGGCTTAAATTCAAAGACCGTTAGTCAACTTGCACTTGCATCATGATCACTCAAAGAATACATCCTCTACTTCCACAATCGGCTTAATCTATCGTCCTCCGCTGAGTTTCCTACCTATTTTCGAATTTCTCTAGTGCATCGGGCTCACTCAAAGGCCGAATTACGTTCTACAGGAAACGGGTGGGGTCTTCTACAGGAAAGTGCAGCAGAGACTTCCAGAGCAGAGAAGCCTAAGGTTCTTCATCAAGTTTGGAGCTTGAAGAAAGATGGACAATTATCATATGGCCAAGGGTGAAAAACTTGTCCCTCCTTATGCTAGACGGGGTATAATTCCTCTTGCAATACCACTGTCAGAATACTAATCAGGTGTTTTCACAGCTCTTCTAAGATGGCCAACTAGTCCAAAAGGCATGGAGATGCCCATTGTACGAGTTCAGAAGTATGGTGTGCCACGTTTAGCTAAGACTGTAAGCCACTGATTTCAAATTGAAAATGAAGCTCTTGAAGTCTTGCATGTGGATCAATATATTCCTAGGATTCTGGTAGAAGAAGATTGGAATGGCTATGAGGACGCAGCAAATAGCCTCTATGCTGCTTCAAGAGATGCTAGCTGAAAACTTAGAAGTTAGCAATGCATGCAGAAAACTTAGAAGTCAGCAATGCCTGGTGAACCTAGACATGGGCGTGAAGGCTTGATTTCGTAGAGTGTTTGTTAACTTGTGCAATTTATGTCATCCTCTGCAGCAAAAGCAAAATTGTTACAAGTTTTGGCTTCATCAAATCCTCACTGCAATTAGGTCTTTAAGGTCAAGATACCTTTCTATTTACAAATAAGCAAATCTCCAGTCTCACATAGATGAAGGTTTGTGACGAATCTATTTGAAATGTGGTCAAATCAGTAGCAATAATTAGCTCCCAATCGATATGGCATGATGGTTATTCTGTTCGTCCACATCATGCAGAAAAAATTTGTGTGAGGACTCATGATTATAGCTGGCCACCTTCACCTGTCCAGTTAACCTCCCCAACGCTGCATAGATTATCTTGGGTTCTTGGTGTTATATATCTGCTATGATAAATGCACACCTCTTGATCTATAGCACAATCCAAGTCCATCCAGATTCCTTGTTCACCCATTGTAATTCAGAGCAGAAGCTTGAATGAGACAAGGAGGAGAGATTAAAGGAGATAGATCCTCCTCATTAAATCCTCACTCATTCAGATATTACTCCATCAAATCACACTAGCTCAGAGTTACAAGCAACAGGCAGTGAGGAAGAAGAGCAGGAAGGAGGAGAAGATGAAGACAGCCACAACACAGTTCAAGAAGAAGGCACCCTCAGCCGCGCAGACCAAAACAGTGAAGACAGTTCTACAGGAAGTTAGCAGATTGTTTCTACAGGAAGACAGAGACTGTTTCTACAGGAAGCCAGCGAATTGGTTCTACAAGAAGTTTGAAAGAAGGAAGCCAAAGGAGAAATCGGCCAAGATGATTAGCCAAGGAAGCCACCAGGGCTATCAAAGATGAGGAGAGAGATTGGTTGCTCAGAGGATGAGCAACACTTTCAGTAGGGGGGTGATGATGAGCCCCCAAAATGTACAATTATTTGGGCTCATTCAACCTCCTAATTTGACTTAGTCCACCATTCTCATTTGTTTATTGCATGTTTTTGATTATTTTTATGTTAATCGAGTGAATTTGGTTAGTCATTATGCCAACAAGTCTAATGGGTGCTTTGTGTAGCCTTTTTGGTCAACTTGGAGACAAATTTGAAGGTCTTAATGAGCACTTGGCAGCCAAATTCGTGGGAGAACAAGCCAGAGGATTTGTAGGAAGGTGTCCCCCTCATTTATGGGCCCTTACCTCGAATTCTCCACCATCAGCTCGGAGTTCAAAGGCCACCAAATCAATGAGCACAAGGGCAGCCAAGCAAGTCAAGTAGGACTGTTGTTAACTACAAGTCTTGGGCAGCCAAGTCCCTAAATTTTAGGAGGACTGTTGGGTCCTCAAATTGTATAAATAAGAAGGCTTAGGGCCTCATTTTGGTTAGCTAGTTGGTAGTCATTTTTGTAGCTAGTAGTTAGTCATTTTTGGGTTAGCTAGTTAGTCAATTTGGTTAGGCATGTTGTAGCTCTGTTTTTGTTCTTTGTAAGCCAATTTTGGCATGATGTTAGACTATTGATGATTTAATAAAGGCAGGTAGATTTGGATCTAATTCTGAGTTATTAAGGGAGCTATAGCTCTCAGGTTAGGGCCCAACCTGAGAGCAATAGACCTCCTCTGTTTTGTAGTGTTATTTGCCTTTCGTTCCAGCACTTTGTTTCTTTACTTTGACATGCAATTCGAATTTACAGTCTGCTGATTTAGTTTTCGTGTGATTGAGTAGGATTAGCTTATGGTTACTTTGCTTTCAGCTGCTTAGATTCGATAGGAGGTTTGTAATACACAGGAGCTCCAAGAAAAAGGTTGTTAGAGATCACTGCCATCTCTGTTTAGGGATTGGGGTGCAGTCCATATCAACCACCAAAAAGAAACGCAGTCTTTTACTTCCATGCAAGCTGCAACATAGTCATTTTCATTGAAGATCCATCCATGCACTTTTGATATTGAACCATACTTCTACATTTTTCATTCCATGCACGGCTTCTTTTCTCGGTTTTACATTGCTGTTCATAGGTTTAATGGCACATGTATCATAGGTTAATGAATTATCG
This sequence comes from Pinus tabuliformis, assembly GCA_031772625.1. NCBI lineage: Eukaryota > Viridiplantae > Streptophyta > Pinopsida > Pinales > Pinaceae > Pinus > Pinus tabuliformis. Next base: position 1,128,635,142 of record CM062815.1, on the reverse strand, counting down.
TTTTTGGTGCAAGACATAAGTCATTTGTTTCATTTACACTGCCCCATATCATTCCACTTCCTTCTTCTTCTTCTTGACCTCTCCTCAAGCCACCTACTCGGCCTCTGTCTAGCTCGTTTACCCTCCAACTCATCCATTGCCACGTAGCTTCATCTTTTTGACCTTTCGTTGCTGCCATCCTTCTATCCACCAACCAACTTCGTGCACTCAATCTCTGTCCTATTTCTCTGCCCCTGAGTCATCACAAGTTCCATCTCCACCTTACCTATCCACCCAAACTATTTCATCCCTTCACCATCACCCAAAACTTCCACTTACAGCACATCCTGTAGAAGTCAGCAGACTTCTTGTAGAATTCCTTAGTTTCCTGTAGGATCCCCTGCAGACATCCTGTACAAGCCTGCAAACTTGCTTGCCGAGCATCCGAATGTTGTGGACTTCTGTGGACTGATGCTAGGGATCCCCTGGGACCTCTCCTAGCCCCCCTGACCTTTCCCAAGCTTTCTCTCCCTTCGCACCACCTCTGCACAACCAAACCCTAATAAGAAACACAACCATAATCACTCCATCCACTTAAGCAAAAATACAAAAACAATGTTCTTTCTAATGGAAGTAGTTTGAGTTCATGCATTTCACATCACTAGAAGTAATGGCATCATTTTTAGACATTGGCACTCTCACTATTGCATCATAGAGGTTAAACTAGTCAGATTAGGGTTTACTAGGGTTTCCATGTTTTGGTTGGTTTTCAGTTCATTTTTGCAAAGTAGATTAATTTCCTTTGAGATAGCCTTCGTCCATCATTTAGGAAGCTTCTTCTGAGAACATATAGAAGTCGGCTTGAGCCCTAGTGGACTTGTGCCAGCTGACCAAGTGACAGCTGCGACAAGAGCTAGTACTTGTGCATACAGCACCGTCGCTTCCAAGTTTGTACGAACTACCGGGTTGATAAAATTAGAGATAGGAAGCTCCAGGAGTTGTAGCATTATTGCTACAATACTGGAGCCCACCAACTACCTTCCAGAGAGCAATATTTTATGTATTTCATGATATTCAACACATTATTCAACCTTAACTCGATGACTTACTAGCTCATTCTGCTAAGCATAATGACCATCCAGACCACTTAATATACATTTTTTTGCGATGTCGACATTATAACATCCGCCTTAAACCACACAAGTGCATCTTTTGTGTTGAATCTGGTTGACTCCTGGGTTTTGTTGTGTCCCGCGAAGGTATTCGAATTGATGCTTTAAAAGTTGAGGCTATTGTGAACTTACCCCCCTACCTCTTTGCTTCAATTGAAAAGCCTGCAAGGAAAGGATAACTTTCTTCGTTGATTCGTTCCTAACTACGCTAAACTCACCAAGGGTTTTACTTTCTTGCTTAATAAGGGGATCCCTTTCATTTGGGATGAAGTTGCCTAGAAATAATTTGATGCTTTGAAAAACACGCTTATCAGTGCTCCTTTCCTACATCCCGCTGATTATCAACGCAATTATTTCCTATGCTTGGCTGCAACTAACAATGTCATTGTTATGGTGTTGGTTCAGGATGCTGACGATGGCAACGAACATGTGGTTTATTATTTAAGCTGGAATCTCCTTGACACTGAATCTCAATATGCCCATGTCGAGAAGCTTGCCTTGGCAGCAGTCCATGTTTTCCAAAGATTTCGTCATTATATCCTTTTATAGAAAACCACAGTGCTTTTGATTGCAACCCCATGACTTATATATTGATTAATCAATTACTGGGGGGAAAATACTCCAAATGGATTGTTATCCTGCAGGAGTTTTATTTAGAGTTTACTACCACCAAATAAGGGAATCACTTGTTTTTTCTGAGTTGAAATGTGCTCTTTCATCTGTAGGCACTTCTACTAATTTCACTGAGTAGATTCTTGATGAAATTTTATTTCTCATCAACACTCTTGACCCGTGGTATGGAGATATTATTGTTTATCTTCAAACCCAAACTTTCCGTTTTGATTTGTCTCGATTTGACGGATGCTGCATCCGGCATCAGTCCCAACCCTATCAGATTCTTGGTGATACATTGTACCAAGTCGATATAGACTCTGTTCGTCGCAGATGTCTAACACTTGAAGAGGTTGAATGGGTCTTGAATGACTACCACTATGGTTCCTGTGGTGGTCATATGTCAAGCTATGCCACTACTCAAAAAATCTTTCACGCCATTTATTTCTGGCCTTCCATCTTTAAAGATTGTATTATGTCTATTCATAAATTTCATGAATGTCATATTTTTAACTGCAAGAAGCGTGCCCCGCTAGCACCCTTACACCCAGTAGTTACTGTTGGCCCATTCAATAAATGGGGCATAGACTTCATGATATGTAACCCTCACTCAGCTGGGGGGCATGGCTATATTATCGTCGCCATTAACTACTTCACTAAATGGGCCGAGGCGATACCCACATACAATGCTGAGGGTATCACCGCTGCTCAGTTCCTCTTCAACCACATCATAGCATGTTTTGGTGTTCCTCAAGCCATTGTAATTGACCATGGATCACATTTTTGTTAGTACATGATGTCGGAGATGACTGCTCAGTTGGGCCTTTGTCATGATAACTCAACTCCTTACTATCCACGGGCCAATGGCTAAGTCGAAGCAACTAATAAAGTTTTGATTACTATGCTTGAAGACACCATTGGGAAGCATAAAAAGGACTGGTATCTGATGCTATTCTTAGCTCTCTGGGCTTACAGAACTTCTGCTAAGACGACCACTAGATTCACTCCATTCTAGTTGGTTTATGGTTTAGAGGCAACTCTCTGATTGAATGTGAAATCCCTTTGCTCAAACTAGTTGTCGAACTTCTTCCTAATACCTCTACTGAAGAGGAGCAACTATTCTACATTGAGAGGCTTGACGAGACCCATTGCATTGTTGTGTTGGTAATTGAAGCCCAAAAGAAGTGTGTCAAAGCTCATTTGATCAAACCATTTATCCTCACACTTTTTCTGAAGGCGACCTGGTCCTCCTTTATGATCAGGCTAATGATAAGTTAGGTGCTGGAAAGTTCGAACCTATGTGGCATAAGCCATATATCCTCAAATGTGTTTTGCAAAAAGGCGCCTATGAGCTAGTTGATTACAAAGGAAATGCATTGTCACAACCCTGAAATGGGTTGTATCTAAAAAATTATGATGCGTGAAATTAGTGTAATGACTTTTTGTACATTAGTGTGTGAATTCATTAGTGTGCACTTTTTGATTTTTGGTGCATTTGTTTGCTTTGCAGACATGTGTTTTTCTTCTTACCTTGTGTTCCACTTTGTTTGCAGATGTGATCAACTCATTATCTCTATTTTGCTAATGGTGCTTGTCATAACACACAAAACTTTTCTTCCACAGCTTGGGCACTCTTTGCCCCTGATGGCGAGTTGATTGACTTACAAGGTATATGCCTCGGTCGAACAACTAAAAATATTACTGAATACAATGCAATCATTGAACTATTGTTAGAAGCAGTTGCTCTTGACATTAGAGATTTAGTTGTCAAGTTAGATTCACAACTCATTGTGTTATAGTTAAACAATCATTATATGGTAAGAAATCCACAGATATTGCGTATGTATCTACGTGTTGAATTACTGGAATTTTTATTTTATTTTATCACATATCAACATATTCCGCGCAATTTGAATACATTAACAGATGCATTAACAACTTTGTTCTTGATAGAAATTTGCGTAATTTATAAAACCAATCACATCATCATGATACATGGACACATAAGTAGAAAATAAAAAATGCATATGCATATGTATATATATATATATATATATATATATATATATATATATATATATATATATATATATATATATATATATATATATATATATATATATATTGTGTCTGTCAAAGTGTTTACATCAAACTCTCAAAAAATAAAGTGTTCTGATACACTTGGCTTTTAAAGCCTACAAAATGTGTAAAAGTAACTACAAAGGCTATCAGCCCACACGATGCTCATGGTAACATGAGACCGCTCTGATCACTCGGCCTAACAACCGATGCAGTCTCGCTAATACTCCTACGGTGTGCCTCTACCATCATAGTGACACCTCTTCTATGGTATCATACTCTGGTGTCCCCCGAGTAATCATGTCTAGGTTGCGCTCCATCTCTACCAAGGGGTCTTCCCCTTCCTTAGAGTCAGTGCCTACTATCTCATGGGCTGCTTGATGTGTTGTTGGTGATAAGCCAAGTGGTATTTCTGGTCCAAAATCTGAACATTTATCACGAGTTACATCTAAGCTACACTTTTACAAAAAAATCATAAAACTTGAAAAAAAAAAAAAAGTTTTACCTACGTCAGTCCACTATTCTCCCGGTGGCAGAGGTAGATCCAGATCCCGTCTGAAATTTGTGCCAGCATAAGAATAATCATCCATAACAAGTAGTTGGTGACGTAGCCAACTGAAAAAATATGGAGGGAAATGCATCTGCTGGCCCCCTCCTCCTTGGGGCATGAGCTGACTCCACCGAACTAGCCTCAGATCCTGGGGGAGAGGATCTGGTACCTCCACAAACTAGTTCCAAAAAAAGGGCACCTGCTCTAGGAAGAAAGTAACTAGTATTAAACCGAAACCAATTTGTTTCAGGTTCCCTCATTTACCTTTGGTTAGCTGTCTCTTCATATTATCCAGTAGTCCTCCACACTAGTTGAAGATGTGGGAGTTAGACAATCTACTACATACCAAAATTGTGATTTTGAAGCTTTGTGGAGAGCTTGCGTGCCAGATACGTGAGCTAGGGTGAATAAGATAGTTCTCAGGGGAAGATTAGTGACTGTTGTTGTCTTCACTTTCCCGCCCATGGCCATCTTTGAACCTGGGCAATGCATCTTGACTAGACTATTAGTATTTTCACCTCATGGATGAGATCCAAACAGTGGGACTCTCTTTCCCCTCCTAGACAATCCGGTGATGAAATAAATATCTGATTCCTCCAACATTAGCTCCTGGTCTTTAATTATGAAGAGCTCTTGATCAACATCTCATAAGCTGATCAAATACAACAACAACTCCATCTGAGCTCTTAATCCTGTGGTCTTGAAGAACTTCAGCAACCCACAATTTCTCAAAGCATTGATAAATTTTGGATCCTGGGTTTCCTAGTGGTCTTCGACCTCATGGTCTCTTTCTTTCCATACTAGAACCATGATCTCCTGCAAAACATATTTAAACATAAATTAGAAAAAATATCATGGATCAAAATCAAGAATTTTTGCTTTAAAGAGGGTTTTTCTTCAAAAAATTCCACCTTAGCGCCATCACGCCTATTTTTATTAACAAAGCGATGTCGTCGTGAGGGCCTTTAGGCTAGGGAGTAATCATCATGGGTCCGATGAGGAAACCCACAATGATCTCCAACATGATTTAAAAATAAAGATCCTCCTACTCACAAGCAAAAACTACATGAAAAAGCCCAAAAATACAATGAAATGCAAGAGTACAAGCAGAGCTCTTACATGTTGCAGATGGTTCGAGGAATGATGCACCGGATCTCCCACACTGGTCATTTGAAAATCAGGAAAAATAGTGCACAAATGCACTATCAAAATTTAATTTGGTGAAATGGTAAAAATATTTTTACTTGTGAGCTATTTATAACTTTTGGGTTCACTTTTTGCCATATTTTTTTAATATTTTTATTATTTATCGATATCGGTGATGGGTGAATTTCCATGTTTAGTTACAGGTACTTTTTGGTGGATATGTGATTATCATTGACTAATTCAAATGATTTTTTGTTTCATCTCCTTTTTAGACTCTTAAAAAACGAAAAAGGAACCCCCCTGGAGTCATCTTTAAGCCCTTTTCTGACTCTCGAAACATGAAAAGATCACCGAGCACTTGTCATTTAAAACTCATTAAATTAAATGAATTGACTTCATCTTAGTATATGTTTACCCCTTTTTCGGGCTGAGATTGACTATTTATGAAAAGGGTACACCTTGGTCGATATGGTCAAGAAGTTCTCTCGAATATTGTTTTCTACCTTTTCGAGTTCGAGGGACAAATTGCAAAAATGGACAAGATGGAGTTTCCTTTTTCATCACTTTTTAAAACTCTATAAATATGAAAAAGACACCGAGTTGTTCTTATGTTAGACTCGTTAAAATTTCACGACGAAAGTCTCATCACCATGATGAGATCGAGATTCTCCTTCATAGGACTCGTAAAACTTACTAGGATGGATTCATTCAAAGAACGAACTTACATGACAAGCATATGCTATCCCCTTCAAGCTTGTGATAAAAATAATTGGGGCAATCGCTATAAATAGTGGGGGGGGAAATGAAAATGAAACATCCTTTGTATAGGCAGCATGTCTCTCTTGAACATGACACTCTTATGCTTTCCTGTCGGGTTTGGGATATCCTCACTCAATCACTTGTCCTCCAGGTTTTGGGTGATCCATTTTTGCCTCTCATTTGACTATTCCATTTTGTCATCATGACCTTTAGTACTATGTTGGGCCAAATTCTAGCACACTCTGGAGTCATATCGCTAGTGTTCAAGACAAGTCCTATATGTAGTTATTTACTTATTAATTGTATGACCCATTGTTATAGTCTTGGATCTTATTCATTTCATTCCAGTTTATTCCTTGTTTTGTGTCAATGATGGGGGACTCATCATTGCCTTCCTTCGACATGTCACTTCCTATCGACTTTAGCTCATTATCTAGGAAGATGACTTAGAAACTCCCTTTCAATACCTTAGAGCTTGCATGCCTTAATGACAAGTTCTTTGCATCCGAAGATAGGTCTTTATCATTGGCCTTCGATTGGATTATTCCAGAAGTGTTCGACTTCAGCTTCATTATGACTTTCACTAATTATATTGTTGTACCTTGAAAGCCATTTTCATTATTAGTGGTTTCCCTCATACCTGTTAACAATCGACATCATTGGTCAGTAATCAGGTGGTTTTCTAGCATGTTCGACTTCAACACATCCATTCACATGTTAGAATTCGTACTTTAATCGGGTCGGGATGGAGCGCAATACCCTGAGTCTTGTCTAATATGACTCAGGCTACGTGGAGTTATAAGTTATTCATGATTGTACACATGTTTAAGCTATACAGATGGCTATGACCATACCATGGGACTTTACATTTATGATGATCCTTCTATATCGGATGGCTACGACCATACCTTGGATCTTATATTCACAAATGATCCTTCTCATTTGGATGGCTGCACCCATACCATGGATCCTTTCATATAGTCCTTATCATCCAGATGGATGCATCCATACCATGGATTCATTTTTTGATATCAAATATGTATATGTATATGTGCCTTGATTTGCAGGTGTCCTAACAACGTTTGTCATCGTCCTTGAAAAATCTCGTAAAGCATCTTAGCCATCACTCCTCATTCTACCTTCATGCTTTAGGGGGCATTTGTTACACCTCCTGCACTTCCCCGTGACATACCCTGAAGTGCCCGAAAAATGACCATCATGGAGTGTACTCATTCATATATGCAGTTCAGATCCATCCTAAGACTTTGATTGGAAAATGCCTTGAGCTTCCCCTGAAGGAAATAACTCTAAAACCCTAGTTTGAGAATCATCGCCCGTATGAGACTAGAAACAACGATGATCACCTATTGTATTGTACTTGACACAAGATGGCATCACTCTGTCCACTTGTATATGCACTATGATCCCAAAAAGGAAATTTTCCCAAAGAGGATGAGAAGCTTCGTGATCTAGAATCTTTCAGGGCATGGCGTTGGAGGTTGTTTGACATAGATGAGGTCGAATTCTCCAAACTTGGCCTCTTTGTATTATCCCTATGAGCTAACTCCTTGAGATAAGGTCATACTCCTATATTTGGAGAGATCCTAACTCCCTTTCCCAGCCTATATATTCATCCTCTCCCATTCCCAAATGGTTGGTCTACGTCTATTTGCACCTTGATGCTAAGATTGTGCCTATATGCTACTCATTTGGCTTGGAGAAGGAGTGCTTGGAGAGCTTAGGTTGGACTTGGATATTCATTTCAAGGGGAGCCTATCAATGTCAAGGCTTGGTTGTATGCTTCCCCTTATTTTATATTAATATACAACTACTGGTTCATTTTCCATTGATGTGTATGCTAATGTATCATCTATCTTAAAATTCCTTGACAAATTAAGTAGGATTCCTTTGAATATGTTTTTTGTATTTGCATGCCCTGTTGTGTCTTCATCTCTTGTGAAGTTTCATAAACACTATGAGTAGTAGGAATGAGCCTGCGATGCAAGTGATTTGAGATGTTCAACAAAGGATGACTTGATAGCATCAGAACGAGGTAGGCCATCTTCTTCGTCTCTATTTTCAATTGTAACCTAGGAAAGTGTCTGGTAGATTGTCACTAAGGTTGCTAGACCCACTCATTGGGTTAGAGGGATCATCTCTGTTTGTAGAGATAATTTACCTAGACAACACAAGGTCATGGAGGAGTATATGGACATTTTCACCTCCCTCATAGGGGTGCCTTTGCATTGTCAGGTCAAGCACTCCATCGATTTGACCCCAAGTGCGTTGTTTCCCAATGGAAATTCTATTGGCACTCCATTTTGAAGAATGATGAAATCAAGAGGTGGATTTAAGAGCTGCTATAGAAAGGTCACATCCGGCCGAGTTCATCGCCCCATGGGAGCCTAATCATGTTGGTATAGAAGAAGGATGGGACTTGGAGACTCTGTATTGACTATTGGGTGGTGAACAAGATCACTGTCTAGAATAGGTACCTAATCCCATGTATTGATAACCTTCTGGACCAACTCAAGGGGGAAAAGTATTTTAGCAAGATCGAATTGAAGTCCAGATATCACCTGGTACCAATCAAACCCTCAAATTTGTCGAAGACTTCCTTCAAAGCTAAGGAGGACCTTTTTGAATGGTTGGTTATGCCTTTCGGATTGACAAATGATCTTGAAACCTTCATGAGGCTGACGGATGACATCTTGTGGCCATTCACCAACTCATTTGTAGTGGTATACTTGGATGACATCCAGTTCTTCAACTAGAGTTGGGAAGAGCACCTCCACCACATTTGACAGGTTCTCCAAACACTGTGGCAAAACAAGTTGTGTGCCAATTTAGAGAAATGAACTTTTGGCATGACCCAGGTTCAATATCTGGGATAAATTATTGATGAATGGGGGGTGCATGTGGATCTAGACAAGATCCAAGTCATTTGGGATTAGCCAGCCCCAACCACTCTGACAGAGCTCCACAGCTTTTTGGGTTGTGCCAATTTCCACCGCAAGTTCGTGTTGGGGCTCTCTCATATAACTTGGCCCTTGGGTCAAGTCACCAAGGGAGGAGCGAAAGAAAAATCCTTTTGGTCTGAATCTCAACAAAAGGTGTTCGTTGAGTTGAAACATTGCCTCTTCTCTGCACCAGTGCTCACATTACTAAACTTGGAAAAACCATTTGAGATCGATACAAATGACTCTGATTACGCTATTGGGGAAGTCCTTACTCAATAGGGCCATCTACTAGCATATCACAGTGAGACACTTTTAGACACAGTCCAAAAGTATCCCACTTATGAAAAAGATATGTATTCCATTGTGTAGGCTTGCCGACAATGGAAGGATTACATTTTGGGGAAGGAAACAATCATCCACATAGACCATCGATCCTTGCAGTTCATATAGACACAAGGGAAGTTGCAGAATGATCACCATCAGAAGTGGTCCACATACCTACAACGGTTCCATTTGAATATCAAGTACAAGAAGGGAAACACCAATAATGTTGCAGACCACCTAAGGTGACCACCGATCATAGTGTTAACCACTGTGCTCAACTCTTGTGGGAACGAGACTTTTGATTGGCCACTTCTATACAAAAACGACCCAGAATTTGGCCACACATACCAGACGCTCTTAGAGAGTCAGCAAGTTCTAGATTTTCACCTCTAGGATGCCCTGTTATGCCACTTGGTTCACCTTTGTGTTCCTTCAAGCGAGCGTGCCAAGATGATTTGGGAAGCGCACTACAGTCAGGTTGTTGGGCATTTTGGGGTTGAGAAAATAGTGATGGTACTGTAGAAGTATTTCTATTGGCTGAATCTTCAACAAGATGTTGGGAAGTACATCAGATCCTCCACTGCCTGCACCATTGACAAATCGACCATCAAGAAGCAAGGCCTCTATACTCTGCTACCTACTCCTAGTCGACCTTGGGAATCCATCTCCATGGATTACACGTTGGGCCTTCCTTCTACTAAGAATGGCAACTGTTATTCCCCACAATGTCCTAGGCTGATGAGGAAATCGACGAAGGTAACCACAGACCAAGCTTACAGTTTGGTAGCTAGCCCTACCAAACCAGACAAGGCTCTCTCTACGGAATCACAACCAATAGATGACTCGATGATAAAGGATTTTAGGCTAGATAGCTACGATCAGGTAGGTTTTGAAATATTTAGGGTTTTGTTGCTAGATAAGGGAGAAAATCCAGGTATCTATGTTAGAGGGAGATAGGTCTAAGCTTTGAGAATTAGATTTGTAGAGATGTAATGGGGCAAGATAAGCACACATTTTAGCACTTTATGGTTGTCATTGTGTATATGGGATATAGGTAGGTTTTCTAAACGAGCATGAATCTCATGAATTCGTTTCTATCAGAAGAAAAATGAACAATAATGTGAAAGCTTCTCCAAAATAGAGCATTACATGAATGCATTATGTTTATTATCTTAGGAAACAAGCACATGAAACATGGAAATGGAAATGAAAGATACAATACATTTAAACTTATGATCATAGAAGAAAAAACACTGCTAAAACAAATACCACAGGAATCCCACAACAATAGCCACAAACTCTATCTTTTGATTTCCAAAAATGTCAAATATAGGCTACAATGGATTTCTCCTCAAATGTCCAACCCCTTTTTATAGCACCATTTACCACTCTTGGTAGAACTGATGCTATGTTTATGGCCTAGGGAAACCCTTCCTTCCAGACTTGGTCCAAAATCTTAAAAACAGTGTTTTATTCCCTATACGCTAGTTTTCCTTGTGATAAAAGCATGTACACGTGGGTCAACATATGCCCAACCCGCGTACTTATGTTAAAACACTTAAAAAAATTAAATTTCCTTAATTTCGGGCGGAGTTCACGGGTTTTACCTGTTACTCACCTCCTATTGCTCTTGGCCCAATTGTTTCCCAACTGAAAAAACTAATTTGGAGAGGTATAAATAAACCTCCATGGGAAAGCCTTAAGGGGAGAAAGGATGAGTTATTGATAATATAGTGAGATTATCCCTGATCAAGTCTGAAGAATCCCTATGCCTCGTGCACTCCCCAAAGCTTTAGGAAACCCTTGTTTCCTTAATTATAGATATCCCCCATCTTGCTTGAGATATCCTTGTGTTGGTGATGGACGAAGATTGCTGAAGGCTGGGAAAGGACAGATCCACATGATGGTTTCGCTGGGAGCTGAAGAAAGACTCAGGTCGTATTTCTCCACCTTATCTATAGCTTACTTCAATAAAAGGGAATGTTGTTCTGTTTCTGACATGAAATGTGTTTATGCATCAATGTTGTGTTGCAATTCATTTATGAATCTTTATTGATGTATAATTAGTCATTCATTTATATGATTTAAATTTAACATCATGTATATCCTTTATGTTTCTACTGTCGTGTATGTTCTATTTTGAATAATTTTCAGGTTTCAAGAACATTGGGAGAATTTGAGGGTTTGCACCATGCGGGATCTACCAAAATGAAGGACATCGGGTAAGAACACTCCTATGCGATTTAGTAGAATAAGGATGTTTAATGATTGTTTGAGAATTTCTTGCTGAGGTTTTCCCTCTCCTCTATTGGGGTTCTCAACCCAAAGCCCTAGGGTGGTTTCACCCATAACACCCTTGGAAAATGATTCCCTTCCATATTATATAGGAAAATACAACATATGACATCTCATCAGGTCGAAAATTATATTCAAGGCTCATCATCACTGGCTTTGATGAGTCCTCTCCTAAAACTAGGATAGTTGAGACAGTTTCCATAATTTAGGCTAAAGTTTAGGAGAGCATATGTCCTCATTATTTACAATTTTCCTCATAAAGTGAGGCAAAAACCAACTAAGAAACCTAAAGTAACATTAATAGATCAGAAAATCTTGAATTTTCCATCATTTAGTACTCAAGAGGTTACCAGACTAGATGGGTTGCACAAGAACCAGAAGCGTCGTGCCAATCAGCAAAAAGGTCGCACCAGCCTGCACCAAAACAGGAAATTGTGCAGAAGGGTCACGCTTGTTTGAAGCCATTTTAAGGTATCTTTCCCAAGTCAAAATGGAAATATGAAAGAACGTTAAACTAGAATTTCCTGTCTAGTCTCTATATCATCTTGAATTTTGGAAAATGACCCATGGAAAGGCCTCCGAAAATGAATTCTCCCAACCTTACTCAGAAGCGCCGAGCCACTCTAGATTTAGTGGTAGAGACATGAAAAGGGTGAGGTTTTTGAGTTTCTGATCAAAATGGGAATCCTTCATGAAAAAAATAGGATTCGATTTGGCATGTACTCATAATAATTCATCCATCCATGTAGAAAAAACCTCATTTGGATGTCCAGGGAAAAAGGGTCGTGCCTCAACGTGGCGCTTCTGTGTGCCTTTTCTTGCAAAATTTCAAAAAATTTCAAATTTCTCCAAACTTTCAAAATTTGTTCCTTGGCTGTTATGGAAGATAGTCTAAACATTATTGGATGTTTTAGTCACCAATTTCACTCTTTTACCCCTTTTTTCTGATAACCTTTGCTTGTCCTGGACCTCTTTCAGTTTTGCTTTCAGTTTCTTGATTTTGATTTGTGTAATCTGATTCCTTGTTTGATAGTGATGGGCCATGTGCCTCAACACCTGATTGTCCCTGTTAGCTCTTTCAAGATGATTCTCCATATGGTAATTTACTTTTCTGAGCCAATATTCCCCATCTTCATTGATCTCCATAGCTATTCTGTCTTCAAGACTCAAATCCTCATTTAGCAGGTTTTGGTCTTTTCCCTTATGCAATTTTCCTTTTAGACCCTTTGTCCTAGGCCTCTTCCTCCTAACCTACCTCTCTTGTTCATATTTCTCATAATGCCCCAACACCACTTTACCTTTGGACTCTTGCATACTTGTTTTAAGCAAATCTTTTTCTAGAAGTAACTGCTTTGCCTTCAGCTGCTCATTTTCTTGCTCAAGTAAGGAAATGATGAATTTGGCTCTTGCCACATTGTCCAAAAGCTACATGATCTAAGAATCATTCTCTCTGATAACTAGTGTCAGGTTTTGATGATCATCTTGGGACTTCAATTCCACTATTTGTATGTCATGATGGATAGCCTCCTTATCTTGCAAATGTGATCATTGTTGTGCTGATGTAGAAGGCTTGGCCCCTTCCACAATATGTGGAGAAAACAAAAGATTGTTCCCTCTTTGATATGGCTTGGTTACCTTAGGTCTAAGTGCCTATGAAACCTTTTTCCGTTTGCTTGTTGAACCATTCTTCATTGACCTTGTGAACCTAGACCCTGATGATGTTGTTTTGCTAGGATAAACAATGGGACTAATGAAAGGAGCAATCTTTAATTTATCCAAAAAGGTTTCCCAACTGATTTGCTTGACTGAAAGTTGATGCATAACCATAATCTTGATCAGGTTATGGCGAAACAAATTTGTGATATGAGGTTGTCCCCTGGTGTGAATTTTTTTAGTCATTTTCACCACACTCTTAGACAGAAAGCTGCACAATTTAAGTGTTCTTGTAGAGGTGAAGTGCATAAGTAACCTAACATGATACCTGTATAATCTAAAGAATCTTCCTTCACATGTAAAATACTTCATAATAAGCTTCATTAGAGGGGCATACTTGTTAAGAAGATGTCTAAAAGGAAAACATGCTCAGAAGTCTCTCTTACGTTAGGTTTAGGAACATCTTATAATCATCAAGGGATAGCTCCATGCATTTGAACCAGGTGTCACCATGATTTGGAATAACTGTGGCTGAAGAAATAATACCTGCTGAGACACTGAACTTAATACTTGCTATGACAACTTTATCTATACTGAAATTTTGGGCAAAGATGCTTGTCAAAGGGACATGGGAACCAAACTCTGCAACCTGCTCACAAAAGATAATAAAACAAAAATTTCTAAAACATTTCTAGGAAAATGGAGAAGCATTGATTTCTTGGTTGGATCGATCAAACCTTGAATGATTTCCTCCCTTGTGCACTTTCTTTTCACTCCCTTGTTCACTCTCCATTAAATTTTTTGAATGGTAAAACACTAGCCAGATGATGTTGATAAAACTAAAGTGGAAGTTTTCTCAAGGTGAAAATGTAGTGGGAGGTTAAGGTTTGATGAAATCAATGGAAAATGAGTGGTGGAATGGTAGGAGATTTTAAATTTAGGGTTTTCCGGATGATAGATGATAGTGGTAAATCAGTAGAAGCTAGGTTTTATTCACCAAGAATTTGCTAAATAAAACCCTGAGAAATAATCAATTGACATTGAGAAAAATATTTGAAAGGATGGTGTAGATGCCCAGTTACTGTTTGCAGAACCTTTAAGAGTCCTTGAATGATATTTTGAGGTTTGAAGAAGTCAAAAATCCACTTAAAAACAAGACGAAACCCCTGTGGGTCGATCTTGCTCAGAAAGGTCACACTTCCTTAAAAGAGTCACACTTTTGCACAGAAGGGTCGCACTCCACTTCAGAAGGGTCACATTTCTATTAAAAGGGTCGTGTTTGCACAGAAGGGTCGCGCTCTATTTCAGAAGGGTTGAATTTCTGTCAAAAGGGTTGTGTTGCACCACAGAAAAGTCCCAAATTACTCAAAAGGGTCACACTTTTGCATAGAAGGGTCACATTTACTCAAAAGGGTCGCATTTCACTTAGAATACAACAAAACCCTCAATTTTCACCAAGTTTTCCTCCTGCACGATAATAACTGAGATATGCTTGGAATTTTGAAAGTGCAAATGAGTTAAAAAACAACTCCTCTTACCCTTTTAAACTTAAATTGGGACCCTTGACACTTTATGATCTCTAATATTTGAAACTTGGTCACTTTATGGCCTTTTTTGAGACATTGAACCTTTTTGGAACTCTGAATTGTAGCCTTTGAAACTTAGAACTTTGAAGTAGTTATTACATATGAAAACATAAAATTACACTTGATATCAAATTTATTAAAGAAACTTGCTTATTACCACTCCTCCTTTGCAGGATTTTTATGCATGAAATGAGAGTTTGGTGATTGTGAAACCCTAATTACCTAATGGAAGTACTGAGCTGAATGAAGACCATGGTGACATGACTGAAGTGATAATGATTATATGTTCAATGATAGCACATCCAACTGAGTGATGGTAGTGACCGAACATGGAAATATTGAAGGAGTGGAAATAATCCTAGACACACTAACCAGTGACCAAAGTTTTTGAATGGAAGACCTAGTGAAATGAAAAAAACTTGACCTTAAACCCTAATGGACATTTTGAAAGAGAAGATTTGATCACTAGTGGAAGGAAAAACTGACTAACAATAACGTTGGCTGCAGTTGGGGATGGCAGCTCCATAGGAGGTGTCAAGAACATTGTAGACCTAGTAGCATTCTTCATTGGGCATGGAGTCAAAATGCAAAACCTAATTTGAATCTAAAAACTATTACAAACAATAAACAAAGAGAACAAAAACTTTAAACCATCAGCCGATCAAGACGTCTTATGGCCTTCTCCTTGGGCTTCAAACTCCTAAGATAGCCAATACAAACTCTGACATAAAATGTAAACTGATATATACAATGATCATGAAAATTTCCAGAAATGTTTCAGATGTAGTAGTGCTTGAGAAGCCTACCATTGATTTCTCCTCCCGAATAACTTTGGCCATCCATCTCTTCAATCACATAAGCATTCTCCCCCCTGAAGGATGAGATTCTATAGGGTCCCTTCCATAGGTTTTCAAATTTTACATGTTTTCCCTTCACTTCGTTCCGTGCATCCCAACAAAGAACCACATCACCAATGTTGAAGTTGTCTTCTTTGGTCTTGGGGTCATAAATATGTTTAATCCTTCCCTGAAGTTAGGAAGTAATCTAAAGTACTTCTTCTCTAGTTTTCTATAAATGGATCATTTGACTTATCCTCTGCTGCACATCATTCAGTTCTCTACTCACTTCCTACAAAAGTTTCATGACGGGAACAACAAGGGATGAAGGAAAAACATTATCAAGCTTGTACACCAAATAAAAAGGAGACATGTCTAAGGATTGTTTAGTACTGAATCTGTTTGCCCATAAATCATTAATGAGATTTTTGTGCCAATTCTTTTTATTGACCTCGAGAACTTTATTAATGATGTTAATGAGAGATTTATTAGAGGATTCAACCAGCCCATTCCCTTGTGGGTAATAAGCAGTAGAATGCCCCAACGTAATATGATTCTTTTCATGGAACTTAACCATCTTCTTGGACTTGAAAGTAGTAGCATTGTAAGTGATTATTTTATGCAGCAAGCCAAATCTAGACAAGACATTAATTTCAATAAACTGAATGACAACAAAATCAGTAGCTTGCCTAGTTGGAATTGCTTCAATCCATTTCATAAAGTATCCCGTGGTTGTCGGGATCCACCCGTGTTGTGCAGATGACGGAGGATGTATTTCTCAAACAAAATAAAAAACCCATTGTTGAAATGGAGTCGAGACCGAAACTAGTTGAAAAGCCAATGGAAAAAGTTTTCTTTTCCCTCGAAAAATATGGCACTCATGGTAGCTCATTACTATTCTATACACATCTGCAAAAAGATTAGGCCAATAAAACCCAACCCTCAAGATTTTTTTGGTTGTGGTTTTCCAAAAGAGGTGGCCACCACAATCTCCTTTGTGGAAATCAGTCATCACATCCTTAGATTCATTTTCAACAAGACAGTTCAACAATACACCACCCAGATCTTTCCAAAACAAAACACCATCAAGAACACAATATTTTGAAGCATTCAATTTTAATGATCTACTTTTACCTTTGGGAAATTCCAACAGTGGATTTAAATGTTGTAGTACATAAACTATGTCAGAATCCCTTGGAGATGAAGTGAACATATCTGACACTTGTACCTATGAATATTCTACATCTTCTTCGGAAAGGGCAGTGATCAGATTGATATCTAACATATGCAAACTAGATTCAACGATGAGTTTGGCAAAACCCTATCCCTTAATGAGCTTTGTTGGGTTTATTTTTAGATCATATTCTAACATTGCTGCTATCCATTTTCCTCTCCGACCTTCTCAATCAGTCTGCGTAAGGACTTCCTTTACTACTGTTGTTGGAACATAAGCTATAGTACGAGAATGTAGAATATATACTCTGAAGTCTTTAAGCGATTTTACCAAAGCCAAAGCCTGTTTCTCAATAATGTTGTATTTTAGTGCTACAACCCTTATTGATCAACTGCAAAATGCTATCGGTTGTTCATTTTTCTGAACCTTCTTTTGCATCAAGACTGTTGCTAAAGTATGTTCTGAGGTGAATGAAAATATGATAAAATATAAAGTATAGTCGGGACTGATTAAAGTAGGAGCAGTAGATAATGAAAATTTGACTGTATTGAAAGACTTTTTGGCATTTTCAGACCATCTTACCTCACTGTCATTTTCAGCATGTTTGTCATCTCTCTCAAATGCTCAACAAGGTTGGGGATGAATCTACTTAAAAGGTTAATTTTCCCATTGAATGACTGAATTTATTTCTTGTTCCTTGGAAAATCTAACTATTGAATAGCTTCAACTTTTGTGGGGTCAATCTGGATGCCATCCTTGGAAATGATGTGGCCCAGTAGCTTACCTTCCTCCATGGCAAAAAGGATCTTTTTAGGATTCATCGAAATGCCAATTTTTTTGCATCTTTGAAAGACAATTCTTAGATGATGTAAATGTTCATTATCAGATTTAGAAAAAACCATGAGATAATCTAAGTAAATGACTAGAAAAACATCCTTTTCCTTGGTGAAAGCAATGTCCATGGCCCGCTGGAATGTTGCTCCTGCATTCTTTAATCCAAATGACATTTTGGCATACACAAATGTACCAATGGTGTTGTGAAGGTTGTTTTCAGCTAATCATCCTTTTGCACTAAAATATGATTCTAGCCTGAGTATCCATCAAGAAATTACATTCTGGAAGATCCAACTACCCTTTGCAGGATGTGGTCCATATTTGGCAGGGGATAGTTGTCCTTTAAGGACACTTTGTTCAAATTTCTGAAATCAATACAAAGGCGAATTTCCTCGACCTTCTTTCTTATCGGTATGATATTTGACATCCATTCAGAAAATCAAATAGGAACTATAATACTATATTTGTAAAGCCTATTTACCTCTTTTTAGATGGATGGATGAAACTTAGGATGAATCCTCCTTAGCTTATGGTGAAATGGATTTTGATCAGGCTTGACTGGTATAGTGTGTTGAATGATGTTTTTATCATACTCCTTCAAATATGAATAGTCCCAAGAAAATACATCAAAAAATTCTGTCAACAAAGCAATATACTTACTTTGGATCTTAGGAGACAGAGACCTTGATAATTTGACCATCTTGGGCTTATCTGCTGTGCCAATGTTTACATCCTCAAAACCTTTTTCTGTAGGGGCCATGGTGGGCTTTCTAGCAACATCATCTTGATCAAATAAATCTTCCAAGGGTACAAGACCTCATGGAATGTTATTGTTCTTCAAATCCCAACCTTTGTTGCTTCAATTTCCTGATCATCTTCATCGCATGTATCATCAATATGGGAATTCAAAAATTCATCCTTCATCTACAAAAAGTTGTTGATCTGTTTGTCGTAACAAAACACCTGCCAATATCTTAGATTTTCAGGGACAACTGGGTGATGATTGACATGAAATGAATACTTCTTACCTGAACGGGTAGGAATCTTAACCATACTTGCTGTAGTAGTAAGAGGATCAACCATCATATTGTGAGTTCTAGGGATCAAAGATAAAGTATACTCTGAAAAGGTCTTGAGAATGTCAAGGACAACATTTCTGTAAGCTCTCATCCTTGGATGTTGGCCTGATACTCCCCTTTTACTTGTTTAATTATTAACTCAGAGTCTCCATAAACTGAAATTATCTTCGCTCCCAGTTTTTTTATAATTTTAAAGCCAACAATCAGTGCTTCGTACTCCACCTCATTATTCAAACAATCAAAAGCCAATTTATAATAACTTAATCTTACATTTCGAGGAATTTTACATGACTGATGTAAGGGGCTGTGAAGCCACATGCCGATGCCAACTCCTTCATTCCCTAATGCAGTATCAAACTCCATGGTCCAAAGACCTTCTTCCTAGTCGAGAAATAGAATTTTAGAGGATTGATCTTTCTGATTTTCTGAAGGATGACTTACTCTCTCAACAATCTGAGTTTCTAGCACTGATTCAACAATCCCTTTAGATAAAATTTCATGTTGCAAACTTTTAGTATCATTTTCCTATTTTTCTGCAATCAAATATTCATGTATGCTACTTATGACATTTGAAACTTCTGAAATATGAACAATTTGACTATCATCATCAACTGAATTCAAATCACTATACAAAATGAAAGACTCTAGATCGGTATGTACAACATGGATAGGGTGATTATTTGGTCTTTCTTTCCCACTAATCATGAATTTCATCTTCTTCTTCCAGTATAGCTTTCTGAGTTTCCAAAATACCGATATAGTAGCATATGAAAAATCAAGTTGCAAGGCTCTTTTTAGTTCCCCCACAAGACCATGAAAGCAACATGCCAAACCGTGGAGGTATATCAGAGACCACTACATCCATCAATACATTTTTGGCCAGGATTTGATCGAGGGAAACTACTATATCTTTGATAAGGCCAAGGAATTTGACTCTCCCCGAATCAAAGGAATACAAATCATGGTAAGGTCAAGTAATATCTAATCCTAGTTTGTCCATAATATATTTTGGCATCAAGTTATGTGAGGCACCAGAATCTAACATGGCATTATGGAGTATAAACTAATGGAGTTTCAAACTAAGATAGAAGGGAAGAACTTCATTATCCTGTTGGCATTATGATATAGATGTTGTCCTTGATGGCAACTCACTTAGAGGTATGATACAGGTGATGGCAACTTAATCAGATGACAGATCTAGTGCAGTAGGTCAAAAGAAAGGTATACGTAGGTTAGGCTTGATGAAAGTGCGTATACACGCGGGTGAGAAAAGAAAAAGGTGCGTATACGTACACATGCAAGTTCACAGAAGTAAAGGCACGTACATGTTGGAAAACTAAGTTTTGGTTCGTGGTATTTGGTCCATGGTATTGGTCCGTGGTATTTGGTCCGAAGTGTTGACCCCAGGTATTGGGTCCAAGGTATTGGTTCAACATGGTTTTGGGCCATGGTATTGAGAGAAGCCTAAAACTATATAAGGAGAAGATCATTAGGCCAAGGGGTGAGGTGAGAAGGTGATGAATATCTGATGAAGTGTGAGATCTAGTATACTGGTTATGGGTTTGTGATGCTTAGCTTGATCTGAATCAAGGATGCACCTATGCGGATGATGATGGATGATGGATCAGGATCTATGCAAATGATGATGGATGATGGATCAGGATATTAAGGCTTGGAATTTTTATGATTATATGGTTTGATTATGGATAGACTAGATCTGAATTATTGATGCATGTTTATTCTATAAATGTTATGTTCTGATGTCTAAAATAGCTGCAAAGTTATAAGTTAGAATTTGTAGATCTGTACGTGGGTTGTCTTTGGTGAAAGCGCGTATACACACAGGTTGGGTTCATCTGAGTAGCGTATACAGTATGAAGTATGATATTTGAAGTTGTAGAGTTATGTTGCCTATTCTGTGTTATGGTGATTGTGTTGTTGACAGGGTTTCAGTATTGGGTGATTCAGAGATTGATGATGCAGGTATAGTTGATGATTGTATTGCAATGGTGATTGTTTTATGGATCCAGTATGAAAATGTATGAAACATGGTCCCTGGAAGATCACAGAGTTCAGTAAGCTGGCGCCTATGTACTGGTAAACATATCAGCCAGTACAAGAGCCAGGGGGTTGTAGCTCCCTTCCAGGAGCAGCTGGAAAACAAGTGAAGGTTGGAGCCTTCAGTAGGCCGGCGCCTATGTACTAGTAAATCGATCGGATAGTACAAGAGCTAAGAAGGTTGTAGCCTTCTGTAGGTAGAAGCCTACGTACTGGTATAAGACTGCACCAGTACTATTGTAAAAAGAAGTTTCTTATTAAAAGAAGATAGAGACGAATTGTAGCAGGTGGTTTTCACCCACATTGGGTTTCCACCTTATATCATGGTGTTCATGTGTGCTCCTTATGTGTGATGATCTATTCTATTTTACTTCACATGCTTACTGTTCATGTGGTTAATGAAGTTCTGATGCACTAACTAAAGATCAACATTTAATGGATTAACTGAATCATAAGTATTCTGGATATACGCTAGTTGCATTAGACACAGTTGCATATACACGTGGGTTCACTTAAATGAAGTAGCGTATATGTATCTAATTATGGAGATGAAATTTTTTTATTGATTTTATAATACTGATTCACCCCCCCCCTCTCTCAGTATTATTTCCAACATATCCTCAGAACTTCCCTCTACAGTTGGACCAAATAAAATTGTAGGCTCATCATTGGAAACATTGAAAACATCTCACATTTGATCTACTTTCAACATCTTAGCAATCTGGAATTTGTAATTTTCATCATGAACTAGTTCAGTTAGAGGAATTGAAACCTTCAATTTGTAGATTTCATTCTCTAAGCTAAACAGATTGGATTTTTTGTCTACCTCTTTTGCTGTAGTGTCCTTCCTTTCAGGCTGTCCTTTGTCTTGAGATTCCTTTTTTTGACTTTTAGTTTGAACCTCCTTGTCCTTCCTCGCATTGCTAGTAGAAGCTTCATTGGTTTTATCTCGACTTAGAATGACAATTTCTTTTTCTCTGTTTTGATTTGTAGGAGCTTCTTCTTTATCGATGTATCTTTCTGAACATTCTTCCTTTTTGATGTAATGTGAGGGGGACATTTCTTCTCTTCAAGCTGTATTGGTTCTACAAATGATTGAGGGCATTCTGATATCCCCTTTGATACTCTCCAATCTGCATTACCCATGAATCATCATTGGAAGTTGATTCATCTACTTCAAAGAAATGATTAGCCTTGACAATTTCTTCTTCATAATCTTCTAGGCCTTGTGTCTAGTTTTGCTAAAATGGTGTTTTGATCTGTCCTTGAGGATCCTGATTTTTGTGTTCTTTCTGCTTATTTCAGAAATGTGATTGCTGCTGGCCCTTGTACTTTGGATTCCTTATCGAAGGCTCCTCTTGTCTATCAACAATAGTCATTCTGTCCATCATCCTTTCCATTGTTTTAATTAGAGTGTCAAGCTTTACCTCAGAAGAAAAAGAAGACTCTTCCTTAATAGTAACTTTCTTCTCAGGTTTCTCTGATTTGATTTTGGACTTTTTGATAAGAAAATTGGCTTCCACACTTATAGCATTGCACTACATCTCTTCCAAGGTTGTAGGATCTCTATCCCTGCACTGATATGCCATGTCTGGATTGAAAGCATCATGATAGTGGACGAGGGCTAAACCAAGGGGAGGTTTGATGTCATTAGGAATGGAATTATAAACCAACTCGAACTGTGTTGTAAACTCCTGCACTGAATCATTTGGGTCTCTTTTCATAACATTGTACTCAGCCAAAATCTGTAATGGATTTGTCTTCTCCTGCCATCGAGCCAAGAATAACTTTATCCATAGTTGGGAACTATTGATGGAATTTGCTGCCAAACTGTGAAATCATTTCTTCACATCTTTCGAAAAACTCTGAGCTATGATTCTCATCTTTGCATCCTACTCATCAACTTCTTCAAGGTTAATAAAATCTATCAGTTTGTCAACATGTTGCTGAGTTGTAATCTCTAATGTTCCATCAAACAGAGGGAGTCTTTAACCATAGTTCTGAGGTAGAGCAACAAGTTGACCAGGTAATAGTAAAGTAGAAAACACAACCATGACTACTGGAGGAGGAAGAAAATGTACTACAATGGGTTGTGTAGGTGTTATACAATAATTTGTCACTCTCCTATCACTCCCCGTTCCTAATCCTGGAGAACCTTAGCAGTGACTAATATGTTATACTTTCACCATAAAACCTATGCTCTTGCATCCCTTGAAGTTTGAAGACAGTAGTCCCCACTCCCTTCAGAACATTTCTAGAGAATCCTTCTTAAAACCTAGTTTTTAAGATCAACGCTCTTTCCCAGTGTCTCACCCGCGTCGATGGTAGAGATTTACACTGTGACCCATGCCGATCAGTGCTATTGTTAGCCCAATACCCTTGCTAGTCTACTTCTGGACTGTTTTTATAAGAGGAAACATAGTTTCACGTCTAGAAACTTCTAGCAGCGATGTGTTGGATGTTTGTTTGGTTGGATAAGTGCCGAGAACTCCATATAAGGTTCTTTCCCCCTTAAAAGTGGACCTTCCCAAGGAGATAAGACCTTCTTCCCCCTTGAGTGGATCTCAGTCTTATCCTCCTCTCCCTATATAAACCACTTCCTCTTACCCTTTTTCATTACAATACAACACATAGTGAAAGTGGTGGAGAGATAGAACTAGCTGCAAAATTATGAAATCTTTAGCTTTTGATAGAAGAAGATTAGTCTTAGATATCAAAAGACTAGTCTTTGGTAGCTAAAGCACGAGGAGAGAGAGTTAGAGCTTGGAAGCCATTTCATGTCAAGCTAGAGGAGCAAAAGAGCGTTGAAAAGGTGTGTAGTGGGACTTGGATACTACAAAGGAAATCTCCAACATCAAGGCTTCGGTTGTATTTCTCTTTGAAGTTTATTTTAATACAACTAATGGTTTATTTCCTATATTAGGTGTAATTTTACATTTGATTGCTTAGAACTCCGTGACCTTTTAGGCAGATTGGATATGATTTTATGCTATCACGTTTGTTGTTGTTTCTTGTATGTTTGTTTCAGGTACTTGAACGAAAGGAATGAAAGGAAGCTAGAGCAAGGAAGCAAGATCACCATCAAGTGGATTAGCATTATAAGAGGTAGGCCCTCTTAGTTGATTCTAATATAAGGAAATTTACATTAGATTGTTTTTTTTGTGGCTAGACCCACTCTCTTAGGCTAGACGGATCGTCTCTGTCCATAGAGAGGATATTCCTATGCCACAAATTGGTGACTCCACTGGGGAAATACATCGCCTTTTCATCACTCTAGTTTTTCTACTTGTGTGCCTAGTTTGTTTATTTATGGTCTTTTGGATTTGTATTGACTTGTTTGAAGGCATACAGACACTAGCCCACCCTTAGATATGTCAAGTCTGGCCCTGTGTGAAGTTCTTTTTTATTTTTTCTTTGAATCCATCGATCAACTCAACAAAATAGTTGCACTGATCCCTGATCAGTGCTAGTTTCAGTCAAACAGTCACGCTGATCAATGCTAGTTTTAGCATAATAGTCACATCAGACCCCTTTTCAGTGCTAGTTTTAGCCAAAAAATCATGCCGATTTATGAGTTAAGAAAAATTAGAGTTTCTCCCATTCTAGTGCCAATGTGTCTTGACCCTCAGACTCTCTTCTTCTGCCTAGAAGTGACTAGGATGATTTTTTTTGTTGGGTTTGATTGATTGATTAGCTTGAAGTTTCATTGCTTGATTTTTTTAGTTTTTTGGATGGTTTCTATGACCCTAGGGCATCTAGGTCAATTACCGTTCACTTCTTTGTTTACTCATTGTGTCAAGTTTCTGAGTTGCTTCTTCATTTAATCCATCTTTCAGTCACAACATCTTCATTGATTCATTTTAATTTGAATGAGCGAAAGAGTCTCGTTTGTTCTCTTATTTTTGGTGTCTCTTTTCTCCTTCCGAGCATAGATTACATTGCTTGGTTTGTCGACTGAAGAATTTATGTGTTTGGTTTGTTCGATTCAGGGAAGAAGTTGCTTTTAGTTTCATTTATCATGCTTTGGATTTGATCGATGCTTGTTTGTTCGGAATTGTGAAAATTTTCATTAAAGTGCTTTATGTGAAAGATTCATTTTGCATTTTATGAAAAGAAGAACATCATTCTAGTTTACTTAGGCGAAAATATTGCATTAGTAGCATTATTGAGAAGCTAGAATTGCATCAACATAGGCATGAGAAATGAAATAATTTTTTTTTTGTTGTTAAAGGAAGATTAGGTACATTTAGGACATGTATTAGTAAAAGTTTTCATTTGTTGGTTGTTGCGTTGATTGTGTGTTCTCTATCCCTCAATTAATGTAAACTTTCATCGAAGACAAATATTTATTTTCTCATATAGTTGCGTATAGAAGTTTTCAGATGATAGTGGTAAGGCCTTGAAATTTAAACCTAATTCAAGATAAACCATTAAAATTTATTGAATTAGCCTAAGGAAGCATTGAAACTTAACACTCACATTTAGTGTTCTAGGCTAGAGACGTGTTCCAATGTATTTAAACCTAGCCACTATAGTTTGCAACGATCTTACATTAGACAACACTAGCATGGATTTGTGTTCCTCATACCTTCATGTATATAAAGGGAGACCCATATAGATTGAAATACTTTATCCATAGGAAGCTGAGTCTATCGCCTTGTAAATGTGATACACTGAACACAACATTCGGGGAGATTGCCTACTTGTAATTTTTGGTTCGCCGGGAGGTATTCAGCCGTTCACGGTTACCTGGTAATCCTTTATGCCTAGAGTACCATGAGTAGTCATTTTTGATATTTACTGACTCTTTAAATTTGAAAATATCATCAAGCACTTGTCCTTTTGGGCTCGTTAAATCTGAAAGCGACTATAGTCACCTTTCATCCTTTTCTTGACTCTTAAAACATGAAAAGGCAAAGTTTCATTTCAGTGTCTTAAAATTAACTACCCACAAAATATTCCTGGTTATAGTTGTCTTCCTTAGTGATTCTTTAGGGTCGATTCCAATAGCAACATTTCCAGAGTTTACTAGTCAAGAATTCCCCTCTGATGGGAGTCCTCATCCTTTTCCTTCTTTTGGAAACGCTGACACTCCTTATATGGCAACGTTGTCTCTTCCTGGGTTAACTATTGGTTTACGTGTTTGGTAATTTTCGACTTTGGTGGTCTCGAGTGTCCCAAATTCTATCCAACCATCTCCTTCAACACCATGTTGATTCTAAGGTTGACCTCTCACCTTCTTCACCTATTTCTTCACCCTCCTCTTCTACTCCGCCCGGTGAAAGTTTGAAATCTAGTGACCAGGAGGCTAAGAAGAAGAAGAAGAAGATGAAGAAGAAGAAGTCAGATAAGCGAGAGGCAAACCATGTAGATATTTCTCCAAATACACTGCTCGTCGACAAATCTTCTGATCTTTTGCTGAAGGTAAAATTCCCTTGTAGGCTATGTAAGGGTGAGTATCTCCTTTGGCACTTTCCTTGTATTCCCAAAGTCTTAGAGGTATGGTCCCAAAATCTGGATCGACCATCCCCATCAACCTCTGGAGATCATGTCAATGCTTCACCCTCAGCTAGTGATGGTAAGAAGGGAAAAATTAAATTCCCCTATAGGTTATGTGAAGGAGAGCATATTCTTCACCTTTTTCGTGTTATGGATAAAGCTTCCAAAGTTTTGGAAAACATTACAGCTCCTCAACCCCAACTTCCTGTTGGTTATTAGAATATTTCTTCTAACCCTCTCCTAGTTGGTAAAGAGATTGACATGGATTCATGTTAGGTCCCTATAATACTAGTGATTACCCCATTACTATTGTAGTTGTATCCCTTGTTAATATTTTTGGGCCCCTATTGTCCCCATATTGTTATCACTGTGCCCCATAGAATCTCTCTATTGTTATTTTTGTGCCTTTATATTATTATTTTTAGGTCGGCTTGGTTATATTGTGACTCCTTAGACTCCTATATATAGAAAGGAGGTTTTTTCATTTGAATCATCAAAGAATCATTCATTTGTGTAATGTAAAGGAGTTTTCCCCCTCGAAGAGGTTGAATTCTAAGGCATTGATCTATCTTTTCTATCTTTTTGTGAGCTGGTTTCATAACATTTGGTATCAGAGATTTGAATTCTAGGGTTTTGTTGCTCCAAACAGGTCATCGTGGCATTTGCGCTATAATGTTTTTTCTGCGACGTTTCGGACGCTAAAAAAAAAATCATTTGGGCCGAAATCGTTCTAAACCACAGGTCCCAATTTTAGAGCTTTTCGTGCTATATTTGCAGAGATATGATATGAGGAAATTGGCATTTTTTCAGACTCCAAAATTACCTTCCAAGCAAGTGACCTGGGGAAAATAGTCATAACTTTTGTTTTGAGCATCAGATTGAAATTTCGTAAGAAGTTACAGAAAGAGGAAGGACTGTAGTTTCTTGTGCATATTTTTCAGATCCTAAGGTCGAAAAAGTGACACGTGGCACTTCATACAAGTTCGCTCTTCTGAAAAGGTATATAATCAGGTCAACTTGGGAGATTGTGCATAACCCTTTCTTGGAGAATCTAAATTCAATCAGACTATTGGCATTGGAAAGAGGATGCAGAGGGCTACCATAGTTCGCAATTTCAAAAATGGAAGATCTGAAATTATAGAGATACATCAGATGCAATATCGAGCTCCTACAAAGTGAAAAAAGGTGTGTAGATTTTTCTAAATTTTTGCTTAAGCTTGGTTTGAAAAATTATTTTGAAAGAATTCAAAGGGCATAGTAAAGAATTATTATCGGTAACTGATGCCCCAAGGAAAGAAAATTCAAACACCTAGTAATCAACCTAAAAGATCTAGTATGACTTATGAAGAAGAGGAAGAAATGCAACATGATATATCAAAATTACGAGACCAAGTGCAACAAATGTCACTCGCACAAAAAGTAACAGAATCTAAGATGGATGGTTTAAAGAAAGATGTAGAAGCTAAGATATATGGCATGGAAGCTAAGATGAATGACGTGGAAGCTAAGATGGACGATTTGAAGATAGATTTGAAGACAGGCATGGTAGATTTTAAAACAGATTTGACAAATTTTCTACAAGAAATATTTACTAATGGTGAAAGGGTAGTAAAGGAAACTCGTGATGAGAAAAAAATAAATGTTAATCATGATTTCATAGACTCTAATGTTGGATCTAAGAACCACCATATTCCAAAAATTGATATGAGGAAGTTTGATGGCAAGGATCCCGCAACATGGATACTACAGATGGAGCAATTTTTCGATCTCAATAATGTGCAAAACACACAAAAGGTACGTATTGCCACTTTATATTTGGAACCAAATCAGTTTGTATGGTATAAATGGATTTTCTCTCGTAAACAAATTGTCACTTGGGTGATTTTTACAGAAGAAATGACAGCACATTATGAGGATACAAAAAGCAACACTTTTTTTAGCCAACTGATAAGTCTCAAACAAAAGGGTTCAATGATGGATCACATTGAGGACTTCCAAAAATTGAACATAAGGGTAAAAGATGTTCCAGAGGAGCATAGGATTGATGTGTTCATAGGGACTTGAAAGAATAATATCCAACATGAGGTTTTCCTTTGGGAACTTGATTCATTGGAGAAGGCATTCAAGTTAGCAAGAAAAATGGAAAGCAAAATTATGGCAACCAGGAAGCCTACCACTCACAAATATAAAGATGGAAGTGTTGTTGCCCCTAGCCTTCCACAACCTATAAGGTTGACACCACAACAATTGGAAGAAAAAAGAGAAAAAGTGCTTTGTTACAGTTGTGATAGCAAATACACTAAAGGTCATAAGTGTGCTGAGAAGAAATTATTCTACATAGATTGTGAAGAGGAGGAAGAAAAGGAACAAGAAATGTCAAAAGAAGAGGATATGCTCCAGGAACAAGCCCTAGATAAATAAGTAATGAATCCAACCATATCTTGTAATGCATTGGTTGGAATTACTACTCCTCAAACTATCAAGATAGAAGGACATATCAAGAAGAAAAAGGTAATAGTGTTGATTGATTTAGGAAGTACCCATAATTTTATTCATTGTAAGATAGAAAAAGAATTGAATTGCTTCCTATTTCTAGCACCAGAGTTTCAAGTGATGGTTGCAAGTGGAGGAACGATAAATTTCTCTGGAAAGTGCCATAATATCAAGCTATCCATGGGAGAATATGTATTGAATAGCCCAATGCTTTCCATTCCAATGGGAGGTGTTGATGTTGTACTAGGAGTCCAATGGCTACAATCCTAGGGTACAATAGCTTTTAATTTTAAAGAACTTTTCATGAAATTTTCTATAGAAGGAAAGGAAGTTGAATTAAGGGGTATTGCAGGGAAACTGGGAAAGATAATCAGCTCTAACGGTATGACAAAGCTTCTAAAAAAGGAACAATGATGTGTAATTTCACAATTATGTTTGCTAGATGTTTCCACATTGAAATCATCTATTTCTCTAGATCTCCAAAAAGTCTTGGATGATCATTCCAAGCTATTTGAGACTCCCAAAGGTCTCCCACCTATTCGTGATCATGATCATGCTATTCATTTGATTCTAGGAAGTGTTCCTCCAAACATCAGGCCGTATAGATCTCCCTATGCCCAAAAGAGTGAAATTGAACGTATGGTTGCAGAAATGCTAGAGTCTGGTATAATTCAACCTAGTCAAAGTTCTTTCTCTGCTCCAGTAGTATTGGTGCACAAGAAGGATGGATCATGGCGCATGTTCCCGGATTATAGGGAGCTCAACAAGCTCACTATTAAAGATAAGTTTCCCATTCTTGTCATTGATAAATTACTGGATGAATTGCATGGATCAATTTACTTCACCAAGTTGGATCTTCGTTCAGGATATCATCAAATCAGAATGAAGACTGAAGGCATTCCGAAAACAACATTTATAACTCATGAGGGTCATTATGAATTTTTGGTCATGCCTTTTGGCCTTACCAATGCACCTTCTACATTTCAAGGTTTGATGAAATCCATTTTAAAACCCTTCCTTAGAAAATTTGTGTTAGTATTTTTTGATGATATACTAATCTACAACAAGTCTTGGAAGGATCATGTTGAACATGTTGACAAGGTGCTACAACTATTGGAGGAGAAACAATTATAATATAAAAGATCCAAATGTTTCTTTGGAGTACAAGAGGTGGAATATCTGGGTTATATTGTATCTCATGAAGGAGTTAAGGTAGACCCTAGCAAAATTAAAGCCATTTAGGAATGGAAAATCCCCACATCCATAAAGCATCTGCGAGGATTTCTAGGGTTGACAAGGTATTATCGCAAGTTTGTTAAGAATTATGGGAGAATAACAGCACCTCTAACAACATTATTGAAGAAAGATGCATTTTCATGGATTCCAGAAGCAACAAAGGCCTTCGAACATGTTAAAGAGGCAATGTGCCAGGCATCGGTCTTAGCTACACTGGACTTCACAAAAACCTTTATTGTGGAATGTGATGCTTCAGGAAATAGAATTGGTGCTGTTTTAATGCAAGATGAAAGACCCATTGCTTTTGAAATTCGTCCAATCAAGGGAAAGTTTTTACACAAAGCTATTTATGAGAAGGAAATGTTGGCAATACTACATGCACTTAAGAAATGGAGACCCTACCTAATGGGAAGACACTTCAAGGTAAAAATGGATCATGATAGCCTTAAATACTTTTTAGAACAAAGATTATCCTCTAAAGAGCAAAAAAAGTGGGTCACAAAGATGTTGGGTTATGACTTTGAAATCATCTACAAAAAAAGGAAGCAAAATGTGGTGGCAGATGCACTCTCAAGAAAGGATGAGGATGTGGAAGCATTGTTGTGCACCATTTCTATTATCCAACCAGATGGGATAAATGAAGCGAGGAATGGAAGAATGACGAAGAAGTGTGGGCACTTATTCGAAAGTTACAACAATATTCTAGTACATCTGATACATTTATCTGACAAAATGATTCGTTATGGTACAAAGATCGCTTATACCTCTGTAAGAATTCCCAACTCAAATAAAATATTCTTATGGAATTGCACACTTCTCCCTTAGGAGGGCACTCAGGATTTTTAAAAACTCACCACAAGGTTAAGAAGGAATTTTTTTGGGATGGCATTAAATTGGATATTCAAAAGTTTGTGGCGGAATGTTTGGTTTGCCAACAAAATAAAGTTGAAACAATTAAGACCTCGGGTCTAGTACAACCTTTATCCATTCCAAGGAAACATTGGGAGGAGGTTTCAATGAATTTTATCATAAGTTTACCCAAGTCTAAGGGAAAGAGTGTCATCATGGTGGTATTTGACAAACTTACCAAGTATGCACACTTTTGTGCATTATCACATCCATTTAAAGCCAGTACAGTTTCTACTGCATTTATGGAAACAATTCAAAAGCTACATGGAAACCCAAAGATTATTGTAAGTGACAAAGATCCCATTTTCACTGGAAATTTTTGGACATAATTATTTTCTTGTCTAGGTACTCAGTTAGCTCATAGCTCATCTTATCATCCTCAATCTGATGGGCAAACTGAGATAGTAAACAAATTTTTGGAAGGATATCTTCATTTCTTTATATCTGATAAATAGGAACAATGGGTCAAATGGTTGCCTCCTTCCATACAACAACAAAAATGACCCCATTTATGGCACTTTATGGATATCAACCACCATCCATTGCATCATATTTAAGAGAAAATTCTAAGGTTCAAGCAGTGGAACGTCACATCGAGCATCAACAACAAGTCCTCCAACTCTTAAAGGATAACCTCGTGTTGGCACAAAATAGAATGAAACAACAGGCAGATCAACATCGCAACAAAATAAGTTTTGATGTAGGTGATTGGGTATTCCTATGGCTACAACCATATAAACAAATGTCCCTCAAGCAAGATAAGAAGGATAATAAATTATCACCAAAGTATTATGGTTCGTACAAGGTGTTGCAAAAGATTGGTACTATGGCATACAAATTGGAGCTTCCTGTAGCTTCTCGAGTGCACCCAGTTTTCCATGTTTCATGTTTAAAGAAGGTTATAGGTGACAAGCTCCCAGTTCAAACAATATTGCCAGAACTTGACGAGGAAGGAAAAATTATATTGGTACCAGAAGCAGTCACAGAAACAAGAACTCGACAGCTACGGAATCGATCAATTTTGGAGTATCTAATCAAGTGGAAGAACTTATCCACTGAAGATTCCACATGGGAGGATGAGAATTTTATACAGAAGCATCCAGAACTACTCAAGCATTGAGGACAACACTTTTTTGAAGGAGAGGGGCATGTTAGGTCCCTATAATACTAGTGATTACCCCATTACTATTGTAGTTGTATCCCTTATTAATGTTGTTGTGCCCCTATTGTTCCCATATTGTTATTACTGTGACCCATAGAATCCCTCTATTGTTATTTTTGTGCCTTTATATTATTATTGTTAGGTTGGCTTGGTTATATTGTGACTCCTTAGACTCCTATATATAGAAAGGAGGTTTTGTCATTTGAATCATCAAAGAATCATTCATTTGTGTAATGTAAAGGAGGTTGCCCCCTTGAAGAGGCTGAATTCTAAGGTGTTGATCTATCTTTTCTATCTTTTTGTGAGCTGGTTTCATAACAATTCATCTCTTGCCCATCATGCTCTTCTTGGGCATGAATCTCTTGTGTTTGTTCTTGACCAACCGTTGGCCAAAAAGAGTGTTGACTTGGCTTTGCATTCAATTGTTCACTATGTTACCGAAGAGAGTAGTGATCATACTGCTCATGTTCTTCTCGTCTCCTCAGATTTTCATGAATTGAAGAGTGGCCCTCCCATCCCAGTTGTTTAGGAGAGTCCTTCTCCTATTCTTGTAAAGCATGGGGGCAATCCTATGATACCCCCACTAAGTAGTTCTGTTGTTTCTTTTTATTGGAGTCAATTGACTGCATTCCGCCTCCACTCTTGTGTGCCTTTCTAGATTATGGTACAAGCCTATAATATGGTAGTAAATGGCACTCTATTAGATGAAGGCTCGTTTGTTAACACTATGTATTCTACTACTTGGCAAGATTTTGGATCCTACAACTTGTGTCTATCACCCAAAATCTGTTAGCTTTCAACGGAGGAGCTAGTCAAACATTAGGGATCCTTATGAAGTTCCCTATTACTTTGGGAGGAAATACCATCTATATAGACATGATGGTAGTCCAAGGTCCCTTAGGCTTCGATCTTCTCCTTAGGCATGACTATGTTTATGTCATGGGAGCTCTTGTTTCTTTGCTCTTCTGTGTGGTTTGTTTTCTACATGAAGGGAGAATAGTGACCGTTGATCAATTATCATTTTTCGGTCACCAGATGGCTCCAATCCTACCATCATCCCCTATTGGTTCTCTTTCCAACCAATACCCTCCTCACCACATGTCAATTATGTGGCTACCCATTCCATCTCCACATCTGTGGATGATCACGCAGATGGCATGGTACATTATGTATTGGGGGCATTGGAACCTGATCTTTCATTTGTACCAGTTGACATGTGTTCCTCCCAGAGTGTAGTTCTCTCGTCCAATGAGGACCTCTTGGGGGCCATGTTCTCGTATGGTCCATGATCAACAATTATGAGGATAGTTATTTTTTTGTGTCAACCTCGTTAAAAAATGAAACATTGTGTGAGGATAGTTTTCTCCTGTATCAAACTCGTTAAAAAATGAAACATATTTTGAGGATAGTTCTTGGTCTTGTGTCAACCTCATTAAAAAATGAAACAAGGTGTCAGAACATGGTTCCTGGTCTTGTGTAAACCTCCTTAAAAACTAAAACAAGGAGTCATGAGCATAATTCCTGTTCTTGTGTCAACCTCGTTAAAAAATGAAACAAACTGTCAGAGCATGGTTCCTAGTCTTGTGTCAAGCTCCTTAAAAAATGAAACAAGGAGTCTTGAGGATAGTTATTTTACTGTGTCAACATCGTTAAAAAATGAAATAAATCCCTTTTTCAAATCGAGTATTTGATTAAGATCTCATCAAATTATAGTCAAGTCTTTCCTTGATCTTGAAAGTGAAACTTCATTCCATCCACCTTTTAGCAATCTGATGTCTACATCGGTGAATGAAATGAAGTTTGGGGGGCATGTTCCTTGGCTCTCATCATGTTGGGGGCATGCCATTTTTTCATCCAAGCATAGTTTTTCATTTCAAGCTTGTGTAAACATGAAACCGAATCGAAGCATAGTTCCCCATGGTTCAGGCTTGTATAAAAATGAACCCATCTCCATTTTAACCCTCGTGATTGCCATTTTTATCAGCCTCTCCTGTCAGATAAGCCTTGGTTTTTTCCCTATTCCATCGCCACCATCTCTTTGGCCAATCATTCGCTTTCACTTGGTTGTTTTACCCTTTCTTGAGGAACTATAGTGATGAGTTGTTTTACTAGCCAACCTCTTGACCTCTTAGTTTTTGAGTAGTTCCACCATACCTGGAACTAGTTGCTACCCTTTATACCACTCGTTCCTCCAGGACAAGTCACCTTTAAGCCCTTTTCTGACTTGTAAAAAATGAAAAGATTGGCTAGTATTTTTCCCTTTTAGACTCGTTAAAGAAAATAAAAGTAGGGAGTCATCATTGAGCTCTTTTCTAACTCTAAAAATATGAAAAGCTTGCCGAGCTCTTGTCATTTTGAACTCGTTAAAGGCTGAAAAACATTGTTTACCCAGTATATGTTTACCCCTTTTTTCGGGCTAGGATAAAACTATTTACAAAAAAGGTATACCTTAGTCAAACATGACTAGGAGGTTCTCTTGAATATTATTTTCTACCTTTTTGGGTTCGAGAGACAATTTTACGAAAAGGGACCCTTGGAAAGACATTCACTTTCACTTGGTTGTTTTACCCTTTCTTGAGGAACCACAATGATGAGTGGTTTTACTAGCCAGCCTCTTGACCTCTTAGTTTTTGAGTTGTTCCACCATAACGAAACCAATTTCTACCCTTTATACCACTCGTTGCTCCAGGACGAGTCACCTTTAAGCTCTTTTCTATCTCATAAAAAACAAAAAGATTGCCTAGTATTTTTCCCTTTTAGATTTGTTAAAGCGAATAAAAGCAGGGAGTCATCTTTGAGCTCTATTCTGACTCTCAAAATATGAAAATATTACCGAGATCTTGTCATTTTGAACTCATTAAAGGCTGCAAAACATTGTTTACCTAGTATACATTTACCCCCTTTTTCGGGCTGGGATAAAACTATTTACGGAAAAGGTATACCTTAGTCAAACATGACTAGAGGTTCTCTTGAATATTGTTTTCTACCTTTTCAGGTTTGAGAGACAATTTTAGGAAAAGGGACCCTTGGAGTTTTCTTTTCCATGTCTTTTTCAAACTATATAAACATGAAAAATATTTCAAGTTTCACCTTTGTCAGACTCGTTAAAATATTAAATGACATAGGACTTGTCATTATGACAAGACCAAGCTTATCCTTCCTAGGGCTCATTAAAATTTACTAGGTAGGATCCATCCGAAGCATGGGCTTATATTACAAGCATATGCTATCCCCTTCAAGCTTGTGTTTCAAAAATAACTGGGGTACTTGCCAGAAATGGTGGGGGAAAATTGGAAGTATTCATCAGTTGTATTCTTTACTTGAGGCAACATGTTGCTCTTGAACATTGACACTCATTTTTTGTTTGTGTCGGGTTTTGGGACATCCTCACTCTGTCTTTTCCTTCCTGAGTTTGGGTTATCCATTTTAACCTATCATCTGATCTCTGTCATGTCACCATCACCTTTGATCCTATGATGTAAAATGCTGCCAAACTCCAGAGTCGTGTCATCGACATGTTCAAGAGAAGTCTTCTTGCCTGTACATTGTCTGATCATCCCTCACATTCTTGGATTACTCTCATTCATTGTGTTTCCCATTTGGTGCTGATGATGAAGGATCCATTATGACCTTCCTTTGACGGATCACTTTCTGTCAACTTTAGCTCATTATCCAAGAAGTTGATCTAGAAACTCCTTTCTAGTACCTTAGAGCTTGCATGCCTCAATGGCAAGTTCTTCGCACTTGACGACAAGTTCTCATCATTGGCCCTCGATTGAGTGCTTTCACAGGTGTTCGAATTTAGTTCCTTATTCACACTTCATGAATTTTACTGATAGTACCTTGAGATCCATTGACATTATGGGTGGTTTCTCTTGTGATTGTTAACGGTTGACATCATTGGCCGGTAATCATGTGATTTTCTAGCATGTTTTCCTTTAGCATGTCTATTCACATGTTAGAATTTGTACTTTTATCGGGCCGTGTTGGAGCGCAAGACCCTGGGCTTAGATCACAAAAGTCCAGGTTGTGAGGTGTAATGATTCATTCATGATTATATACATGATTCTTTAGACGGATGGCTGCGACCATGTTGTGGGTATCATTTTGATCCCACTTAGTTGAATGGTTGTGACCATACCGTGGGTCTTTTCATTTTGATCCTCTCTATGCAGGTGGTTGTGCCCATGCCGTGGATCTATTTGATATGATCCCTTCAATTGGAT
Source organism: Pinus tabuliformis (assembly GCA_031772625.1). NCBI lineage: Eukaryota > Viridiplantae > Streptophyta > Pinopsida > Pinales > Pinaceae > Pinus > Pinus tabuliformis. Next base: position 1,128,598,521 of record CM062815.1, on the reverse strand, counting down.
GGTTGCGTCCATGTCGAGGATCCATGCACATGATCCTTTTCTTTATGGATAGCTATGCCTATACCATGGATTCATGTATTGTTATATGTCTCTCATGTTTATCAGGTATGAAGATCAGATTTCAGATATGTACATGTATGTTTGAGCTGCAGGTTTTCTGATGCTGGTATTCTAAGGCCTCAGTCTGTCTTAAAGCATTTCATCCATCGCTCTTAGCTCTGACTTCATGCTTTAGCGGGCATCTGTTACATAGTAATTTGTCACTCTACTGTCACTCCTCGTTCCTAATCCCAGAGAACCATAGTAGTGACTACTATGTTATACTTTCACCATGAAACCTATGCTCTTGCATCCCTTTAGGTTTGAAGACAGTAGTCCCCACTCCCTTTAGAACATTTCCAGAGAATCCTTCTTAAAACCCAGTTTTTAATATTAGCGCTCTTTCCCACCATCTCACCCTCGTCGATGGTAGAGTTTTACACTAAGACCTATGCCGATCAGAGCTACTTTTAGCCCAATACCCACTCTAGTCTACTTCTGGACTTGTTTTATAAGAGGAAATGGAGTTTCACGTCTAGAAACTTCTAGTGGTGATGTGCTAGATGTTCGTTTCATTGGATAAGGGCCAAGAACTCCATATAAGGTTATTTCCCCCTTAAAAGTGGACCTTCTGAAGGAGATAAGACCTTCTTCCCCCTTGAGTGGATCTCATTCTTATCCTCCTCTCCCTATATAAACCACTTCCTCTTACCCTTTTTTGTTACAATACAACACATAGTGATAGTGGTGGAGAGATAGAACCAGCTGCAAAATTTTGAAATCTTTAGCTTTTGATAGAAGAATATTAGTCTTAGATAACAAAAGACTAGTCTTTGGTTGCTAAAGCATGAGGAGAGAGAGTTAGAGCTTGGAATCCATTTCATGTCAAGCTAGAGGAGGAAAAGAGTGCTGAGAAGGCATGTAGTGGGACTTGGATACTGCAAAGGAGATCTCCAACATCAAGGCTTCGGTTGTATTTCTCTTTGAAGTTTATTTTAATACAAATAATGGTTTATTTCCTATATCGGGTGGAATATTATATTTGATATCTTAGAATTCCTTGATTGTTTAAGTAGATTGGATTCAATTTTATGATATCACATTTGCTGTTGTTTCTTGTATGTTTATTTCAGGTACTTGAACGAAAGGAATGAAAGGAAGATGGAGCAAGGAAGCAAGATCACCATCAAGTGGATTAGCATTATAAGAGTTAGGCCCTCTTATTCGATTCTAATCTAAGGAAATTTAAATTAGATTGTCTTGTTTGTGGCTAGACCCACTCTCTTGGGCTAGAGGGATTGTCTTTGTCCGCAGAGAGGATATTCCCACACCACAGTAGGTATTACAATAGGCTGTGTTGATGGAGATGATGACACTAGTGGAGATAATGGTAAACTAACAATGACAGATGATGTATCTGATGTGTTTAGAGATGAAGTAGAAGATGAAGAAGTAACCAGGTTTTCCAACTGATATTGAATGTAAGCTTTCTCGGTAGTGATTTGAAGTTGGTCTGCTAAGCTTTGGAGTTTATCAAAATTTAACCACAACTAGTGATCAATTTTGGAAAAGAGGGATTTAGCAGAAGGAAGGTATGAGTCAAACCTAATAGGATCAAAAACCACTTCTAAAAGGGAAGACTTAGATTTAGATTGAAACAAAGATTTCTCAAACTGAATATCAAAACAAATATCTTCAATAGTCAATACTTGATCAGGTAGAGATGTAGTTTTTACCAATTTTCTAGGTTCACTTTCAAGAATAGGAGTTTTGTGTTTTTTACGTAACTTCTCTGGATCATCAATAATAGTAGGTGGATTCGGGTCAGGATTTGACCTCATGTATCCTTTAGGAGCCATATTCTTTACACCTTGAACTTGATGAGATTACTTAAATCAACCTTCCTTTGGATATTGGAATCTGTCACCTAGAGAACCAGTCTTGAAAGCACTAATAGAACTAACCCCAGGCATGATATCACAAAGAAGAGATGACTAGATGATAAAGGATTTTAGGCTAGATAGCTATGCTCCGGTATGTTTTGAAAGATTTAGGGTTTTGTTGCTGGATAAGGCAGAAAATCTAGGTAGCTAGTTCAAAGGGAGCTAGATCTAGGCTTTGAGAATCAGATCTGCAAAGGTGTAATGGGGCAAGGTAGGGACACACTTTAGAACTTTAGGGTTTTCATTGTGTATATGGGAGATAGGTAGGGTTTCTAAATGAGCATGAATCTCATGAATTTGTTTATATCAAAAGAAAAATGAACAATAATGTGAAAGCTTCTCGAAAACAGAGCATTACATGAATGAATTTTGCTTATCATCTTAGGAAACAAGCACATGAAACATGGAAATGGAAATGAAAGATACAATAAATTTAAAGTTATGATCATAGAAGAAAAAACACTTCTGAAATAAATACCATAGGAATCCCACAACTGCAAACTCTGTCTTTTGATTTCCAAAAATGTCAAATACAGGCTACAATGGCTCTCTCCTCAAATGTACAACCCCTAGAAAATAATTCCGTTCCATATTATATAGGAAAATACAACATATGACATCTCATCAGGTCAAAAATTCTATTCAAGGCTCATCATAATTGGCTTTGATGAGTCATCACCTAAAACTAGGATAGTTGAGACAGTTTCCAAAATGTAGGCTAAGGTTTAGGAGAGCATATCTTCTCATTAAATAAAATTTTCCTCATAAAGCAAGGAAAAAACCAACAAAGAAACCTAAAGTAACATTTTTGGATTAGTGGGTCCTGACCCAAGTTCAGAGTTAATTTGGCCAAAAAAATCCCTACACTACTGGCCCTTTCGGCATCAATCCGTGGAGCGTGGACTGAAGTCTCACCTGAAGTAGTATGGGGGGATGCTAGAACCAAGTTTCCACACCTAGAGACGAGCATGATGTCGTTTTATGCCCTAACTCTGCCTTCATATAGATCGATAAGCCTTTAGGGCTTATTGATATAACTACCCTTAATCAACTTCTATATCTTCGTGAACATTCATGATTGTCTTTCGTGGACCCTGAATATGTGAATCAACTACTTACAAGCATCAAATATTACTCTTAACCTAGTAATTACTTAGATCAACTTAAGTGTTAATAACTTCTGCATACAATAAGATAATCTTCACATGAACAATTAATAGTAATTTCGTTCTTATAACAATATCAATCATGTAAATTCGCGCATTAATACACCATTATTTCATAAACCCATTATAACATAAGGCACATTCATATAAACAAAAGTAAACAGAGAAAACACAGGAAATGCTGGAATAATCTCTTTATTAATGCTTCAGTTTTTCTTATAGACTCAAGACCACCCTGCGCACTCAGCTGCAGACTCTTCTTTAGGCCTCTGTGAACAAAACTACAGAGCCTCTCTTCTACTCTAAGAATTATTCGCTCTTACCATTACTGACCCATTACATTTGTCTTCATCATCTGTACCTCTCTTAGACATCCTAAGACACACCTATTTATACAATCCCATGGTTCGTAGAGCATGGGTATATATTCAAAACCTGACTCAACTTACATAAAAGAAGGGAAAAACCATTCATGAAACTTTAACTATCTACGCGCTCTGCGACCACAACTTGTGAAGACTTTTCATTTTATACAACAAAACTTGGGCTTTTGCCCCAAAATTGACCCTAGGAGACCCCATTCCAATAGGCCCCCAACACAAAGATCGTGACTCACCCTTGAGTCACTCTACTAGTGTGGAGATCTTACTACAGAGACCTCCCAACTCTACTTGTGCCACTACTACTTAAACCACTCTCTGCGTGGCTTCCTATTTGATCTGCTCCACCAGCTACTCTGTTGCCGATCCTGTACTATATTCCTTGAGTTTTTGCTATGTGCTCAGCATGTTCGGCAACTTCTCCTGACTTTTGGCAGAAATAATGTAGGCCTCATCTAGCCAAGGCCCCATTCTAGCCTTGAGCACCACCTCTTTCCTTTGCGTTGCTTCCACCTTTTCAAGCTATTGTTTTGCCTCTTGCGGCTTGGCCAATCATTGTGCTATAGCGACAGTCATTCCATCACTCTCGCTTCATCATACTACTGCTGCAATTGATGGGCTTTTGTGTTTAACCTCTGTAGGTTAGGATGTTCCTACAAAGCTATGACTACCTCCATGGATTGCTCGAAGAGTGCAGTGCAATCCACCACCGCGGCATCCACTACTATGACTCCATCCTTTACAGTGCTTCGCGTTGTTCTCTGACCTCTAGTGGAGTTGAAGGCTATGAATTCAACTCTAACTATGTGATTTTTAGGTTCAGTTCAAACTAAACCTTGGCCACTTCTGTTTTGGCATTGCGCACACCTGCAGCCAACTTCCTAATATTTGCCTCTAACAACGCTTCCTCCGGGATATGCAGTTCAGGTATTGTTCTGCATGCCTCAGCCACCATGACTGCACATTGGTCATTCTGAGCCTAAAATTTCTTTTGTGCCTCTAGTGTTGCTGATTTCTCGATGAACATATGTTCATTATTGACTCTATACTTGCTTATTAGGCTCAGGGTGCATTTCTCCAGGGCCTTAACCTATTCTATCACACCTGCTTGTAGTGTGTGAAGAAACTCACTAGGGAGCATAGCTAGGTTGAAGCAAATATTCTTCAAAGAGATTACAATGGCCTTGTCAGTGGCCACCTCCACGCTCAAAGCTCCATCAGGTAGTGCGACTGCCCAGAGATCCAATGATCGAACCATCTCTGCTACTTGAGTGGTCCCCGGTGCCAAACTAGTTGATGTAGCACTGCTCTGTCTTGTACCTTCCTGGATTCTAGTCGTTTGGATTTGTAGCTCGCACATATCCTTATGGATGGTACTCAGTGCCTACTTTTTCTGCTACTTTTTTTGTTGTAGTAGTTCAATTGTAGTATCCCACACCTTGTCTCCAATTTCATCCAGGTCGCCATCCATCAAAGTAATCGGATCTAGTGATGGCTTGGTCGCTTTTGTTTTCTTCCATGGCCCTGCCATTTCCTGCTCCTTATATCGCTTCACTCGGAAGGGAGTGCTCTCCTACTGATCAAAGCTGCCTTGTTCTGACTGCTCTTCCTCCTCCGTTTGGAGTGAAGGCGACTTCTCACTCCGCTTGGAGCCACACTCGTCTTGATCTGCCCATTTCTCTGTGGCACACTCCGCTTCTACCCAGGCCTTCTCCTCGGCCTCTTTCCTTCTTTTCTCATCCAACTTCTAAACCTTGTGTTTGTTTGCCTCCTTCTTCATCTTCTCAATGAACTTGCTAGTCCCTACAGCTAGATCGGAAGGAGAATGCCAATCTGTTGGCCAACACTTGATGACCTCTTTAATAGCGTCATCGGTAACAAGGTAGGGTAGGTCGAACCACTTCTGCTCTGGATCCTTCTGCGCCCAGATGTATACATGGTAGAAGTCTGCTTTGAACTCTACTTACCATGAAATTTTTTCAATAACGATTGGTGACAACCACATTGTCTAGATGATGGCCATGCAAATTCTCACCTCCATCAGTACCCAAAAGAGTTTGCTCTTTGTGACTCGCGTAACCTCTTTCGTGGCCCAGAGAGATGCAAATTTTGCAGTTTCTAGAAAATCCTTCTCTACTAGAGGGAACAGGCTCTCCTCCAGAAAATCCCAAGTGACTAGCACAATTGAGAGTAGCAACCACAAATAGTGGAAGGTTTTATTCTCATCCTATGCTTCTCTTTAGTTCATGAGGAACTCACTACACAGGTAGCATGCCCAGTTGAACTGTACACCCTCCGCGTACTGTGCTGCCTACGAAACCACTAGTGCCGACACCTCGTCCATGTGACACTTTCTCATAACCTTTCCAGCCAAAATCTACGTGGCAACCTTTACCACGGGATCAATAATTGAAGTATTTGAGTAGCCGCGTGACTTCTTCACAAGTTTAAACTTGTCCTTCATCTTCTCAGCGAGGTCGTGCTCTCTTGTCTTTTCACCAAATGCCTTGGCTGGAGATTACCCTGAGTGTGGAAATAATGTGATCCAACGGATCAAAATATCGGTGATGGGGATCAGTGTGTTCAACCACAAGCACTCGTCATGCACCAGGCATAGCAACTGCTTAATGACGATCAGGTTTATATTTGAGCGATGGTAGTGGGGCACCCAAAACAAGTTCAGCAACCCTGACTTATTTACTCCATGAATGCATTCCACAGGCTCTAGCGCAGTGACACTAGACTTTTTATGGAAGACCCTCTTCATGTAGGTGTCTGTAGCCAGGTGGGGGAATCGCTCATGGTTTGCCAAATCCCAACCTTCTAGCTTCAAGTGCGGGACCCGCGCCAAGCGCGAACCTTCAAAGGTTATGTTCTCTATTAACAGGGGTGTGTTGAGGAGGAACTGACCTACATCTGGGTCCTTAGGGACCTCCAACAACTTAGAGATGGGATCCACCCCCTCAATGTCTATATCTTCCATGCCCACCTCAGCCTCTAGATCCACCACTTTTGCCTTCTCTTTTGCACTCAGCTTTTCTTTCCTCTGAGCCTTTGTAGCGGCATGCTTCCTCGGTGGCTCATGCACTAACACTGACTTCTTTTGTTTATCTTTCTTTGGCTTTGGGACCTCTCTCACTGGTGTATGATTCGGCCTAGATGACCTCAGCGCCGTAGGCACTGCTGCTGGATCCTCCACACTCATAACTTCCGGAACTGCTCCCTCGGAAGTGACATCTCCACCGGTACTCATTGTTTCTATGGGGCTTGGTCCTAGCATCTTTTCTAGGATGAATGTCTGATTTACCTTTGATAACTTGGAAAATGCAGGGCTCATGAATAAATCCTCCCAATACGAGCGATTCATAGGTAATCGACAACACAACGCAAAAATTCTAAAAATGCAAAGTGTTTTTTGCTGGACGGTCACACGTAATTTATAGGCAAATTCGAATTCAAATTCGACCGTTCCCCCCAAAACCCGTCCATAAATTCTATATTGGCGACAAATTTCCAAATATTTCACTCTTAAATTCAGCCTTAAATGCCTTAAATTCCACCCCCCCCGCTCCTTTTAACGATCTCCTAGTAGTCAAATCATGAATAATGACTATAATGGTTACTTTCTGGCTACGCTATGTGGTCGCTCCCCTTATAGCACATCTCCCTTCATGCTTCTTCTGGTACTGTGACACCATCTTGTTTCGCGCAGACCTCTTGTCGCACAGCTCTACAAACCAAGCATTATATTTTATAGTCCCATGCCTCCTTGCTGCTACATGGAGTGCTAATATTTTGCTAATATCATGTAGTAATTGGGTTGAATCCTCGGTGTATGGCTTTAATTAGCTTCCATTTACCCTTCCCGGAAGTGGATCTCCATTCGACTTCATATGCTAAACTGCTCCACCATCTGTAATCTCTTTGATAACATATGGTCCCAGCCAGTGCATCTAAAATTTTCCTGGAAAATTATCAAACTTACTGTCATATAATAAAACTAAATCGTTTACCTTAAAGGTGTGCAGTTTGATGTACTGACCATGCCAAGCTTTTTTGCATTCCTTCTGAACCTGCTGATGGAATCTAGCCAAAAATCTTTCTTCCTCAAGCTCTATTAGCTATGCGAGCCTCTCTTCTAAGGCTCCACGGTCCTCCATTCCTATAAAATATACTATGCATAGACTAGGCACAATGTACTCGATAGGCATTACAGCCTCTATGCCATAAACCAACCTAAATGGTGTTTGTCCTGTAAGATTCTTACAAGTAGTTCGGTAAGCCCATAACACTGCTAGTACATGCACATCCCAATCATTCCTCTGTGCATTGCAAACCTTTGTCAGCGTGTTCTCCAATATCTTATTAAACGCCTCAATCGTCCCATTGGCTTGAGGATGATATGGCATACTCTTCTGGTGATAAATGTGGAACTCCTCTGTCAATGCGCTAATTGTTTCATTGAGGAAGTGCATACCGTGATCACTCATTAAAATATATGGGAAAGAAAACCTGGTCAACACATATTCAAACATAAATTTTGTTGTTGTTTCCCCTGTACAGTCCTTCACAGGCTATGCCTCCGCCCATCTAGTCAAATATTCGGTTGCGATGATGATATACCATGCACCTGTCTTCTTGCCTGGAGGTTGAATTGGCCCTACAAAATCAATTGCCCACTTCTCAAATGGATGCAATGACACTTGCGGATTCATAGGTAGCTCATCCCTCCACGATGGCCTACCCATTCTCTGACATGCATCACATGCCCTACAATATGCTTTGGAATCCTTATGTAGCGTCGGCCACCACAACCTAGTGCATAAAATATTTTGCGCTGTCGCTTTCCCAGCATTGTGGCCTCTCGCAGATCCTCCATGAGCTTCAACAAAGATACTATTATGTTCAAAATCAGGCACATAACATCGCAATATTTCGTCCGACCCCATCTTGTACAAATGCCCTATAATAACTGAAAAGTCGGTCACGTGCACTACCAATTCTTTCTTCTGTTGGCTCGTGTATCCCTCTAGAGCTATCCCCGTGGTTAGAAAGTGGATAATGTCTGCAAAATGATTATCCACTATGCAGGAAGAATTTCACGTCAGGAAGCCCCTTCTCCAAATTGGTGGGCTACCCTCCTATTTCAATGCGCAATAGATGATCTGGCCTTGCATTTAACCTTCCATGTTTCACAATTTCTTCAAAATCATACTCCTGAAACAACAGCAACCATCTGCATATTCTCCCCCCCCCCCCAACACAGGCTTTTTGACTAGGTACTTTATTGCATAGTGGTCTGTATACATCTTAAAATGTCTGCCTAGTAGGTAATTGCTAAACTTCTGGAGCGTGTACACCATAGCCAACCCTTCGCGCTTTGTCGTTGAGTAATTCTTTTCAGCCTTAGACAACTTCTTGCTCGCAAATGCTATAGGGTGATCTAGTTCTCCTTCACTAGCCTGTGTCAGTAGTACTCCTAGTGCAATACATGATGCATCCACATATACATGAAATTCATTCTTCCAATCCGGGAAGACTAGGATCGGTGCAGTTACCATATTATCCTTCCATACATCCAGACTCCGTTGACATTCTTCATCCCAACAAAATGTAGCATCCATCTTTAGTAGCTTTTCCATAGGCGTGGTAATCTGAGCATAAATTTTAATGAACTTCTGATAGTATCCTGTATGGCCCAATGTTGCATGCAATTGTTTAACACTCCTTGGTGCCTCCAAATTAATTATAATCGCGATCTTAGAAAGGTCCACCATTAAACCCTATTTGCACACTAGATGACCCAACAAGATTATGAAAGGAACACAAAATAAGAATTTCTTCAAGTTTAATAGGATCTGATATCTCCGGCATGTATCCAACATCAAGAAAAAACTAGCTACATGGCACTTTACCAGTCCAAACACTGTCCAATCCTCAAAATATACCTCCAAAAATTTGTGAATGAACTCTTTGAACGCCGTGATGACTACATGCAAGCAGATCGTTGGTGCATTATTAAGTCCAAAAGGCATTACTATATACTAAAAGCACCCCCAATCAGTTGTGAAGGTAGTCTTACTCCTGTCTTCTAGGGTGATCTTTATCTGATGGTATCCAGAGAACCCATCAGTGAAAGAATAGACCTCTTGCCCACCAACATTATCCAATACTTCGTTCATGAATGCAGTTGGAAAAGGATCATGGACGCAAGCATAGTTCAACTTCGTGAGATCTATGAAAATCCTTATTTCATCCTTCTGATTCTTTTCCTGAACTACCATTTTACTCACCCAATCAGATTCCTCCACTAGTTCAATAATACTTGCTGCAAGCATCTTATCCAACTCTAGATGGACCTTTTCCTTGTATTTGGGAATAAGGCGATAGGGCCTCTACTTAATAGGATTCATGTCTGGTTTCAAAGTTATTTTAATCACTCCCAAATCACCGATGATTCCTTTTAAGTATGAAAAATTTATGGGAAACAAATCCTGATATTCGCAGAGCAACTCAACAACCTTATCTACTGTGTCATCATCCTAGTAGTCTCCAATCTTTGCAAACTTCGGCTCCACTTCTGTGCCAATGTTTACTTGTCTAGTTTTTAGTGGCGCGGTGATATCTAGATTCTCTATCTGTGGTCCCCCCACCTCGCGGTGGTCTTCTACCTATGGGATGTTAATGTTCCTCGGATCCTCGTCTTCTTCTTCAGTAGTCACATTATAGCATTCCAGCGCATGGCAGAATTGGGTGCTCCAATCTGGTTGAATCAAATCTAAAGGATCCAATGGTATTCTGAAGATCGTTGTCTTGACCTCTTGTAGCACTTCGTCATCACATTCGAACCCATCTTCAAAGCTGAATGTCATCAAAAATCCCTGTCTCAAAATGTCCCACTCTTCAGTGCCGTGGTGGAGATTTGTTTCCAGGTACCAATTCATGGGTATTACATCCAAAGTGTGACAGAATAAATGTACCCACTCAGGTTGCAGCTTCGTACCATAACGTCAGTCCATTTTGCTAAGTGATCCCGTGGATCATTCCTTCCATCATATTTCTCTGTTAACTAGACTTTTGGTCAACCATACTGCAATCGCATCATTTTTTTGTACTTGTGCCACCCATCAAAATTGTCTTTATGCATACCCCACCATCTTGCGGGTGTAGCGCGTAGCGCCAATCTAGTGCTTGGAAGCGATGCTTCTCCAGCACATCCCTTTCAAATGCATCCAAAAATTTATCTACATTAGTTAGGCCATCATAATAAGGAAAACTTCTTACCTCAAATGATACACAACGCACTAATTTAGTCATCATATTACAAAGCAGCATAGATACTTCGTGCAACCTATTATGCTAGTGTTGTAATTCCTCATTTGAATTTGATGTACAAGAACTTTCATAGTTCCATGCAATGCATCCATCAACTTTCAGATTAACCCAATCTTGATCACGTGCTGTTATCTTATAGATTTGGTCCAAATCATCGTCGCTTTCCTCATAATCACAAACTGTTTCAGTGTAGCGTAGTCCTTCTGCAGGGTCCAAAGTTACTACTACGTAGAGCGATTTCCTCTCAAATGACATTGTATGCTCCTTCAGATTGATTACCCCATTCATGTCGATAGCCCAATCAATTCCTAGGAGTGTTGGGTAGGGATTGTTGTCATCAACAATCTCTATCACTTCAAAATTGGCCAGCGCACCTTCTATATCTACTGTTATTCCCTATAATCTTCCCATGGGGATAATCTTCTGTTGATTTTCCATCCTCAATTTAATCAGAGACCACTGCAGTGTAGGTCTCCCCATTCTTTACCATGTCTGTTTAGGTAATACGTTCGCGTCTGACCCAAGATCCAAAATAACTTGATCCATTTCATACTCTCCTATTTGCGCAGTACGCCTCATCTCACGCCCTGTTCTTGCCTTATGCTTACTAATTTTCCTGACTATGCGAGGCTCTTCAGGAGCATTTTCTTTACTAGCACACTTATTTATCAACTCCTGTAATCCTTTCATGACCTTGCTATAACGTAGAAACTTCATGCAGGTCTCCAAAAAGGTAGTAAGCATGGAGGGGTCAACTTCTTCAGACAACTTGTCCTAACTTCTTGAGGTAGAAGCCTCAGCGAAGCTTTTCTTCACTTCCATGAATGTCTCTTTCTCGCACTCCAAGTTAAACCCAACCTCCTTTTTTTGGAGCCTTGCGGACCCACTCACTTTCTTTAGGTTTCTTTCCTTTATCTTTGCCAGTTGTCATTCTACTTCATAGCAGGATAATTACATTGGGATCCTCTTTGCGGGGTTCGACCCTCATCATTTATAGGTTTTGGGTGGGCTGCTGAGGCTATGTCCTCTTCTCCTACATCTTAGCTATCAATACAGGGAAGTCTTCTATTGTGTGGTCAAACTGAGTACCATATCGACATGACAGGCGGGACTGCCTTGTACACTCCCATGCGTAGTGTCTTGGCACTCCGCAATTGTAGCAAATAACTTGTCCCCGACCTCTATAAGGTCCTCCTCCTCCTCGTTGGCCTCATCCATGCCCTTAATATCCTCTACATGGTCCCCCAACACCTTGATCCGGAGGCCATGTTTTTATTTGCATTCGATACATGGGCATTCTTTCCATCATGCATTCATAGCTATGATAGTTATGCTCATGATGACCCACCAATTTACAAAAGTTGTAGAAGAGTTGTTGCGGTGTCTGTACAAATTTTTGTAACAAGTGTCAATTGTCTATTACATGTTTTCCAGCTACCTGACAGATAGCGCACCACAACACAGGCCCTATACTTGTCCCTTCTTGAGATTTTGACCTCAGAGGCATTGGCCCTCCTCCTGCAACATAATTCATGAAGACAGGGCAGTGATCTTTATCATGCCCTAGACTTTTACACTTCAGGAACCAAACTTGTTCGCACACCTCTGGCCGAGCCGCTCTATGTTTTTGGGAAAACTAGTGTCTTTTTGAACGACTAGCCCTCCAGGTTTGGCAGCTACCCTAGAAACAACAGTTTAAAGCAATTCAATGATTTCTTCTATGTGTAACAGATAAGAGAGACAATGGAACCAACCTAGAACTTCTGCTTAATCCCTTGCTTGATCTCTCTCCCCCTTGACAGAGCTTGCAACTCCTCCTCGTACTTAACCCACTTGGAGAGTACCTGTAGAAACAAAGTAACAAAAAACCATCAAATCATTTTGATCTATTATATCATAAACATTACATAATCAAATATATAATGAACATACAATAGCATTCACAAATAATAACATTCATGATTGCGAAACCATATGGAAGAAAACTTGAATTACTTTATTAAATTGAAGGGAGAATTACAACCCAGTTGTGTGATCCAGCATCATCCTCCCAGCATCAATCCCTCTTCACCTCATGAAATAGCAAGATCACACCAACAATATAATGCTCTTTTCCTCAAATATAAACTATCAGCAATTCCTTGCAATTCACAATATTCCAGCCTCTAGATCTCTTGAATGATGGATCCATTTATAGATGTGTGAAAGGTTGTGAGTCATCCATGGGGTTTGATTAGTGTCATTCCACTTATTACATTTGGTTCCACAAGTGAAGAGATAATTGAAGTTTAGATCCCTTACTCATCCTTGGGTGAATTTAGAGAGGCAAGTGGGAGAGAAGAAGTTTCTAGAAGATTCTATGAGCATCCACTTAGCAAACTGTCCCGGACATTTGTCCATCCTTGCCCATCGCACCCTATAAAAGGCCTAATTAGTATGCATGACACTTGAGTAGTGTACCACTCAGTATGCATCATACTTGGCCAGTGTAGCAATCAGTATGGTTCAGTTTAGGCCATTTCTGGATGGTTTCTCAGGTGGAACTTTTTGGGAATGATGTAATCAGATGACCATGTTCTTTTAGGGTGTGAAACAACTCTTTTAAGGGTTGAAGAGCCCTAGTTTATCGACATGTAATATTGGGGTTGAAGTGCCCAAATATGTATATAATAGTTTCCCCCTAAAGCATGAAGTCGTAAATCTTGATGTTGGGTGAAATGCTTTATCATGAGGATCTGAGGTTTCGTACTGGAAGGTGACCTGCATAAGTTATAATACAATACATCATCATAATATAATTTTCATGATCCAGCTAAGGTGGGCATTCCCATGCTCAGCTTTATAAATTCATTTCACATACATAGATCAGATGGTCATTTGTAGATGCAGACTGGTGATTCTTCAGATGTAGAGTCATCATCCTTGGTTCGGATGACCATTTGTGTAGTGCCTTTGTACATTTGATATTTTTATATCCTTGAATATCTCACAGCCCAGATGGATGAAATTAGATCCAAGGTCTTCAAACTCGTTCAATCTTCGCCCGATGTACAAGTCAATCCATGTGAAGAGATGTTCTGAAGTCGAACATGGAAAGACATCACATCGCCTGATTACCAGCCAATAATGTGAGCTGTTAACAAACGCGGGAGGAATCAATGATAATGATAATGAACCTCAAGGTACTATAGTACAATTCATGTGGTGTGAATATATGATCCGATGTCGAACACCGCGTAAAATATTTCGGTCGAAGGCCATTGATGTCAACCTGTCGCCGGAAGCGAGAAACTTGCCATTGAGGCATGCAAACTTCAAAGTAATGAAAGGGGTTTTTCTAAGTCAAATTCTTGGATAATGAGCTGATGTCGACAAGAAGCGACTCATTGTAGGAGGGCCTTAATGTATCCCACATCTACGACACAAAACGAAGCAAATTATTTCTGGAGGTGAAAACGGTCTGACGACATAAGGTACAAGAATGGCGGTCATGAAAAATGAAGGTTGAAGGTATTGCAGTGGATGAGGCATTAACTGGATTGCAGTTTCTCAACTGAATGACTTCTCTTGAACATGTCAGTGACACTGAGATGGATTGGTAGCTTTAACCCCAAAAGATGTATGGCGTGAAAGACCAATGGTGAGATGACCGGTGAACGAAATAACCCAACCCGACTCAATAATGGTGATGGAGTGAAAGTGTCATGTTCAAGAGCGACATGCTACCATAAAGTTTTCAAGTTTTCTTCCCTTTTTTTCCCAGTCATTACTGACCAGTACCTCTTTATTTTTGTCAAGCTTGAGGAGGATAACATATGCTTGTTCTATAATTTTCCCTTCAGGCAAACCTGTCACTATGTTTTAACGAGTCTAGTGACAGTGAAACTCGGTCTTGCCTAGAATGGACAAGTTTGTCGCTATTTTTTTAACGAGTTTAACGACAAGGATAAATTGGTCCTTTTCATGTTTAGAGAGTTTGAAAAGCGATGAAAAGAAAACTCCAGAAGTTCTTTTTCGTGAAATAATCCCTTAAGTCCGAAAAAGGATAAAATAATACAAAAGGGATGACTTTTCTGATCACTTTAACGAGATGAAAAAGATAAGTGCTTGAACTTTTTCATGAGATAATCCCTCCGGTCTGAAAAAGATTAAAATATACAGGAGGAATGACATTTCCAAGCACTTTAACAAGCTGGAAAGGCTAATTTCTCGACAATATTTTCATATTTAACAAGTCTGAAAAGGGTTTAAAGGAGACTCGATTTTGAGGAACGAGTGGTGTCTAGGATAGCAACTGGTTCCGGGTAATCTTGGAACTTATCAAAACATGATGAACTCTATGAAGAGGTAGGCTAATAAGACCACTCATCGCAATTGTTCCTCAAAAAGGGTAAACAACCAAGTGGAAGCGTATGATTAGCCAAAAGAATGGAGGTGATGAGAGGTACACAACCAAGGTTCAAAACGCTGATAGAACAACAATCACAAAGGTTAATTACTCCAGGTGGGTTCATTTTTTAATGAGCTTGAACCACAGGGGTGTTAGATACCTATACCAATAGGTTTCATATTTCATGATTGGCTATGGAAGGTCCAAATATGCTCTGCTTTGATGACTCAAAAATCACATATTTCCTAGAGAATCTGATCTGTGCTTATAGCTTGGTATGGACTCAAAGTTTTGATGGATGGTCCAAAAGTCTAATTTGGATCATTCCATGGTTTAAATTTGCAGTTGTAGAATAGAGAAAGGAGTCTGTCCAAACTGTTTAATCTTGGCAGACAAGTAGTTCAGGTAGAGAAGAAAAGGCTCCCAACAGCTTAATCTGGGACCTTGGAAGAGATAAGGGTAGAAGTAGATAGAAAAAACAAAGGAAAAGCCAAAGAAAAGAAAAGGCAAGTAAGGGTTTGCAA
Organism: Pinus tabuliformis; assembly: GCA_031772625.1. Classification (NCBI taxonomy): domain Eukaryota; kingdom Viridiplantae; phylum Streptophyta; class Pinopsida; order Pinales; family Pinaceae; genus Pinus; species Pinus tabuliformis. Next base: position 1,128,582,744 of record CM062815.1, on the reverse strand, counting down.
GTCCAAGTGCACCCTCTAAGAAGAAATAAAAAATGCTAGGCAAGTAGTTGGGTAAGTAGTTGGGGTTGCAGAAAGGTTATCTTTACCATTGCAGATATGTTAACTGTGCTTACCAAGGCAAAGTCTATCAATTGACAAAGTGTTTATCTTCATCAAGTTACAGCAAGGAGCATGACTAACCTCCCTCCCTCCCCCTTTCTTTTCATTACTAACATCCCCTTATCAGCTGAGATTCATGGAAGAAGATCATGGTTTCATGGTGGTTCTTGTTCATTCAAAAGCCACATTTCTTGTGTAAAAATATTTTCATTTTGATCTACTCTTTAAACCAAGTGTTTTGCAAACAAATTCAGTATTTTCCCCTTTCATTTACCCCATCCATATTAACTCTAACTTTACTATGTAAATCCCTATATCACCTTTCCCCTACTAGTATTAACACCATGGTGTATAAACCCCAAAATTTGTATAAATATCCCTCCTTTTGGCATTATAGCCAATAAGTTCTCTGTCAGGGATCAAATGGCATCTGGTCACTTTGATGAACCTAACCCTAACCCCCTCCTCTGAATTCAGTTGGCCCCTTGAAAAACTTCATTTGCTAAAAAGTCTCACAAATGACCTGGTTTTGCCTATACCCACTTCATTTACAAAATAACTCCTAAATACCTATTTCATTCTCTTATCCAAAGTATTGGGGCTGTCTTATTGTGCATAAGAAAAACCCTATACAAGCCCCTTTTATCCATAACCCCTTTCAAATCACGAAAAGACCCAAAAAACCCACTTTTGACCGCCTAAACCAAAGTTGGCGCATGCATTTGGTATTTTTGAAATACATTGAGAACATTATGAAAACCCATATCCTAAGGTCTCCGCCGGGCGCTGTTCCCAAAAATAAATAATAAAAAAGGTATCCGCCCGCATTCATATCCCCCGATCATATCATTCCCCCGTCCACCGTCGGATCAGATCCAAGAGATCCGACGGTCCGTATTAATATCGGAGCGGCCCCCGCGACAGAGGTTTAGCGCCCGAGAAAGTGACGTTGCGTTACGTCAGGGCGCGGCCACGCGTCGCCCATCGAGGGCTCTCGGAGCAATCTCTGACAATTGAGGGGCCGTATCATAACCGCCCCGAGAAACCGTGGCGGCTAGGGCTAAACCGTAACCGTTAGGTCACTCACCGCCCGGTTTGATGGTCCAGCGTAATCTCCACGTCATCACCCTGCCTGCCACCGCATCACACTTTTGTCCGCATCTGTGCCAACGTGCCCGCCACCTCATTACCCCGTGGACCAATGGCAACCCGCCACCTCATCCGATGACGTCATGCTGACGTCATCCAAGGCTGACCCCACCCTATGACGTCATGCTGACGTCATCACAGAAAAAGCGCCAAATTGCAAAAAGTCCATATTTAGCCAAAAAACGCGTTTTTTTGTACTTTTCACTCATTTGCTACTGTTTCCTCTGCATGCTATTTTTACGTCCTGAACTGCGCCACCTGCGGGAAACGTCCGGAAGACCTCCAGAGCACCAATTCCACCCACAGCTACAACCTCTGTTCGCGGTTAGCCAGGTATTTCTCATAGTTCATCCTCCATACGCCTGAAATTCACTGTAAATTGCTCAGAACGCTTAAGGAACACTGAAACTCACTATTTCACCGATAGCTTTCCTCTGCAAGCACTTTTAATTACAATTGCAACCTTGAAACCACCAGCAGAGCCTTCATTTCCCGAGTTTTGGGTCAAAAAACTGTAAACTGCTCGCGCAAACGTGAGACAGTTGGTCAAGTCACTTAAAACCTGCCATAGAAGACAGAGGGAGACCAGGCATTGGTCTTATTTATAATTCGAGCAGTATTTCAATTGCTGCGTGTCCACTCCACCCTCTGCTCCCCATAATTCACAGTTGCATTGCAAAAACTCACCTCTGTGCTGTACTGCTCACTTGAAACTAATTCACCTGCAAGACAGAAACTGAATAGACCATGGAGACTCCAATTGCACTGAACATCAAGCCTCTCAATGCCCCTCACCAGGAATTAGAATGGAAAGCCCTGGGAGATATGGATTATCAAATGCTAGACTGGTTTCCATTGGGCTCCAAATATAATATTCAGATGCTGAATGAGTTGAAAGCCCAACACCTTAGTGGAGCAGACATCTTAGGGATTTGGGACTCAAACTTGCCCATCTACAACCTCCCCCAGGTAAATCCTATGCCAGAGTTGATCTACAGATGCCAGGAGTGCTATGACCCAGGCCAAAGAGCTGTCCTCAGCCCTACAGGCTCAGTCCTGTTCCATATCACCCCAGAGAGTATAAATGAGATGCTGCACTTCCATACTGCAAAGCCATTGACCCCCCTCCACATGCAGAACTTGATAAAGAAGGGGAACAAGTTGTCAAATGACCAACTCATCAAAATCAACCAGCTGTTTGTACAACCAGGCTCTGAAGCCATCAGAACTCCTCCTATTGGATATTAGTACTTGAATGAATTGGGCAGAATGTTAGTGGATTTGATCAGCTATGTCCTAGGGTTCAAGGGACTGGAGGATGTGGATGAAATCATAATGGAAATGCTATCTATATTCTCTCCTGGTAAGCCCCCAGCTGTACATTATGATTATGCTACATACATTGCAGATAAGATCCATGACCAGCTTATGAATTTGAAGAGGGAAAGACTGTTCAGGTATACTTCATACATATACCACCTATTCTTGTTTTATCAGCCAGCCAGTTTCCCTATTCCCTTGAAGCAAGTCAATGCCCAGGGAAATCCAAGGTCAGTTGTGTTTTGGACCTCTGTCTTTCATTGTGCCTCTGTATCACCATACACATACTCTGAGTTCATTGACTTATTCATTCATCCAGCCATGACAGTATTGTATGGTGTTCCTCCTCCAAGGTTAACTGATGACATGAGGAGAATTCTCCACCTGAACAAAACCTACAGCATTGGTAATTGGTACCTCTACCAAGACCACACAGTCATCAGAATATATGGCTGTGAGTTGAAGCCTTTTAGGTTGCCAAGGTATGTCCCCATGAGGCTTTTTGCCTTAGAATATTTCAGGCAGTTTGGGAATGCCGACTACCTCCACTTTCAAAGCAAGAACAAGAAGTCACAGTTAAAGGTAAGGAGCCAGCTGGGCCCTTTCCTATACAACAGAAAAGAGGAGGGGTGGAAAGAGGCAAACAGTATCCTAGAGGCCCTCAAACTGCAAACTAGCTTTGAATGGATACCCTATGACCCCAATCACTTTGTCTCCCTCAGGAGGATAAAATACAAATTGGGCAGCTATTCACACGTGAGGCAGCCTGAGATTGAGCAGTATGCCAATACATTAAGCTGGGAAGAAGGTACCCTAGAAGAGGAAATTACTAGTGAGGAGCTGCTAGAGAGAGAGGCTAGAAATATTCAAAAGGAAGCTGACTTAGAAACTTGTGGACAGGTTCCCCTCTCATACAAAAAACAAGTTGGAGCAGCTGCATCGTCCTCAACAAAGCATCATCAAGCTGCCATGAATCCTCCACAGACAGTCAACAAGGGCAAAGAAAAGCAGGTGGAACAGCCACCTCCTATGACCGAAGAGGAAATGGAAACCCTAGTGCAGCAACAAGAAGAGATGGAGCAGCAGGGTGAAGGGCAGCAGCAAGAGGAGCAGCAACAACAAAAAGAACAAAGGCAGGAACAGCCTGCCCAGCAAAAGCAAACAGTGGAAGTCCCTAAATCCACTGAACAAACTGAGCCTCCAAGGCAAGAGACTTCAGCTGAGGCATCTACACTCCAGACTCCACAAAAGGAGGACACAAGCAGGAAAAGGGACAGAGAAACTCCCCTTACAACGTCAGCAACTCATGGGGAGAAGAGGCAGAGAATCAATCCTCTTTCAGAGGAAGAGATGCCAATAGGGCAGCCGCTGGGTATGGTCCCACCCAGCAGGGAAACATCAGCAAGTTCCTTTCAACAGGAACAGGATAGGGCAATGGGAGGAGAAGTAAGTTCCTCCAGGCAGCAAAGGGAAGGTGGGCCTAGTATTAAACAACAGTTCATCGATATTAAGATGAGAAATGAGCCCATCAAAAGACAGCTGTACAACCATCTGCTAAACTTGGCTCCCACCAATCAGCAAAGACTCATGTCTGCATATGATGTGCAGGGAGGCAAAATGATCATGAGTCATTTCATGCCAACAGCAGTACAGCCCCAAACTGCCTCTGATTATTTGAGGACTAACTTGGAAGTCCTTGCCAAGGATATCCACCCAATGGACAAAATAGAACTGCACAAGCAAACGGGTGAGATGGTCTATGCTTCTCTGGCAGACCAGACCTTGGATAACTATAGGCTACAAAATAGCCTTAACAATACAGCCTCTCAACTGGAGTTAGAGAGGGCATCATCCCAAGCAAAGGACAACAGAATAAGGTCCTTGGAAGAAATAATCATTGAGATTGGACATGATCCCAAAGATATCAAAGGGATCCAAGAGATATTGAAGTTGAGGGATGCTGACATGGCAGCATTGAGGAGAAAGATGAAACTCCCTGCCACAATCCACCCTCAAACAGATGATGTGGCCCAGCAAAGGCATGATCAAGAGGCCACAACCCTGTTGATATCTCTATACAAGGAGCTAATCCGGACTCAAGACAAACTAGGAGAATCAGAGGCTGCAAAGGCAGCACTACAGGCAGCATTAAAACAAAAAGAAGAGGGTCAAACCTCCCAGCCTCCTCCTGAAATAATCAATCTTGAAGAAGCTACTCCAACAACTGCCCCTCCTCCTCAGCAAACAGGGCCTACAACACCAACTACATCAACAACTGCACCAGCAACAGAACAGACTCATAGTCTGGATATGCAGAAGCTCCAAAATGAAATTCAAGTCCTGGAAGCTCAAATGTTGGAGCTCAATTCAGCCAAAGAATCTTTGGCTAAAATAAATGAGAGATATGATAAGAGCAAACAGAATGGAGCTGAAAAAGATCGAGAAATAAAAGCTCTAAAGAAAAGGATAACTGAGCTTGAGAAGGAGCTCACACTAGAAAAGCTAACAGCAAAGCTAAAAGCAGTCCTTTGGGGCAATATTGGCCGGTCTATCACCAATCAGTGGCAGTACATCGAGACTATAGATGAGCAAACAGTACTCATTACAAAGGCAAACAGGGAAATACACAGAGCTAGAGCAAGTCTTGGCAACATGCCTGATGCTGCCACCAGAATGATAAATATCTTAAATAACAGGACAAGCTCTCAACTGGCCACCATGGGAATTTCTCACACGACTGAGACAATCTCAATGGTTAAAAGGGTCCTGACACTACGAAACCTGGTTGGAACACTGGAAAGAAGAACCCAGGATATGCAGACTGAAATCAACAAGTTCATGGACAGATTTCAGGCATTACAGAACAGAGGCCTCCCCAGCATATTAAGCAGTGTAGGAAGACTGCTTACCCTTGAAAACTACATCAAAAGGGTTGATGCCCATGCTGCAGGACAAATTGCAAGACAGCCCAGCACTTCAGCAGAATCAGGGCCAGCATCAGGGCAAACTTTATACAATAGGGTGGACAACCTATTTTTTATTATGAATGAGATCAATCATCTGTTTGATGTGCCTCCAAATTTCTTTAAGTATACAGAAGCAGATGAAACCATAGAGGCAATTGTGAAGCACCAATTGCCCACACAGGAAGTCTGGAAAAATTTGACACAGATAATATTATCAAGCCAGAACCTGTAAATGTTAATTTTTGTCCAGTTTATAAGTAGTCATACACAGGCAAAATTTTGGTAGATAAGCATACAAAGGAAAGATAAAGGCTGAGCCAACTCAGCAGGGCTATTCGGTCACCACAGCAGCAATCACAATCACAGGTGGCAAACCCCAGAAAATACAGCGCAACAAGCATAAAGACGTGTTCTCCAGCATTAAAGCAAAGTGGCTCAACCGACTCACTGACCTCCAAAGGTCAAATTATCCTCTGACAGACATAAAGAGCATTTATGCTGCATTCAAAGTTGTAATAACTTCTTTTCTACTTTCTGTACGAAGTTATGAAGATATTTTCTCTCTCAGATGACTCAATGCCTGAGATATTTTGTATAAACATTCCTATAAAGTCCCCTTCGCATGAGCTTGCAAGGGTTGTTGTTGATTTCTCCTAAAGAAATTCTTATGCTGTAAATCCTTTCAGAAGTCTAATAAAGAAAGTGATGGAATTTCTCGGATTTCTGAAGTGTTGAATGCGTTCTGGTGTCTGTTGATAACTGCTGGATTCCTGTGTATTTCACCATACAATAAGTCTCTGTAACTCTCTCTGTTAATTAGTTGTTTTGTTAAAATCCATATATGTTATCTGATTTTCAATACTAAGCAACAAGGAAAAAGAATAACTTTTCAGGATTTATTCACTGAGTACCCTGAGTTCAATCTGTGTTGTTTATGAATGTTTTCTTCAGCTGTAATCTAGGTAAGTGTAATTCTTAATTGCTGCACTTTCAGAATACACCTTTCACAGTGGCCTTTGTCACAGGAATTCAAGTTATGCTCCTGTGCAGTGTGTTCACCTTCACCTCACAAACTTAATAGAAAATTCTTAATTGCTTTCTATTGGTTGACATACATCACCATTTAAGCTAATTTTGTTTGTCTAAGATACACAATAGGCCCTGCAGTTTGAACACCACCAATCCTGCATATCAAATCATTTCACAACTCCAGACTCCATTGCCCAATGGTATTTCACTCTCTAAACACTATATCATAAGACCTGAAAGAAATCCTTCAACCAAAGCATAAACCAAAACCTGAGCATAATAGCTAGCCTAAAAACACCATCATAACAGAGACAAATCATAAAGAGAGAGCCCTCTCTGATTACAGTTTGGCTAGAAACTGTGATCCAAAGATTGGTTAGTGGTTACCCCGGCCGTATTCCCTTGGGAGTCATAGGGAACAACCTGGGTGTTAACATAATTGGCGACTCCACTGGGGAGTGCTTGAGATTTTTTTTACTATATATCTTCCTTAAGCTGCTATCAAGCCTGAAATAAGTCAAGAGGCCTTTAAGCTGTTTCTGTATTACATTAACAGTTTTAAGGAGGAGCTTGTTTTGGGAATCTTCATCTTAGCTCTGAGAATATATAACCATTCCAAAATCTTCATCCAGTCCCTTCAGATATAAAAATTTCCCACAAAATCCTAAAAAACAGTTAGAAACTGGCTCCTAAGAAAAATCCTCGGCATACTAGGGCTAATCCTGACCCAAATCCACCCATCATTGTTGATAATCCAAATACCATCCCTAGAAACATCAGGAAGCAACAAAGGCAGGATCAGCCTGCTATTTTGACCTCAGTTACAGATTTTCCTAACCTTTCTACTCCACTTAAAGTCCTCTTTCGGTCTGTTCCAAGTTCCCCTAGTTCACCATCTACATCTCAAAGCTCTCCTCCCCCATCTTCATCCACTGCACATACCCCCTTGAACCACACTTTAGGTTCAGCTTCACCTGTAACCCCTGTGGTACCCACTGTTCCTATTATCCCAGCAGCCCCTATTAATACACCCAACCCTCCAAATATGGCAAATAGATATGCACCCTTGCAGCTACCTGCTAATCCTGCAGCTCTACCCCAGGATTACCAAACCAAAATCTCATATTTTGACTCCACTGGCCCTTACTCTGCTATTCAACATGCTAAGAGGATGCAAGATCACTTTGAAAACTATGAAATAGATGATGACAGTGTGAGGATGAGAATTTTTGTCCAAAGCCTGACAGGTGATGTTAGAACCTGGTTCAGGTCGATTGCTGCAAATACTATCACGACCCCTGATGAGCTTTATCAGGCCTTTACTACCAGATGGGAGAAGAAGAAAGATCCCCTGCACATACTTGGTGAATATGAAACAATCAAGAGAGGTCCTCAAGAGACTGTTCTGGAGTATTGTGCTAGATTCAACAATGTGTACAATGCAATACCACAAAACCTAAGACCTCCTCCTGACTTGGCCTTGTACAAGTTCCCTGATGGATTTGATTCTGACATGGCATATCAGTTGAAGGAAAGAGAACCTGAAACCCTTGAAGATGCCCAGAAGGCTGCTGTCACAGTAGAAGCAAACCTGATTGCCAAAAGAAACAGGGCAAGGTTAGAAAAGAGAAGCATATACAAAGAAGAACCCACAGCCTTTGATCAAAAGCTTGATGCCATACTCAACAGCATGAAAAGATTGGGTGACAGGGTGGAATCAGTTGAAAGAAAAGCATCATGGGAAGCACCACAAAACAATCCTCCTAGGAATCCAAATTTTAGGAGAAATCCAAACCCGAACGTTGGCAGGGCAAACCCTGATCCAGAAATCAGACCCCCTTTCCAAGAAAATTATGCTGAAACCTCCACTTCAGCAGAGCCCAATGAAGATCCTGAGATTAATTTAATAGGGCTGGATGGTGAAAGTCAAGTTTTCTTAACACAAGAGGATCATGAGGATGAGGAAATCAAGTTGTTCCAAACTAAATCAGGTGAATCCTTTGACTTCAAACAAGGATATGACACTGCTGTTTATGAAGTCCATAAACAGTACAAGTTAAGGAGCAGAACTGTGAATGTTAACCAGCCTGAAAAGAAAAAGGATAATCAGCAGCCTGAAAGAGTTATAGTCACAGAACCTGATGACAAAATAAATTCACCTGCAGAAGAAGTGATGGTTGAAGAAATCACTGAACCACTGTCCTTAAGACAGCAGTCTCTGGACACTTCATCTTCTCATCCTAATTTTAACGTTACTTCTCAAGAGATGAGTAAAAAGGATAAACCTCAAAGTCAAAACAAAAATCAAGAAGAAGATTTAATGAACAAGGAAAGAACTGTCACCTATAACCCCAAGACCCAATCTGAAAAACCTTTTGATCTTGAAACAAAAATTGGCAAAATAAAAATAGCTATTCCTCTCTTGGAATTAGCCAAGCATGACAGCTATAAATTGCAAATCAAAAGGTCCCTTCAACTCACTAGCAACAAAGATGATGTCAATGTACTAGATGACACCCCAGAACTTCTCTTTGGCCCAGAAGTGGATGGAAAAACAGTAGTCACAGGGGTACTGCCTTTCTATGTCAGTTTACATATTCATGACAAAATACTACATAATGCAATGTTTGACTCAGGTGCCTCTCACAATCTTATGCCAAAAGCAGTCATGGAGAGATTGAATTTAGACATAACAAGACCATACAAGGATCTGTTTTCCTTTGACTCCAGCCAAGTCAAGTGTCTAGGTCTCATAAAAGACTTATGTGTCTCTCTAGTTCAATACCCAAACAAGACAATCCTAATGGATGTGGTAGTTGCTGATATCCCACCTAAGTATGGAATGTTGTTATCAAGATCATGGGGAGCCAAACTCCAAGGTTCCCTACAATTAGACATGTCATATGCTACCATCTCTGTGTTTGGGCAACCAAAAAGACTGTACAGAGAAACACTAATGAAGTACATGGTCAGCAGTGAAGAAAAACCTCAAAATTTTCCTATATATGCTGTCCATTCAGACATAGACTCATACATTCTCTTCAATAATACAACTACTCCCTCAAAAGGTGAAGTTGAAACCAAGATATTCATACAAGAGGAAGATGCAAATGAGAGTAGTATCACTCATAAAATAACAGTCAATCAAACATTAGAAAGTGCTGTTGCCTTAGTTGTCAAGAACATCCAATTAAATGATGAGACTGCCCTAGAAGACAAGCTAGAGAAAAAACCACAACTGCTACTTACATTACCAGCCCATGAACAGATCATAAAATCTCCTTCCCAACAAGATATTCTATGGTTCCTTGAATTTGATGGCTCAGTCAACAAATTAGGGGCAGGAGCTGGAGTTTGGGTACACAATAAAGAAAATAGTCATGCAGAAGGCAGAGCCTATAGATTGAATTTCAGATATACTAATAACATGGCAGAATATGAAGCCCTTTTACTAGGACTCAAGTTGGCAAAGTTCTTACAAGCTGCCAGGGTTTCAATCATGGGAGATTCAGATTTAGTTATCCAACAAGTGAAAGGGAACTTTGTCACCAATGACAAAAGACTAAGGACTTATAGGTCTGCTGTTGCTGAGATACTAAACCTTTTCTCTGAATTCCAAATTACTAAAATTCCCAGAACCCAGAATCTACATGCTCATAGTTTAGCCACCTTTGCAAGTACCTGTAAGTTTCCCTTTGAGCCCCACCATTGTTTCACAGCTGAAGTAAAACACAGACCCTCCATTCCAAACAACATCAATGATTGGCAAGTATTTGAGGATGACAAGCAAATAAACCACTTTTTAACTTTGCAGCAAGAATTTGCAGGATTAAATATTGACAATGAGACAGCAAGTCAATCACAAATACTTGAGTCAACAAGTCAATCACAAATACTCAATGGAGCAAGTCCATCACAAATACAGTTTCAACAAACTGCTCAGCCAATATCACCTAGAACTGCAAAACAAATGCTGAATCCAACTATTTTCAATATAGAAAACATCCAGCAAATTCAACAAATTGACTGGGAAGAGGGAGTATCCAATGCTGAAACTGAAATCATTGAGCTAAAAGACAATTTTCTACCAACAGGCCTAACCCCACTAGAGGACATCTTTGACTCAAATGATATTCCCAGAAAACCAAAAATGCAGCCCCTAAATGCAACCATTGAAGAATGTAACATAGGTACAATTGACAAACCCAAGATAATTAAATTATCTGCTTCCTTACCTCCTGACCAAAAGCCAAAATACATTGACCTCTTCAAAGAATTCCAGGATGTTTTTGCATGGAGCTATGAGGACCTAAAGTCCTATGACACCTCGGTAATCCAACACACTATCCCTCTCAAACCAGATCAAAAGCCCTTCAAGCAAAAACTGAGGAGAATCAATCCTATGCTTCTCCCAGCAATGGAACAAGAGGTACAAAAAATGTTCAAGGCAGGCATCATAGCACCAATCAGATTCTCTGAATGGATCTCCAACTTAGTCCCTACAAGAAAAAAGACTGGTGAAATTAGGCTGTGTGTGGACCTAAGGAATTTGAACCAAGTATCCCTTAAAGACAACTACCCCTTACCCAAGATGGATCACATTCTTCAAAGGGTGGTAGGGGCCTCAAGGATCTCATTACTGGATGGGTTTTCCGGCTTCAACCAGATCTTAGTTCACCCTGATGATCAGGACAAAACAACATTTACAACCCCATGGGGAACGTTCAAATATGTAAAAATGCCTTTTGGGTTGAAGAATGCCGGGGCAACATTTCAAAGAGCAATGGACATTGCTTTTTCCAAAGAGATTCATGACTTCTTAGTCATTTACTTAGATGATCTCACACCTTTTTCAAAATCTGACCAAGAGCATCTCAAGCATCTAAGACAGATCTTCCTAAAATGCAGAAAATATGGAATCTCCTTGAACCCTAAGAAATCCCTCTTTGGTTTAGAAGAAGGCAAGCTCTTAGGACACATCATCTCAAAAGATGGCATTAGAATTGACCCAGATAGGATACAAGCTATCCTGCAAATGCCTCACCCAAGGAATGTCAAAGAATTACAAGGATTCTTGGGAAAAATCAATTTCTTGAGAAGGTTTATCCCAAACCTAGCAGAGCTAATCAGATTATTAAATAACATGCTGAAAAAGGATTCAAAAGTGAAGTGGACTGTTGAAGCCAATCAAGCATTTGAAGGTATAAAATTAGCCCTTACCCAAACCCCAGTCTTGACCAATCCTCAGTTCGACAGAGAATTTATCATTTTCTCTTTTGCCTCCCAACATACTATTGCTGCTGTTCTATTACAAAAGGATGACCAAGGAAATGAGAAGCCAATTGCTTTCTTTAGCAAAGCTCTCAGAGATGCACCTTTGAAGTATCAAATCATGGAAAAACAAGCTTATGCTTTAGTCAAAGCAATTAAAGACTTTAGGATTTATATCCTTTATTCCCATGTTAAAGCATATGTGCCAAGTCCTATTGTCAAAGACATTCTCACCCAAGAGAATTTAGAAGGCAGAAGAGGAAAATGGATTGCCAGCATTTTGGAATTTGACATTGAGATAAAACCTACAAAACTAATAAAAGGGCAAGGCTTGGCCAAATTAATGACAAAAACAAATTTTCAAGCCTTAGACATCAATCAGCTGGACAGTGAAACAGAGCTGGCGACTCCAAAGATCAACGTAGCCTTTGAACAATCCCCCTGGTATTCTGATATCTGTTATGTGTTACAAAACCTGTGTGCTCCCCCAAGACTGTCCAAAACTAAGTGTAGGTTCTTAAAAATGAAAACATCAAGAGTTTGCGTGATGGATGGCAATTTGCTTTGGAAAAACCATGAAGGTATATTGCTGCACTGTTTAATTGAAAATGAGATTAACAATATCATGCAAGAGTTTCATGCAGGAGACTGTGGTGGACACTTGTACTGGAAGTCCACTGTGGATAAAATACTAAGGGCTGGATATTATTGGCCCACCATGTTCTCTGATGTCAAGAAATTCATCACATCATGTCATAAATGCCAAGTGTTTGAGGGAAAGAGACAACTGCTGCCACTTCCTTTAAGGCCTATTGCAACAGAGAGACCTTTTCAACAATGGGGATTGGACTTCATTGGGGAAATTCATCCCTCATCTTTAGGCCAACATATATGGATCTTAACAGCCACAGACTACTTTACTAAGTGGATTGAAGCTGCCCCATGCAGACAAGCAAATGATTCAATAATCATTCAGTTCCTGGAGAACAACATACTGGCTAGATTTGGCTGTCCTGACAAAATAATAACAGACAATGCTGCTGCTTTCAGATCCAAGAAAATGGTGAATTTCTGCCACAAATTTCATATTACTTTGGGCCATTCTACTGCATACTATCCCCAAGGAAATGGCCTTGTTGAATCATCAAACAAAAGCCTTGTAAACATTATAAAGAAGGTACTTGAAGAGAACAAAAAGAACTGGCACAAGAAACTAGTCAATGCCTTATGGGCAGATAGACTAACAACAAAAAGATCGATTGGGACCAGCCCATATGAGTTGGTTTATGGACTAGAAGCCAAATTTCCCTCATCACTAGGAGTACCTGTTATGAAGCTTCTTCAAGAAAGCCAAGCAGAACCAAATGATATGCAAAGAAGGATAAATCAAATCATATGTCTGCATCAGACCAGAGATCAAGTTTTCAGCAGAGTTCAGGTATTACAAGAAAAACTAAAGAAAGCCTTTGACAGAAGAACCAAAGCAGAAGATTTTAATGTTGGTGATAAAGTCCTCAAGTGGGATGCAAGAAGAGAAGAGAAAGGAAAACATGGAAAATTTGATTCCTTATGGAGAGGACCATTTGCTGTCCAAGCAGTACAAGGTAACAACACTTACTTCCTAAAGAGTCTTAGTGAAACTGACTTGGATGAAGGTCCTGTGAATGGCAGGATGCTGAAGCACTATTTTGAATACCACCCATAAGTACAGCATGAGCTTCCATTGTACATACCCAACTGTATAGATGATTTTCTGTTTAGATTGTAATAATGCAGTTTTTTCAAGTTTATTGACTGCCAGCGAAAGATAAATAGAATTAGAGGTCTACCAAGAAGAAAAGCACACAATTTGGGCAATTCAGAGCAGCAAAACTTCAAGTTCATAAAAGCAGTAAAAGGCCAAGGCATTCTGACCTGCTGTTCTTGGTATTTCAAAAGAAAAACCATCCCCATGTGGAGCCACTGTTAGATACCTATACCAATAGGTTTCATATTTCATGATTGGCTATGGAAGGTCCAAATATGCTCTGCTTTGATGACTCAAAAATCACATATTTCCTAGAGAATCTGATCTGTGCTTATAGCTTGGTATGGACTCAAAGTTTTGATGGATGGTCCAAAAGTCTAATCTGGATCATTCCATGGTTTAAATTTGCAGTTGTAGAATAGAGAAAGGAGTCTGTCCAAACTGTTTAATCTTGGCAGACAAGTAGTTCAGGTAGAGAAGAAAAGGCTCCCAACAGCTTAATCTGGGACCTTGGAAGAGATAAGGGTAGAAGTAGATAGAAAAAACAAAGGAAAAGCCAAAGAAAAGAAAAGGCAAGTAAGGGTCTGCAAGTCCAAGTGCACCCTCTAAGAAGAAATAAAAAATGCTAGGCAAGTAGTTGGGTAAGTAGTTGGGGTTGCAGAAAGGTTATCTTTACCATTGCAGATATGTTAACTGTGCTTACCAAGGCAAAGTCTATCAATTGACAAAGTGTTTATCTTCATCAAGTTACAGCAAGGAGCATGACTAACCTCCCTCCCTCCCCCTTTCTTTTCATTACTAACATCCCCTTATCAGCTGAGATTCATGGAAGAAGATCATGGTTTCATGGTGGTTCTTGTTCATTCAAAAGCCACATTTCTTGTGTAAAAATCTTTTCATTTTGATCTACTCTTTAAACCAAGTGTTTTGCAAACAAATTCAGTATTTTCCCCTTTCATTTACCCCATCCATATTAACTCTAACTTTACTATGTAAATCCCTATATCACCTTTCCCCTACTAGTATTAACACCATGGTGTATAAACCCCAAAATTTGTATAAATATCCCTCCTTTTGGCATTATAGCCAATAAGTTCTCTGTCAGGGATCAAATGGCATCTGGTCACTTTGATGAACCTAACCCTAACCCCCTCCTCTGAATTCAGTTGGCCCCTTGAAAAACTTCATTTGCTAAAAAGTCTCACAAATGACCTGGTTTTGCCTATACCCACTTCATTTACAAAATAACTCCTAAATACCTATTTCATTCTCTTATCCAAAGTATTGGGGCTGTCTTATTGTGCATAAGAAAAACCCTATACAAGCCCCTTTTATCCATAACCCCTTTCAAATCACGAAAAGACCCAAAAAACCCACTTTTGACCGCCTAAACCAAAGTTGGCGCATGCATTTGGTTTATTTTTTGAAATACATTGAGAACATTATGAAAACCCATATCCTAAGGTCTCCGCCGGGCGCTGTTCCCAAAAATAAATAATAAAAAAGGTATCCGCCCGCATTCATATCCCCCGATCATGTCATCATCCCGTCCACCGTCGGATCAGATCCAAGAGATCCGACGGTCCGTATTAATATCGGAGCGGCCCCCGCGACAGAGGTTTAGCGCCCGAGAAAGTGACGTTGCGTTACGTCAGGGCGCGGCCACGCGTCGCCCATCGAGGGCTCTCGGAGCAATCTCTGACAATTGAGGGGCCGTATCATAACCGCCCCGAGAAACCGTGGCGGCTAGGGCTAAACCGTAACCGTTAGGTCACTCACCGCCCGGTTTGATGGTCCAGCGTAATCTCCACGTCATCACCCTGCCTGCCACCGCATCACACTTTTGTCCGCATCTGTGCCAGCGTGCCCGCCACCTCATTACCCCGTGGACCAATGGCAACCCGCCACCTCATCCGATGATGTCATGCTGACGTCATCCAAGGCTGACCCCACCCTATGACGTCATGCTGACGTCATCACAGAAAAAGCGCCAAATTGCAAAACGTCCATATTTAGCCAAAAAATGCGTTTTTTTGTACTTTTCACTCATTTGCTACTGTTTCCTCTGCATGCTATTTTTACGTCCTGAACTGCGCCACCTGCGGGAAACGTCCGGAAGACCTCCAGAGCACCAATTCCACCCACAGCTACAACCTCTGTTCGCGGTTAGCCAGGTATTTCTCATAGTTCATCCTCCATACGCCTGAAATTCACTGTAAATTGCTCAGAACGCTTAAGGAACACTGAAACTCACTATTTCACCGATAGCTTTCCTCTGCAAGCACTTTTAATTACAATTGCAACCTTGAAACCACCAGCAGAGCCTTCATTTCCCGAGTTTTGGGTCAAAAACTGTAAACTGCTCGCGCAAACGTGAGACAGTTGGTCAAGTCACTTAAAACCTGCCATAGAAGACAGAGGGAGACCAGGCATTGGTCTTATTTATAATTCAAGCAGTATTTCAATTGCTGCGTGTCCACTCCACCCTCTGCTCCCCATAATTCACAGTTGCATTGCAAAAACTCACCTCTGTGCTGTACTGCTCACTTGAAACTAATTCACCTGCAAGATAGAAACTGAATAGACCATGGAGACCAATTGCACTGAACATCAAGCCTCTCAATGCCCCTCACCAGGAATTAGAATGGAAAGCCCTGGGAGATATGGATTATCAAATGCTAGACTGGTTTCCATTGGGCTCCAAATATAATATTCAGATGCTGAATGAGTTGAAAGCCCAACACCTTAGTGGAGCAGACATCTTAGGGATTTGGGACTCAAACTTGCCCATCTACAACCTCCCCCAGGTAAATCCTATGCCAGAGTTGATCTACAGATGCCAGGAGTGCTATGACCCAGGCCAAAGAGCTGTCCTCAGCCCTACAGGCTCAGTCCTGTTCCATATCACCCCAGAGAGTATAAATGAGACGCTGCACTTCCATACTGCAAAGCCATTGACCCCCCTCCACATGCAGAACTTGATAAAGAAGGGGAACAAGTTTTCAAATGACCAACTCATCAAAATCAACCAGCTGTTTGTACAACCAGGCTCTGAAGCCATCAGAACTCCTCCTATTGGATATCAGTACTTGAATGAATTGGGCAGAATGTTAGTGGATTTGATCAGCTATGTCCTAGGGTTCAAGGGACTGGAGGATGTGGATGAAATCATAATGGCAATGCTGTCTATATTCTCTCCTGGTAAGCCCCCAGCTGTACATTATGATTATGCTACATACATTGCAGATAAGATCCATGACCAGCTTATGAATTTGAAGAGGGAAAGACTGTTCAGGTATACTTCATACATATACCACCTATTCTTGTTTTATCAGCCAGCCAGCTTCTCTATTCCCTTGAAGCAAGTCAATGCCCAGGGAAATCCAAGGTCAGTTGTGTTTTGGACCTCTGTCTTTCATTATGCCTCTGTATCACCATACACATACTCTGAGTTCATTGACTTATTCATTCATCCAGCCATGACAGTATTGTATGGTGTTCCTCCTCCAAGGTTAACTGATGACATGAGGAGAATTCTCCACCTGAACAAAACCTACAGCATTGGTAATTGGTACCTCTACCAAGACCACACAGTCATCAGAATATATGGCTGTGAGTTGAAGCCTTTTAGGTTGCCAAGGTATGTCCCCATGAGGCTTTTTGCCTTAGAATATTTCAGGCAGTTTGGGAATGCCGACTACCTCCACTTTCAAAGCAAGAACAAGAAGTCACAGTTAAAGGTAAGGAGCCAGTTGGGCCCTTTCCTATACAACAGAAAAGAGGAGGGGTGGAAAGAGGCAAACAGTATCCTAGAGGCCCTCAAACTGCAAACTAGCATTGAATGGGTACCCTATGACCCCAATCACTTTGTCTCCCTCAGGAGGATAAAATACAAATTGGGTAGCTATTCACACGTGAGGCAGCCTGATATTGAGCAGTATGCCAATACATTAAGCTGGGAAGAAGGTACCCTAGAAGAGGAAATTACTAGTGAGGAGCTGCTAGAGAGAGAGGCTAGAAATATTCAAAAGGAAGCTGACTTAGAAACTTGTGGATAGGTTCCCCTCTCATACAAAAAACAAGTTGGAGCAGCTGCCTCGTCCTCAACAAAGCATCATCAAGCTGCCATGAATCCTCCATAGACAGTCAACAAGGGCAAAGAAAAGCAGGTGGAACAGCCACCTCCTATGACCGAAGAGGAAATGGAAACCCTAGTGCAGCAACAAGAAGAGATGGAGCAGCAGGGTGAAGGGCAGCAGCAAGAGGAGCAGCAACAACAAAAAGAACAAAGGCAGGAACAACCTACCCAGCAAAAGCAAACAGTGGAAGTCCCTAAATCCACTGAACAAACTGAGCCTCCAAGGCAAGAGACTTCAGCTGAGGCATCTACACTCCAGACTCCACAAAAGGAGGACACAAGCAGGAAAAGGGACAGAGAAACTCCCCTTACAACGTCAGCAACTCATGGGGAGAAGAGGCAGAGAATCAATCCTCTTTCAGAGGAAGAGATGCCAATAGGGCAGCCGCTGGGTATGGTCCCACCCAGCAGGGAAACATCAGCAAGTTCCTTTCAACAGGAACAGGATAGGGCAATGGGAGGAGAAGTAAGTTCCTCCAGGCAGCAAAGGGAAGGTGGGCCTAGTATTAAACAACAGTTCATCGATATTAAGATGTGAAATGAGCCCATCAAAAGACAGCTGTACAACCATCTGCTAAACTTGGCTCCCACCAATCAGCAAAGACTCATGTCTGCATATGATGTGCAGGGAGGCAAAATGATCATGAGTCATTTCATGCCAACAGCAGTACAGCCCCAAACTGCCTCTGATTATTTGAGGACTAACTTGGAAGTCCTTGCCAAGGATATCCACCCAATGGACAAAATAGAACTGCACAAGCAAACGGGTGAGATGGTCTATGCTTCTCTGGCAGACCAGACCTTGGATAACTATAGGCTACAAAATAGCCTTAACAATACAGCCTCTCAACTAGAGTTAGAGAGGGCATCATCCCAGGCAAAGGACAACAGAATAAGGTCCTTGGAAGAAATAATCATTGAGATTGGACATGATCCCAAAGATATCAAAGGGATCCAAGAGATATTGAAGTTGAGGGATGCTGACATGGCAGCATTGAGGAGAAAGATGAAACTCCCTGCCACAATCCACCCTCAAACAGATGATGTGGCCCAGCAAAGGCATGATCAAGAGGCCACAACCCTGTTGATATCTCTATACAAGGAGCTAATCCAGACTCAAGACAAACTAGGAGAATCAGAGGCTGCAAAGGCAGCACTACAGGCAGCATTAAAACAAAAAGAAGAGGGTCAAACCTCCCAACCTCCTCCTGAAATAATCAATCTTGAAGAAGCTGCTCCAACAACTGCCCCTCCTCCTCAGCAAACAGGGCCTACAGCACCAACTACATCAACAACTGCACCAGCAACAGAACAGACTCATAGTCTGGATATGCAGAAGCTCCAAAATGAAATTCAAGTCCTGGAAGCTCAAATGTTGGAGCTCAATTCAGCCAAAGAATCTTTGGCTAAAATAAATGAGAGATATGATAAGAGCAAACAGAATGCAGCTGAAAAAGATCGAGAAATAAAAGCTCTAAAGAAGAGGATAACTGAGCTTGAGAAGGAGCTCACACTAGAAAAGGTAACAGCAGAGCTAAAAGCAGTCCTTTGGGGCAATATTGGCCGGTCTATCACCAATCAGTGGCAGTACATTGAGACTATAGATGAACAAACAGTACTCATTACAAAGGCAAACAGGGAAATACACAGAGCTAGAGCAAGTCTTGGCAACATGCCTGATGCTGCCACCAGAATGATAAATATCTTAAATAATAGGACAAGCTCTCAACTGGCCACCATGGGAATTGCTCATAGGACTGAGACAATCTCAATGGTTAAAAGGGTCCTGACACTACGAAACCTGGTTGGAACACTGGAAAGAAGAACCCAGGATATGCAGACTGAAATCAACAAGTTCATGGACAGATTTCAGGCATTACAGAACATAGCCCTCCCCAGCATATTAAGCAGTGTAGGAAGACTGCTTACCCTTGAAAACTACATCAAAAGGGTTGATGCCCATGCTGCAGGACAAATTGCAAGACAGCCCAGCACTTCAGCAGAATCAGGGCCAGCATCAGGGCAAACTTTATACAATAGGGTGGACAACCTATTTTTTATTATGAATGAGATCAATCATCTGTTTGATGTGCCTCCAAATTTATTTAAGTATACAGAAGTAGATGAAACCGTAGAGGCAATTGTGAAGCACCAATTGCCCACACAGGAAGTCTGGAAAAATTTGACACAGATAATATTATCAAGCCAGAACCTGTAAATGTTAATTTTTGTCCAGTTTATAAGTAGTCATACACAGGCAGAATTTTGGTAGATAAGCATACAAAGGAAAGATAAAGGCTGAGCCAACTCAGCAAGGCTATTCGGTCACCACAGCAGCAATCACAATCACAGGTGGCAAACCCGAGAAAATACAGCGCAGCAAGCATAAAGACGTGTTCTCCAACATTAAAGCAAAGTGGCTCAACCGACTCACTGACCTCCAAAGGTCAAATTATCCTCTGACAGACATAAAGAGCATTTATGCTGCATTCAAAGTTGTAATAACTTCTTTTCTACTTTCTGTACGAAGTTATGAAGATATTTTCTCTCTCAGATGACTCAATGCCTGAGATATTTTGTATAAACATTCCTATAAAGTCCCCTTCGCATGAGCTTGCAAGGGTTGTTGTTGATTTCTCCTAAAGAAATTCTTATGCTGTAAATCCTTTCAGAAGTCTAATAAAGAAAGTGATGGAATTTCTCGGATTTCTGAAGTGTTGAATGCGTTCTGGTGTCTGTTGATAACTGTTGGATTCCTGTGTATTTCACCATACAATAAGTCTCTGTAACTCTCTCTGTTAATTAGTTGTTTTGTTAAAATCCATATATGTTATCTGATTTTCAATACTAAGCAACAAGGAAAAAGAATAACTTTTCAGGATTTATTCACTGAGTACCCTGAGTTCAATCTGTGTTGTTTATGAATGTTTTCTTCAGCTGTAATCTAGGTAAGTGTAATTCTTAATTGCTGCACTTTCAGAATACACCTTTCACAGTGGCCTTTGTCACAGGAATTCAAGTTATGCTCCTGTGCAGTGTGTTCACCTTCACCTCACAAACTTAATAGAAAATTCTTAATTGCTTTCTATTGGTTGACATACATCACCATTTAAGCTAATTTTGTTTGTCTAAGATACACAATAGGCCCTGCAGTTTGAACACCACCAATCCTGCATATCAAATCATTTCACAACTCCAGACTCCATTGCCCAATGGTATTTCACTCTCTAAACACTATATCATAAGACCTGAAAGAAATCCTTCAACCAAAGCATAAACCAAAACCTGAGCATAATAGCTAGCCTAAAAACACCATCATAACAGAGACAAATCATAAAGAGAGAGCCCTCTCTGATTACAGTTTGGCTAGAAACTGTGATCCAAAGATTGGTTAGTGGTTACCCTGGCCGTATTCCCTTGGGAGTCATAGAAAACAACCTGGGTGTTAACAAGGGGAACTATGCTCGGTTTTTGGTTTCATGTTTTTATGTAAGCTACAAACGACAAAACTAAAAAGCTAGAAATGACAAAACTAAAAAATATAGAAACGACAAAAACTAAAAATTGAAAATGAATTTGAAAATGATTTGGATGCCCCCAGCATGATGAAAAGGAGAGTCTCCAATAGCCGTATGGAAATTACTGTGGTTAGGTAGGATGGTTTCGTCCGCAGAATAGAAAAAACACTTCCTTGGCTTCGTCCGCAGAATAGATAAAGGTGAATGGTGTGTCAGATCAATCACATAACCTACAAGGAAACTTATCTTCTCAGCTGGGTTTGTCTGCAGAATAGAAAAGGGTGCATGCCCCCTAAGCTTCATTACATTCACCAGACTACTCATGGCAATTAGGTGGATGGAATGAAGGTTCAAGTGATGCCGTTGATGTAACGGGAGAATTAACTCCTTGAGTTACGAGAACTGGAGGATTTCCCTCCTGTCTTGAAGGTACAGGTGGATTGCCCCAAAGCTCATTAGAATCAAAAAGAGCTTGAACGATATCATTTCCACTCTCTTCGGGAATGGTACGATTTGATGAAGGTGAAACTGGGTCAACTGTCACCTCGACTTGTTGATTTTGGTCAGGTATATACTCATAAGATTCACTTTCAGAGAGAGTGGTTTCGACCGACGGTTGATTTAAGTTAGTCAGTTTTTCAACTAGTAAAGGACTTGGGGAGAGTTTCCTGTATCTAAATGGAAGTTGCTGCGGTGATGCAAGACAGTTATCCAAAACTCTTTTAGCTTCATCCAAAAAAGGACAAAGGTGAAGGGTATGGTTCCCCTCACATAACCTACATGGAACTTTAACTTTTCTCATCTGCCCATGAACTTTACTATCACTAGTTGTAGGTGTTTTATCAACATGATTTACAGAATTTGATGACACAAGATGATGTGAATGGGGAGACCATTCTGCCAAGATCCGAGGAAAGTAAGGATAGTCTCAAGAAAAATGGTCACCCGCACAAATTACGCATGGAAATTTGGCTTTGGAAAGTCTAATGTGCAGATTTTAATCAGATGATGCATGGTTTCTCCCTTGCTGAATTGGCTTCTTCTTCTTCTCCTTCCCTTTCTTCTTCTTCTCGGTCACCTGGTTACTAGCATCGCTACTTTCACCAAGCGAAGAGGAAGAAGGGGAGGGAGAAACAAACGAAGAAGAAGGCGAAGGGTCAACTTCAGTATTAACTGGAGGCTGATTCCATTGCGGAGGACTCACGGTATTTTGAACCATAGAGGTTGAGAATAGCCATACTAGCAGGGCAATGGTAATCCCTGGGAGGGACAATGTGGCCATATACAGAGCACAAATATTTCCCTAAGAAGAAAAAGGACTAGGATTCCCCTTGTTACACAGTAATTTGTCACTATCTTCCCGTCAGTCACCCTACTATGTCAGGAATTCACAGTAATCAAGTTCATGCCTTCTGAACTAGCCAAAAACCCACTTTTCCAAAGTTTTCCTCATCAGCGCGTCTGTTTCTAAAATATCCGCGATGACTGGCGCTTCATAACATACCACGTGCGTTGCCAGCGCGGAAGCACACGACTTTTCCGCGCTGATCGAATTTCATGACCAGCGCAGCCTCTGTTTGTATCTACCCGCGCTGACATGGCCTTTTCCATTATGTCTTTGCGACGTCAGCGCGCCAGACCAGTTATGCACCCGCGCTGATCCAGTTTTGGCGAATTTGTTCCAACAGCCAGCCTTCCAGATAACTCCAGACTTGGTTGTTGGCCTTGTGAGTATCGACTCCCTTCTATGGCATGTCTGTTCGACCCTTTGCAACTGCTTCCCTTGAAGATAAGCTCATCCTTCCACCCTTTTAGGAGGCTCCTTCTCCTATATAAACTTCCACCATTACCATGAGCAGCGAGTTTGGAATAGCTTGGATTGTGCAGAGCTTATAGTGCTTAGATCGCTGCTACTATAGGTAGTTGGTGTGATAAGTGTGGAAGTGTTTGATAGCTTAGGGAAGGTTGTTTTGTGTTGCTTGTGAGAGAGAGAGAGTTTCTTGTCTTGGGAGAATCATTTCCAAAGGTGAATGCTTGAGACACTTGCTGATTGGCCCCTCCTGAGAAGTATACCGACGTCAGAACATTTGGTTGTACTCTTCTCCGCTTGATTAATAATAGATGACTGCTATTATTGTTCCATTCTCATTTGTCTATGCAACGGTTAAATGTGAATTACATCCTTTCTGACTGATGTATGGTTGCTTTTATTAGATTTCACGCTTGTGTTTGTTTCCTCTTCGTGTGTGCATGTGTCTATTCGCGGAGATCGCGGAGGATCATGACCAGCCAGAGCGAAGGAGTGAAGGTGGCATCTCTTCGTCAAACAACAGTGCTGGAATCCAAGTAGGTGCTCTTTTCCTCTTGTTTAATTGCAATTAGGAACTTGCATAGTAGCATTGACTGATTGTTGCTAGACCCGTTCTGGGCTAGTAGGGATCGCCTCTATCCGTAGAGGGGATTTACCTCTCCAACACCCCTCAAGAGGGATTCCTTGATTGGTGGATCCCGGATTTGTCTCCATATATCTCAACCTAAGATCGACTCAAGAACAGGGATGTTATTCCGAATTCAATTAATTTTAATGACGCTTTGACACAACTTTGCTTTTTCAGTTTTTAAGAGTCGATAAAAAGCTAAATATGACTCTAGTCCCCTTCGATTTTTAATGAGCCTGAAGTGATAAATGCTTAGATGGACCTTTTCTTTTAAAGAGTTGAAAAGGAACGAAAGTGACTACTCTGGAAAATCTAGACAGAGGGATTACCAAACCAATTGCAAAACTGCAATATACACCTTGGTGATAAATTAAAGAGAAATTACCAAGGAATTATGTATGGTAGTCAATCTTCCCGAATGCTATGTTCAGTGCATTGCGATCAATAAGGTGATAGACTCAGCTTCCTATGGATAAAGGATATAAGCCTATTGTGGTCTCCCAATATATATGTGACGGTATGGGGAGCACAAGTCCGTGCTAGCACTTGTCGTATCAAGGAGGAGGAATCACCCAACCTTCAAAGAAAATGATAGTTACCAGTTTTTATGACGCCGGAACATGTCTCTAGCCTAGACCTCTAGATGTGTTGCGTTAAGTTCCAAAGCGTTGTTAGGTTCATTGAAATTTATTTTAGAGTTGATCTTGTTTAAAGTTTTCCTTTCAATGGTTCACCACGTGATGTTGATTTGAAATTCCTAAAATGCAATCTACAATGATAAACAATCTTTGTTTATTTTGAGGAATGAAAATCCTAGCTACTAGGGAAATAAGATTACAATTCTTTCAAAGAAAGAGAAAAGAGCACACACCAGTGCATTTTCCTAAATCATTTTCACACACAAACTAAATGCAAATGTAAATTCATGTATTTGTTTTCGTTTCCCTTAATGTGAAAAATGCCAAAAAGGAAAACTGAATGTAGCAAATATCCGAAATATTTTACTCAAAGCGGAATTTTTGATAATTTCTTTTTGAAAAGAGAAAGGAAGACTAAACGACACTTTTCAATTTCGAATAAAAAATTCTTTTGACACTTCGAATAAAAAACAAATCAAATCAAATACATGATGAAAAGTTAAATCGACTATCCAAGGAAGGAAGAATCCACGACACTTCAATTTTTGACACAAAACAACAGTTACGACACTTTTTGTACCAAAGCGACAGATCAATTTAAGCAACTTTTCGACAAAGGATTGTAAATGATGGAAAAATACATAAAAACATTTACCAATCCTAATCTAAGGCTGATCTATGTGATGCAAGTAGGCTTCAGCAAGGAAATACTGTTCATGAGCAGCAAAATAACTAAACAAAACTGAAAACAAGGACAAAAACCCCAAATTTCTAGAATGGAAATAGGTTCAGTGAGTCATCACACCTGGGCTTCACAGAAACAGGGATGCATCACACTTTACACACTCGAGAGGTGTAATGCATACTGGTTTACAGTGACTGACAGTGCGATGGACCAGGGAGTGCAACTGAAGTGGGTTTTGGCTTAGATGTACAGCTGCTTTCAGTGAGTTAAGCTAAGCTATGATGGATAGTAAAGAGAAAAGTACAGAGGAATGACTTGAGAGGTTACTGAGCTACCAAAAGGGCATCTAGAATGCTTGTAAGTCAGATTTTTAATTTATAAACTAAACCAGAGATTGACTGAAGCAGCATTCATCTACTATGCAATTGCAGAGCAAGAGCAGTTCGAAGGCTACCTGGCTGACTTCAGGCTCTGTCTATAGTTTATAAAACAAATAATAACAACAAACAAACATCTATTTGTTCCCTAGTGGAGTCGCCAATTTGTTTCTGGGAAAACTAGTGTCTTTTCAAATGACTAGCTCTCTAGTTTTGGTAGCTACCCTAGAAACAACAGTTTAAAGCAATTCAATGATTTCTTCTATGTGTAATAGATAAGAGAAAGACAATGGAACCAACCTGGAACTTTCGCTTAATCCCTTGCTTGATCTCTCTCCCCCTTGACAGAGCTTGCAACTCCTCCCCGTACTTAACCCACTTGGAGAGTACCTGTAGAAACACAATAACAAAGAACCATCAAAGCATTTTGATCTATTATATCATAAACATTACAAAATCAGATATATTATGAACATACAATAGC
The DNA here is from genome assembly GCA_031772625.1 of Pinus tabuliformis. Classification (NCBI taxonomy): domain Eukaryota; kingdom Viridiplantae; phylum Streptophyta; class Pinopsida; order Pinales; family Pinaceae; genus Pinus; species Pinus tabuliformis. The sequence continues at coordinate 1,128,556,885 of CM062815.1, read as the reverse complement.
ATTCACAAATAATAACATTCACGATTGCACAATCATATGGAAGAAAACTTGAAGAACTTTATTAAATTGAAGGGAGAATTACAACCCAGTTGTCTGATCCAGCATCATCCTCCCATCATCAATCCCTCTTCACCTCATGAAATAGGAAGATCACACCAACAATACAATGCTCTTTTCCTCAAATACAAACTATCAGCACTTCCTTGCAATTCACAATATTCCAGCCTCTGGATCTCTTGAATGATGGATCCATTTATAGATGTGTGCAAGGGTTTTAGTCATCCAAGGGGTTTGATTAGTGTCATTCCACTTGTTAGATTTGGTTCCAAAAGGGAAGGGATAACTGAAGTTTAGATCCCTTACTCATCCTTGGGCAAATTCAGAGAGGCAAGTGGTAGAGGAGAAGTTTCTAGAAGATTCTATGAGCATCCACTTAGCAAACTGTCTCAGACATTTTTCCATCTTCGTCCATCGCACCCTATAGAAGGCCTAATCAGTATGCATCGCACCTGAGCAGTGTACCACTCAGTATGCATCACACCTGGCCAGTGTAGCAATCAGTATGGTTCAGTTTAGGCCATTTCTTGATGGTTTCTTAGGTGGAACTTTTTGGGAATGATGTAATCAGATCACCATGTTCTTTTAGGGTGTGAAACAACTCTTTTAAGGGTTGAACAACCCTAGTTTATCGACATATAATATTGGGGTTGAAGTGCCCAAATATGTCTATAACACTCTATCTTTCTTTAAGCTTTGGAACTCTAGGCAAAGATTGTGCAACTCTGTGTTAATCTGCTGAACTCCCAAAGCAGCGTCTTGAATTGGTGTCTCATGCAATCGCATCACAATTTCTGGGGCTTCCACTTGGGTCCCTATCTTCTGCTATGATAAACCAACCCTTAGGTGAGGCAAGAGCGAGGCTAGAAACCATTCGCGGTGATTCCCATTGGTGAGATTCATGTTAGCTTCGTGGATCTGGCACTTCAGTCTCTGATCCAAATCCCAGGGTGTTTCTCCTGGCCTCATCATGATTTCCTTGAATCCAACCATTGATTGTGTTTCAGGCTTGGGCCTACTGAATTCCTTATTCAGTGCGGTCTGAGTGTCTACTAACGATGCCATCGGGTTATCAGTGTAGTACTTAATGTACCATGTTAGCGCGCGATCCTGTAGAGCAGTTAACAAATTTGATTTATTCATATGATCATCTGTAATATTCTATGCTGTCCACATGGCCTTCGCAACGAACCAAAACTGGTCCAAGTCCTCATTTTCCAAGCCCTTGAAAATGAGCAACTTCATCGTATTCGACATATTGAACGGTTGCAGAGGTGGTAGCGGTGTGAGCGAAGGTGTATGCTATGGAGGTGAAGGCGAAGGAGGTGTGGGTGGATGAGGTATTTGCGAAAACCCTTGTCTTATTAACTGGACAACACTTTGTGGTGAAGCTTGTGCTGCTCCCTCATCATCACTCAGAGGAGGCTCAATCAACAAGCTATATTCAGGACCTCTTCTCCCTATATCCCTGAAGAAATTTCCACTTCACGTAGCTCTAAACATCAAGGTAATGACATAACCCGCTATTAAGATAAGAGCATCTTAATCCAAGTATTCAAAGATCTTAAATACTTACTTTGCAACCCCTTAAAGAAGCGTCGCTCCACTTTGTTGTAACTGATAGAGGTATCGACTGTGAATTCTATCACAAATCCTCCTATGATGTGATCAATCCAGTGATTGAAAGCATACGAAATATTATATTCAAAGGCTTTGTTGGCTTGTTGGGGCCTAACCTAGGTTCAAAGGTGATTTAACCAAACAAATCTTGGTACTACTGGCCCTTTTGGCAACAGGTCGGGGAGCGCGGACTGAGGTCTCACTCGAAGTAGTATGGGAGGGTGATAGAACCAGGTTTCCATACCCTGGAGATGTCTGATGAGTTCAAGTGTTCCGCAGTTCGACCCTGCATGCACGTCACTACACGCACTTAACCGTACCTCGCAGCCTGGGATGCTGCCTTCGCGCAGCCCTACTCGGTGGCCAAATGCTGTTATTACCCAAGTCCTTACTAGTATTCCACCATTAGTTGATTGACTTAGCTTACTTGCATGTGTAAAGTATACTTAGAAATATAAATCATTCATACAAGTGCCCGTAGTAACTAAACAATATATTTGCAATTGATATCAAACATGTAATAACTCAAGAACAAATACACAAAATTTGGATAAAACTTCTCTTTATTATTCTCTTCTTCGGTTACAGACTTGACTCCACCCTTCACACTCAGCTACAGGGGTCTGCGCACTTAGCTGCAGACAACTAGGCCTCTCCGCACTCAGCTGTAGAGCCTTCTCCTACTCTATGACCTAAAGACACACTTAGACACTTGCTCTATGCTTCTATTTCGCTATCCTCTACTTCGTTCTTTTTCCCCTTTTCTTTTACACTTAGAGCCTTGCTCTATTTATACAATCCCATGGTCTGCAGACCATGGGTAGGCCGACATTACATTACAAGCTAGGGCAGACAACCCTATGACTCTAACATACTTCCATGCCTACAATTCGCGGGGCTTTACAACATCATTCGGTAAAAACATGGGTTTTGAGCCCCAAAACATGCCTCGGGGGGGGGGATTCCATTCCCAACAGGACCCCAACACAAACATCGTGACTCGCCCTCGAGTCACTCTGTCGGTGCGGAGATCTTGGCACGGAGTTCCTCCAGCTGTCCTAAAACTGTGCTGATGTCGGCAGCGCATTGCGCTTTTGCTTGCTGAATCTATTGCATCCTTTGTTCTGAGACCTCTGTGTCGAGGGCACTTCTCTACATTAACATGTGCATCCCCTGTATGTGCATGAGCTTTCCTTCGATGTTTTCTGTGACAGTGAAAGCTTCGTCGATCCATGGCTAGATGTGGGCTTTGAGAACTGCCTCCTTATGCCGTGCCGCATTCTCCTGCTCCTTCAGTGCCTTCATTTGTTGCATCCTCGCAAACCTCTGAGTGAGGACTACTGTTTGCGTAGTTCCTCTAAAACTTTTGTATTGCTGCTGAAGTCCTTATGCCTCTGTCTCCAGGTGCTAGATGTTGGGGTCCTCCTGCAAAGTTGTGAGGACCTCAAGTGCTTGCTCCAACAAAGTGGTATAGTCTTGCACTGCACCTCCAATTTCTTCCAATCCCGCTGCGATAGCACTAGCGTGCTGTTTTTCGACCTCCGGGGGGGTGGAACCCTGCGCCTTTAACCGTAGCTCGGTGATCTGAAGATTTAGCTCCAGCTGAACCTTGGTCATTTCTTCTCTAGCCTCAAGGATTCCAGTTGCCAACCTATGGATCTACACCTCTACTAGTAGATCTGCTAGGATGGCCAGCTCCGGGACGAGTCGGTACACGTCATCTACCACCTGCAACAACTTTTGGTTCTATGACACCAATTCATCACATTGTAGACTGAGCTGTTCAATGTTTATCTTTTGTTAGCTAAGAACTTGGATCACACAGCTCTCCCTAGTGCGTAGCTCTGCCGTGATCCCATCCTATAGTAGGTATAGTGTCTCTCGCAGAAGGGCAACCAAATTAAATCCAAGGCCTTTGATCATGTTAACCGCAAATCTGTCGGTCTCATTCATTGCTACTAGGGTCCCTTCCGATAACACTATTGTGTTTTCCATCCGTGTCTGTAACATCTGCTCTGTTGATAAGGATCCTGTTGTGAGGTGGGTGGAAAGGGTACCCAACTTAGGGGGCTGCACCTGTAACTCCTATAGTTGCACCCAGAGGGCCCCTAACATAGTTTGGTGCTCTTGCATAAAATCCTGAAGGGCCTCATTAGTGACATTGCAAACCTTCTCGCTAATGTCATGGAGGTCACCTTCAATAAAGGTGATTGGGTCAGTGGCCAACTTCGAGGCCTTGACCTTCTTCCTTGGTCCTGCTCTCTCTGCCATGTGTGGGCGCTTCAACTATGTGGATGCGGTCCCTAGGTCCGCGCTCCCTTCTGTTGTTTCTACTTCCTCTACCTCCTACCCTTGTGAGGACATTGCTTGGTCCTCCTCTGCCTTCGTTGTTGCTTCTTCTATGGCGTATGCTGTCGGTGCTGCTTCTGAAGCCTTTTTCTACTCTGCGGCTTTCTGTGTCGCTTCCCACACTTCCCTTTCCTTAGCTACTGCTGTTTCCTTCTACCTTTTCTCGGCCAATTGTGTGACACGCATCTTGGCGTTGTCTTTCTTCTTCTATGTTGCTGCCTTCTCAAGTTTTTCCAGATCTAGGGCATGCCATTCCAGAGGCTATGTCTCCAAGACAGTAAAAATAGTGTCATCTGTGGCTACAAAAGGTAGCTTTGTCCATTGCTTTGCTGGATCCTTATGCACCTTGATAAAATGTTGTGCATATTAGCTTTAAAGTTTGCAAAACTCTGCAGATTGGTTTACACCGTGGGCAACAGGTGCAGCCTTCGATTGATCCCCATCCAGGTGCTCATCTCTGTGAGCACCCAGAAGATTTTATTGTCGTGTATCCATTTCACATCCTTTGTGGCCAAGAGAAAAGCGTACTTCACAACCTCTAGTAAGTCTCTGTCAATGTTTGGGAATTGACTGTCTTCTAGCAGTTCCCCCGCTATGAGCATTATGGATAACAACAACCATGCATAGTGGAAGGTTTTACCCTGCTCCTGGGCTTCATGACAGTTCTTCAAAAATTCCTCATAGAGGAATTCAGACCAGTTGAATTGGACCCCCTCTGTGAACTGCTTGCCAAGTGCGACCACCGACGTTGATACCTCATCAGTTCGACACTTCCTCATAACTTTGTCGGCCAGGAGTTGGGTTGCTACGCGTACCCCTTTGTCCTTGATGCTGGAGATGGCGTAGCCCCTCTTCTTTTTCTCCAGCTTGTATTTTGTCTTCATGGCTTCTGCAAGGGCCAAATCACTGCCCTTTCCTTCGGCTATGGTTGTGGGGACCTTTTCTTTGTAGGGGAGCCGAGAAATACAGTGGATTAGGTCTTCCATGATGGAAATAAGATCCTCTAGCCATAGATACCCATCATGCACTAGGCAGAGCAGCTGCCTGATGACAAAAATGGTGATGGGCATGCGGTGGAAATGCAATATCCATAGTGAGTGCAGCAACCTGAACTTTTCCACACCGCGTAGCCACTTCCGTGGCTCCAACATTGTCACCACCCCCTTAGTGTTCTGCTTCATGAGGCTCCTGGTCTCTAGATGAGGGAACTTCTCACGGTCAGGTAGGTCCCAATATTCAAACTTCATGGTTGGCATGCGGCCCAGGTGCGTGCCTTCAAACACTATGCCATCTAGGAGGAGCGAAGTCTGAAGTGAACTCTTGGTTTCGTCCAGGCCCTTCGGCACTTTGGTCTTCCCTTTCCACGAAGGGAAATATGCGGGCAGTTTTGTTTCAGGGCGTATCGGTCGAATATCCTCCTCCATATCTTTGTCTTCTTTAGTTGTGATTGTCAGGGCCTGCAAATCTTCTTCTTCCTCATCTGTGTCGATCGTGACAACTTTCCCTTTTTCTACCATTGATAGCTTGTTGCGTAGGGGGTTCCTTGGGGGCACACGTGCTGGAGCCATTGCCTGTTTATCCTTCTTGGGTCTTGGCGTATGCGGTGATTTGGGGATCTCTGTCAGAACCCTGACACCTTATAAAACATCCTCCACCATTGGGGTCTGCGCTACCTCGCTGACAATTACGTCTTCAATTCCCAAACCATCCTTGGTTTCTGTCGTTGTATCTAGGCTGTATTCTATCACTTGCGAGGTTCGGGGCTCAATTATTGCTCGGCTCACAATGCTGAGTGCTCTGCTCAATTGTTCAATTCTCAAAGGACCAAGTGTTGTTTGCTGGCCAGCCCCTTGTGTTTTATAGCACCATTTGAATTCGAATTTGGCTATTCACCCAAATTCTGGTCCATTAATGCTTTCTTGGTGGCAGATTTTGCCAAATATTTCCCATAAATCGCGTCTTAAATGCCTGCCACCCGCTCCATTTGGCCTCAAGTCAAACATCGCATCGTGAATAGTGACTTCAATGGTCACTTTCCAGCCAACCCATGCGGCGGCACAACCCTCTGTGTGTGGTCGCAGACCCTATGACGCTCTGCTTCTGCGTGCATCCCCAATATCATGCAGCTCCGGGCAGAATAGTTTATAGTCCTGTGCTTCCTTTCAACTACCTGGAGCACTAAGACTATCCTTCCCGCGGCTAGTCAGGTGGTCAAACCACCCATGTGGGGCTCCATCCCGTCCTCCACCATGGTTCGCACAGAATCCCCACCTTCAATTGTTGTGGTCGCCATTGCGTACTCTACTATTTGCAATGCACTACTTTGGTCAATACGTTTGGCGATATGCAGTCCAATCTAAGGTAATAGAATAACCAGTTCACGACGATAGTCCTCCAACTTGTCAGTATGATTGTACGCACCTTGCCTTACCATCCTCGGCTTTTGAATGAGAAATGCTTCCTTTATTTCATCTTCCAGCTTCTCGACCTCCATGTCCATCAAAGAACTTTTCTCCCTTAGCTGTACCTAGTCTTTTTCAAGTTCACGAAGTCTAAGATTTCCCTATCGGATTTGTTCCTTAAGTCTTATGTGTTCTGTTTCTCGTGGCGATGTGATTCCTTCGTTCTGGAATTTGTGGACTGTCGTATCTATGGGTGCTGCAATGCGCGGACTAGGCTTTGCATGCTGCATAGGGATTACAGCCCCTGCTTCATACTTCAGCTTTGGAAGTGCTCGCATGGTCAGGGTTTTGCACATGGTCCTATAAACCCATAGAACCACTGGTATGCGCAGGTCCCAGTCAGTGCGTCTCACATGGTGGACCGTGTTAAGCACTTCGCACACCTTGTTAAAGGCTTCCCCATGTATAATCTTTGGTGCACTTGGTCTTATCATACTTCATCATTCACGCCATCATCTTGCCCACTCCTGCTTATTGGTCCTGGTTCCGATCGTGAGGATGGTATACGTTTATGCAGGTTGCAGATCATACACTTGTACCCATCTAGATAGGTGGGCACACAAGATATTTCATCCATCATACTCGGCTTCCATCCACATCTTAGACTTTCCAAACCAAATAAGCATCATTCTTCTGTAGTTGCACCAGTTCTCAAAACTTCTTTGATGCGTACCCCACCATCTTGCGGGCGTAGTAGACAGTGCCCATTTCAAACAATCAAAACGCTGCTGTTTTGGCACCTCTCTTTCAAATTTGTTCAGGAATTCATCCACCACTGTCAACCCATCATACATAAGCAGATACCTTACCTCTGTTGTCACATAGTGCAGTGATCTTACCATCATGTTGCAATTGAGCGTGGTTACCTCGTGTAACTGGTTCTGCCATTGTTCTATTTCCTCATCCGAATTTGAGGTGCAGGATCTTTCATGCTCCCACAAAATCCTGCCATCCACAGTTGGATTCACCCAATCTTGTTCCCGGGCTGTTATCTTGTAGATATAGTCTAGATTGTCAGCGCTCTCGTCATCGCACACTGGCTCTGTGTAGCGCGATCCTTTCGCAGGGTCTAAAGGTACCACTACGCATAGTGACTTTTTCTAAAAAATCATCTTGTGCTTCTTTAGATTTATCACTTCATTCATATCAGTGGCCCAATCTATTCCCAATAGCCTAGGATAGGGATTGCTATCATCGATAATCTCTATCACTTTGAAATCTGCAAACGCACTTGCACCTTTGATGTCTACCGTTATTCCTTGCAATCTTCCCATTAGTAGGATCTTCTCCTAGTTCGCCATTCGCAATTAAATAGGGGACCATTGCAATGTGGGCCTGCCCATGCACTCCCATGTCTGCTTTGGCAATACGTTCATGTCTAATCCTAAATCCAGAATCACTTGATCCATTTCATATTGCCCGATTTGCGTAGTCAATCTCATCTCCCTTCCTGTTCACGTTGTGTGCTTCCCAAGCTTCTGGACTACGCATGGTTCTCATGACCCAGCACACCTAGTGATGAGTTCCTACAATCCCTTTACAACCTTGTTATTGCGTAGTAGCTTCATGCATGTCTCTCGAAAGGTAGTAAGCATTGATGGGTCCATCCCTGGTTCTATTTTGTCTTTACTACCTGAAGTGGAGGCCTCTGTGAAGCTCTTCTTAGCTTCCATGAATGTCTCCTTCACGTGCTCGAAATTGAACTCTGGTTCCTTTGTTGGAGCCTTGCGAACCCAAGCACTCTCTTCGGGTTGCTTGCCCTTGTCATCTCCTATCTTGATATCGCTTCGGAGCATGATTTTTACATTTGGGTCCTCTTCCTCACCATTTGTAGGTTCTGAGTCGGGGGAGGCTGGAGTATTCCTTTATCCTGCAACCTCGCTATCAGTGTAGGGAAGTCCTCCATGTCATGATCAAACTGGGTACAATATAAACATGATGCTCTCATCGGATTTGTATAATCGCGGGCATAATGCCCTGACTCTCTGCAATTGTAACAAATCAGCTGTTCGCGAGCCTTTCCTTGTCCCATTCCACCTCGACCTCGTCTACGCCCCTAAAACCCAATGCGTGCCATCCCTGCATTTTGATCTAGGGCTTGCATTTCAGTCTAAACTTTGTAGGTAGGAGTCCGAAACATCATCTGTTCATAACTTCTGCAAGTATGCTCATCATGGCCTACTGATTTGCAGAAATTACAGAATAACTACTAGGACATCTACGTATATTTCTATAATAGATGACAGTTATTTGTAGTGTGCTTCCCTCCTATCTGACAAATCACACACCATAGTGCAGGCACCGTGCTTGGTCTTGCTTTTTCCAAAGCTCTTAATGGCATTAGCCCTCCTCCCACTAGGTAGTTCGCGAAGATGGGACAATGGTCCTTGTCATGCCCCTGGCCCTTGCATTTTATGCACCATACCTCCTCGCGCGCTTCTGGGCGAGTTGTCCTGTCTTATTTCAAACTCTACATCTCTAAACACAAGTTTTTCAGTTGCGCATGGATTTGTCGGACTCCTAGGCTAGGATCTTGTATTGGGGTCTTATGCAGTCTCATTACAATCTCCAAAGCTTCAGCCTAGGTGGATAACTTTTGCTGCGACAACGCCGTCCTTAGATGCGGTGTTAGTGACACTAAAAACCGTGTGCATTGCTTCCCATCCATCAAGGTCATGTTGGCTTCGTGAATCATACCCTTTAGTCTCTTATCTAGCACCCAGGGGGTCTCATCGGGAAGCATCGTGATTTCCTTAAACCCAATAATCGACTGTGTCTCCGATTTTGGCCGGCTAAATTTCCTGTTCAGCGCAGCTTGAATATCCATGATCCTCGCGTTTGGATTGTCATTAGAATGCTTAATGTACCATGTCAGGGTGCGATCTTGCAACGCGCTTAGCAGCGTTGCCTTCTTTATGCTGTCATTCGTGACTCCTTGTGCTTCCCATATAGCCTTTATCACGAACCAAAATTGGTCTGGATCTTCATTCCCTACTCCTTTGAACACCAACAATTTTATCACGCTTGCCATATTGAACTATTATGGTGGCAGAGGTGGTGTGGGCGGAGATGGGGGTGAAGATGGTGAGACTGGTAGTGGTGTAGGTGGAGGTGGTATGCACAAAATTTGTTGCCTTATCAAATTGATCTCACTTCTTGGTGAAACTTTCGCAAGTTCTTCCTCGCTTTCTCGCCGAGGTGAAATCAAGGGGCTATTTTCTATCTTTGTGCTACCTTCATTTCTATAGATCCTCCCACTTCACGTAGCCCCAAACATCAATTTATTCGCATAACGCGCTTTTCACACAGTAGCATTTTAATCCAAGTGTTCAAATATTTAATGTACTTACCTCACGGTCCTTTGAGGGAGCGTCATTCCACCTCATTGTAGCTGACTAACGTGTATACCGAGAATTCGGTGATAAACCCTCCTATAATTCAATCGAGTGAATGGTACACAATGCACGCGATATTATCTTCCGATGCTTCTAGTCTGCGCACTAACTCTGGAGTCCACACAATCAGTTTGTCGAGCCTACACCTTCCTTGACTGTCTGCTAGCTTTGCGATCCACTCATACAACTCAGAGGGGAATGATGCAAAGAAAATTTCATGGATTTCTGTATACAAGTAGTGCTCTAACCACTATTCCTTCGGTACTCACGGATTCCCGTTTCCTACACCGCGAACTAGTGAATGTTTCTGTCCAACCACCCTTCAATTTCTTTCTTTGTCGAATTCCGGTGACACGACATCAGACATCTCTTATGTAGATCTCGGTCCCAGAAACGGAACCATTTGTTGGTTTGTTGGGGCCTGACCCAGGTTCAGAGGTGATTTAGCCAAAAAATCCCGGTAGTACTGGCCCTTTCGGCAACAGTCCGCAGAGCGCAGATTGAGGTCTCCCCTGAAGTAGTATGGGAGGGTTCTAGAACCAGGTTTCCACACCCTGGACATGTCTGATGAGTTCAAATGGTCCGTGGTTCGACCCTACGCGTACGTTGCTATGCATACTTACCCGTACCTAACAGCCTGAGATGCTGCCTTCGCACAACCCTACTCCAGGACCGAAAACTATTATTACCCAAGCCCTTACTAGTATTCCATCGTTAGTTGATTAACTTAGCTTACTTGCATGTGTAAAGTATACTTAGAAATATAAATCATTCATACAAGTGCGCGTAGTAAATAAACAATATATTTGTAATTGATATCAAACATGTAATAACTCAAGAACAAATACACAGAATTTGGATAAAACTTCTCTTTATTATTCTCTTCTTTGGTTATAGACTTGACTCTACCCTGCACACTCAGCTATAGGGGTCCGCACACTCAGCTGCGGACAACTAGGCCTCTTTGCACTCAGCTGCAGAGCCTTCTCCTACTCTACGACCCAAAGACACACTTAGATACTTCCTCTATGCTTCTATTTCGCTATCCTCTACTATGCTTTTTCCCCCTTTTCTTTTACACTTAGGGCCTTGCTCTATTTATATAATCCCATGGTCCGCAGACCATGGGTAGGCTGACATTACATTACAAACTAGGGTGGACAACCCTATGACTCTAACATACTTCCGCGCCCACAATTTGTGGGGATTTACAACATCATTCAGCCAAAACATGGGCTTTGAGCCCCAAAACATGCCTCGGGGGAGATTCCATGCCCAACAGGCTTCTAATCTCCACACTAGCTCTGGGGTCCACACTATTGGACCATCAAGCCTCCACCTTCCCTAGTCATCTGCCAAATTAGAAATCCACTCATATAACTTGACCGAGAAGGAATATAAGAAAATTTCATGTATCTCTGTGTACAGACACCTGTCCAACCACTGTTCTTTTGTCAGGCATGGATTCCTGTTTTCTTGCACTATGAATTCGTGGATCTTTCTATCCAACCACTCCTCAATTTCTTTCTTTGTTGGATTCCAGTGATGCAACATCACACATCTCTTTTACACAGATCCTAGTACCGGCAACGAAACCATTTGTTGGCTAAGTGGGTGCTGACCCAGGTTCAGAGTTAATTTCTCCAAACAAATCCCTACACTACTGACCCTTTCGGCATCAATCCATGGACTTTGGACTGAAATCTCACCCGAAGCAGTATGGGGGGATGTTGGAACCAATTTTCCACACACATAGATGAGTGTGATGTCTTTTTAAGCCCTAACTACGCCTTCGCGAATATCGATAAGCCTTTAGGGTTTATCGATATAACTACCCTTAATTAGCTTCTATACCTCTGCGAACATTCATGACGATCTTTCGTAGACCTTCAATATGTGAATCAACTACTTATGCGCAAAAAAGATTACTCTTAACCTAGTAATTACTCAGATCAACTTAAGTGTTAATAACTTCCGAATACAACAAGATAATCTTTGTGTAAAGAGTTAACAATAATTTCGTTCATGTGACAATATCAATCATGTAAATTCGCGCATTAAGACACCATTATTTCATAAACCCAGTATAACATAAGGCACATTCATATAAACAGAAGTAAACAGACAAAGCACAAGAATTGTTGGAATAATCTCTTTATTAATGCTTTAGTTCTGCTTACAGACTCAAGACTACCATGCGCACTTAGCTGCAGGGGTCCATGCACTCAATTGCAGACTCTTCTCTATGCCTCTACATACACAACTACAAATCCTCTCTTCTACTCTAAGACTTCTTCGCTCTTACCCTTACTGACCCATTACATTCATCTTCATCATCCGTACCTCTCTTAAACATCCTAAGACACACCTATTTATACAATCCCATGGTCCGCAGACCATGGGTAGATATTCAAAAGCCAAATCAACGTATATAAAAGAAGGGGAAAACACTTTATGACACTTTAGCTATCTACACGCTCCGCGACCACAACTTGCAAAGACTTTTCATTTTATACAACAAAACTTGGGCTTTTGCCCCAAAATTGACCCTATGGGACTCCATTCCAACAAAAATTAATAGATCATAAAATCTATAATTTTCCATCATTTAGTACTCAAGAGGTTACCAGACCAGATGGGTTGCGCCAAAACCAAAAAGGTCGCGCCAGTTAGCAAAAAGGTCGCACCAGCATGCACCAAAACAAGAAATTTGGCAGAAGGTTCGCATCTATTTGAAGCCATTTTTAGGTATCTTCCCAAAGTAAAAATGGAAATCTAAAAGAACGGGAAAGTAGATTTTCTTTCCTAGTTTCCATATCATCTTGAATTTTGGAAAATTACCCATGGGAAGGCATCCAACAACTCATTCTCCCAACCTTACTCAGAAGCATCACGCGAGTCCAGATTTAGTGGCAGAGACATGAAAAAGGTGAGGTTTTTTGAGTTTCTAATCAAAATTTGAATCCTTCATGCAAAACTAGGGTTATATTTGGTATGTAATAATCATAATGCATCCATCTATGTAGAAAAAACCTCATTTGGATGTCCAGGGAAAAAGGGTTGCGCCTCAGCGCGACGCTTTTGTGTGCCTTTTCCTACAAAATTCCAAATTTCTCCAAAAATTTCAAAATTTGTTCCTTGGATGTTATGGAAGATAGTATAAACATTATTGGACTTTTTATTCATGAATTTCACTCTTTTACCCCTTTTTCTTGATTCCATTTTCTTGTCGTGGACCTCTTTTAGTTTTGCTTTCATTTTCTTGATTTTGATTTGTGCAATCTGATTCCTTGTTTGATAGTGATGGGCCATGTGCTTCAACATTTGATTGTCTCTGTTAGCTCTATCAAGAAGATTCTATAGATTGTCATTTAATTTTTTGAGCCAATATTATGTAGGTTTTAACCCCTTACAGAAATTACCTGCATACGAATTCTAAAACACAAAAAATAAACAATAGCGAGAGCATAACATATAAAACACATATACACATAGATTTTCCCCTGGATCCCAAAACCAGGACTACTAGATTGATTTTTCATTATTTTCCTTTCGATGTTATAATACATATTTATACATGCTGAAGCATCCAATACCATGGACCGAAAACCATGGACCGAAAACCATCGTGTCCAAAAACTTGTGCGAAAATCATGCACAAAACCATAGGTGGGTCCACCCAACCTAGCATAGGTTCCAAAACCAAAATTTTATGGGGCACTACCTCGAACCCATAGAGTGGGGTTACCTACACCCGTCAAACCCCCTGTGACCCCCCCGCTACCCAATTGGCGCAACGAAGGGGGGGCTCCGCCCCCCCTCTAACCCCCCAGTTAACTACATGGGCTAGTCGTGGAAAGAATATAACACAACCCAACATTCTCCCACTTGTTATTTTATTTCCACAGAGGGCCACAAGAGAGCTTAGTCATTTATCTAGCCTTGCAATGCCCATTGTTTCTCTACAGCAAGATAACTTCTTAGAGCTCAAAGATTTTGTCAATGCATCTGCGGTATTCTTCAAAGTGTCCACCTTTACCAGCAACACCTTTTTGTCTTTATTGATCTGAAAATGGGGCTCTTAGGTTTCTTGTCTAACTTACAAGAACCTCTCCCACTTCCAAAGCTTTAAATTCTCCCAAATCTTAATGATTAACCAATGCGGAATTAAGAAATGCTTGCAAATATAGGTGTATGCTTGTATTTGTTTTTTACTATTGAGTGCTTATCTTCATTTGCTTATGCTGATGTGAAACACAAACAACAGTAAATAAAGTAGCAATTCAACAAACCCATAAGACAACAATATAATATGGAGTTCACCCTGATATCTTGGGCTACATCTCATGGAGCTCTAATCAACTCAACTAGGCTTTCTGGGATTATGGCTTCAATTCTTTTACAAGTGCCACACTTAACTCCATTAGTTTACAGCTGAACCAATGGGCTTAGAATGCCATCTTACCGCTGGCTGTCCTTGTTCTGCAGACAGGTCTAGGCTTCTCTGGAATTGACTCCTTCAGTCAGTGCTCTGAGCTTCTCGAGATTCTGGCTTCTCTAGCTCCCTCAAAATTTTTCATTTGTCTCTGGAACTCCCTCTCCTATTTTCGACACACCTCAGACAACCAGCCACAGCTCGATCATTCAATCTCCTACTGTGCTACAACTTCACTACAGCCTTGTGGCTCTTTAGAAGTCTATTAGAGCTCTCTAGCTCTATGGCTCTGCCTCCAACCTCTGGTGGCTCTGCCTATTACAGTGAGCTCAATTTGAGTCTCACATAATAGATACAGTCAATAGGACTGGACTTGGATCCCCCAAGTCTCTCTGGAGTACACAAACTCTCTAGAGTACTCTCTCTGTCTTTGTCTTAACCCTGGCTCACTTGCTGCCTTTGCTTCTTCAGGTCAGCTCAGCTCTGGTTTCTCTACTTCCAGGTCTGCTTACTACTTCCTGGGCTACCCTCCTTCTCCTCTCTGTCATTCTATGGCTTTTAAGCCAATCTGCTTTCTCACTGTTCATTTCTGCTTCTTGGATTTCTGGTTCCCTGCCTCTGTCTGTTCGAATCGCTTCTTTCGGCGATTACAGTAACTGCATAACGCCTTATATGGAGGTGGCCACTTATTCTTTTAATGGATGAGTGTGAAAGGTTCACCGAAAACACTCGATAATTTGAAATGGCCGTTATTTCCATTTACTTCAAGAATGCATGCAAAACACAAATCTCTGCCAACTCATTGTCCATGTCGAACTTCAAAATCCTGCACAATCTACTTTATAACTTCATCAAATCTAGTCATCCATTGGGTTGCATCTCCACCATTGATCTAGATCCTCCAGCTCCTATGGTCATCGCACACATCGGGCGGATAACTTGCTCGACGTTTACCCGTCTGATGTGAGCGGGTTTTCTCTCTCTTTCACTGGACGCATATCACTCCTGTGTGGCATTGGGCGGGACTTGGTCTAAAGCACTTACCGCTCGAATCCCTTCTGATATTCCACCAATTTCTATGGAATCCTTCCTCGGATGGAACCGAAACAATTTCTGCTGCATTTCATGATTTTTCAGGTTCGAGCACATGTGGCTCTCCTTCTTCGAGGGGTTTGCCCTGTGATATGCGATTAGCGACTTGTCATGAGGATTCCTCCCCTATTGACTCAAACCATCGCTGACTTTGCTAATTTGTGATAGTGCGTGTTACCATGGTCTGCCACTCTGTACGCTTAATCGACGACCCTCGTTGATTCACGCTGATCACAGTTAGCGACTGTCATGAGGATTCCTCTGATAAGCTTGATCTTCACAAGATTTTTAGTATTTGGCATAAATTATAGAGAGTTCATGAAGACTTAGAGAGTTTTAGGATCCATTTTGGATCATGCCTTCCCACTAAAAGAACCTTTGGTCCACTGAAAGACTGATATACTCATATGAGTAGTAAATGAGGGTAACAACACCCTCTTCTTTCAACCTCCCTACACTTGCCTTTTCATAGTGCCTCTGAACCAAAATCTTTGACCACTTACCTGCTTGGATGGGTTGGTCGTCTCAGGAAGCACTGTTTTCCTCCTAGACTTCATGCATAACTTCTGCTGTGAAGTTTACAGAAGGTAGTTTGAACTTCTTTGCCTTGATCCTTGATCCAAGGTGGCTCAGACGAATGTGAAGTACATTTGCTCCACAAAAATTTCATCTGTACCTGTTTGAAAAGCTGCCAACAACAACTGTTAACTACAGCAGGCATACAAACAACAACTAGATGGACTAACTCCTGCTTCAACAAAGAAAATATTTCACATCTTGTGAACCCTTCCATGTATTATATTTGCATACAAATGATTGACTAGATAACCAGCCAATAAAACATGCCTTTACAACAAATGACTCTTCAAGTCAAGCATGTAGGAAAAATACTTTTAGAACTCTTTTCCAAAAGATGAAACACTTCATCATTATCTCCATTTTGAAGACCTAGTTAACTTCTCCCAAGCCAACATCACATGCATCGCATGCTCATGCATGCATTCCATCTTTCAACTTTCACTTAAGTACACTGTACTTTCGAAGATAAAATGAACATACCGTTGCAGCAATAAAGTGAGTTTCCTTCTCAACTTCTTTCCATTTACCATTTTGGTAAGATCCTGCAACTTGCATTTATTCCACAAAGAAATGCAAACAGATGTATCAAATAGACATGCAGTCTTAATTGGATAAGAATTCTAGCCATTTCTTACAAATCCATTTCAAAGGTCCCTCCTTCGTTTGCACATTAGCATCAATATATGAATCATCTTGAAACACATCAATCATGGAATCTTTATTTCCATCCTTGCCATTTTCTTTTTCCCCCTTCTCCTTCAGCTTTGGTGGAAGCAGTGCTGGATTCAAAGTCTAGCACCTTTCAGCAAGATGCCCTTGCTTATGGCAGTGAGTGCAACACATGTGCATCCTTTTGACAGCATGATTTTCCTTGTCTTGTGGACCTTTGGCTGCTTGCTTCTTTTCGTTCAAAAGTTTCCTATATGTGGCCATCCTCTTCCAGCATCTAGAAACATAATGGTTATCCAAACCACAAAAGGAACATGCAATTCCTTTTCCATGCTTTACAAAATCAAAAGGAATGTGTTTAGAACCAGATTTATACCTGCCTATTTCACCTTTATTTCCTTCATGAGGAGGTGAAGCAAATGAAGAAGTGGCTCCCTTTGGAACACCATCACTTTCTTCAAGGCTGTCAGAGTTTCCACAACTCTTTGGTTCAGGTGTGTGCTTCTGAACACCTACATCGTGCGAATGATGTTTTGAGCTATTGCATTCCTCCTGCATACAATCCTCACACTTTTGAGGTAGAGGACCTGCAATGAAACTCCTTTTTGGAACTATTTCAATGGCCTTCATGGCAGCTTTGGAACTCTCTCCATAAGACTATCCATAGCCAAGACCCAAATACTTAGGCCTTTCCTCAACCATTATTGGCTCAACAATACCTTGTGCATGTTTTCCCAATCCTTTTCCTTCATAGCCCATCTTGGACATTAGCTTGGAACCTATGCCTTTGGTATGTTTTTCAAAAGAACTAATATAAGCATTCTTAGAAGAATTTGAAGACAAACAGGAATGGTTTACCTCTTCTTCAAGTTGATAGTTGGCCAAGGCTTCTTTGGCAACAAAGAGTTGTGACTCCAACTCATGCATCCTTTTCAGGTTCATATTTGCAATATGAAGTTTCCTCTCCATTTCCTGCAATTTGCCATAAAGCATCTGCTTCTCTTCCTCCACAGAATTCAACTGCTCTCTAAGTATGCTGCTCTTCCTTCCATCCTCATACATTTCTCTCACCATATCCATCATGGTGGACAAGTTTTGCTTCATGTCTCCATCAAAGGAACTTGGGGAGCAAGAAGAATTTGAGAACTCACTTGTAGAAGTTGTCATTTTCAAAGTGCACAAAAGAACTTAAAAAAAGATTATTAAAGAGCTTATTCAGTAACATCTTGCAATGACCTTTTGTGCTTCAAGGATTTCCCTGAGGTCCTTTGGGATAGAAGAATTCCTTCAGCCCTTCTTTCTTCTTGTCCTTCCTGGACTGAGCTATCAATAACTTTCCCTTCACCTCTGTAAACTCAAACAATAGTCAGTCTGCAACCTCAATGAGGCAATCAATCCTTGACTGTACAAACACCTTTCAGACAAGCAATCTTTACCATGTCAATCAAGCATTTTGATACAACCTTCTTTGAAGGTGGGGTTAATCAATATTAAGCTTTGATACCACCTGATCTGAAAATTGGGCTCTTAGGTTTCTTGTTTAACTTACAGGAACCTCTCCCACTTCCAAGGCTTTAAATTTTCCCAAATATTAATGATTAACCAATGCGGAATTAAGAAATGATTGAAAATATAGGTGTATGCTTGGATTTGTTTTTGACTGTTGAGTGCTTATGTTCATATGCTTATGCTAATGTGAAACACAAATAACGGTAAATAAAGCAGCAATTCAACAATCCCATAAGACAACAATATAATATGGAGTTCACCCTGATATTTTGGGCTACATCTCCTAGAGCTCTAATCAACTTGATTAGGCTCTCTGGGATTATGGCTTCAATTCTTTTACAAGTGCTACAGTTAACTCCATTTGTTTACAACTGAAGCAATGGGCTTAAAATGCCATCTTACCCCTGGTTGTCCTTGTTCTACAGATAGGTCTAGGCTTCTCTGGACTTGACTCCTTCAGTCAATGCTTTGAGCTTCACGAGCTGTTGGCTTCTCTGACTCCCTTAGAATTCTGCATTTGTCTTTGGAACTCCTTCTCTTGTTTTCGACACACCTTAGACAACCAGTGACAACTCGATCATTCGATCTCCTACTGTGCTGCAACTTCACTGCAGCCTCGTGGCTCTTTAGAAGTATATTAGAGCTCTCTGGCTCTGCGGCTCTGCCTCCAACCTCTGGTGGCTCTGCCTATTACAGTGAGATCAATTTGAGTCTCACATAACAGATACAGTCAGTAGGACTGGACTTGGATCCCCCAAGTCTCTCTGGAGTACTCTCTTTGTCTTTATCTTAACCCTGGCTCACTTGCTGCCTCTGCTTCTTCAAGTCAGCTCAGATCTGGTTTCTCTACTTCCAGGTCTGCTTACTGCTTCCTGGTCTACCCTCCTTCTCCTCTCTGTCAGTCTATGGCTTTTAAGCCAATCTTCTTTCTCACTGTTCGTTTCCGCTTCTTGGCTTTTTGGTTCCCTGCCTCTGTCTATTCGAATCTTTTCTTTCGGCAGTTATAGTAATTGCATAACACCTTATAGGGAGGTGGCCACCAATTCTTTTAATGGATGAGCGTGTCAGGTTCACCAGAAACATGATCATTTGAAATGGCCATTATTTCCGTTTACTCCAAGAATGCCCGCGAAACGCGAATCTCTGCCAACTCATCATCCATGTTGGACTTCAAAATCCTACACAATCTGGTTTATAACTTCATCAAATCCAGTCATCCATCGGGTTGCATATCCACTATTGATCTGGACCCTTGAGATCCTACGGTCATCGCACATATTAGGCGGATAACTTGATCGACGTTTACCCGTCCGATGTGAGTGTTTTTCTCTCTCTTTCGCCAGATGCGTGTCACTCGCTGTGTGGCATCAGGCGGGACTTGGTCTAAACCGCTTACCTCTCGAAGCCCTTCCAATATCTTCCCGGTTTCTGTGGAATCCCCCCTCGGATGGAACCAAAACACTTTACACTACATTTCATGATTTTTTAGGTCCTGGCGCATGTGGCTCTCCTTCTTTGAGGGGTTTGCCTTGCGATATGCGATTAGCGACTTGTCATGAGGATTCCTCCCCCGTTGACTCAAACCATCACTGACTTTTCTAATTCACGACAGCACGCGTTACCATGGTCTGCCGCTTTGATAAGCTTGATCTTCACAAGATTTTTAATCTTTCACATAAATTATAGAGAGTTCATGAAGACTTAGAGAGTTTCACGATCCATTTTGGATCATCTATCACATCCCTCACAAAGTGATTCTGAACATCAATGTGCTTTGTCTTTGAATGATATGCGGGGTTCTTTGCCATGAAAATTTCACTTTGGCTGTTACAGTCTATCCTTATAGCTCCCTGTACTAACCCCATAATTGAACACAATCTCTGCAACCAAACTGCTTCCTTGCTTGCATGAGTGGCTGCCATCTATTCTGCCTCTATAGCTGATAGTGCCACTAAAGATTGTTTCCTACTCATCCAACTGACTGCACCTCCAAATAGGTTTAACACATACCCACTTGTAGATCTTCTTTGATCCACATCTCCAGCCCAGTCTACATCAACAAAGCCATGAATATCCAACGCTTTGTCCAATCCTGGTCTTCCTTGGCATCACAAACCATAATCACTAGTGCCATTCAAATACCTGAAAACCCGCTTCACTGCTGTCCAATGCTCCTTTCCTAGTTTTGACATAAACCTGCTCAATACTGCCATTGTGTGTGCAATGTTTGGTCTAGTACAGACCATTCCATACATCAGGCTACCGACTACACTTGCATATGGAACACAGGACATGTCCTCTTCCTCTTCTTGTGTCTTGGGACACTGTTCAACAGATAATTTTACACCTACAGGAATAGGAGCCTTCACCGATTTACTATCCTGCATATAAAATCTATGTAATATTGTCTTGACATACTTCCTCTAGTTTAACAAGAGCTTCCTCTTTTCCAGATCTCTTTTAATTTCGATGCCCAAAATATGGTTTGCAACACCAAGATCTTTCATGTCGAATTTGGAGGACAATTGGGTCTTCAAATCCTGGATAATTTATTTGTCATTTCCAACCAACAACATATCATCCACATACAAGACCAAATAAATAACATGGTCACCAATTAATATAAAATACACACAGTGATTTGCTTTGTTTATGGTGAAGCCAAGTCCCCGTATAAATATACCAAATTTCTAATACCACATCCTTGGTGACTATTTTAACCCATACAGATACTTCTTTAACTTGCATACTAGTTCTTTCTTACCCTTCACCGCAAAGCCTTCAGGTTGCTTCATGTAGATTTCCTCTTCCAGATCCCTGTGAAGAAATGTTGTCTTCACATCCATCTGTTCTACCTCAAAATCAAAAGCAGCAACAATAGATAAAAGTAATCTAATAGAAGTTACCTTGGCAATAGGAGAAAAAATATCACCAAAATCAATTCCTGGCACTTGGGAATAACCTTTTGCTACCAACCGAGCTTTGTATTTCTCCACCTTTCCTTCTGCATTTGTCTTCTTATTGAACACCCATTTGCTACCAATGGGTTTCCTTCCAGCCGGAAACTCCACCAGATCCCAAGCCTCATTTTTGTGCAAAGATGCCATTTCATCAACCATGGCCTATTTCCAGAGTTTTCCATCCTCTGAATCTACTGCTTCCTTCACAGTTCTGGGATCATCATCAACAATAGATAAAGCAAAATTTGAATAGAAAACAAATGGACTACACCTTTCTGGTTGCCTTCTTTCTCGAATTGATCTTCTCACACCCAGAGTTTGTGACTCTTCATCTTCTGATTCCTCCTCTGTTGTAGAGTCTGATTCTTCCTCCTTTAGCTCAAACTCTATCTTCTCAGGTTCCTTTGGTTGGACTTCATGTTTAATAACATATTTCACCTCTTTGAACACCACATATCGGTTGTACACTGTTGGAAATAATACTGAGAGGGGGGGTGAATCATTATTATTAAATTCTTTTCAATATATCTTCCAGATTTCTACTTTGATTTATTCTTCAGATATTGATCATTAGATTGTATTTCAGTACCATATAATAATGAGAAAGAACAAGAAAAACAGATAATCACACCAAAGAACACCAGATATAAGGTGGAAACCCAATGTGGATGAAAACCACCTACTGCAATATGTCTCTATCTTCTTTCAATTAGAAACTTCTTTTACAATGATTTTGTACTGGTGCAGTCCTTTACCAGTACGCCGGCTGCAGCTTGCTGAGAGCTACAACCCTCTCTCATTTTCCAGTCTCTCCTAGAAGGGAGCTACAACCCCCTTAGCTCTTGTACTAGCTAATCTACTAGTACGTAGGTGCTGACCTACTTCTTTTCTTACAAGCACCACTTTTCATAAATTTTCAAACTAGATCCATGAACATCAAATAATCATCAAGTACATGTGAATCAACCAATCTCCTTTTTCAATCAACCAATGAATCAACCAATAATTACTCAGAATGCAGTAACCAGATCAGCAATACCAATAATCTAAACCCAGAACTCTTTAGAAATAGATAAAAGACAGCCAACAAATATTTGAAGAAAAGTTCGCAACTTCACCAATAGAAACTTGTGAATATCCGCAGCTCTTCTATGTCTAAACTGCGCAGTTCTGCACCTGGTCCTTCTTATGCTCTACGTACCTCCGCACCTACTCCTTCTGCTGTACTGCGTACCTCTGCTCAGATCCGCACCTGCATTGTTTGCCTGACATCGTACCTCCGCACCTGGTCCTTCTGTTCCTCTGCGTACCTCCGCACTGTGCCTTCTGCTGTGCTGCGTACCTCGCACCAGCGCATTCTGCTTCGCTGCGGACCCCCGCACCTGCGCCTTCTGCTACGCTGCGGACCCCCGCACCTACACTGTGGATGACCTGCAGACCTCTGAATAGAGCCAAATTAACAGTCCTCCAATGTGCCACAGACAATCAGATCCATAGATCTGATCATGCGCCCGAGAGATCACGAGCTATCAATAGATTCGCCTTAAATTTCACCTTGATTTAGATCTAGCTTTTAAAACCAATCACCCAAAATTTCAGATCTTAAGATATTCAAATTTCACACGTGTCTAGCCAAGAGATCTCCTTTCCTTTTTATAGGCAAGCCCTTATTCACACCATGGGACAAAACCATCGAAAACCAATACAAGGGATCCAAACTGGGGTTCAATAATTTAGATCCTATACCATGGGCCAAAACCATAGGATCATGAACGTCGGGCTAAATACCATGGGCCAGACATAAGAATTCAAACAAGTGTGTGCTTTCTCTGCATTGGAGTGAGTGGACTGGAGTCTGCACCTTCTATTCGGATAACCTATGGACATGACCGCACTTGGTGAATGTCGTGCCTGCGGGTCCGTACCTTTTGAACGGTGTACTTGCGAACCCCTTATTTTCCATCATTTTGAGAGCCAGAACAGGGTTTTGCCACTTGAGTGAGTTTCCATCAAGTACGACACCTGTGCCATAGCACCAAACCTGAATCATAATTCCAACAATCTCCCCCTTTGGACTTGATGGCAACCCCAAGATCCTCAAAGTCATTCTCCCCCTTTGACATCAAGGGCAAGGGGCGGACCAAGATATTCTCTTCCTTTGCTGTCCATGCTCCCCTTGAGTGCCTGCTAAAATTTCTAAATGAGCTCCCCCTGACTATAGACCAGATCTGCAAAAGAAAAATTCTTCAAGAAGAACCATAATCTACCATACACCATACATGACCTTGACAAGAGAGATAGAGACATATTAACAACAATATTCAGATCAGCATCCATGTTCTCCTTCTGAACTTTCTCCTCCAAGATCTTCTACCATAATGCCAATAATGCATTATTAGAAGAATATATGCTCCCCCTGCACTTGTGCCATTCGATCTTCGACCAATCGATAACCCAACAAATGTACGCATATACCCCATATGAAACTCGTGTACAACCAAAAATCTTTGAAACAGATGAGATTCAACAACAAGATGATGCATCAACTACCCCCAGCTTTTTCCTGAGGTATTCAAAGGTCTCCCTGGGCAACGGTTTGGTGAGTATATCAGCAACTTGTTCCTTAGAAGGAACATACTCCAACTTGACCTTTTGTTCAAGCACTTGTTCCCAAAGAAAATGATATTTGATAGGTATATGCTTGGTCTTTGAATGCATGACTGGGTTCTTTGAAATGCTGATAGCACTTGTATTATCACATAGGATGGAGATAGGTGGTGTGCAAGTGATTTGAAAATCCTGCAAGGTCTGCATCATCCAAAGGAGTTGAGTGTAGCAAGATGCAACAGCTACATATTCCGCTTCAGCTGTAGATAAAGGATCGAACTCTGTTTCTTGTTGAACCAAGATACTAATCTGGAACCCATAAAGAATGAACCACCACTTGTGCTCTTCCTGTCATCCATGCTTCTGACCCAATCTGCATCTGTATAAGCATGAAGTGTGATATCTGTATCTCTAGGATACCATAAGCCATAGTTTTGAGTTCCTTGAAGGTACTTGAAGATTCTCTTAACTCCCTGAAGATGAGTTTCCTTGGGATTTGCTTGAAATCTTCCAACTATTCCCACTACATGCATGATGTATGGTCGGGTACCTGTCAAATAAAGTAGACTTCCAATCATGGATCTATAGGTTGGTTGATGCACTGTTGTTGATTCATCATTTGCACTGAGGCTGCATCCTGTAACCATAGGGGTACATACTGGCTTTGAATCTTCCATGCCATACTTCTTCAAGATCTGCTTGAGGTATTTGGTTTGAGACAAAAAGATACCGCCTTCATTTTGTTGGATTTGTAGACCAAGAAAATATGTCAGCTCTCCAAGTATTGACATTTCGAATTCTTTCTGCATCACCAAGGCAAAGCTTTGATTCATAGTTTCTTCATTGCTGCCAAAGATAATATCACCTACATACACAACAAGTATTAGCAATTTGTCATTTTCAATTTTTATATAAAGATTGCTATCTGTTAATCCCTTTGAAAAGCCTTGTTGATGAAGATATTTGTCCAAACGATAGTACCAAGCCCTTGGAGCCTATTTAAGACCATAAAGAGCCTTTTTTAGTCTGCATACAAGATTTGGATCATTCCCAAGAATGAAACCATCTGGTTGCTCAATGTACACCTCTTCTTCTAAGTCTCCATTCAGAAAGGCTGATTTCACGTCCATTTGAAATACTTTTAACTTTTGAAAGCTTGAGAGAGCAAGGAACATTCGGATGGCCTCAAGTCTAGCAACGAGAGCAAAAGTTTCTTCAAAGTCTATTCCTTCTTGTTGAGCATACCCTTTACAAACAAGTCTAGCCTTGTTTCTAATTACTTCTCCATTTTCATTCAACTTATTTTTGAAGATCCATTTTGTCCCTATGACATTCTTATCTTTTGGTCTAGGAACCAACTCCCAAGTGTTGTTCTTTTCGATCTGCTCAAGTTCTTCATCCATTTCCTTGACCTAGCATTCATCTTTGCATGCCTCTCTTACATTTTGTGGTTCAGTGGAGGAGAGTAATGCCAAATAGCTTGAAGCTTCTGCAATTGTTCTTCTTGTTTGTATGCCTGCCTCCTTTTTCCCCAAGATTTGAGATTCTAGATGATTCTTTTGAACATACCTGGATGGAGTCTTCTCTTCTATCCTTATTTGTTCTTCTGGTGCCTCTTGAGGTTCTTCTTCATCATCAGTCTGATTTGAAGGATGATCTTCATCCTCTTCGATATTTTCATAATTTACTTGCCTAGGAATGTTTCCTTCTTCATCAACTACTACATCAATGCTGTCAACTATTCTTCCAAGTCTTTTATTGTAACACTTATATGCTTTGCTGTGAGGAGAATAACCAAGGAGAATCCCTTCATCTGCTCTAGGTTCAAACTTGCCAAGATGTTCATCATTATTCTTAATATAAAATTTGCTTCCAAATATTTTGAAATGTTTTACCGAAGAGTCTCACCATACCAGAGCTCATGAAGAGTTTGAGTGCTGTTCACCCGGACATTTGTTTTGTTGAGAATAACGACCGCAGCAAATGCAACTTCACCCTAGAAGGTTGCGGGAGTTCCCGATTCATCAAGCATTGCACGAGCCATTTGTTGAACTGTTCTGTTCATCCTTTCCACTACATTTTGCTGAGGAGTCCTAGCTGTAGAGAATTCCCTTCTTATTCCATGTTCTTCACAAAAGTCGAAAAATTCATTTGAGGTAAACTCCCCACCTCTATCAGACCGGAGGCACTTAATTTTGTGATCTGATTCGTTTTCAACCAAGGCTTTGAAAGATTTGAATTTTTTGAAGGCTTCGTCTTTGTGCTTCATAAGTCCTATCCAAACCATCTTGGAGAAGTCATCAATGAATAATATAAAGTATTCTTCTCCTCGAGGTGACCTTTTCCTAGATGGACCACATACATCAGTATGGAATAGTTCAAGAGGCCTGCTAGCTGATCCTTGCTTCTCAGGGAAGTTAGTTCTGGTTTGCTTACCAAACTGACATGATTTTCATATTGTATTGTCTGGAATTCTGATGTCTGGAAGACCACGAACTGCCTGGTATTTGCATACTTTCCTTATCTGTGAAAAGCTTAGATGCCACAACCTCTGGTGCCATAACCAATGTTCATCATTCTTGCTTAGATAGCATTGTTTTTGTCCTTCTTCAAATATGTATAAATTATTTGGAGTTCTTATGCCTTTGATCACTGTTTTTCCTGTATCAAGATCACGAATACTACATCCATTTGATCGAAATATTACCTCAGTTCCTTGATCGCACATCTGACTGACACTCAGTAGATTGTGCTTCAAGCCATCAACATACAAAACATTTCCAGCCTTGACTTTCCCTTCAACTGTACAGTGCCTTTTCCTTTTATGACTGCAGGGGTATCATTTCCAAAAGAAACTTTCTTTCCTTTTTCTAAAGCACTATATGATTGAAGTTTTTCTTTATCACCTGTCATATGCTTCGAACATCCACTGTCGATGTACCATTGATTTTCCTGTCCTTCTGCACATAAAGCTATCCCACATCTTTCTGGTTGCGGTTCCTTCATTCTCCATGTTCTGGCATTTGAGATTTGTTCCTTCTGAGTTGTCTTTCGAAACCTGGTCCTGCATTCAGACTCTTCATGACCGAAGTTATTACAAATAGAACATTCAATTTCACTTTCAAGGGCGGAAAAGTTGTTATAGGTTCTTTTCGTGATTCCAGTCATACTTCTTTGTTTTTGAGCTTCTCTAGTCATGATTGTCTTATAGGCAACACATTGAGTTACTTTGTGACCAAAGTTATGGCAAGAGAAACATTGGCCATTGAAGAAACTCCTACAATTATCCAACCGATTGTAGTTTCGACTAACATCCATTCTTGAGGCAACTTGGGAAGATTTTACCTGTGGCTGGTTGTAGCTACTGTTTGTCCTTAAGGTAGCTTGCCCCCAATTTTCTTGATAGTCTTTGTTCGTTCTTGAGGTAAACTGTCCCTGATTTACCTGATGATTTCTATTAGGCCTTTGCTCGCTCCTCCTTGCTGCATCAAGATAAATTTTGGAGGTGGATGCTTGAGATGATTCTCCATTATATCCCAGACCTGTCTTGATTAGTGGAGAACGCTGCACATTGATAATCTCATCCAGAGTTTCAGATCCTTTAACAAATTTAAGATTAAGAGCTTTTGTTTTCTCAATCTCCTTTCTAAGACTAACAATTTCACATTCCAATTTTTCGTGATGTTTTTCCCTTTCAGCCAGTTGACATTGCAGAGAATCAATAATCACATTTTTCTCTTCTAAACAAAATTTGAGATTAGAAATCTCTTCATAAAGACCTTCTTCATCTACAACATCCATATGATCATCATCTTCAAAAGCCATTAAAAGTTTATAATTATTACGTCGTTCATCTTCGTCATTATTTGAAAGTCCATCACTATCTTCTTGAGTGTAATAGCTTTTGTTATTTGCATTCTGTTTCTTGTTCCATCTAATAGGTTCCTTCCCCATGTCAATCTTATCCTTATGAGGACATTTGACAGCATAGTGACTGACTCTTCCACAAGCAAAGCATTTGAAAGGTAACTTACCTCAGAATCGTCCAACACCCCGTTGAAGGTTTTTGACAAAATTTGATTCTTCTTCTTCTTCTGACACGTGTCCTGACTCATAGTAATCGAATTTTCCTGAAGCCTTGAAGGCAGCCTCTCTTCTGTCTGATGGTCCTCCTTTCCTCATTTCATAAGCAGTCAGAATTCCATGCAGCTGTGACATGGTAAGGTTTCGTAGATTCTCTTTTTCTTCTATTGCAGAAACTTTAGATTCAAACCTAGGGGACAAAGATCTTAGAACCTTTTCAACCACAACAACCTCTTTTATTTCTTCACCCAAATTTTTCATACAATTAACAATCTCATCTACACGAAGGAAATAGTTAGCCACACTTTCATTGTTATGCATTCTGAGATTTTCATATTGAATTCTGAGGGTTTGAAGTTTTGCTCGTTTTACCTGATCATCTCCTTCATATCTTAGAACAATCTTGTCCCATATTTCTTTTGCGGATTTATACTGCATAACCTTCACAAATTCTGATTGAGATAAACATCCTAGTAGAGTATTGACAGCCTTTGCATTTGTTTCATATTTCTTCTTCTTAGCCGGATCTGTAGGAGTTGCTGATGGAAAAGTGTACCCTGTGTCTATGATGTCCCATACTTCTGTACCAAGCGATTGAAGATAGGCAGTAACTCTTACCTTCCAATATACGATGTTTGTCTTGTCAAAAATTGGTGGCCTGATAGATGCTTCTCTCTCGTAGTTGCTCATGATGATGGATCTTCCTTCAAGCGATTAAGCTTCTTTAGAAGGACCTGCTCTGATACCAATTGTTGGAAATAATACTGAGAGGGGGGGTGAATCAGTATTATTAAATTCTTTTCAATATATCTTCCAGATTTATACTTTGGTTTATTCTTCATATATTGATCATTAGATTGTATGTCAGTACCATATAATAATGAGCAAGAACAAGAAAAACAGATAATCACACCAAAGAACACCAGATATAAGGTGGAAACCCAATGTGGGTGAAAACCACTCGCTGCAATATGTCTCTATCTTCTTTCAATTAGAAACTTCTTTTACAATAATTTTGTACTGGTGCAGTCCTTTACCAGTACGGAGGCTACAACCTGCTGAGAGCTACAACCCTCTCTCGTTTTCCAGTCTCTCCTGGAAGGGAGCTACAACCCCCTTTGCTCTTGTACTAGCTAATCTACTAGTACGTAGGTGCTGACCTACTTCTTTTCTTCCAAGGACCACTTTTCATAAATTTTCAAACTGGATCCATGAACATCAAATAATCATCAAGTAAATGTGAATCAACCAATCTCCTTTTTCAATCAACCAATGAATCAACCAATAACTTCTCAGAATGCGATAACCAGATCAGCAATACTAGTAATCTAAACCCAGAACTCTTCAGCAATAGATAAAAGACAGCCAACAAATATTTCAAGAAAAGTCCGCAACTTCACCAATAGAAACCTGCGAATATATGCAGCTCTTCTGTGTCTAAACTGCGCAGATCCGCACCTGGTCCTTCTTTTGCTCTACATACCTCCACACCTACTCCTTCTGCTGTACTGCGTACCTCTGCTCAGATCCGCACCTGCATTGTCTTCCTGACAGCGTACCTCTGCACCTGGTCCTTCTGTTCCTCTGCGTACCTCCGCACTGTGCCTTCTGCTGTGCTGTGTACCTCGCACCAGCGCCTTTTGCTTCGCTGCGGACCCCCGCACCTGCGCCTTCTGCTGTGCTGCGGACCCCCGCACCTACACTGTGGATTTCCTGCGGACCTCTGGATAAAGCCAAATTAACAGTCCTCCAATGTGCCACAGACAGTCAGATCCACAGATCTGATCATGCACCCGAGAGATCACAACCTATCAATAGATTCACCTTAAATTTCACCTTGATTTAGATCTAGCTTTTAAAACCGATCACCCAAAATTTCAAATCTTAAGATATTCAAATTTCACAAGTGACTAGCCAAGCGATCTCCTTTCCTTTTTATAGGCAAGCCCTTATTCACACCATGGGACAAAACCATCGAAAACCAATACAAGGGATCCAAACCGGGGTTCAATAATTTAGATCCTATACCACGGGCCAAAACCATAGGATCATGAACGTCGGGCTAAATACCATGGGCCAGACATAAAAATTCCCACGAGTGCGCGATTTCTCTGCATTGGAGTGAGTGGACTAGGGTCCGCACCTTCTGTTCGGATAACCTGCGGACATGACCGCACTTGGTGAACAGCGTGCCTGCGGGTCAGCACCTTTTGAACGGTGTACCTGCGAACCCCTTATGTTCCATCATTTTGAGAGCCAGAACAGGGTTTTGCCACTTGAGTGAGTTGCCATCAAGTACAACACCTATGCCATAGTGCCAAACCAGAATCATAACGCCAACAACCTTCCTTGTTATTGGGTTCCAAAGCTTATGACCCTTTAAACCATCCTTATACCCAATAAAGATGCACTTTTCAGATTTACTATCCAACTTGGTTCATTTCTCCTTTGGAACATGTATATATGCATCACATCCAAATACCCAAATGTGAAAGAGAGGGTTTCTTACTAGTCCGTACCTCTTGTGGAGTTTTTTCCTCCAACGCTGATGAAGGTGATCTATTGACTAGGTAACATGTTGTCTCCACTGCCTCTGCCCAGAATTCCTGTCCTAACCTAGCACCACTGAGCATGCTTCTTGCTCTTTCCATCAACGTCTTATTCATTCTTTCTGTAACTCCATTTTGCTGAGGTGTATATGGAGTAGTCTTCTACCGTGCTATACCACACTTCTTATAGAACTCTTCAAATTCCTTACTGCAAAGCTCTCCACCGTTATCTGTCCTCAACACCTTTATCTTCTTCTCTGTCTGGATTTCCACCAGAGCCTTGAATTCTTTAAACCTATCAAAGACTTCAGATTTCTTCTTAAGAAAATATATCCATCTATTCCTTGAGAAGTCATCTATAAATGATACATAGTACATAGACTTACCCAGTGATGGAACCTTCACAGGTCCAAACACATCACTATGAACTAGCTCTAATATATGTTTCACCCTCTTACCACTAGAGGGGAAACTCACCCGATTCTGCTTCCCATATACACAATTTTCACAGAAATAAAAAAATTCAGATAGCTATTACTCATACCTTCTACCATACCTTTACCATGAAGTATTTAAAGGTCCTTCTCTCCAATATGTCCAAGCCTTTGATGCCACAACATGGTCTTCTCTCCAGAGACCACTATATTTTCTACTCCACTTTCAGGAACCACAGAACTGTTGCACCCCTCAACAACTGTGCTACCTTGCAGCTTGTATAGAGTTCCAGTCCGAACTCCCCGCATTAATACCAGTGCTCCCCGAACCATCTTGCAGGTATCCTTCTTGAACATTGTTTTTACTCGTGCATCATACAACTTTCTTGCAGAAATCTGATTTTTGGCCAATGCAGGAATATGCAGAACACTTGGAAGTGTTCTAACCCTTCCACCATGCAAATTCAACTTTACTTTTCCGCGACCAACAATTCTAGCCTTCCTGTCATCCCCTAAGAAGACATCACCACCATTGTATTTCTCATACTCGTAGAACCACTCTTTATGGGGAGTGAAGTGAAAGGATGCACCTGAGTCAATCAACCATGCCTCATGATCTACATGTACTTGAAGAAGCCAAGTACACATCCCCACCTTCATCTGAGGTGGTTTTTGCCTGTGCAGTAGGAGCATCATAAGATCCCTTTCCTTTATCAAGAGCTTTAGATTTACAGTCCCTTTTGTAGTGCCCTTCCTTTCTGCATTTTAGCACACTAGCTTTATAGGTTTCCCTGGAGATTTAGATCACCCTCTAGATTTAGATCTCCCACTCGTTGACTTCTTTTTGTTTCTGTTCTGGGACCATCCTTGTACAGACAAGGTATCACCATTCTGGCTCTCCATATTTTCCATCTCATCTCCTCCGTCAGCAAGGATGAGACAATTTCATCAAACTGCAAGGCAGTTGCATTGCTACCTATTGCAATAACCAGAATATCCCATGAATCTGGTAGAGAATACAACAAACTGATGCACTTATCTTCATCTGAAATTTTAATATCAACAGATGCTAACTGACTTAACACAATATTAAATGCATTCAGATGCTCTGCCGCCGAGTCTCCATCTTTCATCGTCAGGTTATACAAATTTTTCTGCAGGAACAGTTTACTCACCAGAGACTTAGATTGGTACAAAGAACCTAACTTGTCCCACAAAGCCTTTGCCATAGCTTCCCTTGATACATTCAGCAATACTGAATCTGAGACACACAATTGTATTGTGCTCTTTGTTGGACACAGATTGTCATTGATGTCAATATGGCAATATTCAAGAGGAGGAGACAAAGCCATCAGAGGAGCAGACGGAGCCAAGAGGAGCAAATGGAGCCAAGAGGAGCAAACCAAGCTAGAGGAGCCACATTGGAGCAAGAGGAGCTATAAGAGGAGCCAAATATAGATATATGCCATATATATGCCAAAGAAGAGGAGCAAACAGAGCATATCGGAGCAAGAGGAGCCATCGGAGGAGCAAATGCAGCAAACAGAGCCATATATGCCACATATAACAGATATCAGGAGTCAATAACATTATCGGCGGCCAGAAATCATATAAACATGCACACCACAGCTATCGAAGCAATAGTGCCAAAGGAATACTCTATCAGAGGAGTAGAGCTATCGCATATTGCATAGGGCAGAGTAAGGTTCATAAGCGGAGCATATATATATATATATATATATATATATATATATATATATATATATATATATAAACAAAGTATAACGGAGGCGTACAAAGAGCGGAGGAGTATATATATAGAGAGAGGCGATATAATAACACGGACCCATGGCTCCATTATAAACTGCCTAAATGTAATATCGCATCCGCTATGTCGCTGGTCTCACCCGATGCTGCGACTGCAACTGCCGATATGTTTCCATCGCCGGTAGCGATTATCACATCGGGAATTCGGAGCGAAGTCACATAATGTTTAGCGGCCCCTTTGCAATCACCGATTGCAATAAGGCTGCGGACCCGACATAAATATAAAGCATGGTTAAATACCATATCGCATCCGCCCATCGCTATGCTACACAGAGGATTGTCCGACTTACGATCGTCGATTGCGATAAGCATGTGGACCCGACGGGCATATAAATTATGGTTTAATACCATATCGCATCTAGTCCATCAGATCAGCCATCGGTGGAGTCATGGGTGCTGATATAAAGGATCTCACGAAACCTCCGATTGCGATTTAAGCGTGGATCCGATACAGAAATAAATATGAGTGTAATATTTTCTGAAGTCTGCCCTTTAGTTTTTTGCCTGTGTTTTTTATCATATTCTTGTGTAATTTGATATTTGGCCTACGCGTGCCTCTGAGGCAAAAATGCATTCGATAGTGCTCCCGATATCTTAGGAGACTGACTCATGTCGATAATGATTACGATTGGGACGTGGCTGTTCGTTAAGCTATGTCAATGTGTGTATGCAGCCTCTCTTTCCCTTGAACGTGTCCTGTGAATATTGAAATGCCCGGATAGACAGAGGAAGCCATGGATTGGAAAGCCGAAGTGTCAAGTGAACATAGAAGATCAAGCGAGTCAGAGGAAATGACAGCGACTGAGGAGGAAGTCAAAGAGCCAGTGTGTAAGAGGAAACGAATGGACAGAGGCATGAAATGCATAAAAACAGCAAACACAGAGGACTTTGTTGTTGTTGTTGTGGTGAAAAAACCAGAGAAGAGGAAACAGAACCAGCAGAGGGTGCATATGCAACTGAACCAGGGGAGGGTACAGAGGCAACAGAAACAGCAGAGACTGTAGAGGCAGCAGAAGCAACAGAGGCGGAAGCAACAGAACCAGTTTATACCAAGGTTGGGTTGGAGCCCAAGAGGTTGGAGCCTCAGAACTGAACAAGATTGAAGTCCTTGAGTGTTGGTGCTCCTAAAATCCAAGATTGGTGTCTTGGCAAAACAGAGTTGGTGCTCTAGAGGTTGGAGCCTCACTGAAGTCCAAGTTGGAGCTTGGCAACCATTCATAGTCAGATATACTTATATTGTATTTATTTCATTACACTGTATGGAGTCCTAATAAAAGCATTTATTCCAGCTGTCGATTTTTGTGTTCTGTGTATACATATACATATCTATATATGCTTTTGACAATCACTAGAACAAAAAATAATAAATACTGATTCACCCCCCCCCCCCCCCCTCTCAATATTTCCAACAATTGGTATCAGAGCAGGCTTCTTCATACTAGCCTAACAACTTGAAGAAGGATCAGCAGCCATGATGAGAAATCATGAAGCATCAGGAAAACCTCCTCTGTTCGATGGCACTAACTTTGGGTTTTGGAAGAAAAGAATGACTTAATACTTAATGTCCCTTGGACCTGAAGTCTGGCATTTTTGTCAAACTGAATACCAAGCGACTTCCACTCTTCCAACAGACCAAGATGAGAGGAAAGCCTACATTGCAAATGCAAAGGCCATGAACTCTATCACTAGTGGAATCACTGATTCCGAGTTTACAAAAATCATGCACTGTAACTCTGCCAAAGAAATGTGGGAGAAGCTAGTTGGCTTGTACGATGGAGACTCAAAAGTCAAAAAGGCAAAGCTTCAAATTCACAGAAGACAATTTGAAATTTTGAAGATGGAAGATGAAGAAGACATTGCAGCATACCTCCTCCGAGTAGCTGAAGTGGTAAATTCCCTGAAAGGATTGGACGAAAAAGTTGAAGAAAGTACCATTGTTCAAAAGGTATTAAGGTCTCTTCCAGACAGATTTGACTCCAAAATAAGTGCTATAGAAGAATCAAAGGATCTTGACACCCTCAAAATGGATGAACTCCATGGAATTCTCACTGCCTATGAAATGAGGAAAGGTGGTCCTAGCTCCAAAGATGCAGCATTCAAGGCCTCAAAGTCAAAGGAAGGCAAAGAAAGGAATGACTGTAGTGATGAGTCAGATGTGGAATCCGAATTGGCTCAATATGTACGAAAGCTGAAGAGAGGATCTAAGCTTAAAGGCAAGTATCCTCTTATCTGTTTTAAATGTGGTAAAATAAGTCATTATGCAGCAAAATGTCCTCGTAAACATGACAGTGATGATGAAGGAAATTCTAAAAGAATGGCACATAAAAAGAAAGGGTTCAATAAGAAAAAATTCTTCTCCAAGCAGGATGAGTCTGATGATGATGAGTTTATGGTCATCAAAAGGAAATCAGATGAGGAAAGTGATCATGATGAAAGCCAAGAAGCATTATTCATGGCACTCACAGATGATGATGACTCGGGCCTAGAAGGGAATGTAGATGAACTGTTAATAAGTGCCATTGAAGAAAACGAGAAACTACAGAACGAAATCATTTCTCTCAAAGTGGAAAATGAGGAAATAAGAAGGAGAGAAGAACTTTTGGAATGAAAGCTTAAAGAAAAAGAAGAGACTTGTGAAGAACGCGAGGCCAAAGTAGTATCTCTGAAAAAGGAGTTGGAGCAAATTAAAAAGGGTTGTAAAAGCTCTCAAATACTTGAGACTATTCTGAAAAATCAAAAACCTCAACATGATAAGTCTGGGATAGGTTTCAAGGGAGAATCCTCAAGCACTAAGAATAGTGTGAAAAGCTATGCCGATGCACTTTCCTGCAATCCAAAAGATGAAAAAGTATGTTATCAAAAGTGCATCCCATATTCCAAGAATAAAGAAAGAATTACTCCAAAGAAGAATGTGGAGTCGAATCATGGACACTACAGAAAATTCAAACCTGTACTCCACCAAGGGCCCATCCAAAATTCAAAGAACGAGAGAGGAGTAATTCCCAGCAAGGAAATCGACTCAACCATGGTTGCTTTAAAACCATATTTCTTGGACACTGATTTCACTGTAAAAACTTCGGTCACCAAGCTAGACACTGTATGGCTCGCAGAAGTGAAAAGACAATGCAAAAGGACTGAGTAATCAACTCATATGCCCCCAAAATGTAGGGACAATCAAAACCTTCAATTCATTTGATCCCTTGACCAAATTTGATCTGATTTGCTCTTTTTGCTACAACAATGGACACTATGAACAAGACTCCCCACTCAAAGGAAGAAAGACGAGTAGCAAGAACTCCAGCATGAACAAATACGGCCTGGCTCTATGTGCTCAAAATAATGGAAACCAGTGGTTTTTAGACAGTGGGTGCTCCAGACACATGACAGGGGATAGAGGGAAGTTTGTCTCACTGAGCAAAAAGGAAGGGAATGTTTCTTTTGGAAGCGGATCTGGCAGAATTGCAGGAAAAGGAACAGTTACTCTGATAAATGGAAAAGGAAAAGCTCAAGATGCTCTGTTGGTTGACGGACTCAAACACAACCTTCTGAGTGTCAGCCAAATCTGTGATCAAGGACATAAGGTTGTTTTCAGCACCAAAGACTGTGAAATAAGGAACTCTGCCTCAGGGAAACTTGTGGCAAAAGGGGTGAGAACACCAGACAATATTTACGTTCTGAACAAGATTCAGGAAAATAAATGCTACTTGAGTCAGACAGATGAGAGTTGGTTGTGGCACAAGCAACTTGGACATACAAGCTTCGAAAATCTGATCAATATCAGCAAGATCAAAGCTGTACAAGATATCCCAAGGCTGTTCAAACCAAATCAAGCAGTGTGTGGTCCATGTCAACATGGAAAGCAGACCAGAACCAGCCACAAGACAAAGGAACACTGTACATCGAAGCCCTTGGAGATCATCCATGCTGATGTGTGTGGGCCAACTAGAAATCAAGAACTCCAAGGAGAAAGGTACTTTGTGTTATTTGTTGATGATTATACTAGAATGATGTGGATATATTTTATAAAGTATAAATCTAAAACCTTTGAGTGTTTTAAGAATCTAAAAGCCCTTGTAGAAAATGAAAAAGATTCAAAAATTAAGTGCCTCAAAACAAACAAAGGAGGAGAATTCACATCAAACGAGTTTAGTGAGTTTTGTAATATTCATGGAATTAAAAGGGAATTCTCGGTTGCTAGAACACCTCAGAAAAATGGGGTAGTTGAAAGACGAAACCGAACAGTTCAAGAGATGGCAAGAACCATGCTATTAGCAGCTGACCTACAGTCTAAATTCTGGAG
This sequence comes from Pinus tabuliformis, assembly GCA_031772625.1. Lineage (NCBI taxonomy): Eukaryota > Viridiplantae > Streptophyta > Pinopsida > Pinales > Pinaceae > Pinus > Pinus tabuliformis. The sequence continues at coordinate 1,128,519,958 of CM062815.1, read as the reverse complement.
AGAAGCAGTAGGGATAGCTGTCTATACACTGAATCAGACTCAATTAAGACCAAATTGTGACAAAACTCCTTATGAGCTATGGAAAGGAGGACCTGCTTCGGTGAAGTACTTCAAGATATTTGGAAGCAAGTGCTTCATAAAAATAAATGATGGCTCACCTGGAAAGTTTGATTCTCGGGTTGATGAAGGGATATTTCTTGGATACTCTCCACGGAGCAAGGCTTACAAGTGCTACAATTTTCGACTGAAGAAAATAGTGGAAAGCATTGATGTAAAGGTTGATGAAGATCTTCCAGAAAAGGAAATTGAAGAACATGAAGATGACTTCCTCCTTGAAGAAGAAGAACCTAAAGAAGAAAAGATAGATGATGAAGAAGAAGAAGAGAAAAGAGAACCACCTCATACCCCTTCAAAGATGAAGTATATTGAAAGATATCATCCAGAAGAGCAGATCATTGGCAATAAAGATGAAGGTGTGCAGACTCGAAGACGGATATCAATTACACCCAAGAGAAAAGTCATTGCCCTCCTATCTATGATAGAACCAGAAACATTTGCAGAAGCAAGTAAGGATCCTCACTGGGTAAAAGAAATGGAAGAAGAAATGTCCCAAATTGAGAAGAACAAGACATGGGAGCTGGTACCTCATCCAATGGACAAAAACATAATAGGAACCAAATGGGTGTTCAAAAATAAAATGAATGAGGAAGGACAAGTTATGAGAAACAAGGCAAGACTTGTCTGCAAAGGCTATACACAAATTGAAGGAGTTAACTTTGAAGAGACATTTGCACCTGTGGCCCGTATGGAAGCTATCAGGATGTTCTTAGCATTTGCGTGCTCAAAAGGATTCAAAATCTATCAAATGGACGTGAAATCAACATTCCTAAATGGGGAACTCAAAGAGGAAGTCTACATGGAGCAGCCATAAGGTTTTGATATGACAGCAGGAAAGGACCTAGTCTATAAGTTGAAAAAGGCTTTGTATGGGTTGAAACAAGCTCCTAGAGCTTGGTATGAAAAACTGGATAACTATCTCCAACAACAAGGCTTAAAAAAGGGAGTGGCTGGAAGCAATCTATACATAAAGACTGATCAAGGTAAGTTACTAGTTGCTCTTGTTTATGCCGATGATCTAATTTTTGCTAGTAATAATGATGAAATGAGCCATGAATTTTCTCAAAGCATGGCAAAAGAGTTTGAGATGTCAATGATAGGAGAGCTGTCCCACTTCCTTGGACTTCAAGTATCTCAAAAGAGTAGGATTGTGTATATCTCAAGCCAAATATCTAAAAGACATGCTCAAAAGATATGGAATGGAGGACTGTGCACCCGTGAGTACACCTATGACCACAAAATGCAAATTGAGCAAAGATGATGACTCCCCTCTAGTAGATGCAACTCCTTACAGGTCAATGATTGGAGCCCTTTTATACTTAACAACTACACGACCAGACATAATGCAAGCAGTAGGAATGGTGGGAAGATTTCAATCTGCTCCCAAACAATCTCATTTATTAGCTGTAAAAGGAATTCTCAGATATTTGAAGGGAACTTCCGATTTTGGTCATTGGTACCCAAAGGACTCAACACTAACGGTAACTGCATACACCGATGCTTATTGGGTTGGAAGTATAGATGATCGCAAGAGTACTAGTGGAAATGCATTCTTCCTAGGAGACTGTTTAGTATCTTGGCTCAGCAAAAAACAGTCATCCATATCATTATCCACAACCGAATCCGAGTATATTGTTGCAGCAGACTGTTGTTCTCAGATACTATGGATGAAGGAATCTCTAAAAGATCTCGACATATGTACATATCAACCGATTACCTTCTATTGTCACAACACAAGCGCTATCAGTCTCAGCAAAAATCCAGTGATGCACTCAAGAGCCAAACACATACCAATCAAGTATCATTTCCTTCATGAGCAAGTAGCTGAACAAAACATCGTCCTGGAATATATCAGTACTAAGGAGTAGATAGCTGATATTTTCACAAAACCTCTTCCTCGAGAAGCATTCGAACATCTGCGTCAAAAGATGGGGGTTATTTCTTTATCATCACTCAAGTTCATTCATAAAGATGCAGCAGGACAGGGGGAGCAGTTTGACAGGGGGAGTTCGTATGCATTCCTTTGCCATTGATGTCAAAGGGGGAGAGAGCAGAAGAATATTGCCATCAATAACAAAGGGGGAGATTGTTGGACATAGATTGTCATTGATGTCAATATGGCAATATTCAAGAGGAGGAGACAGAGCCATCAGAGGAGCAGACAGAGCCAAGAGGAGCAAATGGAGCCAAGAGGAGCAGACCAAGCCAGAGGAGCCACATTGGAGCAAGAGGAGCTATAAGAGGAGCCACATATAGATATATGCCATATATATGCCAAAGAAGAGGAGCAAATGGAGCATATCGGAGCAAGAGGAGCCATCAGAGGAGAAAATGCAGCAAACAGAGCCATATATTCCACAGATAACAGATATCGGGAGTCCATAACATTATCGGCGACCAGAAATCATATAAACATGCACACCACAGCTATCAGAGCAATAGTGCCAAAGGAATACTCTATCGGAGGAGTAGAGCTATCGCATATCGCATAGGGCAGAGTAAGGATCATACGCGAAGCAATATATATATATATATATATATATATATATATATATATATATATAAACAAAGTATAACGGAGGCGTATATAGAGAGAGGCGATATAATAACACGGACTCGTGGCTCCATTATAAACTACCTAAATGTAATATTGCATCCGCTATGTTGCTGGTCTCACCTGATGCTGCGACTGCGATTGCTGATATGTTGCGATCGTTGATAGTGATTATCGCATTAGGAATTCGGAGCAAAGTCACATAATGTTAAGCGGCCCCTTTGCGATCGCCGATTGCAATAAGGCTGCGGACCCGACAGGAATATAAAGCATGGTTAAATACCATATCGCTTCCGCCCATCGCTATGCTACACAGAGGGTTTTCCGACTTACGATCACCGATTGCAATAAGCATGTGGACCAAACGGGCATATAAATTATGGTTCAATACCATATCGCATCCGATCCATCAGATCGGCCATCGGCAGAGTCATGGATGCTGATATAAAGGATCTCATGAAACCTCCGATTGCGATTTAAGCGCGGATCCGATACAGAAATAAATATGAGTGTAATATTTTCTGAAGATCGCCCTTTAGTTTTTTTCCTGTGTTTTTTATCATATTCTTGTGTAATTTGATATTTGGCCTGCGCGCACCTCCGAGGCAAAAATGCATTCGATAGTGCTCCCGATATCTTAGGAGACTGACTCATGTCGATAACGATTACGATTGGGACGTGGCTATTCGTTAAGCTATGTCAATGTGTGTATGCGGCCTCTCTTTCCCTTGAACGTGTCCTGTGAATATTGAAACGCCCGGATAGATAGAGGAAGCCATGGATTGGAAAGCCGAAGTGTCAAGCGAACATAGAAGATCAAGCGAGTCAGAGGAAACGACAGCGACTGAGGAGGAAGTCAAAGAGCCAGTGTGTAAGAGGAAACGAATGGACAGAGGCATGAAATGCATAAAAACAGCAAACACAGAGGACTGTGTTGTTGTTGTTGTGGTGAAAAAACCATAGAAGAGGAAACAAAACCAGCAGAGGGTGCATAGGCAACTGAATCAGGGGAGGGTACAGAGGCAACAGAAGGAGCTGAGATTCTAGAGGCAGCAGCAGTAGCAGAACCAGTTTATACCAAGGTTGGGTTGGAGCCCAAGAGGTTGGAGCCTCAGAACTGAACAGGATTGAAGTCCTTGGGAGTTGGTGCTCCTAAAATCCAAGATTTGTGTCTTGGAAAAACAGAGTTGGTGCTTTGGAGGTTGGAGCCTCACTGAAGTCCAAGTTGGAGCTTGGCAACCATTCATAGTCAGATATACTTATATTGTATTTATTTCATTACACTGTATTGAGTCTTAATAAAAGCATTTATTCAGCTGTCGATTTTTGTGTTCTTTGTATACATATACATATATATATATATATGCTTTTGACAATCACTAGAACAAAAAATAATAAATACTGATTCACCCCCCCCCCCCCCCCCTTAGTATTTCCAACACTCTTTTCCTTCTGATCCAATTTCTTCCATTCTTCATTAGACACTCCTGTTGGTTTAGTACCTGGATCTACTACGATCCACTGATCTTTATCCACCAACAAATCCTCCAACTTGAGTTTCCACAACTCAAAACTCTGACCATTAAATTTATCGATCTCTATCTTTCCACTGCTCGCCATCTTCTTTCACCACCAGAATCGATTTCGTAGATCTCCCACTGAACAGGGTCTACCACAGGCCTGAGTGAAACCCCTCAACAATAAAAGCGTCCCCTTGAAGCCAAAATAGCTCCGATACCAAATGTAGGTTTTAACCCTGTACAGAAATTACCTGCATACGAATTATAAAACACAGAAAATAAATAATAGCGAGAGTGCAACACATAAAACACATATACGATTTTTCATTATTTTCCTTTCAATGTTATAATACATATTTATACATGCCGAAGCATCCAATACCATGGACCGAAAATCATCGTGTCCAAAACCATGGACTGAAAACCATCGCATCCAAAAACATGTGTTGGGAAATTTATTGGCTTAAATTGCTGCATTAAATTATCAACCAGGGAAACTCGTGAGCTTGTGATGATGCCAGCAAAATATATGCAGGAGTAGGCAACTAACTCTATGTCTAACTAAATAATTTATGATTCAATATAATATGCAAGGGGAGAGGCTCCTAACTAAGGAGGTCCTAGTTGTCCTTCCCTACAGTATCATAGAGAAATCATTGATTACATAAAACTAGAAACTTGAAATGAAGACAAGAGAATGAACTTAATTGTTGTTCAGATTCAAAGAGAGAGAAAGACTAACTTAGTCTCTTGATTGTCCTCTCATATGCTGATTAGATTCTAATTTAAAACTAATTCATCAATCACAAACAAATCCTCAAACATCAAACATCTAAGCAATTAAATGAAATAAGATCTAATATGAAATAACATGTTTCTCTCATCCTTTTAGAGTGAGCTCAATTCTCTTAAGAACAAGACAAATTATTCCATATACTACATTAAGGAAACTTATATCTAAAAACTACATAATGGAAATAAAACTACATAATGGAAATGTATGTAAAATGGAGCTTTATTCTATTCCATCAAAAGCTGGATACATGCTCTAAGAGTCCTCCCTTTGGAATGGAGGAGGTACTCCTATTTATACAATGAGATGAGATGACAAACTCATAATGATGATCCACTAATCTCTCTTTTAGTTCCATACATTTCTCAACCATCTAGACACATAACCCTATCCTCCATGATCTCCTCCATGAGGTCCATGATTTTCTCCATGATCTTTTCCATGAGGCTTATCTTATCAAATTCTAATTTGATCATTCAAGGCCACATAAAGATGCCCTGGAAGCTTCCTTTGTGCCTACACATGTCAACAAACTCATTCTAATTGTTAGGTATAAGTATAAGCATCTTATTTTCTAAAGTTTAGCCATAAATTCACTTAAAAATGTTAAGAATTAATAAACTTTGGAAAATCATTGTTATAACCCAATAATGAGGTAAATGTAATGATATGGAGGTGGAATGGAGGTGACGTGAAGGTAAAATGTGAAGATATTGGTGAATAATGGAGTGAAAATAGGGACTATTTTGAGGCCCAACATCTCCCCCAAACTCAAGGTATTGCATGTCCTCATGCAATCTATTACATTACTTTTTGAGCTTTGGCTTAAACTCTGCATAATATCTTTTACATAACTTTTGCAAAGCGTTATTTTGATGAACTACAACTTGGTTGGTTCTTGTGTTTCAACCATATTTTGTTTGTTGTATTCAATGTATGATCTTTGCATATTGATAATGTGATTTTTATTGCAGAGTATTTTTGTTGGAATGCATCATGGTTGGTTCTTGTGTAACAACCATGATTGTGTTGGCATCCAATTAACTTTTAAATACTTTTGTGAAAGCCATTTGTATGCTCATGTAATAGTGAATATATTTTGAAGGTAAGTGGGGTTAAGTGGGGTTGTGATATATGAATGTGAATATGAATGCGACAAAGCATGTATGTAAATGTATCTTTCCCCTTAAACAGATGGTTTGGGCAGTTATGTGAAATGGGGAAAGGAAGTGAAGTTTTTCCAAAAATTATTATTCTAACTTTTCAAGGAATTTAATGGTTAAAAGTTAGAAAATATCATACCTTAACTTAACCTTCCAAAAATGGATGAGTTGTGCACGTGTGGCTGCAAAAACTGTTGTTCATGGTCTTCTCTACTTGGTTGTGAAAATGGTGGATGAAGGATGGATCTGTATTGTCGTATCAGCTGTTGGATCCTCTGCTACTAGATGATGAATCGAGGAGTCTGCTGAACATGGCTGAAAGTCGTAATTGCTGCTGGATGATGAATCTGCTAAATATGGCTGAAAATCTATAAGGCTTGGAAGGTATACAAAATATAAATGTTACATTTCCCTCCCAGCCTTATTGATTGACTTGTCCTCAAGTGATGACAAACTGAAAAACAATGAAAAGAAATTGGCTTCATCTGCTACAAAATATGGGTCTTCAAGTCTTCAACGCTCGATGGCACAAATCTTACTATGTGATTAAATGTGTCGATGTCGAACATAGCAAGAAGTTGTTGACTTAGTGGCCGTTAATGAATGCCCCTAACCAACACAAGAGCTCCCACCATTGATTCCAATGGGAGTCAGGATGCCTAACACATCTTTGTAGGTACGAATAAATTTGTCGTGGTCGAGTCACCTACAAGATCCAACGAACAAGGGATATTAATGTACTCCCATTGTTCATTGGCAAGAGTACTTGCCATTAAGGCATGCAAGCCTCTAGGTGTTTTTTTCAATGATGCTTAGACTCTAGGACTTTGACTCAAGCAGGGTTTTATTGCGGAAATGAAGGGGAATGGTAATGACATGGAAAATGACAATAAGGAAATGCATGGTGTATGAATAAGAACTCTTGCTGTGAAAAATGGATATGGAAATGGTATGCTTTATGGATTGACAATTGGTGGAAAATGTTTTGCAAAAAGGGAGTTGCAAAGGAGTGGTTGTAAAGTTGGATTTGTCTTGAGAATTTTTCATGACTTTAGTCGATTGAAGACCAATTGTGCGCACAATGTAATCTCCTTAATGAATACTTGATTGTCCTGTAACCTGTAAAAAAACTTGGTACAAAGAAAACATAAGTGTGCTCTAGAAGAAATGGCCAGTTTCTTCATGATTCTTACGCAAAAATTTCATACCAAATAAAACAAATTAAGAACAAACAAAGTGTTAAAATTTACTTAATCATGATATTAATATCAATCCATTTGTGAAAATAACCATGAAGAGTAATACTCCCTGTTTGCAGTTGACTTCTGTTCATGGCGAAAAGTTTGGCATCATAGATTTGTTGTGTCCTGCAGATTAGTATGTTATAAAAGCATACAACAATATCAATTTTCCAACTCTAAACAAGTTAGTCAACATTTAAATAATCCACCAAATGTTCTTTTAAATTATGCTTCCAAATGTTCCATTCTTTATTTTCAAGCTTGCGTGAATTTTGTGAAAAAAATTTGTTTTTGTTTTTTTTTTCTTTTAATTTTTTTTTTGTTTTTGTTTTTTTTTTGTTTTTGTTTTTGTTTTTGTTTTGTTTTGTTTTTTTTTTCGCCCTTGTACCATCTGTTGCACTTTCAATCAATTCCTGTAATTTTCATGATTCTCTCAATTTTCATGCCACCAAAGTTTTGTTTCAAAAACAATCACAAAACACTTAATTTTTTTTTTTTTTTTTTAACAATGTATTAAGACAATCATATATTAGAACCACATATTAAAAAACAATCAATAACCAACATAACAAGAATCAAATAACAAGAAATTAAAACTATATTAATTAATGCAATTATAAAACTTATTAATATATTAATATAATTAGTATATTAATACACTTTTTATATCAAACATTAATTAATAATCAAATAAAATAATTAACAAATATTAATATATACAATGAAAATACAACAAAATACAAATATATACAAATATTAATATATTAATACAATTATCATATTAATAATAAATTAATATAATAATAAATTAATATATTAATAATACAACAAAATAATAATAAATTAATATATTAATACAATTAATATATTAATATATCAATATATTAATTATAATAACAAACATTAATAGATTACAACAAATATTGAAGAAATCAAAACAAAATAAATAAAAACAAAATAACCCTAAAAATACCAAACAAACCAAAAGAAATGCAAAACAAAACGGATGGCAGCGCTATTGAAGATTTTTAGTTGAGCATTGTATACCTCATTGATGGCAGCGCTCTTGGCGAGCTGGTAAAATAATTTTTCTGCTGGAAAATCTCCAAATATTAGCAAGATTTCCATCGAAAATTGCTTCAACAAGTGCTTGCAACTGCGCTCTAGGAAGACAGAAATTCTGGACTCCTGCCACAGTTTTGGGACTTTGCCAATTTCAGAGAAAAACATTAAATGAGTTCCCCAAACAGTGTAATGATTTTATCTGACGCAGAGGATGGACTGTTTATATAAGAGGGCCTCTCCAACATCAGCTGGATCAAGCAGCCCAAACCCTGGTCATGGTAACATTGGCTTCTTTATCTATAACGACTGTGACGACGCTGTTTTGGAGAAGCTTAGCACATATGTTAATGATAGCTTGACATTAACCAGCAATGTTGCTCATTACAAAGCCCTAATTTCTGATCTTCAACATGTTATCTTGCTGGGCATCACTCACATCACCGCCCTTGGACATTGTGAGCTTCTTATTCACCAGGTGAAGGGCAATTGGAGAGTGAACACACCTTGGCTGAAGAGATACCGGAACAGCGTTCAAAAACTGGCTTCACAGTTCCAAATATTTACAGGAATTTCAACATGTATAGACATCTTTAATGCACGAGGGCTGCCATCTTCTCTTTCAACAACAAACACATCATCCTCATAAATTGCCTTCAATGCCCAGCACCTCATCTTCTTGTTCTTGATCATTCAATTCAACCTGTGATTCAGACAGTTCAGGTTCATTGATGGCCAAACAAAGTTTTTCCAATCGTTTTATAATGGAACATAGATCTCCATTCGTATATTCCTCTTCTCTGCAAGAATTTGAGTTGTCACTGCTTCCAACTACTGAGCAGTCCTACATCAATACTTCAGTCTCAGATATAACTTCAATTTCTGTAGCATTCCTTGGTTTGACTGCATCAGACCTTAAAGATCTAGTGCTATTCTTTATGTTGGTGAAGCAAACTTGATTTTTAACTCCATTATATCTCAACGGCTTCTTTCCATGCCTTCCATGTGCTCCTTCTGGGTTTCTAACAAATCATGCACTTGCAGGAATACAATGGCCACGAGGTTCGAAAACTGAACTCTGAGTTGTTGCAAAACGGAAGGCGAAACCGTTGAACCAAACTAATGCAAGAATTATTTAAATCGGATGCTTTGGTTTTCCTCAAAATTGTCTACCTAACTGAGGCCTTTTCTTTTCTCCACTCGTCCCACTAAAAATTTCCCAAGGTTATGGTGGGATTTGAATACGGATTGAATGAAGAGCTTCCATATATCTTTGTCAAACAATTATAATAACCCTGTTGTGCCTACCCCATGGGTTCTCAGCTATTCGACTTCGGCATTACAAACCTGTTGGGGAATTCACATACAAATACAGGTCGAGTATGAGCTGCCCCAGAAGTCTTTTCTGTTTCCATGGTCAGCAATTACTACCTCCATCGGTGTATTTGTGATTGCTTTCTTGATTGGGCACATATTATACGCAGCAGTAAACCACATTGCCAAAGTGGAGGATGACTTTCGCAAGATGGAGGAATTAAAATTTAGCAGCGGATGTTGCGAAATCTCAGTTTCTTGCTACTGTTTCTGCAAACAAACTGAAAGCATTACCCGACAGGATTTTGAGATGTATTGCATTGATTGAGCTGGATGCTAGTTTCAACCAGTTGGCCAAACAACTGGGAATGAACTTGTTAAATTTTTTAATAATAATAATAATAATAATAATATATATATATATATATATGAGATATATATTATTACTATATGGGAATTTTTAATTTTTAATTTTTATTTATTGTTGTTTTTATTTAATGTTTTGCTGCTTTTTTTTCTTTTTTTTTACATCTAAAAAACAAAGAAATGGTTAGTTTTTGTTTTTGTTTTGTTTTTTTTTTTTTTTTTAAACCTAAATTGCATCTAAAAATTTAAAGATGTTTTTTTTTTTCATTCACAAAATTCTTTATTGTCGTTTTGCAAATTAGTTCTCCAGCAAGAGTATTTTTATTTGAACAAAATCAATAGATTTTCTGATCTTCCTGATCGCACGAAGCGCAGGAAGAGAGCATACTAATCGCTTGATTTGTTTTTATTTATGCAGGGGGTGTGTTTTTGAAAAGACGAAATTTAAAACTAGCTAAACACTAAACCATCAGAAAACTCAAACTTAAACTTCTTTGTGAAGATCCTGCTGTCACCAGGTCTCACAGATTATTTTGTCTAAAGAAAAATACTAGGACTGAATTAAATTCCTAATGCCTAATCCCTTAGCACCATCCCCGGCAACGATGCCAAAATGTTGTGCAATTTATTGGCTTAAATTGTTGCATTAAACTATCAACCAGCGAAACTCGTGAGCTTGTGATGATGCCAGCAAAATATATGCAGGAGTAGGCAACTAACTCTATGTCTAACTAAATAATTTATGATTCAATATAATATGCAAGGGAAGAGGCTCCTAACTAAGGAGGTCCTAGTTGTCCTTCCCTACAGTATCATAGAGAAATCATTGATTACATAAAACTAGAAACTTGAAATGAAGACAAGAGAATGAACTTAATTGTTGTTCAGATTCAAAGAGAGAGAAAGACTAACTTAGTCTCTTGATTGTCCTCTCATATGCTGATTAGATTCTAATTTAAAACTCATTCATCAATCACAAACAAATCCTCAAACATCAAACATCTAAGCAATTAAATGAAATAAGATCTAATATGAAATAACATGTTTCTCTCATCCTTTTAGAGTGAGCTCAATTCTCTTAAGAACAAGACAAATTATTCCATATACTACATTAAGGAAACTTATATCTAAAAACTACATAATGGAAATAAAACTACATAATGGAAATGTATGTAAAATGGAGCTTTATTCTATTCCATCATAAGCTGGATACATGCTCTAAGAGTCCTCCCTTTGGAATGGAGGAGGTACTCCTATTTATACAATGAGATGAGATAACAAACTCATAATGATGATCCACTAATCTCTCTTTTAGTTCCATACATTTCTCAACCATCTAGACACATAACCCTGTTGGCATTATGAGATAAGTGTTGTCCTTGATGGCAAACCTCACTGATGACAAATCATAGTCATAGTACAGAAGGTCAGCAACAAGGAATTGATGATCAGACTATAAGAATAAGAGAAAGCTCATACACGCAGGTTCGTTAAGCCCAAGTCGCGTGTACACGCAGGTTGGCTTCAGCAAAAGCGCGTGTATGTTGAAAAGTACCTTTGGTCCATGGCGGTTAGTCCTTGGAAGTTGTGCCTATGGTTTCGGACCATTATGTCTCGACGGGCGTGTCGATCCCTAGTTTTGAAGTTGATGGTATTGTGTTACTATGGTTTTGGCTCTTGGTATTGAACAAGGCCTAAGGCTATATAAGGAGAAGGAAATCATTAGGCATGTGTATCTGAAATGTCTTGAATATCTGATGAAGCATTAGATCCAGTATGCAGGGTTATGGGTTGATGATGCATTGCTTGATCTGAGCTAAGGAGAGATCTCACCGGTTGATGGAGAACTAGATCTAAGGAGAGATCGGGATCAAGTGGTTTGAAATGAACTATCTTTATGATGCTTATTCTAGATCTACATACTGACGCATGTATTGTTCTATAAATGTTATGAGTATGACTGATGTCTGGTACAACTGCAAGTTATGAGAAATTATTTTTAGATCTGTACGCGGGTTGTCTTTGGCAAAAGCGCGTATACACGCGGGTTTGATTCATCGAAGTAGCGTATACATTGTAAAGCTTGATATTTGAAGTTGCAGATGGATCTGATGGTTATTACAGAGTTCTGTGTCTGCTCTGTGTTCTGGGGACTGTTGTTAACAGGGTTTCAGTGATTCAGAGTTTGATGATTGTTTTGAGCTTCAATGATAGTTATGGGTCCAGTATGAAAATTGGATGAAATGTGGCCTTACAGATTATGTGTTGTGCTTCAGTGTATCCAGTCTGAAAATTGATGAAACGTGGTACCTGGAGGTGAGAAGATTGTAGGCAAGCACCTACGTACTAGTATCTAAGCTAGTACAAAAGCTAAAGGAGATCTTTGGAGCATTGTAGCAGGTAGCAGCCTGCGTACTAGTAAATGGATCGGCTAGTACAAGAGCAAAGGGGGTTGTAGCTCCCGTACTGGTATAAGACTGCACCAGTACAAATATTGTAAAAGGATTTTCTTATTAAGAAGAAGATTGAGATGACTTGCAGCAGGTGGTTTTCACCCACATTGGGTTTCCACCTTATATCTTTGTGTTCATGTGTGTGGCTCTTGTGTGATGTTTTGTTCTGTTATTCTGCACCTATTTACTGTTAATATGCTTAATAATGATCTGATGCATTTACTGAAGATTAAGCTAACTGAATTATAAGATCTCTGGATATACGCGAGTTTCATTAGACACAGTAGCGTGTACACGCGGGTTCACTTAATTGAAGTAGCGTATATGTTTCTGAGTATGAAATTGAAAAAGTATGATTGATCTGATAATACTGATTCACCCCCCCTCTCAGTATTATTTCCAACAAACCCTATCCTCCATGATCTCCTCCATGAGGTCCATGATTTTCTCCATGATCTTTTCCATGAGGCTTATCTTATCAAATTCGAATTTGATCATTCAAGGCCACATAAAGATGCCCTGGAAGCTTCCTTTGTGCCTACACATGTCAACAAACTCATTCTAATTGTTAGGTATAAGTATAAGCATCTTATTTTCTAAATTTTAGCCATAAATTCACTTAAAAATGTTAAGAATTAATAAACTTTGGAAAAGCATTGTTATAACCCAATAATGAGGTAAATGTAATGATATGGAGGTGGAATGGAGGTGACATGAAGGTAAAATGTGAAGATATTGGTGAATAATGGAGTGAAAATAGGGACTATTTTGAGGCCCAACAACATGTGCGAAAATCATGCACAAAACCATAGGTGGGTCCGCCCAACCTAGCATAGGTTCCAAAACCAAAAAAATTTTGGGCACTGCCCTGGACTCCATAGAGTGGGGTTACCTGCACCCCTCAAACCCCCTGTGACCCTCCTGCTACACAATTGGCGCAACGAAGGGTGGGTTCCCCCCTCTTCCCACCCCTCTAACCCCCTAGTTAACTACATGGGCTAGTCATGGAAAGAATATAACACAACCCAAAATATTCCCTATCTTCATTGATCTCTTGTTCATCGTGCTCATCGTTCCCCAACACTACTTTACCTTTGGACTCTTTCATACTAGTTTTAAACAAATCTTTTTCTAGAAGTAGCTACTTTTCCTTCAGTTGCTCATTTTCTTGCTCAAGGAGGGAAATGATGAATTTGGCTCTTTCCACATTGTCCAAAAGATCCATGATTTGAGAATCCTTCTCTCTGATAACTAGTTTCAGGTTTTGATGATCATCTTGGGACTCCAAGTCCACTATGTGCATGTCATGATGGATAGCCTCCTCATCCTGCAAATGTGATCCCTGTTGTGATGAAGTAGAAGGCTTGGCCCCTTCCACAATATGTGGAGAAAACACAAGACTGTCCGCTCTTTGATATGTCTTGGTTACCTTAGGTCTAAGCGCGTCTGAAAGATTTCCCTGTTTACTTGTTGAACCATGCTTCATTGACCTTGTGAACCTAGACCCTGATGATGTTGTTTTGCTAGGAGAAATAGTGGGACTAATGACAGGAGCAGTCTTTAATTTATCCAAAAAGGTTTCCTAAGTGATTTTCTTAACTAAGAGCTGATGCATAACCATAATCTTGATCAGGTTATAGTGAAACAAATTTGTGATATGAGGTTGTCCCTTGGTGTGAATTTTTCAGTCATTTTTACCACACTCTTAGACAAAAATTTGCACAAATTAAGTGTTGTTGTAGAGGTGAAGTGCATAAGTAACCTAACATGATACCTGTATAATCTAGAGAATTTGCCTTCACATGTAAAATACTTCATAATAAGCTCCATTAGAGGGGCATACTTGTTAAGCAGATGTCTAAAAGGAAAAACATGGTTAGAAGCCTCTCTGACATTAGGTCTTAGGAACATCTTATAATCATCAAGGGACAATTCCATGCCTTTGAACCAAGTTTCACCATGATTTGGAATACCTGTGGCTGAAGAAATAATACCTGTTGAGACACTAAACTCAATACCTGCTATGACAACTTTATCTATGTTGAAATTTTGGGCAAAGATGCTTGTCAAAGGGACATGGGAACCAAACTCCGCAACTTGCTCACAAAACTTCATACAACCAACATTTCTGAAACATTTCTAGGAAAATGGAGAAACATTGATTTCTCTCAAGTTGGATGGCTCAAACCTTTAATGATGTCCTCCCTTGTGCATTTTATTTTCACTCTCTTGTTCACTCTCCATTAAATTTGTTGAATGGTGAAACACTAGAAAAATGATGTTGATAAAATTGAAGTGGAAGTTTTCTCAAGGTGAAAATGTAGTGGGAGGCTAGGGTTTGATGAAATCAATGGAAAATGAGTGGTTGAATGGTAGGATATTTTAAATTTAACGTTTTCTAGATGATAGATGACAGTGATAAATTAGTAGAATCTAGGTTTTATTCACCAAGAATTTTTTGGAGAAAACCGTGAGAAATAATCAATTCACATTGAGAAAAATCATTGAAAGGATGGTGTAGATGCCCACTTACTATTCGGAGAAGCTTTAAGAGTTCTTGAATTATCTTTGGAGGTTTGAAGAAGTCAAAAATTACCTTAACAATAAGAAGAAATACTTGTGGGTCGAGCTTTCTTAGAAAGGTCGCACTTCCTTAAAAGAGTCACACTTTTGCACAAAAGGGTTGTGCTCCGCTTCAAAAGGGTCACATTTCTGTCAAAAGGGATTCATTTGCATAGAAGGGTCATGATCCATTTCATAAGGATCACATTTCTGTCAAAAGGATTGCGTTGCACCACAGAAAGGTCACAATTTACTCAAAAGGGTCGCACTTTTGCACAAAAGGGTCACATTTACTCAAAAGGGTCGCATTTCACTTAGAATACAGAAAAACCCTCAATTTTCACCAAGTTTTACTCCTGCAAGATAATAACTGAGATATGCTTGGAATTTTGAAATTGAAAATGAGTTAAAAAACAACTCCTCTTACCCTTTTAAACTTAAGGACCCTTGACACTTTATGATATCTGATATTTGAAACTTGGTCACTTTATGGCCTTTTTTCAGACATTGAACCTTTTTTGAACTCTGAATTGCAGCCTTTTAAACTTAGAACTTTCAAGTAGTTATTACATATGAAAACATAAAATTACACTTGATATCAAATTTATTAAAGAAACTTTCTTATTACCACTCCTCCTTTGCCAATTTTATGCATGAAATGAGATTTTTGTTGATTGTGAAACCCTAATGACCTAATGGAAGTACTCAGCTGAATGAAGACCATGGTGACATGAATGAAGTGATAAGGATGATATGTTCAATGATAGCACATCCAATTGAGTGATGGTAGTGACCGAACATGGAAATATTGAAGGAGTGGAAATAATCCTAGACACACTAACCAGTGACGAAAGTTTTTGAATGGAAGACCTAGTGAAATGACAAAAACTTGACCTTAAACCCTAATGGACATTTTGAAAGGGAAAATTTGATCACTAGTGGAAGGAAAGACTAACTGACACTAACATCTACAACTATGTATTTTTGGTCATCAATAGATTCTCGAAGATGGCAATTATGGCATCTTGCAAGAAGAATATCACAGCAGGAGCCATTGCTAAACTCTTCTTTGAATGAGTATGGGTACACTTTGGGATCCCACAGTTTATCATCTCAGATCGAGATAACAGATACCTCAGTACATTTTGGTGTAGTCTCTGGTCGATGCTCGACACCAAGCTAACTAAGTCCACAACTTTCCATTCCTAAATTGATGGACAGACAAAGATCATCAACAGGGTGATCATACACATTTGACGTATGTACAACTCAAAGCATCCTCACACACGGGATGAGAGAATACCCTATGTCTATTAGAACTATAACCTTGCTCTCCACAACTTGACTGGCCACAACCCTTTTCAGGTGGGCTTCAGATTCTAGCCACTATGTCCCATTGATGTGGCCATACCATTTACATATACTCAGGCAGATTCAACTCATGTCTAGTCTGAAGCTGACAAGGCAAGAAAATTCATTGAGCACATTCAGCACATATACCAATAGATCCATGACATATTGGACAAAGCCAATGCTAAGTACAAGTAGCAGCATGATCATCATCGAGTGCCACACAAGTTCTAGGTGGGCGACAAATTTTGGCTACATTTGTAGAAGGAGCACCTTATGTTGGGTTGTGTTATATTCTTTCCATGACTAACCTAAGTAGTGAACCGGGGGGCAGAGTTCCCCATTCATTGCACCGATTGCGTAGCGGGGGGTGAGTAGCCCCCCTTTATGGGGTCCGGGGCAGCGCCCTGGAATATTTTTTTTTTGGACAAGTTAGGGACTTTGTACCAATCTAAGTCTCTGGTGAATAAACTGTTCTTGCAAAAAAAGCTGTATAACCCGAGGATGAAAGATGGGGACTCGGTTACAGAGCATCTGAACGCATTTAACAATACTACTGAGAGGGGGGGTGAATCAGTATTATCAAATTCTTTTCAATATATCTTCCAGATTTATACTTTAATTTATTCTTCAGATATTGATCATTAATTTGTATGTCAGTACCATATAATAATGAGCAAGAAAAAAACAGATAGTCACACCAAAGAACACCAAATATAAGGTGGAAACCCAATGTGGGTGAAAACCACCTGCTGCAATATGTCTCTATCTTCTTTCAATTAGAAACTTCTTTTACAATGATTTTGTACTGGTGCAGTCTTTTACCAGTACGCAGGCTGCAACCTACTGAGAGCTAGAACCCTCTCTCGTTTTCCAGTCTCTCCTGGAAGGGAGCTACAACCCCCTTAGCTCTTATACTAGCTGATCTACTAGTACGTAGGTGCTGACCTACTTCTTTTCTTCCAAGGACCACGTTTCATAAATCTTCAGACTGGATACATGAACATCAAATAATCATCAAGTACATGTGAATCAACCAATCTCATTTTACAATCACCCAATGAGTCAACCAATAACTTCTCAGAATGCAGTAACCAGAAAAGTAATACCAGTAATCTAAACCCAGAACTCTGCAGCAATAGATAAAAGGCAGCCAACAAATATTTTAAGAAAAGTCCGCAACTTCACCAATAGAAACCTGTGAATATCCACAGGTCTTCCGTGTCTGGGCTGCGCAGCTCCGCACCTGCACTGTCTTCCCAATAGCGTACCTCCGCACCTGAGCCTTCTGCTGCTCTGCGTACCTCTGCACCTATGCCTTCTGTTGCACTCGGACCTCTGCGCTTGCATCTTCTGCTGCACTGCGGACCCCCGCACCTGCGCCTTCTGTTGCACTGCGTACCTCCGCACCTGCGCTGTGGATCACCTGCGGACCTCCGCACCTGCATCTTCTGCTGCGCTGCGGACCTCCGCACCTGCGCCTTCTGCTATGCTAGTACCTCCGCACCTGCGCTATGGATTGCCTGCGGACCTCCAAATGGAGCCAAGTTAACAGTCCTCTAATGTGCCATAGATAGTTAGACCCACAGATCTGATCATGTGCCAGAAAAATCACGACCTATCAATAGATCCGCCTTACAATTTATAGATTACACGTTGATTTAGATCTATCTTTTCAACCCAATCACCCAAAATTTCAGATCTTAAGATATTCAAATTCCACATGTGACTAGCCAAGTGATCTCCTTTCCTTTTTGTAGGCAAGCCCTTATTCAAACCATGGAACAAAACCATCGAAAACCAAAACAAGGGATCCAAAACCGGGGTTCAATAATTTAGATCCTATACCACGGACCAAAACCATAGGATCATGTACGTCGGACTAAATACCATGGACCAATCATAAAAATTCCCACCTGTGTGCGCTTCTCTGCGTTGAAGTGAGTGAATTTGACGCCCGCACCTTTTGTTCAGAGAACCTGTGGGTATGCCCGCACTTCTTATTCGGGGAACTTGCGGGTCCGCAACTTTTCTTAAGCTCACCTGCGGGTATCTCTTTTTCTATGATTTTGAGTGCCTAAACAGAGATTTGCCACCTGAGTGAGTTGCCATCAAGTACAACACCTGTGTCATAGCACCAAACCTGAATCATAATGCCAACAATGTCCCCCTTTGGACTTGATGGCAACCCCAAGATCCTCAAAGTCATTCTCCCCCTTTGTCATCAAGGGCAAAGGGTTGTGCTCCCTCTGAGTACATGCTGAAATCTCTGTCCTACTGTGCTGACCATGCTCCCCCTGACTGTAGGCAAGATATGCAAAAAGATGTTCTTCAAGTAGAACCATGACTTATACATCATAAAAGACCTTCCTATCACCAAAAGACTCAATACATACATTCATCACCCAACCAAGTGGGGATCATCCACCCAACCAAGTGGGAATACATCAGAAATTTACATATGTCAACCAAGTACATTACATATTCATCCCAGGCATAGTGGGGAAACCAAAATAGGTCATTACATGAACTTGACAAAAGAGATATAAGACATAGAGACAAAACATTAGCTGCAATATTCAGATCAGCATCCTTCTGAACTTTCTCCTCCAAGATCTTCTATAATAATGCCAACAATGTATTATTAGAAGAATAAATGCTCCCCCTAAACCTGTGCCAGATGGCCTTTGACCAATCCATAAACCAGCGAATGTACGCGTATACCCCATATGAAACTCGCCTACAACCAACAATCTCTGAAACAGATAAGATTCAACAACAAGATGATGCATCAACTACCCCCGGCTTTTGTCTGAGGTATTCAAAGGTCTCCTGGGCAGTGGTTTGGTGGGTATATCAGCAACTTGTTCCTTAGAAGGAACATACTCCAACTTGACTTTTTGTTCAAGCACTTGTTCCCGAAGAAAATGATATTTGATAGGTATATGCTTGGTCTTTGAATGCTTGACTGGGTTCTTTGAAATGCTGATAGCACTTATATTATCACATAGGATGGAGATAGGTGGAGTACAAGTGTTTTGAAAGTCCTGCAAGGTTTGCATCATCCAAAGAAGTTGTGTGCAACAAGATGCAGCAGCCACATACTCTGCTTCAGCTGTAGATAAAGCAATTGAACTCTGTTTCTTGCTGAACCAAGATACTAATCTGGAACCCATGAAGAATGCACCCCCACTAGTGCTTTTCCTGTCATCCACGCTTCCAGCCCAATCTGCATCTGTATAAGCATGAAGTGTGAGATTAGTATCTCTAGGATACCATAAGCCATAGTTTTGAGTTCCTTGAAGGTACTTGAAAATTCTCTTAACTGCCTGAAGATGAGTTTCCTTTGGATTTGCCTGAAATCTTCCAACTATTCCCACTGCGTGCATGATATCTGGTCGGGTACCTGTCAAATAAAGCAGACTTCCAATCATGGATCTATAGGTTGGTTGATGCACTGCTGCAGATTCATCATTTGCACTGAGGTTGCATCCTGTAACCATAGGTGTACATACTGGTTTTGAATCTTCCATGCCATACTTCTTCAAAATCTGCTTGAGGTATTTGGTTTGAGACAAAAAGATACCGCTTTCATTTTGTTGGATTTGCAATCCAAGAAAATATGTTAGTTCTCCAAGCAAAGAAATTTCGAATTCTTTCTGCATCACCAAGGCAAAGCTTTGACTCATAGCTTCTTCATTGCTGCCAAAGATAATATCATCTACATACATAACAAGTATTAGCAATTTGTCATTTTCGATTTTTATATAAAGATTGCTATCTGTTGATCCTTTTGAAAAACCTTGTTGATGAAGATATTTGTCCAAATGGTAGTACCAAGCCCTTGGAGCCTATTTAAGACCGTAGAGAGCCTTTTTTAGTTTGCATACAAGATTTGGATCATTCCCAAGAATGAAACCATCTGGTTGCTCAATGTACACTTCTTCTTCTAAGTCTCCATTCAGAAAGGCTAATTTCACGTCCATTTGAAATACTTTTAACTTTTGGAAGCTTGAGAGAGCAAGGAACATTCGGATGGCCTCAAGTCTAGCAACGGGACCAAAAGTTTCTTCAAAGTCTGCTCCTTATTGTTGAGCATACCCTTTACAAACAAGTCTGGCCTTGTTTCTAATCACTTCCCCATTTTCATTCAACTTGTTTTTAAAGATCCATTTTGTCCCTATAACATTCTTATCTTTTGGTCTAGGAACCAACTCCCAAGTGTTATTCTTTTCGATCTACTCAAGTTTTTCATCAATTGCCTTGACCCAGCATTCATCTTTGCATGCCTCTTTTACATTTTGTGGTTCAGTGGAGGAGAGAAATGGCAAATAGCTTGAGGCTTCTGCAATTGTTCTTCTTGTTTGTATTCCTGCCTCTTTCTGCCCCAAAATTTGAGATTCTGGATGATTCTTCTGAACGTACCTGGATGGAGTCTTTTCTTCTATCCTTATCTGTTCCTCTAGTGCCTCTTGAGGTTCTTTTTCATCCTCAGTTTGATTTGAAGGATGGAATTCATCCTCTTCGATATTTTCATAATTTACTTGCCTAGGTATGTTTCCTTCTTCATCAACCACTACATCAATGCTGTCAACAATTCTTCCAAGTCTTTTATCGTAAAACTTGTATGCTTTGCTGTGGGGAGAATAACCAAGGAGAATGCCTTCATCTGCTCTAGGTTCAAATTTGCCAAGATGTTCATCATTATTCTTAATATAGCATTTGCTTCCAAAAATTTTGAAATGTTTTACTAAAGGAGTCTCACCATACCAGAGCTCATGAGGAGTTTGAGTGCTGTTCACTCGAACATTTGTTTTGTTGAGAATAAAAACCACAGCAAATGCAGCTTCTCCCCAGAAGGTTGTGGGAGTTCCAGACTCATCAAGCATAGCACGAGCCATTTGTTGAACCATTCTGTTCATCCTTTCCACTACTCCATTTTGCTGAGGAGTCCTAGCTGTAGAGAATTCCCTTCTTATTCCATGTTCTTCACAGAAGTCAAAAAATTCATTCGAGGTAAACTCCCCACCTCTATCAGACCTGAGGCATTTGATTTTGTGATCTGATTCGTTCTCCACCAAGGCTTTGAATGATTTGAACTTTTCAAAGGCTTCATCTTTGTGCTTCATAAGTCCTATCCAACACATCCTGGAAAAGTCATCAATGAATAATATGAAATATTCTTCTCCTCGAGGTGACCTTTTCCTAGATGGGCCACATACATCAGTATGGACAAGTTCAAGTGGCCTGCTAGCTGATCCTTCCTTCTGAGGGAAGTTAGTTATGGTTTTCTTACGAAACTGGCATGATTTGCATATTGTGTTGTCTGGAATTCTGATGTCTAGAAGACCACGAACAGCCTGGTACTTGCATGCTTTCCTTATCTGTGAAAAGCTTAGATGCCCCAACCTCCAGTGCCATAACCAGTGTTCATCATTTTTGCTCAAATAGCATTGTTGTTGTCCTTCTTCAAATATGTATAAATTATTTGGAGTTCTTATGCCTTTGATCACTGTTTTTCCTATATCAAGATCACGAACACTACATCCATTTGATCGAAATATTACCTCAGTTCCTTGATCACACATATGACTGACACTCAGTAGATTATGCTTCAAGCCATCAACATACAAAACATTTCCAACTTTGACTTTTTCTTTCAACTGAACAGTGCCATTTCCTTTTATGACTGCAGGGGTATCATTTCCAAAAGAAACTTTCTTTCCCTTTTCTAAAGCACTATATGGTTGAAGTTTTTCTTTATCACCTGTCATATGCTTCGAACATCCACTGTCGATGTACCATTGATTTTCCTGTCCTTCTACATATAAAGCTATCCCACATCTTTTTGGTTGCAGTTCCTTCATTCTCCATGTTCTGGAATTTGAGGTTTGTTCCTTCTGAATTTTCTTCTGAAACCTGCTCCTTCATTCAGAATCTTCATGACCGAAGTTATTACAAATAGAACATTCAATTTCACTTTCAAGGGCGGAAAAGTTGTTATAGGTCCTTTTCGTGATTCCAGTCATACTTCTTTGTTTTTGAGCTTCTCTAGTCATGATTGTCTTATAGGCAACACATTGAGCTGCTTTGTGACCAAAGTTATGGCAAGAGAAACATTGGCCATTGAAGAAACTCTTGCGATTATCAAATCTATCAACCAACCGATTGTAGTTTCTACTGACATCCATTCTTGAGGAAAATTGGGAAGCTTTTACCTATGGCTAGTTGTGGCTTCTGTTTGTCCTTAAGGTAGATTGCCCCTGATTTTCTTGATAGTCTTTGTTCATTCTTGAGGTAAACTGTCCCTGATGATTTCTATTAGGCCTTTGCTCGCTCCTCCTTGCTGCATCAAGATAAATTTTGGAGGTGGATGCTTGAGATGATTCTCCATTATATCCCAGACCTGTCTTGATTAGTGGAGAACGCTGCACATTGATAATCTCATCCAGAGTTTCAAATCCTTTAACAAATTTAAGATTAAGGTCTTTTGTTTTCTCAATCTCTTTTCTAAGACCAACAATTTCACATTCCAATTTTTCATGATGTTTTTCCCTTTCAGCCAGTTGACATTGCAAAGAATCAATAATAACATTTTTCTCTTCTAAACAAATTTTGAGTTTAGAAATCTCTTCATAAAGACCTTCTTCATCTATAGCATCCATGTAATCATCATCTTCAAAAGCCATTAAAAGTTTATAATTATCACCTTGTTCATCTTCGTCACTATTTGAAATTCCATCACTATCTTCATGAGTGTAATAGCTTTTCTTATTTGCATTATGTTTCTTGTTCCATCTAATAGGTTCCTTTCCCTTGTCAATCTTATCCTTATGAGGACATTTGGCAACATAGTGTCCGACTCTTCCACAAGCAAAGCATTTGAAAGGTAACTTACCTCGGAATCATCCAGCACCCCGTTGAAGGTTTTTGACAAAATTTGATTCTTCTTCTTCTTCTGACACGTATCCTGACTCATAGTAATCTCCTTTGCCTAAAGCCTTGAAGGAAACTTCTCTCCTGTCTAATGGTCCTCCTTTCCTCATTTCATAAGCAGTCAGAATTTCGTGCAGCTGTGACATGGTAAGGTTTCGTAGATTCTCTTTCTCTTCTATTGCATAAACTTTAGATTCAAACCTAGGGGACAAAGATCTTAGAACCTTTTCAACCACAACAGCCTCTTTTATTTCTTCACCCAAATTTTTCATACAATTAACAATCTCATCTACACGAAGGAAATAGTTAGCCACACTTTCATCATTGTGCATTCTGAGATTTTCATACTGAATTCTGAGGGTTTGAAGTTTTGCTTGTTTTACCTATTCATCTCCTTCATATCTCAGAAAAATCTTGTCCCATATTTCTTTTGCGGATTTATACTGCATAACCTTCACAAATTCTGATTGAGATAGACATCCTAATAGAGTATTGACAGCCTTTGCATTTGTTTCATATTTCTTCTTCTCAGCCGGATCTGTAGGAGTTGCTGATGGAAAAGTGTACCCTGTGTCTATGATGTCCCAGACTTCTGTACCAAGAGATTGAAGATAGGCAGTAACTCTTACCTTCCAATATACGAAGTTTGTCCCGTCAAAAATTGGTGGCCTGATAGATGCTTCTCTCTCGTAGTTGCTCATGATGATGGATCTTCCTTCAAGCGATCAAGCTTCTTCAGAAGGACCTGCTCTGATACCAATTGTTGGAAATAATACTGAGAGGGGGGTTGAATCAGTATTATCAAATTCTTTTCAATATATCTTCCAGATTTATACTTTAATTTATTCTTCAGATATTGATCATTAATTTGTATGTCAGTACCATATAATAATGAGCAAGAACAAGAAAAATAGATAGTCACACCAAAGAACACTAGATATAAGGTGGAAACCCAATGTGGGTGAAAACCACCTGCTGCAATATGTCTCTATCTTCTTTCAATTAGAAACTTCTTTTACAATTATTTTGTACTGGTGCAGTCTTTTACCAGTACACAGGCTGCAACCTGCTGAGAGCTAGAACCCTCTCTCATTTTCCAGTCTCTCCTGGAAGGGAGCTACAACCCCCTTAGCTCTTGTACTAGCTGATCTACTAGTACGTAGGTGCTGACCTACTTCTTTTCTTCCAAGGACCACATTTCATAAATTTTCAGACTGGATCCATGAACATTAAATAATCATCAAGTACATGTGAGTCAACCAATCTTCTTTTACAATCACCCAATGAGTCAACCAATAACTTCTCAGAATGCAGTAACCAGAAAAGCAATACCAGTAATCTAAACCCAGAACTCTGCAACAATAGATAAAAGGCATCCAACAAATATTTTAAGAAAAGGCCGTAACTTCACCAATAGAAACCTGCGAATATTCGCAATTCGCACCTGCACTGTCTTCCTGACAGTGTACCTCCGCACCTGAGCCTTCTGCTGCTCTGCGTACCTCCGCACCTGCGCCTTCTGCTGCACTGCGGACCTCCACACCTGCGTCTTCTCCTGCGCTGCGGACCCACGCACTTGCGCCTTCTGCTGCATTGCGTACCTCCGCACCTGTGCTGTGGATCGCCTGTGGACCTCCGCACCTGTGTCTTCTGCTACGCTGCGGACCCCCGCACCTGCGCCTTCTGCTATGTCGCGTACCTCCGCACCTACGCTGTCGATCGCCTGCGGACCTCTGAATAGAGCCAAGTTAACAGTCCTCCAATGTGCCACAGATAGTCAGACCCACAGATCTGATCATGCGCCAGAAAAATCACGACCTATCAATGGATCCGCCTTACAATTTATAGATTACACCTTGATTTAGATCTAGCTTTTCAACCCGATCACCCAAAATTTCAGATCTTAAGATATTCAAATTCCACAAGTGACTAGCCAAGTGATCTCCTTTCCTTTTTATAGGCAAGCCCTTATTCAAACCATGGAACAAAACCATCGAAAACCAAAACAAGGGATCCAAAACCGGGGTTCAATAATTTAGATCCTATACCATGGACCAAAACCATAGGATCATGTACGTTGGACTAAATACCATGGACCAATCATAAAAATTCCCACATGCGCGTGCTTCTCTGCATTGAAGTGAGTGAATTTGACGCCCGCACCTTTTGTTCAGAGAACCTGTGGGTATGCCCACACTTCTTATTCGGGGGACCTGTGGGTCCATAGCTTTTCTTAAGCTCACCTGCGGGTATCTCTTTTTCTATGATTTTGATTGCCTGAATAGAGATTTGCCACCTGAGTGAGTTGCCATCAAGTACAACACCTGTGTCATAGCGCCAAACCTGAATCATAATGCCAACAATATTTAAGGGATCTCCAACAATAAAAAAATATCACAAATCAAATGTAATGTGTGCAAAGTCTGCAAACATTGTAAAATATCTTAGATAACTGCGTACAAACGCTATTAGATTCCAGCCCCTACAACAAGTAGATTCATAATATAGATCTGCTACTAGAGATCTATGCGAATTGATTCTAAAGGCTTTGAATATTTGCGCATAGGAAATACACAATCAAAGGAGTTAGTTCGCATGGTACCTCAATACAATCGCATGCAGTCTACGAATCTGAGTACGTATGCCCAGAACATAACATAATTAACACACCGAGCTCTTGAGCGCACTATGATGGAGGTATCAAGAATACGAGGAGCTATGCGGAATATTTTTATTTTCGGAAAGCACAAGTTATATTCATTCAAATGCTATCATAGCTTAGAGTTTGACAGTTCATGGATAGTTAGAGAATTGCAGAAGCCATGGGAAGTACTGGAGAAGAGGACACAGTTCTTAGTGATTTTTAGGAATTGTACAGGATAAACCAAAAGGCCTCATGTCTACCCTCTGCTGCTTAAGCTAGGAGGCTACAAGTTTTGGCCTCCGTAGTTAAAGATTTGGCAACCATCGCCTAAATATTTTGCCTCAACCAGAATCGATCTCACGACCACCTCCTAAATATTTTTCCTACGACCATCATACCTAATTGAATGTAAACCCATCAACAATATGTGCATAATATATCTTAGAGAGATCTTTCCTACTTTGGCTAATATCATATATCTGGCTCTTTTAAATCTTCTCTTCCCTTATTATTATATTATTTTAATTTCTACAACAGGTAATAACAGCTCTGCCCGAATTGGGAATAGGCTTGGTTTTATTATGCTTTCGTGGCCCAAATTTAGCCATTGAGGTCTAATGTTATGTATATTACTATGAATTCACTTTTTCACGTCATGAACATCAATTCCACTGACTCTGAATTACTTAATCATCTGATTTTGTGTTTATATATAATATTAAGGTTTTGATCCTAAGTTATAGGAGGTTTAGATAAGAAAGATTACATATGTGGGATTTGTTTTTATGAGTGAAGGATTAAATAGCTTATTGAAGCAGTCACAATAAATTGTGTTCTTTATCTACCCTTCCATCGATTTTCCTTCTTCTAACAAAAAATAAAATAAAATAAAAAAATCTTCAAAAGTTGTTGTTGCAGATCACACCCTTTTAATGACTTAATGGTAAATGATCTACTGTCAATTCGTTAGCTTTTGCAGATCACTCTCTTTCATTGCTTATATTACTAATAAATTTCAAATTAACAAGAAGTCAGCATGAATCTTTGGTGGAAAAAGCTTTGGAATTGAGGTTTGTGTAACCTCTTTGTGTAGCATCCAGGTTACAACCATTTGCAGATAAATATGATCCACAAGGTTACCTCAAATGAAGTGCATATCTGTTCAAAGTCCAAGCACCAAAAGAAGCTCCTTCTCTCGTCAAGAATTCAAAGCACTAAAATCATTATAGCTAAAATGTATTGTAGTCAATAGGTTTGTTCAGAGTTTCCTGGTATTGTTTCGATCTTTATGAATGTAGAACCCGATAGCTATTAAAGCTGTGTTAAGGGTTTGATATGGTGTTGCCTTCGCGGGTGCGCTTGCAGGCGGGACATATTATTAATAAATGATTTTATTTTGTGTTTTGGGGAGGGATAACCTTCCCAGTCATCCGATCCAATTTTGGGTCGGGTGGCGGTGTCCCTTCTTGTTTATGGTGTGCTTCTGTTGGAAAATCTCTTTAGTTGTTTGATTTCTTAAAACCATTAGTGTAATCATTTAATGGTCATAAGAATATCAAGAAATTTTTTTAATGATTTATTTTGTTAAAGGCAATCCATTAATTTTTCTTCTAACATAAGTTATGATTGCTTAAACAGATACTCAAAATATTTCACTCTACAACACAAAATTTCAATTTATCCTAGCACATAAAGGTCATGAATGTGTAGAATTAATATTGGTGTGACATATAATTTCAAAAGTCATGGTGAATAAATTTTCTTTCAGAATTCAAGTACCTTCTTAACACAATAATGCCACCAATATTCTTAAGCTTTATTCATTCGAATTTTGATTTTATGTTGGGACAATTCTCTAAGTTTTATTCAGACATAATTATTACCTTCCAACTCATGTTTTCCATGGTATAATACTATAAAATAAGTGATTATTGATAATTTATGGTTTCATTATTGTAATAAATAAATTTAGAAGAGACATATGATCATTTTCTTGATGCGAAAATGGAAAAATGTTGCCCAGTGATATCTTCCAGACCTTCTATGGAATATACCATGCATACTGTGCAGTGAGAAATATATCTTCTCAATCATAGTTAAATGCACTAGTTCTATTCTAGTGAGTTATGGTAAAATCCAACACTTTTGGAGTGTGAACACCTTTAGAGAGCAGGCTCTTTTATCACCTTGATTACCAAAACCATGGATTTGTTATGCTGCATGCATAATGCCTGTCATAAGAAATAGCTTGAAGGTGTTCAAGGCCTTTGTTGCTAAAGTACCTGAGAAAATTCCTTTAGATTGCTCTAAAACCTGCTAGTAGGGTAGTAGCTTAAACACCTAAATTTCACATCCTAAACATTCAATTCTTGTGATTGAACAATACGCCAACTGATATGATTCGCTCCACATTAGGTGGCATTTTCCCTAAATTTTTTGAGCACTATTGATACTGGCATGTTTTGTGGAGGAACAAATCTTTAATATTGGTGTATTTTCTTAACTACTCACCGCCGGTTCATTTTACAACACAGTTTACATAGTGCTTGAAGTATTTGGATAATTGATGTTGACATTTGTAATATCGGCACCATTTGAAGTTCTCTAAAATAGTGAAATCTATTCCAATTCACAATGGTATAAACACTGATACCTTATTACCTTTAGATGATTGTTGTTCATTGGCATCTGTTCATTATTTTATGGTTTCAATCCGATCTAAAAACACAGAGATAAAATTCCTTGAATGCTGATCATATTATTCACTAGTTATTTGGGTTTGGATTGCTGTTCTCATTTTCCTTTAGCGATAGCAGTTTGCTTGGCATTTCTATGGTCTATTATTGCAAGAACACAATTCTCTCATTATGATCTTCCTTAATGATTAAGATGTGGTGAACTAATTAGGAGTACTTACCTAGCAAAGACATATTTTTTTTTATGGGCATCTAAATCATGTTTTATTGTTTAAACTTTACGATACATCTAAATCGTACACTATGATTTCAGTTTAGTTCAATTAACTGTTACGATGTTGAGTATAATGTTACATGAGGTTTCGTGATTCAAGGTTAATTGCATATATTGGATAAAGTTGTCTAAGGAGAAATGGAAAGGAAAAACTTGAAAAATGATGATAACTAATGATAGATCATGTGATTATGGCCAACTTGGTGCTAGATAGATACTTATGGTGGTTGAGAGGAAGTGTCACAACAAGGGTAAGAAATCAGTAAGAAGAGGCAACCTATTTTAGAACATAAAGGAAGAGTTTGGTATAATCATAACTTGGTACTCTAAAGGTATCACTATAAGGTCTATCTAAGGATGATGCACATAAAGAAGAAAATATTGGGAATCAACTAATAAAGTAGAATAATCATGGTAATAATGAAGGTCATTTTTAAGGAACCTGTAAGGTATGATAAAATAGAAAGATTGGAGAAGATAAGTTGTGTGCATGACAACATCTATAACAATTTTCCCTCTAATGGGAGAGCCACATTGTAAAGTTTTCCATAGGTGACTAACTATATGAATGAATTATGGATAACAAGATGTATGATCAGGCAATTTTATTATGTGGATGCATTAAAACAGGAAATGATAAGCTGATTACATTGGTAGCCATCTTAATGAATTTATTTATCAGGTATTACCCAAGTTGGGAAATAGTAACAACATTTCCAAAGTATATCAGTGCTATGTTTTTAAGAGAGGAGGAAAAGAAACCACAATGGCTAGAGGTGAGAAATTAAAGTCAATTTAATAAAATAGAATGAAGTGAAGAAGTTTCCAGTTTTGAAGCTAGTAATATTAAGTAAATAAGACTAGGAGAAAAATAAAAATATATCTATGAATACCTGGTAGGAGGAAATGAAGGGATGAAAATTATTTTAAGGGTATTGATGAGTGAACCTAGAAACATGATTGGTAATGGTTGTTAGCACCTAAATCTGCCTCAGGCTGAAGGAAGGCAAAAATTAGGGTAACCACAAACCACACTCAGTCTGGTAGCTAGCCCTACCAGAGCAGGAGAGGGCTCTCTCTGAGTCACGCTCAGTGAATAGATAATCGAAAATGGTTTGAGATGACTTACAATGCAATATTTACCTTAGGCTAGTAAGTGAATAGGGATTCTGGAAACAATTTTATGAATGATCAAGCTTCTGGGATGTTATGGGACCGATGCTCAGCAAAGAACAGAGAATTTAATACAAAGGCACAGATTATTCCGTGAGGCAAGGTAGGCAGAAAATGTAACAAGCTAGTTTGAGGTACCACAACATGAATAGATTGCTGAAGAAAGTTAAAAGGACATAGTGACATGAATCCTTTTCAACAGAAGAATAACACTGAACATGCAATTTTCCCACAGGCAGAGCAATAAAATTGAACTCTACCTAATCTCACTCAGAAAATTTCATTGGAAATCATGAATTGAATTATGAAACATAACGAAATACATATGAAAACATAAGAGACACATTTGCTACACTCACAACCACAAGAATCTCATGAAACAAAGCCGCTGCCTTTCATTAATTCTCTCTCAAAAATACACAGTGAAGAAACAAAGTTTCTTTCCCACAGTCTCCCAGAAGTTACAAGCCAACCAACACTTTGCAAATAGCTTGCATACAATATATAGAATGTGTGAGGAAGAGATACAATGCCCAAGGGTTGGGGAGTTACTCGAATCATTACAAAATGGAGATGGAGAGCCAACCATCAGCTACAGGTGTAGCACTACAAACATGACATTTGGCTTGGGGTGACCGTTTGCCTTCCTTCACCACTTGGATAGAAGCCAATCTGGAGAAAAAACACTTTAAATGCCACCTTTGGTACCAAAAAACCGAAGTGTAGATGAGCGGGCCCACTTGGAGAAGTCGCGAACCGAAATTTCGTGAAATAGAAGCAAATTGGCAATTTTTCTTCTGTGCGTCGCACTACTTTGGGGCCTATTTTGGGGCACTTGTAGGTGTCCAAAATGTGCCCAAGTGGGCTTGCTAGAAATCCTATCCTGTCTACTTTCTAACCCAACTAGAATTTTTAAATTTGGTGCTCATTTGCCCCTCCAAATCTCCATTCTCCCAAGACTGCTTTCTGTGTGTCAAAAAAGTGGCAGAGAGGCCATTTTTGGGTGTTTTTCGACCTTTAGGAGACTCAGATCTTGTCAAACTTTCTTGCCTGGACACCAGTAGTCATGATTTTCCATGCTGAATCCAAAAATGCAAGCCATTCCTCATTTGGAGCTCTAGAATTTTAGCGTCACACCAGTGGCGCGGCGCACAGGGAGAAAATCCTTGTTTTTTGCCCAAAAAATTTCCATGTGACCAAAAATTCTGTGGGGTGCCATGCTGAGCCGAGGAAGCCTCAACCAAGATTCTAAGCCTATATTTCTCTTTTGCCTCTTTGATATGTATTGGTCACCTCAGTCCTAGGTGCCTTGGAACCTCATCATTCTTTCTTGATGACCCAACCTACATTGACTGTGCTAACATAGTTTGGTGCTGGCTTGGTGAAGTAGTTATATGCATGTTCAAAGCTGCCTCAATGAAAGTGTCCCATGTCATGTTATTTTTTGTCAACTGATGGAGAACCATAACCTTTATCAAGCTATGATTAAAGAGACTGGGATAATGCAATTTTGCTTTCAATTTCACCTTTTTAGACATCTTGGTTAAGCTCCTATACAAGTAACTACTCAAATTGAGCGACTTGGTTGCTGTAAAGTGCATGAGAAGCCTTATGTGATATTGATGCAACCTGGAAAATTTTCCCTCACATGTGAAGAATTTCATGACACCCTTCATTAATGGTGCATATATCTCCAAAAAATATCTGAATGGGAAAACATGTGAGTGAGTTTCTTTATATTATGATTTTAGTTAGGTTTTGTACTCTTCTAGGTCTAGGTTCATGTCTTTGAACCAATTTTCACCATGGTTTGGTATGTCTGTAGCTTGAGAGATGGAATCTACTGAAAACATGAAATCGTTCCCTGCAATGGTGATTTTGTCTTCCATCAAGGTGAGGGAAATATAAATCTGAGATGCTCATGGTGAAAAAATTGTTCTTGGCCTTTTTCTTGCCACATGTTCTTCATGGTGCTCAACGTTATCATGGTCCACCAATTCCTTTCCATTCATCTCTTGTTTCTTGACTTTGAATTGTTCTTTCTCCATAGGTAGATGTTGTGCTTTAAGCTGTCTGTTTTCTTGATCAAGGCATGAAATGATAAATTTGGCCCTTATCAAATTGTCCTTGACCTACATGATATGAGAATACTTCTCTTTGATGACTTGTTGTATGGATTTATGCTCATCTTGTGCCTCCAAGTCAACTAGGTCAAAATCATGCTCAATGAGCTCCTCATCATGCAACGAAGCCTCATGATGTGATGGTGATCCCTGTTCTTGTTTACTTTCACCAACAGCTTCTCTAAGTGGATGTGGATCCTCTCGAGCCAAATCTCTCAATCAGCCTCTATCTCCTGCTGAATAGGTGTCTTATTGTGGTTGTCTTTATGAAATTTGTTGCATTCAATCATAGGCATATAACCACCATATCACTCATAAAATTTGATAAACAAGTGATGTTATAGAGCCTACCTTGCAATTTGATGGGCTTCACAAGAAATTTGAGGCAAACTGGCACAATTTCAGGCCTTTTTTTCCCTGTGTGCCGCGCTCTCTATTTGCGCCGCACCAGTGTAAATTTACACTAGAAATTTCCTCCCAGTGCGCCGCGCTCCCTCTGTTCGCCGTGCTATTTTTTAGGTGACTTTTGGAGGCCTTCCCGTTGTCTAAATTGGGTTCAGGATAACTTTTTGGAAATTTCTCTGAGTCTACTTTCCAACTCAACCGGAATTTTTCAATTTGGAGTTCATTTGCCCTGTCAAAAGTCAAATCTCCCAAGACTAGTCAAAATGTTCCCAGTGAGGCTGCCTCAAGGCAGAGTGCTGTTACAGTCAACTTTTGAATGCCTTCCGCAACTTTAAATTGAGCTCATGATAGCTCATTGGAAATATATTTGTGTCTCATTATCATTTGACTCATCACACAAGTCATTTGGCCAACTTAGCTAGGCGAAAACGTGATTTTACCAAGGTCACTTCAGAGGTGCATCAATTCTCCCGAGGCAATTGTATTTTTGACATTTCTCTAAAACCATGACACCTGTGTAAAAAGTGAAGGAGGTTTTTCTTCCTTGGCCTGTTGTGGACAAAAAAATCTCTCAGTTTTCCTAAATTCATCTTTGATTGCTCAGAAACATCATTTGAGTGAAACCTACCCCGATGTGTGGAACAAGGGATTTGTCGAAATGAAGCGAAATGAAGGGGATAGGGAGCTTCTAAATTATTGAGGAAATTTTGGGAAGTAGGGAGGGATGTTAGGAAGTAGGGGAAAGTGGAATCTCTGAAATTGAGTGAGGGGAAGGGGTCCAAAAAGGCAAAACACAGGCCCAACCTAGAAAACTGCCAGGTTGTAGCAAGAAACTAGGGTTTGTGCGAAAATGAGGAATTTTGGGGATCTCAGTGATGGGAAGTGTTTGATAAGATACTTTAAGGATAGGGGAAGGCGTATGAACATCAGGATACAAGTTTTGCCTATGATTTGACCGTCCAAGAGAAATTGCCTTCAAAACCCTAGGAGAGGGAAATGACCTTACCTAGGCGCAACTGAAGCATGAACAAGGCGTAAAATGACCCATTGGAACCTGGCATGACGATGAAAACCCTATGAATGATGGTAGACTCAGTTGAATAGTGACATAGACTGACATTTGGATGACTTTGGAAGGAGTGAAAGCAAACCCTAGACCTAATGCTTAGTGATCAAATTTTACTTGAAGACTCACTGAAATGACAAAATTTGACTTTGACACCTTAAAACCAATTTGTAAGAGCATGTTTGATCACTGGAGGAAGGCTGCAAAGACTGACACTAACATTGGCTCCAATAGGGATGGAATCTCCTTGGAGGTGCCAAGAACTGTAGATCTTTGGGTGAGTAGACAGTGCCTTTGTCCATTGGGCTATGGAGTCCATTATTCCGACAAACCAACATGACTCAATTTATTGACTGAAACTTGACTGAAACTGACTCAATGTCGCTGAAATGACTGAAAAACTTGACTCTATGCAAAAGGAAATGACTCATGATTGACTTAACTAAAATAAGAACTGACAAAACTTATTTAATGGTAGCAACCCATCAAGATTCGAGGGTTTCAAATCATGATGACAGACACCTGCGTACTAATACAATATGTACAATCATGTGTAATGTGTCTTCCAATTTAACCAATCAAGTAGATGCCTCCTTGATTGATTCTCCGGATTAGATCTTCTGGTCAACAACAGATACTGGTAACTGGGCCTCCAAAAACATAATTGACCATGATCTCCTTCATCCTGAATACTACAATAATGACCTTCACTGCTGACTGTAACAGATTTGCCATTGGATCATGAAAAACATGAAGATTGACCTCCTGCTGAAAAGACAAGGGGTCCATTTCTTGTGATGCTGATCTCTTTTCACAATATACTTCAGAAAAAGTATGCTCCTGGTCCTCAAAAAATTCTGAACAAGCAGATGAGTGGATTTCCTCTTCAAAGAACATTTCAAAACATGAAACATAGGAAGAAGAATCTGAAATGGCATCCTGAATGGTCGGATCTTCGGTAGTTTGAACATCTTGCAGGTTATCTTCATATGATATGATAGCCAGATTCTCGTTACATTCATTAATCATAAGAAAAGAAACTTCAAATGCTTCGTGAAACTCAAGCATGACTTTTCTGTCCTCTATCATAAATTCATCCAAGAAACTTTTTCACCTACTTGAAAAAAGATATCCTCTTGCTCTTCATGAATTCACTGAATTACCTTGTTAGGATGGTTGTGTTCTGATGAGATGAGGGCAGTTAGGTCTGTAACTTTGTCTTATTCATTTGAGGTGGCCTCAACAATGCAATTCTCTTCTATGAGATCCGGAACAACATGTTTTTCCTCATCACAATCTGTTTCTTTATTTGGTTTATCATCATCATTTTCTGAGATTGGAACATCATTTTCCTGCGTATCCTCATTTATTTCAACCAAATCTGAAATAAAACTTCTTCTTTCCTCATTTTCGGCCATATGGAACTCTTCAACCTGCTGATCTATTTCTTGTAATTCATGTTGACTGTCAAGATGCAAAATTCCTTCATTTTCCACCTTATTACAATCTTGCTTTTGCTGCAAATTTTTATGATCATCTTCATGCTGCTGAAATGGGTTTTCACACAGGGCTTCCATGATCTCTTCATCCGTGAAATTATCATCTTCATAATATTTTTCAAGGCTTTAAATAAAAGTAGAAGCATGTTTGCAAAAATCATGAACTAGATTTAATGATGGATAAGATTCTTGATATATTTCAATGAACAGGGCATGAAAATCCTTTAAACAGTAAATACAAGCAGGCGGCAAACTTTCATACCAAGATCGGGCTTCATCTTCCAGAGTAGCCATAAGCATTTTCATCAAACAGTCTTCAGGAAAATTGATCTTTAATCTATGCACATGAATGTGAAATTTCACCAGATGAAGAGCAGCATCATTACCTTCCACATTTCTGAACACAGGCAAATTCTTTGACCAATCTACCTTGGGAATTTTATTTGGAAAACTTGGGATGTGATCTCGGCTCATGGGAGCGTATCTTCTTGTAATCCACTCCATTTTTAAAATGTCAAAGCTACTGATCTCTCTGCAGCGGAGTCACCATGAAGCACCGATTGCTGGATTCTTCAGTGAATGGAGTCGCTAGGTGAATGCTTTCAGCCTTTCCAGTGTCTGATCGTCGTCCACCATCAACCATCAGATCTGAACTTAATAGATGTACTGGGGCAAGACAATCTTCAAGCAAACCATTTTCTCCCCAGTATGGTCGCCACTATGTTAGCACCTAAATCTGGCTCAGGCTGAAGGAAGGCAAAAATTAGGGTAACCACAAACCATGCTCAGTCTGGTAGCTAGCCCTACCAGAGCAGGAGAGGGCTCTCTCCGACTCACGCTCAGTGAATAGATAATCGAAAACGGTCTAAGATGACTTACAATGCAATATTTGCCTTAGGCTAGTAAGTGAATAGGGATTCTGGAAACAATTTTATGAATGACCGAGCTTCTGGGATGTTATGGGACCAGCGCTCAACAAAGAACAGAGAATTTAATACAAAGGCACAGATTATTCCGTGAGGCAAGGTAGGCGAAAAATGTAACAAGCTAGTTTGAGGTACCCTGGCATGAATAGATTGCTGAAGAAAGTGAAAAGGGCATAGTGACATGAATCCTTTTCAACAGAAGAATAACATTGAACATGAAATTTTCCCACAGGGAGAGCAATAAAATTGAATTCTACCTAATCTCACTCAGAAAATTTCATTGGAAATGAACATGAATTGAATTATGAAACATAACAAAATACATATGAAAACATAAGAGACACATTTGCTACACTCACAACCACAAGAATCTCATGAAACAGAGCCGCTACCTTTCATTAATTCTCTGTCAAAAATACACAGTGAAGAAACAAAGTTTCTTTCCCACAGTCTCCTAGAAGTTACAAGCCAACCAACACTTTGCAAATAGCTTGCATACAATATATAGAATGTGTGAGGAAGAGATAGAACGCCAAAGGGTTGGGGAGTTACTCGAATCATTACAAAATGGAGATAGAGATCCAACCATCAGCTACAGGTGCAACACTACAAACATGACATTTGGCTTGGGGTGACCGTTTGCCTTCCTTCGCCACTTGGATAGAAGCCAATCTGGAAAAAAAACACTTTAAATGCTGCCTTTGGTACCAAAAAACTGAAGTGCAGATGAGCGGGTCCACTTGGAGAAGTTGGGAACCGAAATTTTGCGAAACGGAAGCAAATTGGCAATTTTTCCTCTATGCGCCACGCCATTTTCTCTGTGCGTCATGCTACTGTGGGGCCTATTTTGGGGCACTTGTGGGTGTCCAAAACGCACTCAAGTGGGCTTTCTGGAAAGCCTGTCCTGTCTACTTTCTAACCCAACTGGAATTTTTAAATTTGGTGCTCATTTGCCCCTCCAAATCTCCATTCTCCCAAGACTGCTTTCTGTGTGTCAAAAAAGTGGCAGAGAGGCCATTTTTGGGTGTTTTTCGACCTTTAGGAGACTCAAATCTTGTCAAAATTTCTTGCCCAGACACCAGTAGTCATGATTTTCCATGCTGAATCCAAAAATGCAAGCCATTCCTCATTTGGAGCTCTAGAATTTTAGCGTTGCGCTAGTGGTGTGGCGCACAGGGAGAAAATCCCTGTTTTTTGCCCAAAAAATTTCCATGTGACCAAAAATTCCCCAAATTTCATGAAATTTGGGCTAGAGGTTCTCTATGGGGTGCCATGCTGAGCCAAGGAAGTCTCAACCAAGATTCTAAGCCTATATTTCTCTTTTGCCTCTTTGATATGTATTGGTCACCTCAGTCCTAGGTGCCTTGGAACCTCATCATTCTTTCTTGATGACCCAACCTCCATTGACTGTGCTGACATAGTTTGGTGCTGGCTTGGTGAAGTAGTTATATGCATGTTCAAAGCTGCCTCAATGAAAGTGTCCCATGTCATGTTATTTTTTGTCAACTGATGGAGAACCATAACCTTTATCAAGCTATGATTAAATAGACTGGGATAATGCAATTTTGCTTTCAATTTCACCTTTTTAGACATCTTGGTTAAGCTCCTATACAAGTAACTACTCAAATTGAGCGACTTGGTTGCTGTAAAGTGCATGAGCAGCCTTATGTGATATTGATGCAACCTGGAAAATTTTCCCTCACATGTGAAGAATTTCATGACAGCCTTCATTAATGGTGCATATATCTCCAAAAAATATCTGAATGTGAAAACATGTGAGTGAGTTTCTTTATATTATGATTTTAGTTAGGTTTTGTACTCTTCTAGGTCTAGGTTCATGTCTTTGAACCAATTTTCACCATGGTTTGGTATGTCTGTAGCTTGAGAGATGGAATCTACTGAAAACATGAAATCGTTCCCTGCAATGGTGATTTTGTCTTCCATCAAGGTGAGGGAAATATAAATCTGAGATGCTCATGGTGAAAAAATTGTTCTTGGCCTTTTTCTTGCCACATGTTCTTCATGGTGCTCAACGTTATCATGGTCCACCAATTCCTTTCCATTCATCTCTTGTTTCTTGACTTTGAATTGTTCTTTCTCCATAGGTAGATGTTGTGCTTTAAGCTGTCTGTTTTCTTGATCAAGGCATGAAATGATAAATTTGGCCCTTATCAAATTGTCCTTGACCTACATGATCTAAGAATACTTCTCTTTGATGACTTGTTGTATGGATTTATGCTCATCTTGTGCCTCCAAGTCAACTAGGTCAAAATCATGCTCAATGAGCTCCTCATCATGCAACGAAGCCTCATGATGTGATGGTGATCCCTGTTCTTGTTTGCTTTCACCAACAGCTTCTCTAAGTGGATGTGGATCCTCTCGAGCCAAACCTCTCAATCAGCCTCTATCTCCTGCTGAATAGGTGTCTTCTTTTGGTTGTCTTTATGAAATTTGTTGCATTCAATCATAGGCATATAACCACCATATCACTCATAAAATTTGATAAACAAGTGATGTTATAGAGCCTACCTTGCAATTTGATGGGCTTCACAAGAAATTTGAGGCAAACTGGCACAATTTCAGGCCTTTTTTTCCCTGTGTGCCGCGCTCTCTATGTGCGCCGCACTAGTGTAAATTTACACTGGAAATTTCCTCCCAGTGCGCCGTGCTCCCTCTGTGCGCCGTGCTCTTTTCTAGGCGACTTTTGGAGGCCTTCCCAGTGTCCAAATTGGGTTTAGGATAGCTCGTTGGAAATTTCTCTGAGTCTACTTTCCAACTCAACCGGAATTTTTCAATTTGGAGTTCATTTGTCTTGTCAAAAGTCAAATCTCCCAAGACTGGTCAAAATTGTTCCAGTGAGGCTGCCTCAAGGCAGAGTGCTGTTACAGTCAACTTTTGAATGCCTTCCTCAACTCCAAATTGAGCTCATGATAGCTCATTGGAAAGATATTTGTGTCTATATATCATTTGACTCATCAAAAAAGTCATTTGGTCAACTTAGATAGGAGAAAACTTTATTTTACCAAGGTCACTTCAAAGGTGCATCAATTCTCCCGAGGCAATTGTATTTTTGACATTTCTCTAAAACCATGACACCTGTGTAAAACGTGAAGGGGGTTTGTCTATAGTGGCCTGTTGTGGACAAAAACCTCTCTCATTTTTCCTAAATTCATCTTTTATTGCTCAGAAACATCATTTGAGTGAAACCTACCCCGATGTGTGGAACAAGGGATTTGTCGAAATGAAGCGAAATGAAGGGGATACAGAGCTTCTAAATTATTGAGGAAATTTTGGGAAGTAGGGAGGGATGTTAGGAAGTAGGGGAAAGTGGAATCTCTGAAATTTAGTGAGGGGAAGGGGTCCAAAAAGGCAAAACACAGGCCTAACCTAGAAAACTGCCAAGTTGTAGTAAGAAACTAGGGTTTGTGCGAAAATGAGGAATTTGGGGGATCTCAGTGATGGGAAGTGTTTGGTAAGGTACTTTAAGGATAGGGTAAGGTGTATGAACATCAGGATACAAGTTTTGCCTATGATTTGACTGTCCAAGAGAAATTTCCTTCAAAACCCTAGGAGAGGGAAATGACCTTAGCTAGGCGCAACTGGAGCATGAACAAGGTGTAAAATGACCCATTGGAACCTGACATGACGATGAAAACCCTCTGAATGATGGTAGGCTCAGCTGAATAGTGACATAGACCGACATTTGGATGACTTTATAAGGAGTGAAAGCAAACCCTAGACCTAATGCCTAGTGATCAAATTTTACTTGAAGACTCACTGAAATGACAAAATTTGACTTTGACACCTTAAAACCACTTTGTAAGAGCATGTTTGATCACTAGAGGAAGGCTGCAAAGACTGACACTAACAATGGTCATAGTGATGATCTACATAGTTTAAAAATGTGAATATATGAAGTTGAGAATTTTCATAATGACTAGTGATGATAAACGAGGAAGATGTTTAAAGTTTAAATGGCAAAAAATAAAAATAATAGTGAAGTATAGGAAGGAATGTAGCTAGAAATTTTATAAGGATACCTTGAGAAGGATTGTGTAAATATTGACAAAAGAAGTGAGACCCAATTAATAGAGCTTGTATTTGACTGATTTGCACTCATGAGTAGGACTTCTCATAGAGAAACTTATCAAGTTTTGTTCCCATAACATTAAAGGAGGTTGTTTCCACATAACACCACACATTTAAATTTTTCATGGATAATGATGGTAGTAGTGTTTCCAACTGTTTCAAAATCTAAATAAAGATACTATTTAATGAGAAAGAGTCTACTTGAATAAGGGTGAATTTAAGATAAAGCAATCAAGTGGTATTGAGATAGGAACTTAACGAGATACGAAAATATTTTGTGGATGAAAATGATAATTATTAATTGATGTATGTATAAGTCAACAAGGATCAACAAACCCTCATGCAAGTAAATTAAGCATGATATAAAATTAAATCATGATGACCTAGTGTTTATATGCAATTGCATATAGCGGTATTGGAATCGGTAAGCCAAAGGGTAAATGGATGTAAAACCAAGGGATTTTAATTTTGAGATAGATGATTTAAATAATGATTATATAACTAGTAATATCTTAACAATGAATTTCACCAAAATTTCCTTGGGGAAGGAAGAATATATGACGAGAGATTAAGACTCAAGATGATGAGGCTCATGTGAAATTTAACGATGTACTTAGATGATTATACCTATGGTGTAAATGGTCAACTTCCTAGTTGAAAGAAGTGGAAATGATTATTGAAAAAGTAATTGGTATCTTGATGAAAACATAAAACTAATAACACTAATGAGATAACATAGATCCTAGATGGATGTTGAATAATCTTAGTTCATAATTGAATGTCTATAAAGTAAATGAAATTGAATTTTTCTGATGAATCATGATAAGAATGCTTATAGAGTATTATTCTATATTTGATAAGTATTGAGATGTTTCTCATATTGATGATATGATGGTATAAGGGTAATCATGCACATGTGGTTCATATTTATATAGTTGTTACAATAGTGATGATGTATCCTTAGGATGATGATGATATGCATAGGCATTATGATGTTAGGTCAAGGTATATTGACATATTCAGTTACTACGTGATGATAGGTATTAAATTTTAAATACTCATGACAGATATGATAAGCATAATGTGGCATAGGAATTATGATGCTATAATATGAGGTTTATTGACATGTGAAGTCATGATATGTCTTTGATGCAAATATGTTGATATTATAACTTATGAGGGTATTT
This sequence comes from Pinus tabuliformis, assembly GCA_031772625.1. NCBI lineage: Eukaryota > Viridiplantae > Streptophyta > Pinopsida > Pinales > Pinaceae > Pinus > Pinus tabuliformis. Next base: position 1,128,478,445 of record CM062815.1, on the reverse strand, counting down.
CATAAGGTGAAGCATGTGATAGTTGCATACAAATTTATGACATGCAGGAGCATGCAATTCGTTATTATTCATAATGTTGCGATTAACAATGATGAATGTTCTCATGATGACATGCAAGAATTGGCATGTGGATTATTTTCTATGATACTATGATGGTATGGCTAATGCATTGGTTGCATGTTGAGGGTGGTGATTCATAGGACTCCACAAATGGGCCGAGAGGGCCAGTTTATTTAATGATATTGTGCGAACCCATACACATGAGGGAGAATAAGTAACACCATATGGGTTGGGGACAAACTCAATCAACACTACATATGCCAGTGGTTCCTTTATCTTGTGTAGCTCTTGATGGATAGCTCTTGTAGGGCTATGGGACCACCTTGAGGAGGCCAAGTGCCTGATGTTCTAGGCTAGGTGCCTATTATTGGATTGGGATGCTGAAGTCTGGTGGGGGTGTAAGGACTTCGATGCCTGGGGTTGTGCACCTTAGTAGTTGTGGAGGGAGTGGGCCAGCCTTGCAAGATGCCCAGAGTCATTGAGTATCGTACTGGATGCCTACCTTGGGGCAGATGAGGTCTAAGTCAGGCATGAGCCTTGGGGCTAGCCTTGGAACAGGATACAGACCAGGTCAAGCTTATGCCTGGTGCCGAAAGTGGGAAAAAGGACAGAGATTCCTTGGGATTTCCTGTGTGTTGTGAAACTTTCGATGCCTGCTGGTTATACTAGTTCAGCAGAGGGTGTCGGCAACATGAAGTAATAAATAACAAAAATAATAAATAAATAATAAATAATAAATAATAATAAAAAAATACAAGAAATAATAAACAATGAATAAAAAATAATAATAAATAAATAAATAAAAATAAAAATAGTAATAAATAATAAATAACCATACTAAAGCTCTAAATAAAAATAAATAGAAATAAAACAAGAAAACAGTAAAAAATCAGTAAAGCTATAAAAAAGAAATAAAACAAGAAAACAATAAGGTTGCATGTAGACACATGGAGTGTGTGCATGTGGTTCCCCTTCCAATGTTCATTCTATTTATTAAATGGTGAGGAAGATGGAAGGCATTCGATCATTCCAAGATTCCATCATTCATTCTCTTGGGAGAATAGTGTTCAAGACTAAGGAGTGATTGGAAATAGTATGTTGATTGAGGGCTCGAGGGTGGCCAGTTGTAGCAAGTCCTTGCACAATTGAGCCTACAATTGGGTGGAGAGTTGTCCCCAAAACCTTTTTACAGTAAGTAGACTTCAACCACAGGTAAGTGCTACTCATAGTTTGAATTTGATGTTAATTAGTTGATTAATTACATGTTTATTTTGGGGCTATTACATTTTACATGATTGATGCAAGGTGTTGTGAATCCACATGCTGATGCCCACTCCTTCCTTCCCCAATGCAGCATCAAACTCCATCGTCCAAAGACCTTCTTCCCCATCGGGAAACATAATTTTAGAGGACTGATCTTTCTGATTTTCTGAAGGATGACTTATTCTCTCAACAATTTGAGTTTTCGGCACTGATTCAATAATCTCTTTAGATGAAATTTCCGGCTACAAAATTTTAGTATCATTTTCCTATTTTTCTGCAATCAAATCTTCCTGTACACTACTTATGACATCTAAAACTTCTAAAATATGAACAATTTGATTATCATCATTAATTGAATTCAAATCACTATACAAAATGAAAGACTCTAGATCGATATGTACAACATGGATAGGGTGATTATTTGGTGTTTCTTTCCTACTAATCATGAATTTCATCTTCTTCTTCTGGTATAGTTTTCTGAGTTGCCCAAATACTGGTATAGTAGCATATGAAAAATCAAGTTGCAGGGTTCCTTTTAGTTCCCTCCCCAAGACCGTGAAAGCAACATGCCAAACCGTGGAGGTATATCAGCGACCACTACATCCATCAATACATTTTTGGATGGGATTTGATCGAGGGACACTACTATATCTTTGATAAGGTTGAGGCATTTGACTCTCCCCAAATCAAAGGAATACAAGTCATGGTAAGGTCGAGTAATATCTAATCCTAGTTTATCCATAATATATTTTGGCATCAGGTTATGTGAGGCACCAAAATCTAACATGGCATTATAGAGTATAAACTCATGGAGTTTCAAACTAAGATAGAAGGGAGGAACTTCATTATCCACAGGACTTCCCTCTAGAGCTGGACCAAATAAAATTTTAGGCTCATCATTGGCAACATTGACAATATCTCACATTTTGATCTACTTTCAACATCTTAGCAATCTGGAATTTGTAATTTTCATTATGAACTAGTTCAGTTAGAGGAATTGAAACCTTCAATTTGGAAATTTCATTCTCTAAGATAAATAGATTGGATTGTTTGTCTACCTCTTTTGCTGTAGTGTCCTTCCTTTTAGGCTATCCTTTGAATTAAGATTCCTTTTTTTGACTTTTAGTTTAAACCTCCTTGTCCTTCCTCACATTGATGGTAGAAGCTTCATTATTTTTATACCGACTCGGAATGAAAATTTCTTTTTCTGTGTTTTGATTTGTAGGAGCTTCTTCTTTATGAGTGCATCTTTATGAACATTCTACCTTTTCTGATGTAATGTGATAGGGAAATTTCTTCTCCTCAAGTTGTATTGTTTCTACAATTTATTGAGGGCATTCTGATATCCCCCTTGATACTCTCTGGTCTGCATTACCCATGAATCATCATTGGAAATTGATTCATCTACTTAAAATAAATGATTAGCCTCAACAATTTCTTCTTCATCATCTTCCGGGCCTTGTGTGTAGTTTTGCTGAAATGGTGTTTTGATCTATCCTTGAGGATCCTAATTTTTCTGTTCAGTCTGCTTATTTCAGAACTGTGATTGCCGATGGCCCCTGTAGTTTGGATTTCTTATCGAAGGCTCCACTTGTCTATCAACAATGGTAATTTTTTCCATCATCCTTTCCATTGTTTTAGTTAGAGTGTCAAGCTTTACCTCGGAAGAAGAAGAAGACTCTTCCTTAATAGTAACTTTCTTCTTAGGTTTCTTCGATTTGATTTTGGACTTTTTGATAAGAAAATTGGCTTAGACACTTATAGCATTGCACTGCATCTCTTCCAAGGTTGTAGGATATCTCTCCCTATGCTGATATGCCATGTCTGGATCGAAGGCATCAAGATAGTGGAGGAGGGCTAAACCACGGGAAGGTTTGATGTCATTAGGAATGGAATTATAAACCAGATTGAACCGTGTTGTAAAATCCTGCACTGAATCATTTGGGTTTCTTTTCATAGCATTGTACTTAGCCAAAATATGTAATGGATTTTTCTTCTCCTGCCACTGGGCCAAGAATAACTCTATTTGTAGTTGGGAATTATTGACAGAATTGGCTGCCAAACTGCGAAACCATTTTTTCACATCTCTAGAAAAACTCTGAGCCACGATTCTCATCTTTGCATCTTCCTCATCAACTTCTTTAAGGTTAATAAAATCTATCAGTTTGTCAACATGTTGCTGAGCTGTAATCTCTGATGTTCCATCAAATAGAGGGAGTCTTTGACCATAGTTCTGAGGTAGAGCAGCAAGTTGACCAGGTAATAGTAAAGGAGAAAACCGTGCCATGACTATTGGATGAGGAAGAAGATGTACTACAATGGGTTGTGTAGGTGTTATATAGTAATTTGTCACTCGCTTATCACTCCATGTTCCTGATATCGGAGAACCCTAGTAGTGACTAATATGTTATACTTTCACAATGAAACCTATGCTCTTGCATCCCTTGAAGTTTGAAGAAAGTAGTCCCCACTCCCTTCAGAACATTTCCAGAGAATCCTTCTTAAAACCCAGTTTTTAAGATCAACGCTCTTTCCCAGTGTCTCACCCACGCTGATGGCAGAGTTTTACACTATGACCCATGCCGATTGGTGCTACTATTAGCCCAATACTCATGCCAGTCTACTTCTGGACTATTTTTATAAAAGGAAACAGAGTTTCACGTCTAGAAACTTCTAGTGGCGATGTGTTGGATGTTTGTTTGGTTGGATAAGGGCCGAGAACTCCATATAAGGTTCTTTCCCCCTTAAAAGTGGACCTTCCCAAGGAGATAAGACCTTCTTCCCCCTTGAGTGGATCTCATTGTTATCCTCCTCTCCCTATATAAACCACTTCCTCTTACCCTTTTTCATTACAATACAACACATAGTGAAAGTAGTGGAGAGATAGAACCAACTGCAAAATTCTAAAATCTTTAGCTTTGGATAGAAGAAGATTAGTCTTAAATGACAAAAGACTAGTCTTTGGTAGCTAAAGCATGAGGAGAGAGAGTTAGATCTTGGAAGCCATTTCGTGTCAAGCTAGAGGAGGAAATGAGTGTTGAAAAGGGCTATACTGGGAATTGGATACCACAAAGGAGATCTCCAACGTCAAGGCTTCAGTTGTATTTCTCTTTTAAGTTTATTTTAATAAAACTAATGGTTTATTTCCTATATCAGGTGTAACATTACATTTGATAGCTTAGAACTTCTTGACCTTTTAAGTAGATTGGATTTGATTTTATGATATCATGTTTGTTGTTGTTTCTTGTATGTTTGTTTCAGCTACTTGAATGAAAGGAACGAAACAAAGTTGGAGCAACGAAGCAAGATCACCATCAAGTGGATTAGCGTTATAAGAGGTAAGCCTTCTTCTTCGATTCTAATATATAAGGAAATTTACATTAGATTGTCTTGTTTGTGGCTAGACCCACTCTCTTGGGCTAGACGGATTGTCTCTATCTGCATAGAGGATATTCATACACCACAAATTGGTGAATCCACTGGGGAAATATGTCGCCTTTTCATCACTCTGTTTTTTCTACTTGTGTGCCTAGTTTGCTTATTTATGGTCTTATGGATCTGTATTGACTTGTTTGAAGGCATATAGACACTAGCCCACCCTCTGATGTGTCAAATCTGGTCCTGTGTGAAGTTGTTTTTTATTTTTTCTTTGAATCCCTTGATTAGTGCTATTTTCAGCTAAACAGTCACGCCGATCCCTGATCAGTGCTAGTTTTAGTCAAACAGTCGTGCCGATCAGTGCCAATTTTAGTCTGACAATTGCATTAGACTCCTTTTCAGTGCTAGTTTAGCCAAAATTCATGCCAATTTATGAATTAAGAAAAATCAGAGTTTCTCCCATTCCAGTGCTAGTGTTTCTTGACCCTCAGACTCTCTTCTTCTGCCCAAAAGTGACTAGGATGCTTTGTTTGATCGGTTTGATTGATTGATTGGCTTGAAGTTTCATTGCTTGATTTTTTTAGTTTTTCGGATGGTTTCTATGACCCTAGGGCATTTAGGTCAATTACTATTCATTTGTTTGTTTACTCATTGTGTCAAGTTTCCGCGTTGCTGCTTCATTTAATCCATATTTTAGTCGCAACATCTTCATTACTTCATTTTCAATTGAATGAGTGAAAGAGCCTCGTTTATTCTTTTATTTTTGGTGTCTATTTTCTCTTTCCGAGCATATATTACATTTCTTGGTTTGTCGACTGAATCATTTATGTCTTTGGTTTGTTCGATTCAGGGAAGAAGTTACTTTTAGTTTCATTTATCATGCTTTAGATTTCATCGATGCTTGTTTGTTTGGAATTGTGAAATTTTTCATTAAAGTGGTTTATGTGAAATATTCATTTTGCATTTTATGAAAAGAAGAACATCATTCTAGTTTACTTAAGCGAAAATATTGCATTAGTAGCATTATTGAGAAGCTAGAATTGCATCATCATAGGCATGAGAAATGAAATAAAAAAAATTTGTTGTTAAAGGAAGATTAAGTACATTTAGGACATGTACTAGTAAAACTTTTCATTCTTTGGTTGTTGCATTGATTGTGTGTTCTCTATCCCTCAATTAATGTAAACTTTCAACGAAGACAAATATGTCTTTTCTCATATAGCTACATATAGAAGTTTTTAGATGACAGTGGTAGGGCCTTGAAATTGAAACCCAATTCAAGATAAACCGTTACAATTTATTGAATTAACCTAAGGAAACATTGAAACTTAACACTCACATTTAGTGTTCTAGGCTAGAGATGTGTTCTGGCATCTTTAAACCTAGCCACTATCGTTTGCAACGATCTTACATTAGACAACACTAGCACGGACTTGTGCTCCCCGTACCATCGTGTATATAAAGGGAGACCCGTATAGGTTGAAATCCTTTATCCATAGGAAGTCGAGTCTGTCACATTGTAAATGTAATACACCAAACACAACATTCAGGGAGATTGCGTGCTCGTACTTTTCAGCTCAATGGGAGGTATTCAGCAGTTCACGATTACTTGGTAATCCTTTATGCCTTGAGTACCCTGTGTTGAAATATGGCAAAAAGAATATTCCAATTTAATTTGTCCTTGAATTAAATTGTGAATTAAAATCGAATTTAGTCTTAACATCTACTTGGAAATAATTAATTAATTTATTTGGAATTAATTAGTTGGAGAAATTCAAGTTAGAAGTCTTTTTGAATTCATGCAAGAGTTATCCCTTAAATTAAGGAGATAAGATTGAGTTATATTTGAGTTGTAATTAGTTAACTCAGTTTATTGAGTTAAGTCCAGTTAAATTAGTTCCAAAATGTTTGAGGAACTAATAGTGAGTTAACAGTTAGTTGATGCATTAATGCACTCAACTAGTGCTACTCCATTTAACTGAAGATTCCCTCATCAGAAACTCATGCATGTCTATTCTGAGAAATACCCAATTGAGATTAATGTTCAAGGACAATGTACTATCAGTTGCATGTGTTTTCTCATGGAGAAAACTCATGCATGCAGTCAAGGATTCATCCTTAAGGATTGTGCAGTTTTGAAGGCTGGTTTTTCCACTTGGTAATAGGCTAATCATCCATAAGGAACAATGCAAGGAAATAGGAGCTTGGAGGGCAGAGAGGAAGGCTAGAGAGAAGCCAAGATTGCATGTGAGCATCTGTGAGGATTGTACTGAGAGCTGGCTAGTTGTGAGAGCTAAGGCTTTGTATAATTCCTATGTATTTCCACCATGTATGATAATACAATAGTGTGGGGTTTTATCTGAGACTTTCCCCAAAGTATTTTCATGTGTATTGTGCCATTGATTCTTCATCTACTAGTTATATAGTTCAGCTCGATCTTTAAGCTTCTGCAAATTGATAGTAGAAGTAGGTTATAATATTCTGCTTTGATTTATATTGCATTATCGGGTTAACCTATCATATATTTTCTACATGGTATCAAAGCTGTGAACAGTATACTGAGAAAAGAATTCGAAGTTTGAAGTTCGGGGTTGCAGGTGCAAACCGAATTCATATCATACTTCAAGGTTGGCCAATGGCATTCTATGGCTTGAGACTTGAGTATGCCTTGGAAGGTAGCTCGAATTACATAGCATGGAAAGATAGAATGGAGGCTGTATTAGAAGACAATGAATTGAAGGAATTCATTGATTAAGAAATCCCAAAGCCAGCTTCAACTAATGCACAAGAGTTGGCTGGGTTGAAGAAGTGTGTGGTGAAGGCGAGATGGATCATCCTTGAGGGAGTTCAAGACCATATTGTCTCGAGTCTCCATGGGAAGGATATTCCATTTTCAATTTGGAAGACTTTGAAGGACCTCTACCAGAACAGTAGTGACTAGAGGAAATTGGCACTCAAGGATAAGCTTCGAAGAATCAAGATGGAGAAGGGCAATACTATTTCCACATATCTAAAAAAGCTCACCACTTGCAGAGATGAGCTTGGTAGTGTGGGAATAACTATTGCTGATGATGATATGGTGAGCCTCACTCTCCTTGGCCTTCTAAAGAGTTGGAATAGCTACCAAGACTCTGTGAATGGAAGGTAGAAACTACTGGATTTGGAATGACTGTGGTCGGATCTTATGCAGGAGGAGATCAGGAGGAGCACATGAGATGGTTCTTCATCCAAGAATGATGATGAAGAAAATCTGGCCTTAGAAAGTAAGGAAAGGAAGGGAAAGGGGAAGGCTTCCCATTTCAAAACGAATTCTTCTCATGGAGGGAAGAAGGGTGACATGTCTAAAGTAAGATGCTTTAATTTTCACAAGATGGGACATTATGTGACTAATTGCCCATTGAAGAAGTCCAAGAAGGGATCCTCGGAAGGATTGGAAGGTGAGGCATTAGCCTCTCAGTTCGAAATGGACTTTACCCTCATTGCATGCATGGTGTCATCGATGATGGGTTGTGTCTGGTATCTTGACAGTGGAGCCTCATTCCACATGATTGATGATAAAAATTTATTTAGTGCCTTGGAGGAGAAAAACCTCAAGATGCGCATAGAGATGGGTGACGACGGAAGGTATAGTGTTTCAGGAGTGGGCATGGTTGCTTTTCAGAGGGAGCATGGAGGTCCTCTCACTTTAACAGATGTGAAGTATGTGCCTGGACTGAAGAAGAACTTGGTATCGGTCGCGATGTTGGAAGACAAAGGCTATGATGTTGTCTTCAGTAAAGGAAAGGTGTTCCTAAGACACATAGCCACGATTCAGACCAAGAAGATAGGGATTCAGGTGAATAATATCTATAAACTAGAGGTAGATGATAGTGCAACATTGAGTATGAAAGAAAAATTGGTGCAAAGCCAAGACATTGGCGAGTTGTGGCACAAGTAGTTGGGCCATTTGCATCATGGGGCTTTGAAGATAATGCAACAGATATCTACAGGACTTCCCAAAGGTAAACTTGAGCAAGTTGACACATGCAAAGGTTGTAGCTTGGGAAAGTACACCAAGTATTCCTTTCATGATCGAGACAGTCGAGCAGAGGCTATCTTGGAGCAAGTTCATACTGATTTGTGTGGACCATTCTCAATGGCATCTACAACGAAACAAAGGTATTATGTGATTTTCATTGATGACTATTCTCATAAATGCTAGATATATTTCATGCAGAAGAAGGACCAAACTTTCACGAAGTTTTGTGAGTTCAAAGCTTTGGCCAAGAAATATTTAGGGAAGAATATCAAGGCCTTGAGAAGCAACAATGGTGAAGAATATGTCTCTCAAGAGTTTAAGGACTTCTGTGCAACAGAAGGAATTAAATGAGATTTGATGGCACCTCATAACCCACAACATAATGGGGTGGCTGAGAGGAAGAACATAACTATTGTAGGTGCAAGATAGGCAATGCTACATGACCAAGGCCTACCACTTCACTTGTGGGCTGAGGCATGCAACACAACAGTCTATTTGCAGAATAGAAGTCTGCATTGCATACTTGGGATGAAGACACTAGAGGAAGCTTTCTCTAGTAAGAGACCAGATGTGGGTCACTTCAGGATCTTTGGCTCATCAGTATATTGCCATGTGACAAAGGATGCATGGAAGAAGCTTGAGCTGACAGAAGAGTTGGGGATATTTGTGGGGTACATTGTGTTAGCCTCCTATACCAATAGGGTTTCATTTTTCATGATTGACAGTGGGAGTGCCAAAAATGTTCATCTTTGGTGATACAAAGGTTCCATTTTTTGTGAAAGAAACAAACAGTTAAAAAATGTAAAGAGGGTATGCCTTAAAAGAATAATCAAAAGGCAAGAAAATGAATCGATCAAAAAAATAATTGAAATGAACCCCAAAGAAAGACCAGGAAAGTGGCCAACCCAAATGCCACTGCTATATTGATGGATGGCTCAACAGTTCAAGCTGGGCCATGCCATGTTTTAAATTGCCTATTCTAGACTAGAGAATGAATACATGTTCAAACAGTTCAAGCTTGACAGATGAGTAGCTGGATAGAGAAAGGAAGTAGCTGGGTAGGTAGCCAGAAGTTTCAGAAGCCTGATTCTATTCAGTTTTGGCCTTGATCAAGAAGGCACATATTAGCATTTGCAGAGGTATCTATGCAGCATTTTGATGACAAAGTATGGAAGCATGTCTAACTTCCCCTGTTTTCCCCAGAGACTCTCTTTCTAACATCCCCTTGAGGACTTTAGGACTTCTTTAAATAGTCCTTCTTGCATTTTTCCCTGGAGAAATTCATGACAAGTTTTGACCTTCTTCTCCGAAAAGAAGCCACATTTCTTGTGTAAAATCATTCCTCACTCTCATCCACTTCTAAATCTAAGTTTACTCCTTAAAACTTAGCTTGATGTTCCTCTTTCACATCCCCAATTCACATTGACTTCTAACCCTATTATCTAACTCCCTAAGTCCTCCTCTTCCCCTACTATTATAGCATTTAATGAAAAAACCAAAAAATATGTAAATTCCCCCCCTGGGCATTATAGCCATATATTTAAAGTTCGGCAAATGTTACAAAATCAAAGGCCTTCATGTATATAGTTCATACTATAATTTGGGATTAAATTAACATTTGGTTGGTTTAATAACCCTTACCCACCTTATAAACAACAATGTCATATTCTCCCTGCTTATTATGTGAATTTTTGAAAAAACCCACTCTAAGCCATTTTTCCAATGTTGACATTGTGGCGTGCTTCACCAAAAAAGCAAAAAATATTTAAAAAAAACCCGCCGGGTCCCGCCGTATCACACTGTCATATTCGCGACCCGTCATCCGTCAGATCCGGGCCCTCCCATCTGACGGTCCAGGGCAATTTCGGACCACCCCCTCCGTCCGTCCTTTACCGCCCGAAATCTGTCAGAGGGTGACGTAGGGCCTGGGACGCGCGTCCATTTCTGGTTGTATCGGGCGGCCTCCGACACAAACCAGGCCCGTACCAAAAGCGGTCCGATAATACCGCTAACCACCCTTTGTTACCGCTCTCCCTTTCCACTCTACGTCATCCTCGCGTCACCACCACGTCATTACCGCTCTAGCGTTATGTCAGCCTCCATTCCGCCATTGTTCCGACCTGTCCGCCACGTCACTCGTCCACGACTGCTCAATCATCAGTTGACACGTCATTCCCCCATACCCGACCGGACCAATGACGTCATGCTGACGTCATCCGTCAAAAAGGCGCAAATACCAATTTTTCCATATTATCGCGCAAAAATAGTTTTTTTCCCCATTTTCTTACCAAACGCGCACTGTATTTCTTGCATGCCATTTACGTCGTCTGTCTGCCAACTCCAAAGTTTGCTCCCTAGCTGCCGGCGCCGTGAGTTCAATCAACCTTCAACACCGTCTGCCACATAGTTACCAGGTATTTATCAATCTCCTCTGTATACCGTAGTTTTCCAAGTCCGTTGTATTAAAGGGAAAGAGAAAAGCATAAGAACCGCACAAAGTTTCTAAGTAAGAAGAACCTTTATCTGCCAGTTTAGCCCCAAAATCATTGGAAGGAGCTCCCATTGTTCAAAATTCACCAAACTCCCACAAACTCTCGCGCATTCACGGCTTAAAAACCATCAGCAGACAAATTCCGCTGAAAAAAGGCAGCGCCCATTCCCAGCATTGGCTCTTTTCGCCTCTCCCAGCAACATCTTACCTCTGTTTCACCCAATTTACCTCTTTCCTCTCTGCAAATTACCTTATCCATTAAATTTCACTGCTCTTGGTTACCTTGGTTCAAAAGTCAAGTTCAATACAACTCCAAATAACAGCTGAACAATGGAGACCCCTGTGGCATTGAACATTGCACCTCTAAATGCCCCATATAAAGACCTAGAATGGTTGGCCCTTGCTGACAGAGATTATCAAATGAGAGAAACAGTTGAACTGTGTAACAAATATCACATAGAAACTGTTTGTGAGCTAAAGAAAAAACACAGAGATGGTACTAACATCTTGGGAATCTGGAAGTCCCACTTACCAATATATTATCTCCCTCAGGTGAATGATTTCCCTGATTTGATTCACTAATGCTGCACAAGTTATGACCCCAACCAAAGGGTTGTTCTGAGTCCTTCAGGCTCTGTATTATTCCATATTACTCCTGAAGCCATCAACCAAATGCTACAGTTTCAATCCACAAGGCCACTGACTCCTCTTTCTATGCAACGTTTGCTGGAGCAAGGTGCCAAGCTGTCCAACTCACAAATTACAAGAATTGGCCAATTGTTCATGCTCCCAGATTACCAGCCCCGGCAACCTCCCCCTTATCTACATGTATGGTTCAATGACATAGGGAGACTTCTAGTAGATATGATATCCTCCATCTTAGGATTCAAAACCAGTGAGTTTGTGGATGAGAAAACCTTGGTAATGCTATCCATGTTCACTCCAGGACAGCCCCCTGCTGTCCAGTATGACTATGCTACATTTATAGCCGACAAGATTCATGAACAGTTCATGAACCTGGAGAGAGAGAGGGTATTCAAATACACCTCCTATATATATCATCTGCTATTGTACAATCATTCTGATAGCTTTCCTGTCTTCCTGAAGAAGTTAGATGCAAAGGGAAACAGAAGATCTGTAATGTTTTGGACATTAGTCTGTCACCATATTCATTACTCACCATACAACTACTGTGAGTTCATTGACTTGTTCATTCATCCAGCCTTGTCCCTGCTACAGAGTTCCCCCCCTCCTAGACTCACCGATGATATGCAGAGAATCCTCCAGCTTTCAAAGAACTATAGCATTGGAGATTGGTACTTCTACCAAGACCACACAGTGATCAGAATATATGGCTGTGAGCTGGCCCCATACAGACTGCCAAAGTACGTTCCCATGAGACTTTTTGCATTAGAATACTTCCGGCAGTTTGGCAATGTAGACATGATCCACTTTCATAGTAGAAATAAGAAAGCACAGCTGAAAATTAAGCACCAACTGGGTCCATTTATCTTTAACAAGAGGGAAGAAGCTTGGGAAGAGGCAGACAATATTCTAAAAATCCTCCTTCTCAAGAAAAGCTTCTATTGGGCACCATATGACCCTAACCATTTCATAAGCCTCAGAAGAATCAAGTATAGGCTTGCTACCTATGATCACGTTAGCATTCCAGAAATTGAAAAACATGCTAACCAACTAGAGTGGAGAGAAGGCACATTAGTGGAGGATTATTCTGAAGAAGAATTAGCAGAAAGAGCCATTAAGAATCTAGAAAAAGCAGTTGACTTGGAATATTTTGGACAGGTTTGGTCTTCAGCCCCTCAGCATCTTGGAGAAACTGCCTCATCGTCCACTGTTCCCCAGCAGTCTGCCAAAGCAACTGATCAAGCAGCAAACATGGCTAAAGGCAAAGCAGTACAACAAGAGGAGTCACCTCCTAATTTGGAGCAACAAGAAGAACAGCAAGAAGGCATGAATAAGGCACCTGCCTCCACAGAGTAGCAAACACAAGAGCAAATCCCTCCAAGGCAGGAGGTAACAATTGAGTCTACAGTTTTACAAACACCAGCTAATGAGGAAAGAATGAGGAAGAGAGATAGGTAAGAGGATACTCCTCTTACCACTTCAACGGATCAGCAAGGTGAGAAGAGGCAAAGGCTAAATCCTTTCTCTGAAGAAGAAATGTCTGAGAGACCAACCGATACTATGCTCCCTCCGAGCATTGAAACATCGGACAGCTCCTTGCAGCAAGAACAAGAGATGCCACATGGGGCAGAGGTAAGTTCTTCAAAGCAGCGGTCCAAGGCAGACTCTAGCATCAAGAAGCAGTTCATAGACATCAAGAAGAGAAATGAGCCTCTCAAATACTAGATCTACAATCAACTCTTAAAGATGGCACCAACTAATCAGCAGAGGCTAATGTCGGCTTATGATATTCAAGAACAAAAAATGACTCTCAGTCATTTTAGGCCTACTATGCAGCAACCTCAATCAGCTGCTGACTATATCAGAACTAACTTGGAAATTTTTGCCAAAGACATCCACCCCATGGACCAGATCGAGCTACACAGGAAAACAGGGGAGATGCTCTATTCCACGTTGGCTGATAAAACTCTATTGGCACACCGATTACAAAATTCTCTACACAATACTACTGCTCAGCTAGAATTAGAAAAGGCATCATCTCAAGCCAAGGACAACAGAATCAAGTCCTTGGAAGAAATTATTATAGAGCTGGGACATGATCCAAAGGACCCTAAGGGTGTGCAGGCATTATTGAAGAAAAGAGATGAAGACATAGCAGCTCTAAGAAAGCATATCAAGCTGCCAGCTACCCTTCACCCTCAAACTGAAGAGGTTGCAGAACAAAAGAAGGATCAGGATGTGGTTGCATTACTCTTGAGTTTATATAAGAGATTGATGGAGACAGAGGGTGCATTGGAGGTAGCATTAAAAGCAAAACAAGGTGAAGTACCAACTCAGCCAGCGCAGACATCTACAGCCACTGAAGATGTGCCACTTGCAACTACTGCAGCAGGTCCTCCCACCGAACAAACACCAAAGGCAACCCCTTCAGGTTCAGCACCAGCAACAACATCAGAACAGGTGCCAAGCCTTGATATGCAAAATATGATGAAATAACTTCAAGCTCTTGAGGCTCAGATGGTAGAACTAAATGAGACTAAAGAAAAATTGGCTGTTATTGAAGAAAAATATGATAAATCAAAGCAGAGCATAGCTGAGAGGACAAGGGAGGTAAGGGCTCTTGAAAAAAGAATAAAGGAACTAGAAAAGGAGCTTACTCTTGATAAGGTTATAATTGAAGTTAAGAAAATCCTATGGGCCAACATTGGTCAATCCATTACAGACCAATGGCAGTATATTGAAACTATCCATGAGCATATGGATCTCATAGGCAGGGCCCAATCAGAAAATCAGAGAGCCAGGGCATCTCTAGGGAATATGCCTGAAATAGTGTTATGAAACCAGCTCAAGAAAGATAGAAAAGATAGATCAACTCCTTAGAATTCAGCCTCTTCGAGGGGGCAACCTCCTTTACATTACATAAATGAACAATTCTTGGATGATACAAATGACAAAACCTCCTTTCTATATAGGAGTCTAAGGAGTCACAATATAATCCAGCCGACCTAACAATAATAATATAAAGCCACAAAAATAACAATATGTGGGTAATAGGGGCACAAAAATATAAATAAGGGGTATAACTACAATAGTAATGGGGTAATCACTAGTATTATAGGGACCCAACATGCCCCTCTCCTTCAAAAAAGTGTTGTCCTCAACGCTTGAGTAGTTCTGGATACTTCTGCATAAAATTCTCATCCTCCCATGTGGAATCTTCAGCGGATAAGTTCTTCCACTTGATAAGATACTCTGAAATTGATCGATTTCGTAGCTGTCGAGTTCTTGTTTCTGTGACTGCTTCTGGTTCCAATATAATTTTTCCTTCCTCGTCAAGTTCTGGCAATATTGTTTGAATTGGGAGCTTGTCACCTATAACCTTCTTTAAACATGAAACATGGAAAACTGGGTGCAATCGAGAAGCTGCAGGAAGCTCCAATTTGTATGCCATAGTACCAATCTTTTGCAACACCTTGTATAGACCATAATACTTTGGTGATAATTTATTATCCTTCTTAGCTTGCTTTAGGGACATTTGCTTATATGGTTGTAGCCGTAGGAATACCCAATCACCTACATCAAAACTTCTTTCACTGCGATGTTGATCTGCCTGTTGTTTCATTCTATTTTGTGCCAACACGAGGTTATCCTTTAAGAGTTGGAGGACTTGTTTTTGATGTTCGATGTGATGTTCCACTGCCTGAACCTTAGAATTTTCTCTTAAATATGATGTGATGGATGGTGGTTGATACCCATAAAGTGCCATAAATGGGGTCATTTTTGTTGCTGTATGGAAGGAAGTGTTATACCACCATTCAGCCAGAGGCAACCATTTGACCCATTGTGTCTGTTTATCAGATACAAAGCAACGAAGATATCCTTCCAAACATTTGTTTACTATCTCAGTTTGCCCATCAGATTGAGGATGATAAGATGAGCTATGAGCTAACTGAGTACCAAGACAAGAAAATAATTCTGTCCAAAAATTTCCAGTGAAAATGGGATCTCTGTCACTTACAATAATCTTTGGGTTTCCATGTAGCTTTTGAACTGTTTCCATAAATGCAGTAGAAACTGTACTGGCTTTAAATGGATGTGATAATGCACAAAAGTGTGCATACTTGGTAAGTCTGTCAACTACCACCATGATGACACTCTTTCCCTCAGACTTGGGTAAACCTGTGATAAAATCCATTGAAACCTCCTCCCAACGTTGGCTTGGAATGGATAAAGGTTGTAATAGACCTGGTGTCTTAATTGTTTCAACTTTATTTTGTTGGCAAACCAAACATTCCGCCACAAACTTTTGAATATCTGATTTAAGGCCATCCCAAAAAAATTCCTTCTTAACCCTGTGGTAAGTTTTTAAAAATCCTGAGTGCCCTCCTAAGGGAGAAGTGTGCAATTCCATAAGAATCTTTTGTTTTAGCTGGGAATTCTTACAGAGGTATAAGCGATCTTTGTACCATAACGAATCATTTTTGCAGCTAAATGTATCAGAAGTACTGGAATCTTGTTGTAGCTTTCGAATAAGTGCCCACACTTCTTCATCATTCTTCCATTCCTCCCTTGCTTCGTTTATCCAATCTGGTTGGATAATAGAAATGGCACACAACAATGCTTCCACATCCTCATCCTTTCTTGAGAGTGCATCTGCCACCACATTTTGCTTCCCTTTTTTGTAGATGATTTCAAAGTCATAACCCAACATCTTTGTGACCCACTTTTGTTGCTCTTCAGAGGATAATCTTTGTTCTAAAAAGTATTTAAGGCTATCATGATCCGTTTTTACCTTGAAGTGTCTTCCCATTAGGTAGGGTCGCCATTTCTTAAGTGCATGGAGTATTGCCAACATTTCCTTCTCATAAATAGCTTTGCTTAAAAACTTTCCCTTGATTGGACGACTTTCAAAAGCAATGGGTCTTTCATCTTGCATTAGAACAGCACCAATTCCATTTCCTGAAGCATCACATTCCACAATAAAGGTTTTTGTGAAGTCCGGTGTAGCTAAGACCGGTGCTTGGCACATTGCCTCTTTAAGATGTTCAAAGGCCTTTGTTGCTTCCGGAGTCCATGAAAATGAATCTTTCTTCAATAATGTTGTTAGAGGTGCTGCTATTCTCCCATAATTCTTAACAAACTTGCGATAATACCCTGTCAACCCAAGAAATCCTCGCAGATGCTTTATGGATGTGGGGATTTTCCATTCCTTAATGGCTTTAATTTTGCTAGGGTCTACCTTAACTCCTTCATGAGATACAATATGACCCAAATATTCCACCTCCTGGACTCCAAAGAAACATTTGGATCTTTTTGCATATAATTGTTTCTCCTCCAATAGTTGTAGCACCCTGTCAACATGTTCAACATGATCCTTCCAAGACTTGCTGTAGATTAGTATATCATCAAAAAATACTAACACAAATTTTCTAAGGAATGGTTTGAAAATTGAATTCATCAAACCTTGAAATGTTGAAGGTGCATTGGTAAGGCCAAAAGGCATGACCAAAAATTCATAATGACCCTCATGAGTTCTAAATGTCGTTTTCGGAATGTCTTCAATCTTCATTCTGATTTGATGATATCCCGAACGAAGATCCAACTTGGTGAAGTAAATTGATCCATGCAATTCATCCAGTAATTCATCAATAACAGGAATGGGGAACTTATCTTTAATAGTGAGCTTGTTGAGCTCCCTATAATCCGGACACATGCGCCATGATCCATCCTTCTTGTGCACCAATACTACTGGAGCTGAGAAAGAACTTTGACTCGGTTGAATTATACCAGCCTCTAGCATTTCTGCAACCATACGTTCAATTTCACTTTTTTGGACATAGGGATATCTGTACGGCCTGATGTTTGGAGGAACACTTCCTGGAATCAGATGAATAGCATGATCATGATCACGCATAGGTGGGAGACCTTTTGGAGTCTCAAATACCTTGGAATGATTGTCCAGGACTTTTTGGAGATCTGGAGAAATAGATGATTCCAATGTGGAAACATCTAGCGAACATAATTGTGCAATTACACCTCTTTGCTCCTTTTTTAGAAGCTTTGTCATGCCATTAGAGCTGATTATCTTTCCTGGTTTCCCTGCAATACCCCTTAATTCAACTTCCTTTCCTTCCGTTGAAAATTTGATGAAAAGTTCTTGAAAATTAAAAGCTATTGTACCCAAGGATTGTAGCCATTGGACTCCTAGTACAACATCAGCACCTCCCATTGGAATGGAAAGCATTGGGCTAGTCAATACATATTCTCCCATGGATAGCTTGATATTATGGCACTTTCCAGAGCAATTTATTGTTCCTCCATTTGCAATCATCACTTGACACTCTGGTGCTGGATATAGGAAGCAATTCAATTCTTTTGCTACCCTACAATGAATAAAATTGTGGGTGCTTCCTGAATCAATCAACACTATTACCTTTTTCTTCTTGATTTGTCCTTCTATCTTGATGGTTTGAGGAGTGGTAATTCCCGCCAATGCATTACAAGATATGGTCGGATTTATTTGTTCTTCATCTAGGCTTTGTTCCTGGAGTATATCTTCTTCTTTTGACCTTTCTTGCTCCTTTTCTTCTTCCTCTTCACAATCTATGTAGAATAATTTCTTCTCAGCACACTTATGACCTTTAGTGTATTTTCTATCACAACTGTAACAAAGCCCTTTTGCTCTTTTTTCTTCCAATTGTTGTGGTGTCAACCTTATAGGTTGTGGAAGACTAGGGGCAACAACACTTCCGTCTTTATAGTTGTGAGTGGTATGCTTCCTGGTTGCCATAATTTTGCTTTCCATTTTTCTTGCTAACCTGAATGCCTTCTCTAATGAATCAGGTTCCCAAAGGCGAAAATCATGTTGGATATTATCCTTTAAAGACCCTATGAACACATCAATCCTATGCTCCTCTGGAATATCTTTTACCCTTATGTTCAATTTTTGGAACTCCTCAATGTGCTCCATTACTGAACCCTTTTGTTTGAGACTTATCAATTGGCTAAAAAAGTGTTGCTTTTTGTATCTTCATAATGTGCTATCAATTCTTCCGTAAAAATTGCCCAAGTGATAAATTGTTTACGAGAGCAAAGCCATTGATACCATACAAACTGATTTGGTTCCAAATATACAGTTGCCATACGTACCTTTTGTGCGTTTTGCACATTATTGAGATCGAAGAATTGCTCCATCTGTAATATCCATGTGGCGGGATCCTTGCCATCAAACTTCCTCATATCGATTTTTGGAATATGGTGATTATTCGATCCAACATTAGCATCTATGGAATCATGATTAACATTTTTTTTGTTCTCATCATGAGTTTCCTTTACTACCTTTTCACCATTAGTGACCTTTTCTTGTAGCAACTTCTTCAATTCTTCCATGTCTGTCTTCAAATCTATCTTCAAATCATCCATCTTAGATTCCATGCCATTTATCTTAGATTCCACGCCATTTACCTTAGATTCCACGCCACTTATCTTAGCTTCTGTTAGATTTTGTGAGCGTGACATTTGTTGCACTTGTTCTTGTAATTTTGATATATCATGTAGCATTTCTTCCTCTTCTTCATGAGTCATGCTAGAGCTTTCAGGTTCCTTACTAGGTGTTTGCATTTTCTTTCCTTGGGGCATCAGTTACCGATAATAATGCTTTACTATGCTCTTTGAATTCCGTTAAACCAAGCTTACACAAAAATTTAAAAAAAAACTACACACCTTTTTTTCACTTTATAGAAGCCTGATATTGAATCTGATGTATCTCTATAATTTCGGATCATCCAGTTCTAAAATTTCTACCTATAGTAGCCTTCTGTGTCCTCTTTCCAATGCCACAAGTCTGAGCCAAATTGGATTCTCCAAGGAAGAGTTATGTGAAATCTCCCACAGTGACTTGCATTTAGACTGGTTCAGCAGAGCGAACTTGTATGACGTGCCACGAGTCACTGTTTCAACCTTTGAATCTACAACACACAAAAAAGAAACTAAAGTCCGTCCTCTTTCTTTACCTTCTTATGAAATTTCAATCCGATCCCCAGAGAGAAAGTTATGATGATTTTCCCCAGGTCACCTTTTTTGAATGTAATTCAGGAGTCTGCAAAAAGACCAAATTCCTCAGATCATATCTCCGCAAATATCTTGCAAAACGCTATGAAATTCGGACCCAAGCTTCAGCGCGATTTCTTCTCAAATGGGTTTTTGTTGCGACTTCTGAAACGTCACAGAAAAACAGTTATAGTGAAAATGCCATGATGACCTGTTTGGAGCAACGAAACCCTAGAATCCAAAGCTCTGATACCAAATGTTATGAAACCAGCTCAAGAAAGATAGAAAAGATAGATAAACTCCTTAGAATTCAGCCTCTTTGAGGGGGCAACCTCCTTTAAATTACATAAATGAACAATTCTTGGATGATACAAATGACAAAACCTCCTTTCTATATAGGAGTCTAAGGAGTCACAATATAATCCAGCCGACCTAACAATAATAATATAAAGCCACAGAAATAACAATATGGGGGTAATAGGGGCACAACAATATAAATAAGGGGTATAACTACAATAGTAATGGGGTAATCACTAGTATTATAGGGACCCAACAAATAGCCAACAGAATGATTAATGTCCTTAACAATCGCACTGGCCCCCAGCTGGCAGGAATGGGTATCACCAGTAGAACTGATACTATTTTACTGATAAAGAGGGTGCTTACCTTAAGAAATTATGTGCAGACATTGGACAGAAGGTGTCAAGAAATGTAGGTAGAGGTGAATAAATTTATTGAAAAAATCACAGCATTACATAACAGAGGTCTTCCCATCTTGGTAACTAGTGCAGGAAGGTTACTATCACATGAGCACTATGCCAAAAGGGTCAGTAGCCTCCTTCTCAAGACAAGCTTCTATTGGGCACCATATGACCCTAACAATTTCATAAGCCTCAGAAGAATCAAGTATAGGCTTGCTACCTATGATCACATTAGCATTCCAGAAATTGGAAAGCATGCTAACCAACTAGAGTGGAGAGAAGGCACATTAGTGGAGGATTATTCTAAAGAATAATTAGTAGAAAGAGCCATTAAGAATCTAGAAAAAGCAGTTGACTTGGAATATTTTGGACAGGTTTGGTCTTCAGCCCCTCAGCATCTTGGAGAAACTGCCTCATCATCCATTGTTCCCCAGTAGTCTGCCAAAGCAACTAATCAAGTAGCAAACATGGCTAAAGGTAAAGCAGTACAACAAGAGGAGTCACCTCCTAATTTGGAGCAGCAAGCAGAACAGCAAGAAGGCATGACTAAGGCACCTGCCTCCACAGAGCAGCAAACACAAGAGAAAATCCCTCCAAGGCAGGAGGTAACAGTTGAGTCTACAGTTTTACAAACACCAGCTAATGAGGAAAGAATGAGGAAGAGAGATAGGCAAGAGGATACTCCTCTTACCACTTCAACGGATCAGCAAGGTGAGAAGAGGCAAAGGCTAAATCCTTTCTCTGAAGAAGAAATGTCTGAGAGACCAACCGATACTATGCTCCCTCTGAGCATTTAAACATCGGCCAGCTCCTTGCAGCAAGAACAAGAGATGCCACATGGGGCAGAGGTAAGTTCTTCAAAGCAGCGGTCCAAGGCGGACTCTAGCATCAAGAAGCAGTTCATAGACATCAAGAAGAGAAATGAGCCTCTCAAATACCAGATCTACAATCAACTCTTAAAGATGGCACCAACTAATCAGCAGAGGCTAATGTCGGCTTATGATATTCAAGAACAAAAAATGACTCTCAGTCATTTCAGGCCTACTATGCAGCAACCTCAATCAGCTGTTGATTATATCAGAACTAACTTGGAAATTTTTGCCAAAGACATCCACCCCATGGACCAGATCGAGCTACACAGGCAAATAGGGGAGATGCTCTATTCCACGTTGGCTGATAAAACTCTATTGGCACACCGATTACAAAATTATCTACACAATACTACTGCTCAGCTAGAATTAGAAAAGGCATCATCTCAAGCCAAGGACACCAGAATCAAGTCCTTGGAAGAAATTATTATAGAGCTGGGACATGATCCAAAGGACCCTAAGGGTGTGCAGGCATTATTGAAGAAAAGAGATGAAGACATAGAAGCTCTGAGAAAGCATATCAAGCTCCCAGCTACCCTTCACCCTCAAACTGAAGAGGTTGCAGAACAAAAGAAGGATCAGGATGTGGTTGCATTACTCTTGAGTTTATATAAGAGATTGATGGAGGCAGAGGGTGCATTGGAGGTAGCATTAAAATCCAAAGAAGGTGAAGTACCAACTCAGCTAGCACAGACATCTACAACCACTGAAGATGTGCCACTTGCAACTACTGCAGCAGGTCCTCCCACTGGAAAAACACCTGAGGCAGCCCCTTCAGGTTCAGCACCAGCTACAGAAGTGACAGCACCATCAACAACATTAGAACAAGTGCCAAGCCTTGATATGGAAAATATGATGAAAGAACTTCAAGCTCTTGAGGCTCAGATGGCAGAACTAAATGAGACCAACGAAAAATTGGCTTCTATTGAAGAAAAATATGATAAATCAAAGCAGAGCATAGCTGAGAGGACAAGGGAGGTAAGGGCTCTTGAAAAAAGAATAAAGGAACTAGAAAAAGAGCTCACTCTTGATAAGGTTATAATTGAAGTTAAGAAAATCCTATGGGCCAACATTGGTCAATCCATTACAAACCAATGGTAGTATATTGAAACTATCCATGAGCATATGGATCTCATAGGCAAGGTCCAATCAGAAAATCAGAGAGCCAGGACATCTCTAGGGAATATGCCTGAAATATCCAACAGAATGATTAATGTCCTTAACAATCGCACTGGCCCCCAACTGGCAGGAATGGGTATCACCAGTAGAACTGATACTATTTTACTGATAAAGAGGGTGCTTACCTTAAGAAATTATGTGTAGACATTGGACAAAAGGTGTCAAGAAATGCAAGCAGAGGTGAATAAATTTATTGAAAAAATCACAGCATTACATAACAGAGGTCTTCCCAGCTTGGTAACTAGTGCAGGAAGGTTACTATCACATGAGCACTATGCCAAAAGGGTCAGTAGCTATGCCACAAACCAGATCACTACATCAGCAAGTGCCCCAGAGGAAACAGGGCCTCCATCTGGGCAGAGTCTCTATGACAAGCTAGAAAATTTATTCTTTATTATGAATGAGATTAAACATCTTTTTGAAGTGCCTCCAAACTATTAAAAATACACTGAGGCAGATGAGACCTTAGGTAAAATTCTGAGACACCAATTACCTACGCAGGAATGGTGGATGGGCATGATACAAACTTTGCTGTGAAGAAACAGGTTTATTTACCAGGTTTGTGTGTATCGATCACAAGTCAGCATTTTCAGAATATTGATATAGTTGCTCTGACTGGGAAAGGAGCGGAAAAGGCCAACTCAGCAATCAAATTTGGCGACCAAAGCAGGACCTACAAATGCAGATGACGGGGCTAAGGCAGTCGCACTATGACAAGGCAGTAAAAGGCAGATTTCTCAAAATCAATGCAAAGCACTCGGCCGACCCCGGTTGCCTCCAAAAGTCAAAAGATTTCTGACAGAAGTGAACAACCATTGATTATACATTTAAAGTAGCAATAACTATTGCATCTACTATTTTTGAGAGTTGGTAAAGAAAGTTATTAAGCAAATGACTCATCGTTAAGATATTTTTGTAAAACAATTGTATATATACGCCCCCGCAAAGCTTATTTGCGGTTGGTTGTTGTTGATTCTCTTCTGAAGAGCTACACTGTAATTTCAGACTTTCAATACAAGAAGTTGGTGGAATTTCTGAAGTTTTGCATTGTTTGAAGTGTTGTGATGAGATTGCTTGCTGCTGCAGGATTCCTACGTTATTTCATGTTACAATAAGTTTTCTGAACCATGTCATTATGTTCTCTTTGCTTACATAATCCGCCTATGTTGTATGTTTCTTCGTCTTAGCATTAGAGAAAAAGAATAGTTCAGGATTTGTTTATTGAACACCCTAAACTCAATCTCTGTTGTTAATCATGTCTTCTTCAGAATTAGTTATGAATGTCAAATTCTTAATTGCTCACATTTACACTGAATCTTTCATAGTAAATACCGTTCAAGAATTCTGAGTTGCTCCTGAGTAATATTTTATTTCTCTATCTCACCAGCATAGTGAAAGATTCTTAAATGCCTCTCACTGGTTGGTAACAGTCCATATTCCCAAATTTGAAGATTGTTTCGTGAGTGCCCATCTGGCTCTGCAGTATCATCATTCTCACTAAATACCTCAAGCAACACATAGTCACAGACTCCAATGCCCAATGGACTAAAACCCTCTGAATATTGCATTTCAGCTGTCAGAAGGTATGATTCAACCAAACTTTAAACAAAATTCAGTGCATCATAACTAGCCTAAAACATTACAAAACAAAGCTAAATTCTAAAGAGAGAGCCCTCTCTGATTGCAGGTGGGATAGAACCTGTAATCCAAAGATTGGTTTGTGATTACCTCGGCCGTATTCCCTTGGGAGTCAAAGGGAACAACTTGAGTGATAACATAATTGGCGACTCCACTGGGGACAGAACGAATTTTTCAACTGCTATCTGCTTTAGATAGTTGTTCCAAAATTTGAGCAGTTCCTTAACAATTCTAAAAATATTCTTAAAAATACCAAAAACAAGTTCGGAAGTTGGCTCCTAAAAAGAGAACTAGGCATACCAAGTCAAATCCTGACCCAAATCCTCCACCTGTTTTCGACAATCCTAATTTGATTCCCAAGACTCTTAGGAATCAGAAGGAACCAGAAGAATTTGTTGATTCCAACCCTGAGGCAGTTCAACAAAGTTATATCCCAACCCCTGCTAAGCCATCGGTTCATCCTCACATAACCCAGTCTTCCCCCTCCTCCTCATCCACTTCCCAAAACATACTATTCACACCTCCATCCAATACACAAACTGCTATTGTTGTTCCTGTTGTTCCAGTTGTTCCCCTTCTACCTGTTGTCCCATTGATCCCTGCAAATATGGCAAATCGTTATGCTCCCCTGCAGCTCCCTGGTAATCCTGGGGCTATGCCTCAGGACTACCAAAGTAAGATCACTTATTTTGATGGAACCAGTACATACACTGCCTTACAGCATACCAAGAAAATGCAAGATTACTTTGAAAACTATGAAATAGACGATGATGCTGTAAGGATGAAAATTTTTGTCCAAAGTTTAATAGGTGAAGTAAGAACTTGGTTTAGAGCACTTGCTGCAAATTCCATAGCTAATTTGGGCGCTCTTTATCAATCCTTCCTAAACAGATGGGAAAAGAAAAAGGATTCTCTACACATTTTATCGGAGTATGACACCATAAGGAGAGGCCCACAAGAAATTGTCCTAGATTATTGCACCAGATTCAACACTGTTTATGATGCCATTCCTCAAAATCTTAGGCCTCCACCTGATTTGGCATTAATCAAATTCCCCGATGGGTTAGATGCCGATATGGCATATCAATTGAGGGAAAGAGCACCTGCAACTTTGGCAGACATGCAAAACATAGCTGTCAGTATAGAGGCAAACCTAATTTCTAAGAGGAATAGAGCAAGAGCTGAGAGAAGAACTACTTTCAAAGAAGAACCTTCAGCATTCGAACAAAAGCTAGATGCAATCATCAAAGGCATGGACAGACTTGGGGATAGGGTAGAAACCATAGAAAGAAAATCATCATGGGAAGGTCAACCAAGCACTGCTAGAAATCCAAATTTTAGAAAGAATCAAAATCCAAATGTTGGAAGGACTGATCTTGACCAGCACATTAGACCTCCTTTCCAAGAAAATTATGCTGAGGCCTCAACATCTAACGAACCAACTGAGGATGCTCACATTAATCTCATGGGTCTGGACAGTGAACATCAGGTCTTTTTAACACAAGAAGATCAAGAGGTTTATAATGACAATCAATTTCACACTAAGTCAGGAGAATCATTTGATTTTAGAGAAGGTTATGATGCAGCAGTCTATGAGGTACATAAACAGTATAAACTAAGGAGTAGAACTATAGATGCACCTGAACCACTTAAACCAAGGGACAGTAAGCAGCCAAAAGAGACCAATGACAAGACTATCCTTCCAGAATCTACTGGCAACTCAAACCCACATACCACAGAGGTCACTGTGGAGGATATCTCAGAGCAACAACCCTCTGAGAACCAGCCAGCCCCACCCCATCCTTCAAAGGCAAGGTCAAATACCATCCCTGAAAATAAATATGGTACCAATTTCACTCAAATTCATACCAACCATGAAGAATGGACCACTGAAAACCCAGCCGAAAAGGAAAAACCTGCTGCACTTAATGCCAAGATTCAAATAGAAAAGCCCTTTAACTTGGAAACAGAAATAAGTAAGCTAAAGATATCAGTCCCTCTTTCTGAATTGGCCAAACATCAAGTGTACAGACAACAGATTAATAGGTCACTCCAAATATCAGACAATAAAGATGTTGTGAATGTCCTAGATGATCAACCTGAGTTACTGTTTGGTCCTGAGGTTAACGGATAAACAGCAAATGGAGGGGTTCCACCCTTCTATGTCAGTTTAAACATTCATGATAAGGTCCTACACAATGAAATTTTTTATTCCAGGGTCTCACACAACTTAATGCCCAAATATGTAATGGAAAAACTAGACTTGGACATCACAAGACCTTATAAAGATCTATTCTCATTTGATTCAAGCCAAGTCAGGTGCTTAGTCTTGATTAAAGATTTATGTGTCTCCCTGGTCCAGTACCCAACTAAAACAATTTTGATGGATGTAGTGGTAGCTGACATACCTCCTAAGTATGGTATGCTCTTGTCCAGATCCCGGGGCGCCAAACTCCAAGGATCTTTGCAATTAGACATGTCCTACGCCACCATTTCAGTCTTTGGACAACCAAAAAGACTATACCGTGAAACACTAATGAAATATGTGGTGAGTAGTCAAGAGAAGCCCCAAAACTTCCCAATCTATTCAATACACTCTGACATGGATTCATTTATTCTCTACAATGCTGACATCTGCAGCAAGGCTTATTCTGAACTATTAATGGCAGCAGAGGCAGAGGAATTAAATGAATAATTAGCCCCCCAAGACCAAAGTACTATAGGCATAACTGATATAACAAAGGAGCACGATGTATCAAGCAACTTGCAAGAAAGCAATTTGCCCATGATCCAACTTTCTAAAGATCTCAATCCAAATCTTGATCATGAAACCTTATGGTACTTAGAATTTGATGGTTCTGTAAACAAGATGGGAGCTGGAGCAGGAGTCTGGATCCACAATATGCACAATGACCAGGCTGAGGGTCATGCATATAGGTTAAAATTTCGATGCACAAACAATATGGCTGAGTATGAAGCCCTTTTGTTAGGTCTCAAACTCATAAAAAATTTCGGTGCAACCAAAGTTTCAATCTTAGGAGATTTAGATCTGATCATACAACAGATGAAAGGAAACTTTACCACAAATGATCTAAGGTTGAGAGCTTATAAGGGAGCAGCTATCCAGGTACTTGATACCTTCTCTGAATCTCAGTTAACTAAAATTTCTAGAGAGCTCAATCTACATGCTCATAGCTTGGCAACCTTCGCCAGCACTTGCAAGCTACCTTTCAAACCCAATCACACTTTCACTGCTGAAATCAAACATAGACCTGCAGTCCCGGATAACATCAAGAATTGGCAAGTCTTTGAGAGTGACACACAGATAAATAACTTCCTCACTCTAAAAGAGGAATTCTCTGGCATTAACATTGATTCAACCACTAGAGATGATCAACAACAGGCACACACAATTACACAAAAAATATCAGCTGAAACAGCTAATCTGGTTTTGCATCCTACCACCTTTAACAACAAAAGTATACAAAAGTTGAGGCAAATAGATGAAGATGAACTTGCTGAAACAGAAGCAGAGGTAATTGAGTTAAAAGATAATTTTCTGCCCACAGGTTTAACCCCTTTGGAGGATCTGTTTGATTCAAATGATATCTCAAGAAAACCAAAAATGCAACCGCTGAATGCTGAAATTGAAGATTGTAACATTGGAACTACAGAAAATCCCAAAATGATAAAATTATCTAAAGCATTACCACCTGATCATAAATTGAAATACATTGAGTTATTTAAAGAGTTCCAAGATGTCTTTGCCTGGAGCTATGAGGACCTCAAATCCTATGATACCTCAGTCATCCAGCACACCATACCTTTAAAGGAAAACCAAAAACCTTTTAAACAAAAGCTTAGAAGAGTGAACCCTCTGCTCCTTCCCCTCATTGAAAAAGAAGTAAAACGCATGTATGAAGCAGGGATCATTGCTCCAATCAGGTTCTCAGAATGGATTTTAAACCTAGTGCCTACTAGGAAAAAGACGGGAGAGATCAGACTGTGTGTTGACCTAAGAAATTTGAACAAAGTCTCTCTCAAAGACCATTACCCCTTACCAAAAATGGATCACATCCTACAAAGGGTAGTGGGAGCCTCTAGGATCTCGTTATTAGATGGATTCTCCTGATTTAATCAGATTCTAGTACACCCGGATGATCAAGACAAAATTGCCTTCACAACACCTTGGGGAACTTTCAAATATGTCAAAATGCCTTTTGGACTTAAGAATGCAGGGGCCACATTCCAAAGAGCGATGGATATAGCCTTTGCCAAGGAAATCCATGATTTTCTGGTGGTCTAACTGGATGATCTTACTACCTTTTCAAAATCAGACCAAGAACACTTAGAACACTTGAGGCAGGTTTTCATAATTTGTAGAAAATATGGCATATCTTTAAATCCAAAGAAATCACTGTTCGGCCTGGAGGAAGGTAAACTCCTAGGGCATATCATCTCAAAAGATGGTATTAGGATTGATCCAGACAGAATTCAAGCCATCCTTCAAGTGCCTCACCCGAGAAATATCAAAGAACTACAAGGCTTTCTAGGAAAGATCAACTTCTTAAGAAGATTCATTCCTAATCTGGCTGAGCTCATAAGACTGTTAAACAATATGCTGAAGAAGGATTCCAAGGTCAAATGGACCATGGAAGCTAGACAAGCCTTTGAGGATATCAAAAGAGCATTGACAAACACACCAGTCCTAACAAGCCCTAGGTTTGATAGAGATTTCATCATTTTTTCTTTTGGATCTGAGCATACAATTGCTGCTGTTATGTTACAAAAAGATGACCAAGGCTGTGAAAAACCCATTGCATTCTTTAGCAGAGCCCTTAGAGATGCCCCCTTAAAGTATCAGATTATGGAAAAACAAGCCTATGCATTGGTAAAGGCCATCAAAGACTTCAGAATCTATATCCTCTACTCTCATATAATTGCCTATGTCCCTAATGCAGTGGTCAAGGACATTCTAACCCAAGAAGGAATTGAAGGTAGGAGGGGCAAATGGATTGCCAATATCTTAGAATATGACATTGAGATCAAGCCTACCAAACTGATAAAAGGACAAGGTCTAGCCAAGCTAATGACTGAAACCAACTTTCAAGCCCTTGACATTAATGAACTGGACAACGAAGAGGAGATGGCGACTCCACAGATCAACCAAGCCTTTTTACAATCTCCCTGGTATGCTAATATATGTTTTGTATTGTTAAACCTGCAAGCTCCTCCAGGGTTGTCCAGAACTAAGAAAAGGTTCTTGAAAATGAAAGCATCAAAGTTTTGTATCATAGATAATGTTTTGTTTTGGAGAAACCATGAAGGAGTCTTACTTAATTGCTTAACATTGGATGAAACTGACAATATCCTCAAGGAATTTCATGCAGGTGACTGTGGAGGACATTTATACTGGAAATCCACAGCTGATAAAATCCTAAGGGTTGGTTTTTATTGGCCCTCCTTGTTTACTGATGTGAGAAAATTTGTAATGTCTTGTCACAAATGCCAAATCTTTGAAGGGAAGAGAAAGCTATTGCCTTCACCACTCAAACCTATTTCAACTAAGAGACCATTCCAACAATGGGGTTTAAACTTCATTGGTGAAATCCACCCTTCATCCTCTGGTCAGCATAGATGGATTTTGACTGCTACAGACTATTTTACTAAATGGATAAAGGCCATCCCTTGTAGGCAAGCCAATGACTCCATCATTATACAGTTTCTAGAAACCAACATCTTGTCCAGGTTTGGCTGTCCAGATAAAATTATTACAGACAATGCTGCTACTTTCAAGTCCAAAAAAATGATCAACTTTTGCCATAAATATCATATGACCTTGGGTCATTCCACAGCTTATTATCCTCAACGCAATGGCCTAGCTGAGTCTTCCAATAAAAGCCTCATCAATATCATCAAAAAGGTTTTGGATGAAAACAAAAAGAATTGGCATAAGAAGTTAGTAAATGCACTATGGGTAGACAGGTTGACCACCAAGAGATCCATTGGCACAAGCCCATATGAATTAGTTTATGGAATGGAAGCAAGATTCCCTTCATCTTTGGGAGTCCCTGTAATCAAGTTGCTGCAGGAGATGCAAGCTGAGCCAAATGACATTCAGAGAAGGATTAATCAGAAAATTCACCTACAGCAAACAAGAGAGGAAGTCTATCAAAGAACCCAAGTACTGCAGGATAAGCTCAAGAGAATATTTGACAGAAGAACCAAAGCTAAAGACTTCTTTGTAGGAAGAAAAGTGCTGAGGTGGGATTCTAGGAAGGAGGACAAAGGAAAACATGGTAAATTTGATTTCTTGTGGAAGGGACCCTATGTCATTTATGTTGTACAAGGCAATAACACCTATTTCCTGAAGAGTTTGGATGGCTCAAACACTAAAGAAGGCCCAGTCAATGGGAGGATGCTCAAGCATTATTTTGACCCCCTGTGATCAAGCACTGCACAGTTGTATATTGTACATAAATATTTGTATTTTCAGTATGTTTATTTACAGCGGTTAGATAAAGGTCCAAGTGAAGTAGATTCTGAGAAGGACTAAGGTGCTGCACCATTTTTGATAACATGTTTTAATCCAATCATTGGAAAGCAAGAAAAGGCACTTGGGGACTGTTAAGGAAATAAGGAATACTTAGAGAGACCAGCAAAACAGAGCTGTAATTTCACAGCAAAACAACTTAATGGATATTTCATACAAGTTTCTAGGATTCAGATCAATGATCTCTGACAAAAGGAAAATTCAGACTGCACCAAGAATGGAAAAACAAGGCGATCTAACCTACTGTTCTTGACTTTTCATCTGGAAAAGTCATCCCCAAGTGGAGCCACTGTTAGCCTCCTATACCAATAGGGTTTCATTTTTCATGATTGACAGTGGGAGTGCCAAAAATGTTCATCTTTGGTGATACAAAGGTTCCATTTTTTGTGAAAGAAACAAACAGTTAAAAAATGTAAAGAGGGTATGCCTTAAAAGAATAATCAAAAGGCAAGAAAATGAATCGGTCTAAAAAATAATTGAAATGAACCCCAAAGAAAGACTAGGAAAGTGGCCAACCCAAATGCCACTGCTATATTGATGGATGGCTCAACAGTTCAAGCTGGGCCATGCCATGTTTTAAATTGCCTGTTCTAGACTAGAGAATGAATACCTATTCAAACAGTTCAAGCTTGACATATGAGTAGCTGGATAGAGAAAGGAAGGAGCCCATCAGCTTAATCTGGGCCCTTAGAAGATATAAGGGTAGATTTAGATAGGAGGGCAGCAAAAAGAAAAGAGCATATGAGGGTTTGCAAGTCTAAGTGCACCCTCCCTGAAGTAACAAAAAATGTTAGGGACTAAGCTGGGTAGGTAGCCAGAAGTTGCAGAAGCCTGATTCTATTCAGTTTTAGCCTTGATCAAGAAGGCACATATTAGCATTTGCAGAGGTATCTATGCAGCATTTTGATGACAAAGTGTGGAAGAATGTCTAACTTCCCCTATTTTCCCCAGAGACTCTCTTTCTAACATCCCCTTGAGGACTTTAGGACTTCTCTAAATAGTCCTTCTTGCATTTTTCCTTGGAGAAATTCATGACAAGTTTTGACCTTCTTCTCCGAAAAGAAGCCACATTTCTTGTGTAAAATCATTCCTCACTCTCATCCACTTCTAAATCTAAGTTTACTCCTTAAAACTTAGCTTGTTGTTCCTCTTTCACATCCCCAATTCACATTGACTTCTAACCCTATTATCTAACTCCCTAAGTCCTCCTCTTCCCCTACTATTATAGCATTTAATGAGAAAACCAAAAAATATGTAAATTCCCCCCCTTGGGCATTATAGCCATATATTTAAAGTTCGGCAAACGTTACAAAATCAAAGGCCTTCATGTATATAGTTCATACTATAATTGGGGATTAAATTAACATTTGGTTGGTTTAATAACCCTTACCCACCTTATAAACAACAATGTCGTATTCTCCCCGCTTATTATGTGAATTTTTGAAAAAACCCACTCTAAGCCATTTTTCCAATGTTTACATTGCGGCGCGCTTCACCAAAAAAGCAAAAAATATTTAAAAAAAAACCCGCTGGGTCCCGCCGTATCACAATGTCATATTCGCGGCCCGTCATCCATCGGATTCGGGCCCTCCCATCCAACGGTCCACGGCAATTTCGGACCACCCCCTCCGTCCGTCCTTTACTGCCCGAAATCTATCAGAGGGTGACGTATGGCCTGGGATGCGCATCCATTTCTGGTTGTATCGGGCGGCCTCCAACACAAACCAGGCCCGTACCAAAAGCGGTCCGATAATACCGCTAACCACCCTTTGTTACCGCTCTCCCTTTCCGCTCTACGTCATCCTCGCGTCACCACCACGTCATTACCGCTCCAGCGTTACGTCAGCCTCCATTCCGCCATTGTTCTGACCTATCCGCCATGTCACTCGTCCACGACTGCTCAATCATCAGTTGACACGTCATTCCCTCGTACCCAACGGGACCAATGACATCATGCTGATGTCATCCGTCAAAAAGGCGCCAAATACCAATTTTTCCATATTATCGCGCAAAAATCGTTTTTTTCCCCATTTTCTTACCAAACGCGCACTGTATTTCCTGCATGCCGTTTACGTCATCTGTCCGCCAACTCCAAAGTTCGCTCCCTAGCTACCGGTGCCATGAGTTCAATCAACCTTCAACACCGTCTGCCACATAGTTACTAGGTATTTATCAATCTCCTCTGTATACCCTGGTTTTCCAAGTTCGCTGTATTAAAGGAAAATAGAAAAGTATAAGAACCGCGCAAAGTTTCTAAGTAAGAAGAACCTTTATCTGCCAGTTTGGCCCCAAAATCATTGGAAGGAGCTCCCATTGTTCAAAATTCACCAAACTCCCACAAACTCTCGTGCATTCATGGCTTAAAAACCATCAGCAGACAAATTCCGCTGAAAAAAGGCAGCGCCCATACCCAGCATTGGTTCTTTTCGCCTCTCCCAGCAACATCTTACCTCTGTTTCACCCAATTTACCTCTTTCCTCTCTACAAATTACCTTATCCATTAAATTTCACTGCTCTTTGTTACCTTGGTTCAAAAGTCAAGTTCAATACAACTCCAAATAGCAGCTAAACAATGGAGACCCCTGTGGCATTGAACATTGCACCTCTGAATGCCCCACATAAAGACCTAGAATGGTTGGCCCTTGCTGACAGAGATTATCAAATGAGAGAAACAGTTGAACTGTGTAACAAATATCACATAGAAACTGTTTGTGAGCTAAAGAAAAAACACAGAGATGGTACTGACATCTTGGGAATCTGGAAGTCCCACTTACCAATCTATTATCTCCCTCAGGTGAATGATTTCCCTGATTTGATTCACCAATGCTGCACAAGTTATGACCCCAACCAAAGGGCTGTTCTGAGTCCTTCAGGCTCTGTATTATTCCATATTACTCCTGAAGCCATCAACCAAATGCTACAGTTTCAATCCACAAGGCCACTGACTCCTCTTTCTATGCAACTTTTGCTGGAGCAAGGTGCCAAGCTGTCCAACTCACAAATTACAAGAACTGGCCAATTGTTCATGCTCCCAGATTACCAGCCCCGGCAGCCTCCCCCTTATCTACATGTCTGGTTCAATGACATAGGGAGACTGCTAGTAGATATGATATCCTCCATCTTAGGATTCAAAACCAGTGAGTTTGTGGATGAGAAAACCTTGGTAATGCTATCCATGTTCACTCCAGGACAGCCCCCTGCTGTCCAGTATGACTATGCTACATTTATAGCCGACAAGATTCATGAACAGTTCATGAACCTAGAGAGAGAGAGGGTATTCAAATACACCTCCTATATATATCATCTGCTATTGTACAATCAGCCTGATAGCTTTCCTGTCTTCCTGAAGAAGTTAGATGCAAAGGGAAACAGAAGATCTGTAATGTTCTGGACATCAGTCTGTCACCATATTCATTACTCACCATACAAATACTGTGAGTTCATTAACCTGTTCATTCATCCAGCCTTGTCCCTGCTACAGAGTTACCCCCCTCCTAGACTCACCGATGATATGCAGATAATCCTCCAGCTTTCAAAGAACTATAGCATTGGAGATTGGTACTTCTACCAAGACCACACAATGATCAGAATATATGGCTGTGAGCTAGCCCCATACAGACTACCAAAGTACATTCCCATGAGAATTTTTGCATTAGAATACTTCCGGCAGTTTGGCAATGCAGACATGATCCACTTTCATAGCAGAAATAAGAAAGCACAGCTGAAAATTAAGCACCAACTGGGTCCATTTATCTTTAACAAGAGGGAAGAAGCTTGGGAAGAGGCAGACAATATTCTAAAAAACCTCCTTCTCAAGACAAGCTTCTATTGGGCACCATATGACCCTAACCATTTCATAAGCCTCAGAAGAATCAAGTATAGGCTTGCTACCTATGATCACGTTAGCATTCCAGAAATTGAAAAACATGCTAACCAACTAGAATGGAGAGAAGGCACATTAGTGGAGGATTATTCTAAAGAATAATTAGTAGAAAGAGCCATTAAGAATCTAGAAAAAGCAGTTGACTTGGAATATTTTGGACAGGTTTGGTCTTCAGCCCCTCAGCATCTTGGAGAAACTGCCTCATCGTCCACTGTTCCCCAGTAGTCTGCCAAAGCAACTAATCAAGCAGCAAACATGGCTAAAGGCAAAGCAGTACAACAAGAGGAGTCACCTCCTAATTTGGAGTAGCAAGCAGAACAGCAAGAAGGCATGACTAAGGCACCTGCCTCCACAGAGCAGCAAACACAAGAGAAAATCCCTCCAAGGCAGGAGGTAACAGTTGAGTCTACAGTTTTACAAACACTAGGTAATGAGGAAAGAATGAGGAAGAGAGATAGGCAAGAGGATACTCCTCTTACCACTTCAACGGATCAGCAAGGTGAGAAGAGGCAAAGGCTAAATCCTTTCTCTGAAGAAGAAATGTATGAGAGACCAACCGATACTATGCTCCCTCCGAGCATTGAAACATCGGCTAGCTCCTTGCAGCAAGAACAAGAGATGCCACATGGGGCAGAGGTAAGTTCTTCAAAGCAGCGGTCCAAGGCGGACTCTAGCATCAAGAAGCAGTTCATAGACATCAAGAAGAGAAATGAGCCTCTCAAATACCAGATCTACAATCAAATCTTAAAGATGGCACCAACTAATCATCAGAGGCTAATGTTGGCTTAAGATATTCAAGAACAAAAAATGACTCTTAGTCATTTTAGGCCTACTATGTAGCAACCTCAATCAGCTATTGATTATATCAGAACTAACTTGGAAATTTTTGCCAAAGACATCCACCCCATGGACCAGATCGAGCTACACAGGCAAACAGGGGAGATGCTCTATTCCACATTGGCTGATAAAACTCTATTGGCACACTGATTACAAAATTCTCTACACAATACTACTGCTCAGCTAGAATTAGAAAAGGCATCATCTCAAGCCAAGGACAACAGAATCAAGTCCTTGGAAGAAATTATTATAGAGCTGGGACATGATCCAAAGGACCCTAAGGGTGTGCAGGCATTATTGAAGAAAAGAGATGAAGACATAGCAGCTCTGAGAAAGCATATCAAGCTGCCAGCTACCCTTCACCCTCAAACTGAAGAGGTTGCAGAACAAAAGAAGGATCAGGATGTGGTTGCATTACTCTTGAGTTTATATAAGAGATTGATGGAGACAGAGGGTGCATTGGAGGTAGCATTATAAGAAAAAGGAGGTGAAGTACCAACTCAGCCAGCGCAAACATCTACAGCCACTGAAGGTGTGCCACTTGCAACTACTGCAGCAGGTCCTCCCACCGGAAAAACACCAGAGGCATCCCCTTCAGGTTCAGCACCAGCTACAGAAGTGACAGCACCAGCAACGACATCAGAACAGGTGCCAAGCCTTGTTATGCAAAATATGATGAAAGAACTTCAAGCTCTTGAGGCTCAGATGGCAAAACTAAATGAGACTAAAGAAAAATTGGCTGCTATTGAAGAAAAATATGATAAATCAAAGCAGAGCATAGCTGAGAGGACAAGGAAGGTAAGGGCTCTTGAAAAAAGAATAAAGGAACTAGAAAAAGAGCTTACTCTTGATAAGGTTATAATTGAAGTTAAGAAAATCCTATGGGCCAACATTGGTCAATCCATTACAGACCAATGGTAGTATATTGAAACTATCCATGAGCATATGGATCTCATAGGCAGGGCCCAATCAGAAAATCAGAGAGCCAGGGCATCTCTAGGGAATATGCCTGAAATAGCCAACATAATGATTAATGTCCTTAACAATCGCACTGGCCCCCAGCTGGCAGGAATGGGTATCACCAGTAGAACTGATACTATTTTACTGATAAAGAGGGTGCTTACCTTAAGAAATTATGTGCAGACATTGGACAGAAGGTGTCAAGAAATGCAGGCAGAGGTGAATAAATTTATTGAAAAAATCACAGCATTACATAACAGAGGTCTTCCCAGCTTGGTAACTAGTGCAGGAAGGTTACTATCACATGAGCACTATGCCAAAAGGGTCAGTAGCTATGCCACAAACCAGATCACTGCATCAGCAAGTGCCCCAGAGGAAACAGGGCCTCCATCTGGGCAGAGTCTCTATGACAAGCTAGAAAATTTATTCTTTATTATGAATGAGATTAAACATCTTTTTGAAGTGCCTCCAAACTATTAAAAATACACTGAGGCAGATGAGACCTTAGGTAAAATTCTGAGACACCAATTACCTACGCAGGAATGGTGGATGGGCATGATACAAACTTTGCTATGAAGAAACAGGTTTATTTACCAGGTTTGTGTGTATCGATCACAAGTCAGCATTTTCAGAATATTGATATAGTTGCTTTGACTAGGAAAGGAGCGGAAAATGCCAACTCAGCAATCAAATTTGGCAACCAAAGCAGGACCTACAAATGTAGATGATGGGGCTAAGGTAGCCGCACTATGACAAGGTAGTAAAAGGCAGATTTCTCAAAATCAATGCAAAGCACTCGGCTGACCCCGGTTGCCTCCAAAAGTCAAAAGATTTCTAACAGAAGTGAACAACCATTGATTATACATTTAAAGTAGCAATAACTATTGCATCTACTATTTTTGAGAGTTGGTAAAGAAAGTTATTAAGCAAATGACTCATCGTTAAGATATTTTTGTAAAACAATTGTATATATACGCCCCCGCAAAGCTTATTTGGGGTTGGTTGTTGTTGATTCTCTTATGAAGAGCTACACTATAATTTCAGACTTTCAATACAAGAAGCTGGTGGAATTTCTGAAGTTTTGCGTTGTTTGAAGTGTTGTGATGAGATTGCTTGCTGCTGCAGGATTCCTACGTTATTTCATGTTACAATAAGTTTTCTGAACTGTGTCATTATGTTCTCTTTGCTTACATAATCCGCCTATGCTGTATGTTTCTTCGTCTTAGCATTAGAGAAAAAGAATAGTTCAGGATTTGTTTATTGAACACCCTAAACTCAATCTCTGCTGTTAATCATGTCTTCTTCAGAATTAGTTATGAATGTGAAATTCTTAATTGCTCACATTTACACTGAATCTTTCATAGTAAATACTGTTCAGGAATTCTGAGTTGCTCCTGAGTAATATTTTATTTCTCTATCTCACCAGCATAGTGAAAGATTCTTAAATGCCTCTCACTGGTTGGTAACAGTCCATATTCCCAAATTTGAAGATTGTTTCATGAGTGCCCATCTGGCTCTGCAGTATCATCATTCTCACTAAATACCTCAAGCAACACATAGTCACAGACTCCAATGCGCAATGGACTAAAACCCTCTGAATATTGCATTTCAGCTGTCAGAAGATATCATTCAACCAAACTTTAAACAAAATTTAGTGCATCATAACTAGCCTAAAACATTACAAAACAAAGCTAAATTCTAAAGAGAGAGCCCTCTCTGATTGCAGGTGGGCTAGAACCTGTAATCCAAAGATTGGTTTTTGGTTACCTCGGCCATATTCCCTTGGGAGTCAAAGGGAACAACCTGAGTGATAACACATTGATACACCTCACAACTATTGGGAGTACTTGCCTACCATTCGGAGCACAGTGGTTCGCAGAGATCTTAAGTTTGGTGAGAAGAAGTCCATGCGAGTTTCCCTTGAGAGGGAGCTCCAACTACAGGCTCTGGACGAACTGTTGGTTCCTAAGGAGGAGGAGCCTCAGATTGATGTGGAGCAGATGCATGCAGAGGTTCCAGGAGTGGAGACATCCACTCAAGTAGAGTCTTCCAGAGATGAATGGAAGCGCACAAGGAAAGCTGACAGATTTTTGGAGGATGCAAGAGAGAATGCGGGAGCACCATCTTCTCAGCACAGATAGAGGAGGTCACCTGAGAGGTACACTGGATACATGGCCCTTGCTGGAGAATGTGTTGAGACCAAGCCATCTTCCTTTGAGGAAGTAGTGCAACAGCCGATTTGGGTTGATGCAAGTGTTAGCCCTTAAATTAAGGAGATAAGATTGAGTTATATTTGAGTTGTAATTAGTTAAGTTAGTTTACTGAATTAAATTTGTTCCAAACTGTTTGAGGAACTAATAGCGAGTTAATAGTCAGTTGATGCATTAATGCACTCAACTAGTGCTACTCCATTTAACTGAAGATTCCCTCATCAGAAACTCATGCATGTCTATTCTGAGAAAGACCCAGTTGAGATTAATGTTCAAGGACAATGTACTATTATTTGCATGTGTTTTCTCATGGAGAAAACTCATGCATGCAATCAAGGATTCATCCTTAAGGATTGCGCAGTTTTGAAGGCTGGTTTTTCCACTTGGTAATAGGCTAATCATCCACAAGGAACAACGCAAGGAAATAGGAGCTTGGAGGGTAGAGAGGAAGGCTAGAGAGAAGCCAAGATTATCTGTGAGCATCTGTGAGGATTGTATTGAGAGTTGGCTAGCTGTGAGAGCTAAAACTTTGTATAATTCCTATGTATTTCCACCATGTATGATAATACAATAGTGTAAGGTTTTATCTGAGACTTTCCCCAAAGTATTTTCATGTGTATTGTGCAATTGATTCTTCTTCTTCTAGTTATATTGTTCAGCTTGATCTTTAAGCTTCTGCAAATTGATAGTAGAGGTAGGTTATAGTATTCTTCTTTGATTTATATTGCATTATCGGGTTAACCTATGATAGATTTTCTACACCCTGAGTAATCTTTTTTGATATTTACTGACTCTTTAAATTTGAAAATATCATCGAGCACTTGTCCTTTCGAGCTCGTTAAACCTAAAAGCCACTAGAGTCACATTTCGTCCTTTTCTTGACTCTTAAAACATAAAAAGGCAAAGTTTCATTTGAGTGTCTTAAAATTAACTGCCCACGAAATATTCCTAGTTAAAGTTATCTTCCTTAGTGATTCTTTAGGGTCGATTCCAATGGCAACATTTCTAGATTTACCAGTCAAGGATTCCCCTCTGATGGGAGTCCTCATCCTTTTCCTTCTTTTGGAAATGCTGACGCTCCTTATATGGCAACGTTGTCCCTTCCTGGGTTAACTATTGGTTTACCTGTTTGGTTATTTTTGACCTCGGTGGTCCCGAGTGTCCCAACTTCTATCCAACCATCTCCTTCACCTGAACACCACCATGTTGACTCTAAGGTTGACCTCTCACCTTCTTCACCTATTTCTTCACCCTCCTCTTCTATTCCACTTGGTGAAAGTTTGAAATCCAATAACTAGGAGGCTAAGAAGAAGAAGAAGAAGAAGAAGTCAGATAAGCGAGAGGACAACCATGCAGATATTGCTCCAAAAGCACTTCTCTTCGATAAACCTTCTGATCTTTTGTGGAAGGGAAAATTCACTTGCAGGCTATGTAAGGGTGACCCCTTCGACACTTTCCTGGTATTCCCAGAGTCTTAGAGGCACAGTCTCAAAATCTAGATCGACCATCCCCATCGACCTCTAGAGATCATGTTGATGCTACACCCTCGGCTAGCGATGGTAAGAAGAAGGGAAAAATTAAATTCTCCTGTAAGTTATGTGAAGGAAAGCATATTCTTCATCTTTGTCCTCTTATGGATAAAGACTCCAAAGTTTTGGAAAACCTTACAGCTCCTCAACCCAAACTTCCTATTGGTTATCAGAGGCTTTCTTCTAAGGCTCTCCTTGTTGGTAAATAGATTGACTTGGATTCATCTATTTCCCATCCTGCTCTTCTTGGGCATGACTCTCTTGTGTCTATTCCTGACCAACCATTGGTTGAAAAGAGTGTCAACTTGGCTCCACCTTCAGTTGTTCACTATGTTCTCGAAGAGAGTAGTGATCATACTGCTCATGTTCTTCTTATCTCCTCAGATTCTCATGAATCAAAGAGTGGCCCTCCCATCTTAGTTGTTTAGGAGAGTCCTTCTCCTATTCCTGTAAAGCATGGGGGCAATCCTATGATACCCCCACCAAATAGTTTTGTTGTTGAATCTTTTGATTGGAGTTAATTGACTGCATTCTGCCTCCACTCTTATGTGCCATTCTAGATTATGGTACAAGCCTATAATATGGTAGTACATGGAACTCTATTAGATGAAGGCTCATCTGTTAACATAATGTATTCTACTACTTAGAAAGATTTGGGATCCTACAACTTGTGTCTATCACCCAAAATCTGTTAGCTTTCAATGGAGGAGCCAATCAAACTTTAGGGATTCTTCCGAAGTTCCCTATTACTTTGGGAGGAAAGACCATCTATATAGACATGATGGTAGTCCAAGGTCCCTTAGACTTCACTCTTGTCCTTGGACATGACTATGTTTATGTCATGGGAGCTCTTGTTTCTTCACTCTTCCGTGTAGTTTGTTTTCGACCCGAAGGGAGAATAGTGATCATTGATCAATTATCATTTTTCGGTCACCAGATGGATCCAATCCTGTCATCCCCTATTGGTTCTCTTTTCCAAGTAGTACCCTCCCCGCCACAGGTCAATTATGTGGCTACCCCTTCCGTCTCCACATCTGCTGATGATCACGTAGATGGCATGGTTCATTATGTACTGGGGGCATTAGAACCTGATCTTTCATTTGTACCAGTTGACATGTGTTTCTCCTAGAGCGTAGTTCTCCTAGCCAGTGAGGACCTCTTGGGGGCCATGTTCTCATATGGTCCATGATCAACTATTATCAGGATAGTTCTTTTTTTGTGTCAACCTTGTTAAAAAATGAAACATCATGTGAGGATAGCTTGTTCTTGTATCAACCTCATTAAAAAATGAAACATATTTCGAGGATAGTTCCTGGTCTTGTGTCAACCTCATTAAAAAATGAAACAAGGTGTTGGAGCATGGTTCTTGGTCTTGTGTCAACCTTCTTAAAAACTGAAACAAGGAGTCATGAGGATAGTTCATGTTCTTGTGTCAACCTCATTAAAAAATGAAACAAACTATTGGAGCATGGTTCCTGGTCTTGTGTCAAGCTCCTTAAAAAATGAAACAAGGAGTCTTGAGGATAGTTCTTTTACTATGTCAACCTCGTTAAAAAATGAAACAACTCCCTTTTTCAAATCGAGTATTTGATTAAGATCTCGTCAAATTCCACTCGAGTCTTTCCTTGATCTCGAAAGTGAAACTTCATTCCATCCACCTTTTAGTAATCCGATGTCTACTTCGATGAATGAAATGAAGTTTTGGGGGCATGTGCCTTAGCTCTCATCATGCTGGGGGCATGCCATTTTTTCATCCATGCATAGTTTTTCATTTCAAGCTTGTGTAAACATGAAACCAAATCCAAGCATAATTTTTCGTTTCAAGCTTGTGTCAACATGAAACTGAATCAAAGCATAGTTCCCCATGGTTCAGGCTTGTACAAAATGGGCCCATCTCCATTTTAACCCTCGTGATTGTCATTTTTATCAGCCTCTCCCATCATATAAGCATTGGTTTTTTCTCCACTCCATCACCACCATCTCTTTCGCCAATCATTCGCTTTCACTTGGTTGTTTTACCCTTTCTTGAGAAACTGTAGCGATGAGTGGTTTTACTAGCCAACCTCTTGACCTCTTAGTTTTTGAGCAGTTCCACCATAACTAGAACCAATTGCTACCATTTATACCACTCATTCCTCTAGGATGAGTCACCTTTAAGCTCTTTTCTAACTCATAAAAAATGAAAAGATTTCCGAGTATTTTTCCCTTTTAGACTCGTTAAAGAAAATAAAAGTAGGGAGTTAGCTTTGAGCTCTTTTCTGACTCTCAAAATATGAAAATCTTGCCAAGCTCTTGTCATTTTGAACTTGTTAAAGGATGCAAAAT
This sequence comes from Pinus tabuliformis, assembly GCA_031772625.1. Lineage (NCBI taxonomy): Eukaryota > Viridiplantae > Streptophyta > Pinopsida > Pinales > Pinaceae > Pinus > Pinus tabuliformis. The sequence goes on along the minus strand of CM062815.1, from coordinate 1,128,435,857 downwards.
GTCATTTACCCAGTATACATTTACCCATTTTTTTGTGTTGGGATAAAACTATGTATGAAAAAAGTATACCTTAGTCAAACATAACTAGGAGGTTCTCTTGAATATTGTTTTCTACCATTTTGGGTTTGAGAGACAATTTTACGAAAAGGGACCCTTGGAGATACATTCACTTTCACTTGGTTGTTTTACCCTTTCTTGAGGAACCACAACGATGAGTGGTTTTACTAGCCAACCTCTTGACCTTTTAGTTTTTGAGTAGTTCCACCATAACCGTAACCAATTACTACCCTTTATACCACTTGTTTCTCCAGGATGAGTCAACTTTAAGCTCTTTTCTGACTCGCAAAAATGAAAAGATTGCCTAGTATTTTTCACTTTTAGACTTGTTAAAGCGAATAAAAGCAGGGAGTCATATTTGAGCTCTTTTTTGACTCTCAAAATATGAAAAGATTACCGAGATCTTGTCATTTTGAACTCATTAAAGGTTGTGAAACGTCATTTACCTAGTATACATTTACCCCTTTTTTTGGGCTAGGATAAAACTATTTACGGAAAAGGTATACCTTAGTCAAACATGACTAGGAGGTTCTCTTGAATATTGTTTTCTAACTTTTCAGGTTCGAGAGACAATTTTAGGAAAAGGGACCCTTGGAGTTTTCTTTTACATGACCTTTTCAAACTCTATAAACATGAAAAAGATTTTGAGTTTCACCTTTTTCAGACTCGTTAAAAGATTAACTGACATAGGACTTGTCATTATGACGAGACCAAGCTTATCCTTCCTAGGGCTCATTAAAATTTACTAGTTAGGATCCATCCGAAGCATGGGCTTATATTACAAGCATATGCTATCCCCTTCAAGCTTGTGTTTCAAAAATAACTGGGGTACTCGCCAGAAATGGTGGGGGAAAATTGGAAGTATTCATCAGTTGTATTCTTCACTTGAGGCAACATGTTGCTCTTGAACATTGACACTCATTTGTTGTTCGTGTTAGGTTTTGGGACATCCTCACTCTATCACTTTCCTTCATGGGTTTGGGTTATTCATTTTAACCTATCATCTAATCTCTGCCACATCACCATCACCTTTGATCCTATGATGTAAAATGTTGCCAACTCTGGAGTCATGTCATCCACATGTTCAAGAGAAGTCTTCTTGCCTGTACATTGTCTGATCATTTGTCACATTCTTGGATTACTCTCATTCATTGTGTTTCCCATTTTGTGCCGATGATGAAGGATCCATTATGACCTTCCTTCGACGAATTGCTTCCTGTCGACTTCAACTCATTATCCAAGAATTTGATCTAGAAACTCCTTTCTAGTACCTTAGAGCTTGCATGCCTCAATGGAAAGTTCTTCGAATTTGACGACAGGTTCTCATCATTGGCCCTCGATTGAGTGCTTTCACAGGTGTTCGAATTTAGTTCCTTATTCACACTTCATGAATTGTACTGATAGTACCTTGAGATCCATTGACATTATGGGTTGTTTCTCTCGTGCTTGTTAACGGTTCACATCAATGGCCTGTAATCAAGTGATTTTCTAGCATGTTCGACTTCAGAACATCTATTGACATGTTAGAATTTATACTATGATTAGGTCATGTTGGAGCGCAAGACCCTAGGCTTAGATCACAAAAGTCCAGGTTGTGAGGAGTAATGAGTCATTGATGATTATATACATGATTCTTTAGACGGATGGCTGTGACCATGCCGTGGGTATCATTTTGATCCTACTCAGTCGAATGGCTATGACCATACTATGGGCCTTTTCATTTTGATCCTCTCTATGTAGATGGTTGTGCCCATGTCGTGGATCTATTTGATATGATCCCTTCAATCGTATGGTTGCGTCCATGTGGAGGATCCATGCACATGATCCTTTTCTTGATGGATAGTTGTGCCTATGCCATGGATTCATGTATTGTTATATGTCTCTCATGTTTATCAAGCATGACTATCAGATTTCATATATGTACATGTATGTTTGAGTTGCAAGTTTTTTGATGCTAGTATTCTAAGTCCTCGCTCCATCTTAAAGCATTTCATCCATCACTCTCAGCTCTGACTTCATGCTTTAGGGGGCATCTGTTACTCAGTAATTTTTCACTCTATTGTCACCCCATTCCTGATCTCAGAGAACGCTAGTAGTGACTACTGTGTTATACTTTCACCATGAAACCTATGCTATTGCATCCCTTGAGGTTTGAAGAAAGTAGTCCCCACTCCCTTCAGAGCATTTCTAGAGAATCCTTCTTAAAACCCAATTTTTAAGATCAACGCTCTTTCCCAATGTCTCACCCTCGCTGATGGTAGAGTTTTAAACTGTGACCCATGCTAATCAACGCTACTGTTAGCCCAATACCCACACTTGTCTACTTTTGGGCTAGTTTTATAAAAGGAAATAGAGTTTCATGTCTGGAAACTTCTAGTGGTGATGTGCTAGATGTTCGTTTCATTGGATAAGGGCTGAGAACTCCATATAAGGTTCTTTCCCCCTCAAAAGTGGACCTTCCCAGGGAGATAAGACCTTCTTCCCCCTTGATTGGATCTCATTCTTATCCACAGAGACTATATTCCTACACCACAATAGGTATTACAATAGGCTGTGTTGATGGAGATGGTGACACTAGTGGAGATAATGGTAAACTAACAACGAAAAATGATGTATTTGATGTGTTTAGAGATGAAGTAGAAGATGAAGCAGTAGCCATGTTTTCCAACAGATACTGAATGTAAGCTTTCTAGGTAATGATTTGAAGTTGGTCTGCGAAGCTTTGAAGTTTACCAAAATTTAACCACAACTCATGATCATTTTTGGAAAAGAGGGATTTAGCAGAAGGAAGGTATGAGTCAAACCTAATAGGATAAAAAATGACTTCTGAAAGGGAAGACTTAGATTTAGATAGATACAAAGACTGCTCAAACTAAATATCAAAACAAATATCTTCAATAGTCAATACTTGATCAGGTAGAGATGTGGTTTTTACCAATTTTCTAGGTTCACTTTCAGGAATAGGAGTTTGGGTTTTTTTATGTAACTTCTCTGGATCATCAACAATAGTAGGTGGATTTGGGTTAGGATTCGACCTCATGCATCTTTTAGGAGTGAAAGTTTTGACACCTTGAACTTGATGAGATTACTTAAATCAGCCTTCCTTTGGATATTGGAATCTGTTACCCACAAAACCAGTCTTGAAAGCACTAATATAACTGACTCCAGGAATGATATCACAGTGAAGAGATGACTGGATGATAAAGGATTTGAGGGTAAATAGCTAAGCTCAGGTAGGTTTTGAAATATTTAGGGTTTTGTTGCTGGATAAGGGAGAAAATCTAGGTAGCTAGTTTAGAGGGAGCTAGGTCTAGGCTTTGAGAATAAGATTTGCAGAGATGTAATGGGGCAAGGTAGGCACACACTTTAGCACTTTAGGGTTGTCATTGTGTATATGGGAGATAGGTAGGGTTTCTAAATGAGCATGAATCTCATGAATTTGTTTATATCAGAAGAAAAATGAACAATAATGTGAAAGCTTCTCCAAAATAGAGAATTACATGAATGAATTCTGTTTATTATCTTAGGAAACAAGCACATGAAACATGGAAATAGAAATGAAAGATACAATAAATTTAAACTTATGATCATAGAAGAAAAAACACTGCTAAAATGCATACCACAGGAATCCCACTACAATAGTTACAAACTCTGTCTTTTGATTTCCAAAAATGTCAAATACAAGCTACAGTGGCTCTCTCCTCAAATTTCCAACCCCTGGAAAATGATTCCCTTCCATATTATATAAGAAAATACAACATATGACATCTCATGAGGTCAAAAGTTCTATTCAAGGATCATCATAACTGGCTTTGATGAGTCATCACCTAAAACTAGGATAGTTGAGACAATTTCCACAATTTAGGCTAAAGTTTAGGAGAGCATATCTCCTCATTAAATAAAATTTTCCTCATAAAGTGAGGCAAAAACCAACTAAGAAACCTAAAGTAACATTGTTGGCTTAGTGGGTCCTGACCTAGGTTCAAATTTAATTTCACCAAATAAATCCCTACACTACTGGCCCTTTCGGCATCAATCCGCGGAGCGCGAACTGAAGTCTCAACCAAAGCAGTATGGGGGGATGCTGAAACCAAGTTTCCATACCTAGAGATGAGTGTGATGTGTTATCACTCAGGTTGTCCTTAAGCTCCAGAAAGGATACGATCGAGGTAACCACAGACCAACTTTGGACTACAGGTTCTAGCCCACCCGCAGTCAGAGAGGGCTCTCTCTTTCTGATTTAGCTTTATTGATGATGATTTTAGGCTAGCTGTTGAGTTCAGGGGTTTTTTTTTGTGTTTTGGTGGGAAGATTGATGTTTTCAGGTAAAGAGGCAGGTATATCATGAGGATTTCAAACCATTGGGCATGGAGTTGAGGAATAAAACTGCTGGTGCGTTTTCTTGGTCACAAGAGGAAATAAGGAGACAGGTAGTTGCACATGGAACAATGTCTCAGATTTAAAGGATGGAAAAAATGCTAAGTAAGGAGAGGAAATTAAGAATCTCTCAATCAGCTTAATAGAGAAGAGTGAATGAACTCTATCTAGGGGCAGTAAAGAATCCCTAGATAACTGTCAAAAACATGTGAATTAGGTAAATATGAGCCACAGGGAATTCATATTCATGTCCAATTTAGTTCAGATGAAAAACATAAAGAAATAGCAGAAATTGAGCCTAGAGTGCAGTTAAACAAATTCTAGACTATTCTTTCTTTCTGCTATTTAGATGGTGAAAAAATGAAAACAGAGGTAAGAAGCACTTATTGAGTCATGTTGCAGCACAAGAATTCCATCATTCAGTTTCCAGAGACCATTAACAACACATCAGACAGTCATTCCTCCAACCTCTTCAGTAATCTTTGATTAAAGAAAAGTATCAAACATACAGTGCGAGTCTCTAGTGAAAAGTTATCAATCGACCAACCCTTAAAATAGTACAGAGGGTGGTATATATAGGGAAAAATCTCCTAATTTCCTTTATTACAACCTAACCTAAACAGGTCAGAGAAATGATTACTTTTAACCTAATCCTATCCAGAAATAAATGCAAGAAAATATCTTGAGCTGCGTTGAGGGCAACCGTATCAAAACTGAGTAAATGTGTAGTCCTCAGTGGCTTGGTGCAGTGTTTCTATAATAACTGTGCATGGGCTTCTGCTCCATTGTAGTTCGGTGGCTTTAAACTCTTTAACTGTGATTTGAGAGCTGAGATGGGTTTGCACAACTTGATTTGACTTTGTTGGCTGCCATTTAATGTAACCTCCTTTGGGAACTAAAGATTTCCATTAAACAATTTAACTGGTACACTTTGCTGCTTCATCTCTCCTATGATACTCTTTGACAAATGAATTGGGTTGCGTCTCTCCTTTGCTATGGGTCAAACCACAAATTAATGGCCACTGTTCGGCCCTCTGTTTCTTTTAGAACTGTCTTCTGATCCTTTCTGCATGCTTCGCAGAGAAAAACGGGTCATTCGGCGCCTTTCGGGCTTGCTGGGGGCTGCGTAACTAGGGGTTCTCCATTTCGGCTCATTTCCCGTAGCCATGCGCGATTAGCGCTAGGCGCTAATCGCACACGAAAAACTGCCTCAGAAATTGAATCCGGGATTCCTAAGCACGATTTTCGCCTTTCGCTCCAAAACCTAATGATGATGTCAGCATGACGTAAGCAGGCGGGACCTGGTATGGTGGATGGCGTCAGCCTGATGATGTCAGCATGATGACATCAGCATGTATGGTGGATGACGTGGCAGGGACATGGTGGCAGTGACGTGGCAAGGGTGACTCAGCGGGAGGATGACGTGTGCAGATGATGTGGCGAGGTCCTAGCACAGTCGTCAAGGGGGGGAACAGGCGGTTTATGGTTTTCGTCGGACCGCCTGTGGTACGGGGACGGTTTCTGTCAGAGCAGCTCCAACGCAATAGAAAGCGGATGCGCGTCCTCTTGTACGGGGAGAAAACCACTACAATATCGGAGGCTAATGTCCGGATGCAGGGGGCGCTCCGAAATCGGCGAGAGCCGTCGGATGGGAAGGGGGCAGATCGGAGGGCTGTCGGGACGGTTATCTGGCGGGTGGTTAAAGGACGGGGCCCGCCCAAATATTTAATGAAAAATGCAATGTGGCGGGGGGGTTTGAACTTAGGAAAGTGGGTTTTGGGGTTTTTTATATAAGGTTCGGGCGGGGTAAATGCTTTAAATAATTTTTAATAAAACTTTTAAACATTAAATTTTTGAGAAATGATTGTGGAGGGGAAAGATAGAAGGTTTTGAGGGGTAAAGGGGTGAATGAGGAAGGTTATTAGCCTGACCAAATGTTAGGCTAATCCCAGGACACGGAAGGCTAATGCTGGGTTCCGGATGAACTCAACATTTCCAAGACTTTGATAAATAGGGCTATAGTGCCAAGGGATGGGAATATATACATAGGGGAGTTATATAGTGCTTTTAGTAAGGGAAGGGAAAATGATGTAGGGAGTTAAATAATATAGTTAGTAATTAATATGGAGGTGACCAGAAAGCGCTAGGGTAGGGGACCTTAGGCCATTTTGGGGAATAGAACTTTTAGAAAGAAGAATGAAAATACTTGAGTGAAGCAGATCTTCACCAAGGGCAATGTTATGGAACATGATGAAACTAAGAGGAATCAAGCTGATCTTGACCTCTTTAGGGGAGTTAGTAAGTGATTTGGGGAAAGAAGAAGGGGAGTTAGTAATGTTCGGCTTGAGTTCCACCAGGTGAAAAACTGCATCATGACTGTGATCTGAAAGGTATACCACTTTAAAACACATAATTGATCATGAATCATCATTCTGCAACCTCAAAAACTACCTACCCAGTCTACTTTTCCTAACATTTTTTCTTCTTTTTGGTTTGGGTGCACTTAGACTTGCAGACCCAGCTTTACAATTTTTTCTTTTTTCTGTTCTCCTATCTAAGTCTACAATTATTTCTTCCAAGGATCTAGATTAAGCAGTTGGGCTCCTTTGATTCTCTACCTATCTACAAATCTGCCAAGATTAAACTGTTTGGACAGATATCATTCTCTATATTCTAAAACAGGAAATTGAAACCTAGGGAGGCCAAGATTAAACTGTTTGGACTTCCCTTAACTGAAAGAGATCTTCAAAAATGGAACAACTCATCAAAAAATGGAATACAGTAGTAGCATTTGGACTAGCACATTTCATGGCATCTTGTGGAAATATGGAACACTGCAGCCTGCAAAGTATGACATATTTGGCATGTAAAAATGTCGATCATGAAAAATGAACACCTGTTGCAACAGGAAGCTAACAGTGGCTCCACTTGGGGATGGCTTTTCCTTGTGAAAAGCCAAGAACAGCAGGTCAGACTGCCTTGATCTTCTGTTGTTGAGGTGGATTGAAGAAACTTCTTTGTGCTGGTTGTTAGATAATTGAAAACTTGTAATATGAACAACCTCCTCCTCAACTAAAATATTGTGAAATGCATAGCACTGCATGCTTTCTTCTTCGTGCTTGCTATTATGTGGAATGTTGCTTGAGCATTATATCTTTGAAACATTCTCAAAACATGGGTCAAAACTGATGTGTTTGCTTTACTTTTGCTTTGACCAAGGGTGCTGATATAAACTAAAAATACTGCTCTGTTTTGATATCTCTTGACTTAAGACTGCAAACAGTTTGCTTTTTATCATGAATTGCTTGAGATATGACGGTGCTACTTTCACTGTTTTGTTGAGACTAATTCAAAGACAGAGCTCTCAAAACTGGAATACTTGCATTGGCTGTGCCTTCTAAAATTTTACTACTGATCCTTAAACAATCGGCCTGCTTATACCAAAATAAAAACAGAGTGCTGATATATACAAATAAGACTGTACAAAGATATATACAAAGCTTGCATTGTGTCCCTTAAAAGGGGTCATGGTAATGTTTCAGCATACGGCCATTCACAGGGCCTTCTTCGACAGAACTATCCTCTACAGATCTGAGAAAATAAGTGTTATTTCGATGAACAGCAGAAATAACGAATGGTCCTTTCCATAAAAAATCAAACTTGGCATGTTTGCCCTTGTCTTCTCTTCTTGAGTCCCACCTTAGAACTTTGTCACCAATACTAAAATCCTTAGCCTTAGCTCTCTTATCAAACATATTTTTGATCTTTTCTTGCAAAATTTGAGCTCTGTCATATACTTGTTCTCTGGTTTGCTGAAGATGAATGGTCTGATTAATCCTTCTTTGAATGTCATTTGGTTCAGCCTGAATCTCCTGTAATAGTCTGATAGTAGGAATGCCCAGGGATGAAGGAAATCTTGCCTCCATGTGTTATAGACATTTTTGTGCCATACAACATGAAGCATGAAATGTCCATAATCTAAGGGATCCAAAGTCCCTAAACATGTTGTTCCTACCCCTAGAGGAACAAGGTCAGCAAACCACAGCACTGAATAAAAGTTCTCCACCTGAAAACACTAAAAAACAAGGCAATTCTGGATCATGTCAACTGCCCCACTGAGCATCTGCGCTGAATGTCAAGTGCTCCACTGTCTACCTGCGCTGAATGTCAACTGCAAAGAAGGCTACCTACGCTGGGCGAGTTTGGACATGTGGCACAGTCATTCCTCAAGGTGTCAATGCCCAGGAAGCTTCCAAAATGACACTTGGATCAAGGAATTCGACTGGTGATGAGTAAGAGGGTCTATATCTCCAAGTGGAAGCAAGAACCTCCAAGTGGACTCAAGAACTGAAGAATAACTGAAGTGAGAGAGGACACTAGTCAGCTTCATGTTGGCCTCAAGCTGACTCATCCTTTCTCCAAAACTCCTATATATAGATCTCTCTCATGAGGTCTATGGAGGCTGGAATCTTGTGAATGTAAAGAATTGCTGTTGGTTTGAGTTTAGAACTATTGGGTGATTTTCTTTGAAGGAGATGAAGAGGAGATTTCTTTCTGCTGGGAAGGTGATGCTGGATTGGGCCTCTTATGGTTGTATCACTTCCTAAACTTTACTTCTTCCATTAATAAAGCATTTGAGGTTCTTCTATATGCATGTGTCTCAATGATGTATTGTTATACTTGTGTATTTGATTTATTCTAATCCTTGAATCAATTATGAATGTATGCTTCTTGTAGTTTCCCTCTCTTGCCATTTTGCAGGATCTTGGTGTAGCTGGGCCAGTGAAAGAGCAAGGATCTGGGAGCAAGCAGCAAGGAGAGAAGATTGGATCAACCATTAGCGAAAGACATCGGTTAGTGGATCTCTTTCTCCCCTATTTTACTTTCATAAAGAAGAAATCTTAGATAGCTTTGCTTTGATTGTTGCTGAGGTACTATCACCCTTAGAGTGGGATAGGGTCATTACGTATTGGATACTTTTCCCAACAACAAATTGGCGACTCCACTGGGGATCGTATCTTGTTGGTTGTTTTTGTTTTTGCTATTCATTTCATAAACACAGGGAGTACCGAATCGAACTGCATTTGGATCTTTCAAATGCAAAGTAGAGGGCAGCTACTCTAGCTCAGTTTCTGGGCATGTTTATGATTTGAAGAGCTGATCCACAAGGACTCTAAACAGCTCTTAGTGATAGCTTTTCATCCTCCTAATTACCCTTTAGTGTGTACTAGATTGATAGCTTTGATTTGGCCAAAAACTGTTGATTTTTGAGCAATCTGTAACCCGGAAACCAAGAGGAACGAGAGTTTCTCTGTTCATTGCAGGCACTGTGAAGGCAGTCTGCATTTCATCGCAGGTCCCGAAGGGGCTACCTGCGCTGAATGTCAAACTGACAGTGTACTACCTGCGCTGAACCAGTTTTGCCTTGTGCAACTGGGGTTCCCTGCTGTTTGTTGCCCTGTTTTCATCCCTGTTTTTGCAGCCTGTTATCAGTCAATGTACCTATCTGAAACCACTTTTCTTTGCCACTATTCCGCCTCAGTTGTATAAAGAAACTGTGTTTGTTCTTTGTGTATTTCTTATATCATTTGCAGTTTCCCATAACGAAAGTGAACTAGTCTTGTTGTGACCTCTTAGATCTAGACCTGTGATAAGTGTCGTTCTGATCTTAAGAGTTAGTTTGTTTGCTGTTCATAGCTGATTGGGCTTTTTCTTTCGTCGTATGGTTTGAATTTATGTATTTCTAGTGTTGAAACAAGTAAATCTTAAGGTATCTTTTGATTTTGGACAAAAGCTTGTTTGCTTTCACTTGAAATTGAATTCAAAGTTATACAACAGCTTTCTTTTTTGTAATACATCAACATTAAGAAAGAGAAAAGAAATACCTGCATCGTGCATTTTGCATTTGATAAGTTTGCATGTTGATTTAGGAAAAAGTGCATTAGTGTGCGCTCTATGATCTGTGTGAAAAGATGATGTCTTTCTTTTCCCTCAGTAGTTAAGATTTTCATAAGTCGAAAAGATTGAAAAAGCTTGCTTATCATCTTAGACTGCATTTAGGAATTTGTATCATACATCTCGTGGTGAACCTTGAAAGGCAAACTTTAAAAAGATCAACTTAAAATATATTGAATGAACCTAACAACGCTTTGAAACATAACGCAAACACATAGAGGTCTAGGTAGAGACGTGTTCCGGCGTCGTTAAACATAGTGACTGTCGATCTCGAAGAAGGTGGGTGATTCCTCCTGAGAGTCGGTGGCACTAATACGGATTGTGCTCCCACGTACCATCGCGTATATATTGGGAGACCCTTATAGGAATAAAGCCTTTATCCATAGGAAGCCGTGTCGGCCGCCCTACTGATCGCAATGCAGTGAAGACAACATTCACGAAGATCGACCACCCGTACCGTAAAACGTATTCTGTGGTTTTGCGAAAAGTTTGGCACACCCTCTGCCTAGAACTCCAGAGTAGTTTCTTTTGGCCTTTTTCAAACTCTATAACGAAAAAGTCCATCTGAGCATTTGTCACTTCGGGCTCGTTAAAACATCGAAGGAGACTAGAGTCATCTTTAGCTTTTTCTCGACTCTTAAAAACTGAAAAAGCAGGTTGTGTCTAAAAGCGTCTAATAAAATTCATTCAATTCGGAAACACAAATTTCCCCTTTTAATATTTTGGTTGATCGAGTAATCCGCAATCATGGAAGAAAGTCAATTGAAACCCCATCGTTCGCGGAGGCTTACGATTCAACCGTCTTTGTCTCCGGAATCGAAAACAGTACGGACAAAGCGGACTCATTTAACCGGTTCAAAATCTCCTATAAAAGTTAGAACAAGTGTTCCAACTACATCTGAGGTTCCGGTTACTCCAAACATTTCTGGAAACCCTGCCTCCATAGAAGAAGTTCAACAGCCACAAAAGGACAGTAATACTGATCCTAGTCTGGGGGCAAATACTTGTATAACTGAACCAGTTCCATCTGTAACCGGTCCAGAGAGTTTTGTTCCTCAAACAACTGTCGCTGTCGAAACAACCAATTCTTCGGCACCAGAAATATTTTACGGACCTGACGGTCTTCCTCTTCCACCGGGTTTGATTGCGATAGAGGAAATTGCAGAGGATCCGCAAGCAAGTACTCCAACCCATTTTGGAGTCGGGGTCACTCTATTTCCTTCATCAGAAGTTAATCCACCACAAGTGGAGGTTCCTGTAGAATCGCTAGGCAATCTATTGGATAGACTTAAAATGTCTGAACAATCGTCATCATCTAGGACTGTGTCAAATGACATAGCGACAGCAGAAGCCCCTGCCGTCACTCCAACAATGTTTGTCGGCATACCATCTGTCCCGACTAGCTCACAACCGCTAGAAGGAGTCCACCAAGGGACTATTTCAACAGTATGGTCTGTTCCAGTTTGTTCATCCGGAGTAATATCCGGCAACTCTTACGTTGAGACTCGCCAAATTGATCCATTTGGAGGTCAATTTGGGATATCCAGTCCCCAAGGACAATCAATCCCATTGAGTTCCGGATTGCTACCGTATGGGGGGCAGTATGCCCTTTCATTACCCCCTCCGAGTGGGTACCCATACGCGAGTTCACAACAGTATTCAGGTTATACTGGAATTGCATCAAGTAGTTGGGTACCTATGCTACCTCAACAACCAAGGGTTGTATATTCTATGCAACAGTGTGTACCTATGACGAACATCCCAACCACACCGGCTATTGTAACAATGTCACAAGTTCAAGCGATACCTGTTGCATGTCAACCTCAGATTTCTCAGGTTGTAATGCAATAGCCACTTGACCATGGGTCACAACGACAATCGCCAACTGGTGGGGCGACACAGGTCCAAACGGGTACAATTACCCCACACCTTGGTCCAACAGTTAGCATAGCACAACAGAACATGGCTTCACAACCATGGCTAGTGCAATACCAACAACCACAATTCCAGCAAGTGTACCAAGGTTCTGAGTAGCAGATCTTTGCGAACAGTGGACAACCGTATATCCAAAACAGTCAAAACCAACCACTTTACAGTGGTCAAGTCCACCAACCGTATCAGTCATACCAACATCAATTACATTATGCTGGTATGCAAAGGCCCACTGCTCAAGCTATTCCATCGTACCCTGGTTATGCTTCGCCTAACCTGAATCAACAGTTACCATTCGTGGCGACTTTAGAGTTACCCGATTTACACCGGTTAACCAACGATCCGATTGCTTATGCCCCTTGGTGGCCAGCGATTCCTCATAAAATTCCATCTGACATTCCTAAATTCAATGGAAATCCAGGTGAAGACCCATCGAATCACGTGATGACTTTTCATCTATGGTGTTCGTCGAACACCCTAAACGACGATTCGATAAGGCTTTGCCTTTTTCAGAGGACATTGACAGGTCCAGCGGCTAAATGGTATATCGAATTACCTAGAGCCTCTTTCGACAATTTTAGTTCCCTAGCCACGACTTTCTTAACCCATTTTCAATTACTGATAAGGTATGAAACGGGAACAGAAATATTAACCAACTTCAAGCAGACAACTGCCACCCATATATCTGATCATATACATGAGTGGCGTCGTCATCGTAGGATGGTGAAAACATACGTTCCCGATCAGCTGTTAGCTGAATGGTTTATAAAGTCGTTACTTCCTGCTATAACGGAAGATGTGGCCAAGGGGGAGTCGTGACAGAGGAGCAAGTTATTGTTCGTGCACAGTATTTGGATTTGGTTTATACTCAGTCCGGCACGCTCTATGACAAAATACCTGACGCTCCTAGACCGGAATTTTCAATTCCTCCTCCTCCTAAATCAAATAGTGACTCTCATGCTGGTGATGGCGTGATTGGCACAGCAAACGCGAAATCGATAAAGGCTTCGTCAAAGAAAGCCCGTAAGAATTCGGATCAAAATGCAAAAGAAGAAATTCTTGCTTCGGAAGTAAATGCCGTATCAGCAGATAAAGGCAAAGAAACCAATCAACCAGGAAGCAAGAAGAAGCAAAACAAAGGGAAGAAGAAGAAACAGGGTGAGTCATCTCCTGGAAAAAATTCTTCAAACCCTCCTGGGCAAGGGAAACAAATTTATCCATGTCAAATATGTGATGAAGAGGATCATTACACAAAGAATTGTCCATTCAAAGCTGAGTTGAAGAGGTTCTTTAAAAGTTCCCAAACCTGAGCTGTGTTGACTGATCCGTTTCCCAACCCAGGTCAAAATATGGTTGATAGTGGAAATGCTTCCTTGCTCTTTCACTGGCCCAGCTACACCAAGATCCTGCAAAATGGCAAGAGAGGGAAACTACAAGAAGCATACATTCATAATTGATTCAAGGATTAGAATAAATCAAATACACAAGTATAACAATACATCATTGAGACACATGCATATAGAAGAACCTCAAATGCTTTATTAATGGAAGAAGTAAAGTTCAGGAAGTGATACAACCATAAGAGGCCCAATCCAGCATCACCTTCCCAGCAGAAAGAAATCTCCTCTTCACCTCCTTCAAAGAAAATCACCCAATAGTTCTAAACTCAAACCAACAGCAATTCTTTACATTCACAAGATTCCAGCCTCCATAGACCTCATGAGAGAGATCTATATATAGGAGTTTTGGAGAAAGGATGAGTTAGCTTGAGCCAACATGAAGCTGACTAGTGTCCTCTCTCACTTCAGTTATTCTTCAGTTCTTGAGTCCACTTGGAGGTTCTTCCTTCCACTTGGAGATCTAGACCCTCTTACTCATCACCAGTCGAATTCCTTGATCCAAGTGTCATTTTGGAAGCTTCCTGGGCATTGACACCTTGAGGAATGACTGTGCCACATGTCCAAACTCACCCAGCGCAGGTAGCCTTCTTTGCAGTTGAAATTCAGTGCAGGTAGACAGTGGAGCACTTGACATTCAACGCAGATGCTCAGTGGGGCAGTTGACATGATCCAAAATTGCCTTGTTTTTGAGTGTTTTCAGGTGGAGAACTTTTATTCAGTGCTGTGGTTTGCTAACCTTGTTCCTCTAGGGGTAGGAACAACATGTTTAGGGACTTTGGATCCCTTAGATTATGGACATTTCATGCTTCATGTTGTAAGGCACAAAAATGTCTATAACAGTTTCCCCCTAAAGTATGAGGTCGTTTATCGGGTGAAATGCTTTATCAGGAGGATCCGAAGTTCATTCAATCGCTGAGAGGCGACCTGTAATAAAATACAATACAATACATTATTTTTCATTCTGCTTTCATGATCTAGCTGAGGCGGGCATTCCCATGCTCAGCTTTATAAATTCATTTTGGTACATAGAACAGATGATCGTCTGATGGTAGACTGATAATTCTCTGCTGAAATTATCATCCTTTGAGTAGGATGATCATCTGCTGAAATGATGTACATGTCAAATGTCTTTATATTTCCTGAATATTTATCGCAACCCGGATGGATGAAACTAGATCCGGGGTCTTCAAACTTGTTCGATCTTCACTCTAAGTACAAGTCAATCCATGTGAGAATTGCGCTGAAGTCGAACATGGAAAGACATCGCTTGATTACCGGTCAACGATGTAAACCGTTAACAAGCGCGAGAGGAATCACCGATAATGATAATGACCCTCAAGGTACTGCAGTACAATTTACGTGGTGTGAATATAGGACTTGGCGTCGAACACCACGCAAAATCTTCTGGTCGAAGGTCATTGAGTATACCTGTCGCCGGAAGTGAGAAACTTGCCATTGAGGCATGCAAGCTTCAAAGTACTGGGGGGAGTTGTCCCTAGATCAACTTCTTGGATAATGAGCTGAAGTCGACAAGAAGCGATCCGTCAAAGGAGGGCCTTAATGAATCCCACATTAGTGACACGGAATGGAGCTAATGATTTTAATGGAGGTGAAAACAGTCTGTGACATATGATTCAGGGTGGCGATCATGGATGGATGAAGGATAATGTATGGCAGTGGATGGGACACGGTTAACTCTTTCTGAACAACATCTCTTGAACATATAACAACACTGATGCGATGGATCGGTAGCATTACCCCAAATGTGGATGGTTTGGCGAGACCATGGTGATGAGACCGGTGAATGAAACAACCCAACCCGATGTGATACGGAGGGAAAGTGTCATGTCCAAGAGCGACTTGCTACCATTAAAGCTTTTGAGGTTCTCCCAATTTTTCCCCAGTCATTTCTGACCAGTACCTCTTTATTTTTGTCAATCTTGAGGAGGATAACATATGCTTGTTCTATAACCTGCCCTTCGGGCAAGCCCATCACTATGTTTTTACGAGCCTAGCGATAGGGAAACTCGTTCTCGTCTAAAGCCAAGTTTGTCGCTATCTAATCATTTTAACAAGTCTAACGACAAGGAAAAGTCGGTCCTTTTCATTTTTAGAGAGTCTGAAAAGGTACAGAAAGTTAACTCCAAAATTCCTTTTTCGTCATCTAATCCCTTAAGTCCGAAAAAGTATAAAACAATACAGAAGGGATGAATTTTCGATAACTTTAACGAGACGAATAAAACAAGCGCTCTACCTTTTTGTGCAATAATCCCTCAAGTCCAAAAATATTAAAATCTAGAGGAGGGATAGCTCTTCCGGTCACTTTAACGAGCTGGAAGGCCAAAACTCGGCGAACTTTTCATATTTTACGAGTCAGATGAAAAGAGCTTAAAGAAGACTCGTCTTTTGAGGAACGAGTGATAAACAGGGATAGCAACTGATTCCAGGTACAGGCTGGAATTTTCCAATCACGGCAGTGTCACAAGGATGGCTAGGTGAAATCACTCTTCGCAGCTGTTCCTCAAAATGGGTAAACAATCATATGGGGGTGAACGATCGACCAAATGAAAAGTGGAGGTGGCAGGTGCAAACACGACCAAGGCTTTTATGGCTGATAAATTTACGATCACAGTGGTTATTTACCGGGATAGGTTCATTTTTTATTTAAAAATGAGCTTAAACTCTGGAGGAAACATTGCTCATTTCTTTTATTTATTTTTTAACGAGCATGAAGACCGCATTAAAACTGCTCGGATCTTGCGTTTATTTTTTAACGAGCATGAACTTTATGCTAAAACTGCTCGATTATATGGTCAAATTTTGATTTTTTACCATTACTAGCTTTTCTCGTTTCAAGGGTAGTACTGCATTCTCAATTGCTGCAACAAACTTTGTTAGAAATGAATAATATTTGCATGAAAATGAGATTATAACCCTAATATTTCGCTTTGAACTACGTAAAAAGCCATTAAAAGGTGTTTTTACCTCTTATTTTACCATTTCATTTGCATTTGGTTTGTTGGAGCTCTGGAGGTGCCTCTTCCCCCTTGATTTTCACCAGCTAATTCTGGGAGATTCTGCGGACGATTTTCAGCGCCGTATGGACCAGGTAGGAGCTAAACCCTAGCTCTTTCTTTTCATGGTTTCCTTTTTCAATTTTGTGCCTGTTTTCCAGCTTTTCTGAGCCTCAGGGGTTTTGCCAGGGCGCCCTAACTTCAGCGCAGGTTCCCCATTCGAAACCTGCGCTGAATTTCAAGCTGCCTTAAGGCAGCCTGACCTTCAGCGCAGGTGGGACACTCTCTGCCTGCGTTGGGCTCAGAAAACTGAGTTTTTGGCTCATTTTTTGATGAATTTTCGCCAGTTTTTCACCAAATTCAGGAACTTACTCCTTCTTTTGTTGCTTTGCAGGGAACTTTGAACAAAATGTCCCTTACATGGTGAGAACGAGAACATGAAGAGGAGGACATGATTGCCCTCCATGACCCTGTTACAGTGAACGCGCTGCGGAACTGTGGCCTACTGAAGTTTTTCCCTGGGAGAAAGCAGCAAGGAGAGAAGATTGGATCAACCATTAGCGAAAGACATCGGTTAGTGGATCTCTTTCTCCCCTATTTTACTTTCATAAAGAAGAAATCTTAGATAGCTTTGCTTTGATTATTACTGAGGTACTATCACCCTTAGAGTGGGATAGGGTCATTCCGTATTGGATACTTTTCCCAACAACACCATGCCATATACCAGCTCATAAGGGCTCATTCCAATGGATCTCTTGCTCGAAAGTCTGTCTGCCCATAGGGCATTTACCGGCTTTTTGTGCCAGTTCTTCTTGTTCTCTTCTAGAACTTTCTTTATGATGTTGATGAGACTTTTGTTGGATGATTCGGCTAAGCCATTACCTTGAGGGTAATAAGCTGTAGAGTGGCCCAAGGTAATATGAAATTGGTGGCAAAACTTGATCATCTTTTTGGACTTAAAGGCAGCGGCATTGTCAGTGATGATTTTCTTAGGGCAGCCAAATCTAGAAAGGACATTGCACTCAAGAAATTGGATAATGATGGTGTCATTGGCTTGCCTACAGGGAATGGCTTCAACCCACTTAGTGAAATAGTTGGTGGCTGTTAGGATCCATTTGTGCTAGCCTGAGGAAGAAGGATGGATTTCTCCAAAGAAGTCAAGACCCCATTGTTGAAAAGGTTTTTCGGTTGAGATGGGTTTCAGGAGTAAAGGTAACAGCTTTCTCTTACCCTCAAAGATTTGGCACTTGTGACATGACATGGCAAACTTCTTTACATCTGCAAAAAGAGAGGGCCAAAAGAAACCAACCCTTAAGATTTTATCAGCAGTGGACTTCCAATATAGATGTCCTCCACAGTCACCTGCATGGAATTCTTTCATGAATTTGTTAGTTTCATTCATGGTTAAACCATTAAGCAATATACCTTCATGATTTCTCCAAAATAATGCACCATATATTACACAACACTTTAAAGCCTTCATTTTCAAGAATCTTTTCTTGGTTCTGGACAATCCTGGGGGAGCACACAGGTTTAACAATACAAAGCATATATTAGCGTACCATGGGGACTGTAAAATGATTTCACTGATGTTCTAGCTCCAAATCTCACTCTTATGGTTTGTGATGCTGTACTCATGGCCTAGGGCAACCCCTCCTTCCAGACCTAGTCCTAAAATTTAAAAAACAGTGTTTTATCCCTTATACGCGACATTTCCCTGAGTTAAATGCGTGTATACGCGGGTCTATGTATATACAACCCACGTGTATGTATTAAAACACTTAAAAATATATAAAATTCCTTCTTTTAGGGCGGAGATCGCGGGTTTTACCTGCTGATCACCTGGTAGTGCCTGTGGCCCAACTGTTCCCAACCAACTCCTAACTAAAAAACTACTTTGGAGATGGTATAAAAAGACCTCAAAGGGAAGGCCTAAGAGGAGAGAATAGAGAGAAAGGTTATTATGCTGAGATTTTTCCCTTGACCAGGTCTGAAGTCCCTTGTGCCTTCTGCACTTCCCCCATTTTGTACAAGAAACCTTTGTTTCCTTGTGTGTTGATGTTCATCCACCATTTATGACATCATGGAGAGAGTCATGGAAGGAGTTTTGTTAGAGGCTTGAGGCTGGAACGGATCCGGAAGGAAGCTTTGCTTGGAGCCTGCTGAAGTTGACTCAGGTGAACATATTCCTTTTTATGTACTTATTTGTTTATAATAAAAGAAACACATGTCTTGGTTCCCGAAATGAATCTTCTTTATGTTAATGATATTCATGTTTGAATTCATGTGTAAATGGTTGTTTGGATTTCATAACTAACTACCTTTCTTTATAACATGAAGATGGTTTCTTTATAAGTTTTTGTCCATGTACTGCTGTGTTCTTTGAATTGTTTGTTTTGCAGGACAAAAGGGAAGAAGGGAACTCCAAGAAGGGTTTGGACCCTAAAGGCCTTCTCAAACGTAGGACCGAAGGTACATACCCTTATCATAGAATTTTCTTATAATAGCATAATGGCTGTATGAATGCATGTTTCTTTGAATAGACAACTTTCAGTCTGCTAGGGTTTCACCCAAAAAGCCCTAGGGGAGTAATTCCCTCTACCAGAATTGGCGACTCCACTGGGGACAACACTCTTGTTGTTCCTAGTTTGGGTGTTTTTCAAGCCAATCAGGGCTCAGCTACCTTGTTTGCTTGTTGTTATTGTCTGGTCTGTTCTTGAACTTTAAGCTTTGCCAGTTTCTTCAGTTTGTCTTTTTTATTTTTCTTGAATCTTTTCATATACGCTGTTTTTCTTAGATACAGAGGCGTATATACGCTTGTTTCTTTGAGTGAACCCGCATATACGCAGGTTTCCTCAAACACAGTCGCGTATACACGCAATCTGTACTACAGTACAATCGCGTATATATTCCAATTTTCAAGATTTGTAAATCTTTTTGGCCTCTGAAGGTTTGTCTGGTGGTTTGAGTCAGTCTGAAACAGTCATTTTCCAGTATCAGTTATTTGTTTTACAGCGAGAATCTCGTTCTGAATTCTCTCTTATTATAAGGAGTATTGGTCTTGTTTTGTTGATTGCAAGCATCATCGTTTTTTGCTAAAGCACGCAAGATTTCTGGCTAGGAATCTTGGCTACTCTGTTTCATCAGGGTAGGAAGATTGAATTCAATCTTTGTGTTAATCTTGCTTTTGGTGACTTTTTGTTTGCTTGAAAAAATCGCTTTTTGTGACCATCTACTTCTTTGTTTCATGAAAGTTGTTGTTTGACACTTTCTTGGAATTTGTCTTTTTGATCTTTTTGGTTTTCATTGCCAAGGCTTTCATTGCTGCTTTTGATTGTTAAGAGCAATTTCAAACACATTTATTTTTGTTGGGTTTTCATCCATTAAGTGGTGTTGATTCGCAAAAGTGTTTAATTGCCTATTCTTCAATCACAAGTTTCAATGTTGTTGAGAGCATTTTTTGAAAAGACTTTTTTGTTTGTTGCTTTGAAGAAAATCTTTTGAAAATCTTAGTTTTGCTTTCTTGAACTTGCTTTTCATTTGGTTTCCTTTTAGTGAAGTGAAAGTGCTTTATGTTTGTCTTAGTACTTGTTTTTAGTGTTTAGACGAAATGGATGGTAGCATCTCATATTCCATCTAGGCATTTTAAGTGGCAGGATAAGGATTGATAAGCAAGCAACTTTCATTTTTTGTTGCATCAACATATATTTGTTGCATTAGGATAGATTTGCATATCTTTTTAGGCATCCATAGTTTTGTTAACTTTTGTGAGTGTGGAGTTTGAAAAGAAAAAGAAAAATTTGTTTATTAGAAGTACCTCTGAACCCTATAGAAATTGCTCTTCATCGAAAAACGAAAAAGTGCATGTGCATGTAGTTAAGTTTTTATTAATTTCTTTTGCATCAAAAAACACCACTAGTTTCACTTCCGTTACCTTGTGACTTAAAGAACAGCCTAACAAAATCAAGCGCTAACTAAAATTCACTAGAACTTTTTGTTTTAGTTAGTTACACCAACAAGATTAGGATTTTAGGGCCTTGGATTAGGCGAGTGGAGAGTTAACTCTCCAAGGCCATATAAACGTCAAACGTAGGAGTCTGAATAACGAGAGAAAATCCAATAGCGTTAGGAAGACCAGGAAAGCTCCGGATCTGGGAGTTAAGCACGAGGGTCTGTGAAGACAGGGAAGAGAGATACCCCCTCTCCTACTTGTCTGAACTTACCTCACGACTGTTCCGCCTGGCTTCTGTGACGAGTTGGTATCCATAGTTGCTTCTCCTAGGGAACTACACAGGTGGCTGCGGAGGGGAATCCCATGGCACCTGAGGTTGACGTTGCATCACTCTCGACAGTGCTACTGGAGGGCACCCTTGCGAAGCTTGGGGGCTTGCACCGGCGCAGGCTGTTGTTAGGAGGTCAGCGTAACTTCCTCTGATACCTTCACTGATAAGACTGGGCCGTCATTATCCCAGACTATCTTCGGAAGGCCCCTGACTCCACTTTCTTGTATTTTGGTGTCTGGTCCTCATCACCCGGAGCGGAAATACTTGGAAGTTGTTTGACTGGCTGATATCTTTAGGGACTTTATAGTGTGTGCTCTTTGTTCCTTGTATATCGTTGGCTTTAGGTATTTTTGTCTAGTCACGTTTGGACTTTGTGTTCTGAGTGACCGGCTTACCACTCTACCGATCTTGAAAGGCTTTTGGTTTTTCTTTCAAAAGTTGTGGAGTTGCCTCCTCAAGGGCAAAGGTTTTGATTGCTTATCCATATTCCTTGAAAAGTTATTTCTATATTCCCGTAAGGGAAGGGTCTTTGGATCAGTTAGATATGGCCAATATTCCTATGGAAACCAACCAAGGTGCCCTCCCAAAAGGGGATCCTTGTGCTTTTCCTTTCTTTGGAAACGTTGGTACTCCCTTGATGGCCACTTTGAATATTCCTGGGTTGAATGTTGGACTACCCGTTTGGCTGTGGTCCACTCCGAATATTCCAAATGCTCTTGAAGCCTCTCAGTTGAATGCTTTATTTCAAGGGCATCACATGGGTGCTAATTGTTCATCTTCTTTCAAAGAGAAATCTGGGATTCCTTCTTCGCCTCCTTCTTGTCACAAGAAATCTAAAAAGAGGAGAAAGAGGAAGTCAAAGAAGAAGAATTCTATCCTTTCATCTTCAACCTCTGCAAGTCATGTTGGAGATGAGCCTTCAGCCACTGCTAGTCATGCTGGGGGCACAAGTCTAGTCACTGCGAGTCACACTAGCATTTCATCTTCAACCTCTGCGAGTCATGTTGGAGATGAGCCTTCAGCCACTGCTAGTCATGTTGGGGGCACAAGTCTAGTCACTGCGAGTCACACTAGCACTTCATCATCAACCTCTGCGAGTCATGTTGAAGATGAGCCTTCAACCACTGCTAGTCATGCTGGGGGCACAAGTCTAGTCACTGCAAGTCATACTAGCAAAGAGTCACCGACCTCTGCAAGTCATGTTCAGGACTCTCCGCAAACCATTGCTAGTCATGTTGGTGGAATGGCGGTTGGTAAGAAACCTAGACGTAGAAGTTTTAAACCTAAGTTCCCTTGTAAGATATGCAAGGGAGACAATCTTACTCATTTATGCCCTGGTATTCCAGAGGTTCAAAGGGTATGGTCCGAGTCTGAAAGTACTTCTACTCCTAAACCTGATATGGTTTCTCATCAATCCCATCAACCATCGGTTGAAAATGTGGTAGAGCCAGTGCAATCGCTGGCTGATTACACTCCTCTTTTGGGGGGTGAAGTGCCTAACAAAAGAGTCTGTTTGATCTCTAGTACAGAGTCTTCTAGTATAGGGGGCATTCCGGTTACTTCGAATGCTCCCCCTTCAAGTGCTAAGAGTGTTTCCTTTGATTGGGATAGTCTTGTTGAGCCTCGTCTTCCTTCCGCTGTACCTTTCCAAATAAAGGTCAGAGATAATTCCGCAAATGTCTATCGATGTATGGTGGATGAAGGGTCCTCTGCAAGTATTATATCCTCTTTGAATTGGAAAGATTTGGGTTCCCCAAAGTTGTTGACAGCTCAGAGTCAGTTCTTAGCCTATGATAGAAGACCTGGTAAATCTATGGGTGTTCTTCCTCAATTGCCTATCACTTTAGGTGGGAAGACTGTCTTAATCGATATGATGGTGGTTAATAGCCCTTTAGACTTTAATATGCTACTTGGGCATGATTATGTCTATGCTATGAATGCTGTGGTGTCTTCACTCTTTCGAGTAATGTGCTTTCCTCATAACGGGAGTATTGTCACTATTGATCAGCTTGCATCTGATAATCACCACCCTAATTCGACTTTACTGCAGAATGCCCCTTGGTTTGTTCCAAGTGTTCAAATAGACTCTACCCCGCCGCGGGTCAATTATGTGGCATTGAGTCCTCAATGTTCAATCGCTTCTAAGAAGAATCCTTTGACCTATTATTCTCCTTCTTGGGACTTGGTCCTGGCAGTTGACCGAGAGATTCTTCCTATAGGGACATGGGACCCTTCAATTCCCTCTTTTAATCCTTGTAGTTCTCATGATTTCTCAGATCTTGCTTTGCCTTCATGGAGGAACTCTTTGAAGCCATGAGTTATGACTACCAAAGGAGTCCATGGTCCGATCCTTGCAAAGGGTTTGTTCAGTAGAACTATTATGCGTAAGCCGCAAGGCTGCGTGGTTCCCTGTACCATATTGTACATATGAGGTACGCATTTTCAAGTTTTGTATTCTATAACACAAGATCTTATATGAAGTTTATATGTGGGATGCATTAACTTCTCATCTAGTGTTCCTATTTATGTTTATAGAACTTGGAAGATTTCTCCTTTGGTAGTTTATGGTTGGTCCGTTCTGATAGGTATTGGTTCTCGAAACTGGCATATAGGTTAGGTTTTCTCGCCTGCATTGTGCACTTATCAGTTTCCTTTCCCTTTTGGCCCTAGGATCGACCCCACCAAGTTATGATGCAGAACCTTCTCATTGCTTAGAAGTATCATGACTTGTGTGGTAGAGCCTACCTTATCATGGGTGCCCTAGTTAGTACCTTTTTGTCGCTTGGCACTCATGCTGATTTTTCATCCTTAGGCTCGGGAGTCCTCTTT
Source organism: Pinus tabuliformis (assembly GCA_031772625.1). Lineage (NCBI taxonomy): Eukaryota > Viridiplantae > Streptophyta > Pinopsida > Pinales > Pinaceae > Pinus > Pinus tabuliformis. Next base: position 1,128,412,010 of record CM062815.1, on the reverse strand, counting down.
AGTCCTGCCATGACTTAAGCGTTGAAGACTCATTCCTCTTAGCTTCTCCGCTTTGTTCTGGCATTTTACCTTAGAGGCTCCTTTGTGTTGAGTTGTACTACTGCATTGCATGTTGACCACTTGCACCTTTTGGCCCAGAGCCGGCTTCACTTGGACTCGTGTTTTAGCCAACTTTTGACCATGACGTCTGCAAAATCAACCTTGCATACCTTTGACTTCTGCAGCTTGACACACCTTGACCCGTGGAAGGAACATACCTTTGAGTGTCACTGACCAGTTTTCACCTCCCTGCATTGAGCATAGGAACGTTCCTTTTCCGGGAACTAGATCATCTGTTTCACCGACACTCGCTCTTCCACTGTACCATAGCATTCTTTTATTCTTTTTCCGGCTTAACAGAAAAAGAAAAAAAAATTAAATATTCCAAAAAGAGTGGGAACGGGACATTATTTCCATTTATTGTTGGCAGCTAGAGTCAGTCGTGTCGCCCTTGAACAAAGCACTCAAAACAAAGTCTCCTCCGCATGGGTGGGATTTAGTTTGACTTAGGTACGCCATAACCTTGTTATTGAGTCAATTCTCCCCCGATTGGTTATCTCTTCCAATCATATGGAGGGTTCGTTCGTGCCTCCTGCATGGCGAACTTATACAGAGTCATCATATGCTACCACACAGTCACATTGAGTCGTGCTTTTGTTCAAGGGAAGTTAGCCTGAGTCGGCCTCTCTGCGGTGTCTCTTGACTCATTTTTCAGTCGGCCATCCCTGGTTGTCAGTGTCATGTCTATCATCACATCAGTTATATTGGTCCTTTACTCATGCCAGTTTGAGAAGGTCCCCATTGACTTCTTGTTGGCGGGTCTTGTCCTTATCGACGACGACACCTTGCTCTGAGGACAGGCCTAGAGCTGCACCCTGGCCCTATTTTCATTATTGATAGGTTACCTTGTGCTCAGCATCGATCAGTATCATGGGTCTTTGACTGAGTGGTTTCCCTTGTGTTCGACATTAGCTTACATTATCACACATTGGGATCCGTGCAGTACCTTGGTTTCCATTTGACCCTATTGGTGGATACCTCGTCTCTGTGTCAGCTTTCATTATTGGTTGGTTCAGAGGGTTTCTGCCGTGCACTAGCCACCTCTTGTGTACGCCGGAAACGTACTTCGGTTGGGTTACTACATATTTTTCGTCCGATTCCCTCTACATTATTGGCCTACGGGTTACACTCGTGCTACATTGATGAAGGATGCCTTAATGCGTTCCTTCTAGCGGATCTTTCCCTATCGACTCTGACTCATTGCTTTGGGGCAAAGATCTAAAGTCCATTTGGCAGTACCTTGGGGTTTGCAGTCATTAGTGGCAGATCCTTCGCGATCGACAGTGGGAAACCATCATTATCTCCTGATCGATAGATTCTTACAGGTGTTCGACTCCAGCTCATCTATTCACACTTGTTAGATTGTACTGGGTACCTTGATGCTCATTATCATTATCGGTGAGTAGTCTCGCGTTTGTTAACGGTATACATCAATGACCGGTAATCAAACGATTTCTCACATGGTCGACTTCAGATCATTTATTCCCATGGTGTAGAAATGTGCCACGGCGGTCGGTGAAGACCTCAGGTTGTATCAGCATTCATTGGTTCACTTGACAGTTGCTCCTGTTGCTGCTAGTTGATACCACTCCACTTTATATGTTGTAGTCAGTCATGGCGACATTCTATATGCTGGCACCTGAGTTTGCAGTGTAGTACCATCCTATTCCATCATGTTCAGTTGGTACCTTTTGGGATCAGTTTTTGATATCAGTGATCCGTTGCATCTTTCAGCATCATTGACAGTCTTATATGTGATACTCAGACATGTACTTGTTCATTATGATCAGATGATCCATTATGTACCTTTCAGTCATTTATACTTGCATACTTAGTGGATCCGCTTGTACTTGATATGCGAACATGCTTTACTTTTTCTGAGCATGGGTATGCCCGCCTCAGACAGTGTTTCTTTCTGATCTCCTTTGGTGGCTTGGCAGGCTGAATTCTGGTGAAGTCCTCCTCGGTTTCTGACAGACTTCCTTTCCATGTACTCACATAATATATTTCGGCCATCATGTACCCCTTCTGACCTCATATATTAGGGGGCATCTGTTATAGCTCCAAATCTCACTCTTATGGTTTGTGATGTTGTACTCATGGCCTAGGGCAACCCCTCCTTCCAGACCTGGTCCTAAAATTTAAAAAATAGTGTTTTATCCCTTATACGCGACATTGCCCTGAGTTAAACGTGTGTATACGCGGGTCTGTGTATATACAACCCACGTGTATGTATTAAAACACTTAAAAAAATATAAAATTCCTTCTTTTCGGGCGGAGATCGCGGGTTTTACCTGCTGATCACCTGGTAGTGCCCGTGGCCCAACTGTTCCCAACCAACTCCTTACTAAAAAACTACTTTGGAGATGGTATAAAAAGACCTCAAAGGGAAGGCCTAAGAGGAGAGAATAGAGAGAAAGGTTATTATGCTGAGATTTTTCCCTTGACCAGGTCTGAAGTCCCTTTTGCCTTCTGCACTTCCCCCATTTTGTACAAGAAACCTTTGTTTCCTTGTGTGTTGATGTTCATCCACCATTTATGACATCATGGAGAGAGTCATGGAAGGAGTTTTGTTAGAGGCTTGAGGCTGGAACGGATCCGGAAGGAAGCCTTGCTTGGAGCCTGCTGAAGGTGACTCAGGTGAACATATTCCTTTTTATGTACTTTATTTGTCTATAATAAAAGAAACACATGTCTTGGTTCCCGAAATGAATCTTATTTATGTTAATGATATTCATGTTTTGAATTCATGTGTAAATGGTTGTTTGGATTTCATAACTAACTACCTTTCTTTATAACATGAAGATGGTTTCTTTATAAGTTTTTGTCCATGTACTGCTGTGTTCTTTGAATTGTTTGTTTTGCAGGAAAAAAGGGAAGAAGGGAACTCCAAGAAGGGTTTGGACCCTAAAGGCCTTCTCAAACGTAGGACCAAAGGTACATACCCTTATCATAGAATTTGCTTATAATAGCATAATGGCTGTATGAATGCATGTTTCTTTGAATAGACAACTTTCAGTCTGCTAGGGTTTCACCTAAAAAGCCCTAGGGGAGTAATTCCCTCTACCAACTGATCTATGGAGTCGCCAGCTCCGGTTCATTGTCCAGCTGGTTAATGTCTAGGACCTGAAAGTTTGTTTCGGACATCAGTTTGGCTAAACCTTGTCCCTTTATTAGCTTGGTTGGTTTTATTTCTATGTCATACTCAAGGATATTTGCTATCCACTTGCCTCTTTTGCCTTCTAATCCCTGTTGGGTCAGTATGTCTTTTACAGCAGCATGTGGGACATAGGAAATCACATGTGAATATAAAATGTACACTCTGAAATCCTTGATGGCCTTAACAAGTGCATAGGCCTGATTTTCCATGATTGGGTACTTCAAAGGGGAATCTCTTAAGGTTCGGCTGAAGAATGCAATTGGCTTTTCAGCTCTTTGTTCATCCTTTTGCAAAAGGACAACAGCTATAGTATGATCAGATGCAAAGGAAAAAATGATAAAATCCTTGTCAAATTGTGGGCTGGTGAGGACAGGGGTTTGGGTTAAGGCCGTTTTGATGCTCTCAAATGCTTGCTTGGTTTCAAGAGACCATTTTACCTTGGCATCCTTTTCTAACATATTGCTTAATAGTCATATCATTTCAGCTAGATTTGGAATAAATCTTCTTAAAAAGTTGATTTTTCCAAGGAATGCTTGCAGCTCTTTTATGTTTCTTGGATATGGGATTTGGAGGATGGCTTGGATTCTTTCAGGATCAATTCTAATCCCATCTTTTGATATGATGTGGCCGAGTAGTTTGCCTTCCTCAAGGCCAAATAGAGATTTCTTGGGGTTCAAGGAAATGCCATATCTCCTACATGTCATGAATATTTGCCTAAGATGCTTGAGGTGCTCTTTGTAGAGCATTGGGAAGGTATGTTTTAATAAATAATTTAGTGATGTTTTAAGCAATAGTTGTAATCTTTTCTTTATTATAAAGTAGGGAAAACGCAATAAGAACGAGTCCAAAATGATCCAATCACTAATAGTTGTCTTCTCTACGCAGGGAAAGGTAAAAGCAGGAAAGCGTAACGCAAAACGAGAATTTGATGAGAAGATAACGGCTGTCCCTCCAATTCTAAATAAGGTTCAGACCAGGTCGAGTAAATCAAGGAAGATCAGTCTGGAACGAGACGAAGGACTGCCAGTTCGGAAATACAAGCCGAGTAAAGGAAGGCGTTAACAGTTTAGCGGATCACTCAGGATCTTTGATCCTGAGGGATCGCTACGTTCAATCGTTTTGTCGTCTGGAGAACTCCGTCGTTGATTGTATAAAAGGGGGGCAGCATTGGAAATTAAGAGGGGAGATATATATTTTGTATCTTTAACTTTTTGTTCACTGATTTTACTGTCAGTTGAACTCAGACTATTGAGTCTATCTGAAACTTAGTTTTGTACTCTCATTGATGAGTTAATATAATATCTTTGGTGTTAATTTCTCCCTGCGTCTGAAGTAGTTTACGGCAGTGCGCCATTGGAAGCTTCGGGCCCGGCTCCAACGGACACTGGCTGATTGTACCATTACAACTCTGCTTTGTGTGGTTTGTTTCTTATAATCTGTTATGATTGCATGTCGTCTCATACTTATTCATCTGTAGCTTTCCTGTTATAAATCTCTGTAACAAGTTCATATCATACTTTCAGGATTCTTCGCATACTATTGATCTGAGTTGTTTGCATCAATTACAGAATTCATAAGTAGAATATTTTAGCTACAGGTGATTGGAGTAATGGACTATTGGTGATTATTGCAGATCGTGTATATATGATTGACGTTTCCTGTCTTTAATGATTTGCTGTTCCATTTGATATGTATATGATTGACGTTTCCTGTCTTTAATAATTTGCTGTTCCATTTGATTAAGCTGCAAACTTGTATAAACGATTGCTTTCCCTTTGTATGTAAGTGTGTGCCAAGGATTGGAAGTGTTGACCTCGCGAGACTTAGTTTCTTTACTGCCGTTCCATTTACTGCCGTTCCTTTTATTGCTGTTCCATTTCTGAAGTTGCTGTTCCATTTCTGAAGTTGCTGTTCCATTCTGTTTTCTTGTTGTTCCTTTCGCTTGCATTTATTGAAGTGGCATGAGAGGAGGGTCAAGGCTGTTGTGAGATACAGCAGACGCTATAATGCTCCCAGATCATGATCCATACTCCTTCATCAATTTCTAGGGGGATAGGTTACTAATTCCATACCCTCGACCGACGAAGTTGCTGCGTGTGTGATTTCTTTATGCAAAAGTAATTTAGCGTAGCTTAGCATCCGTTTACTCTTGTATTCTTTAGATCTATACTACGAATCATTATCCTGACAAATAGCCTCAAATTGAGATATCCTTTACAATAACAAAACGCTCCCGGATTGACTTGTAATGTGAGATAACTAGAGGTGAAAAAGACCCTTGTTACAGCTCCACATTTTGGCGCCGTTGCTGGGGAAGGGTATAGCCATTTGTCTTTTAACAGGGTAGTGTGCGAATCTGTTAGGGGAGAACTGGATTCTAAAAACGGAAGGTAAGAACCTGCGTGCGGAGCATGTAAAAGCCCTGCTCCACCGTCCGCTTTCCTAGTAGAATTGATTTAGTAATTTAATTGGAGTGCATGACTAAGCAGAAAAAGCCAGAAAAGAATCAAAAGCCTCCATCCAAAACCGAAAAAGCCAAGGGGTCGGTGACCCTTGGACGAAAGACCTTTATAGATGAAATTTATAAGAAAGCCGAATCTCAGCAATCAGTAGGTTATAGGAAAGTAAACTCTAAACAACCTGCTAGTTCCCTTCAGGCCTCAGAATCACCATATGAAGCCTTTGCTGAGGTGCACAGTCAGACAGAGGAGCAGGACTTTCAAGAACCTGACAATTCGACTCTTGGACCAGTGCACGAAGGAAATTTTAGCAATCTTTGCGAAGGAGAAGGAGAAACAGGGGAAATCGAGGAACCTAGATCTCCTATTGAACCAAACCAGCCTTTAAACAGTCCGGATAAAGGAAGCGCTGCAAAAATCCTCGTTGAAGGAATTCATTCACCTCAGACAGTAGGGGCCATCATTATCCCTGATAAAGGGAGTGCTGTAAAAACAGTTCCCGCTAAGATTACCCCTCCTCAACCAAGGGATACTCTCTTAGAAATTCCTGAATATTACTGGCATATATTTGATTCCATGGCGCAGAATCAGCCAAATACCCAAACCTCTACTTTGTAATATCCCATAGTAGATTCCGCTGTGAATGCACCGATGAAGGCAATTCCGCTTCAACATATCCCGACGTTTCATGGACTCACATCAGAAGACCCTGATGCGTTTTTATTCGAATTTGATGTGTTATGCAGGGGATACGATTACACCACTGACCCCCAGAAGTTAAAGCTGTTTCCCTCTACTTTGAAGGGAGCAGCTCTGAGATGGTTCATGGGTTTAGGTGGTGGAGTCATAAACAATTGGGAAGAAATGAAAGGGGCCTTCTTAAAAAAATATCAGGATTACTGTAGATCAAGAGAACTAAAGGATGAAATCTTTCAAATGTCAGCCAGACCAAATGAAACTTTAGAAGAATATGTAGAACGTTTCCAATATAACTTGCAAAGATCTCCCTATGCATCGTTACCTCTGCCCGATAACGTGTTGAAAACTGCATTGATTAGAGGTATGAAAGAGCAATGGATTGAAACGTTGAATATTATGGGAAAAGGAGACATTTATCAGGAAAATTTTGCTGACATCATTAATCTGTGTATCAGGAGCTCAAGAGGCAGCACAAGGATAAAACCAGCAGAATATGATCGCTTCACTAGAGAAAATAGAACATCAATAGAAGGAGTATCACGAGTGGAACTTGGAAATCTGCTAGAGAATTTTAAAACTGATATCATGGGGAAATTAACTACACAGCTTGATATTGTGCAGGCTAAACAGAAGCAAGCAGAGGCGGAATAGAATCTGGCAATTTTCTGCCCTCGGTGCAGAAAGAAACATAGCCAGAAAGAATGCCCGCTCGATACAGTTCAAATATGTGCTATTTGCACCAAGGACCATCCGACTGAAAGCTGTCCCTCGCTTCCTGGTTTGAAGGCGGTGTACAAAGAAGCAGAAGAGGAACCAGAATCAACATATTTTATTAACCAGCGTCATCAATGGCAGCCTAGGCAATCTGGTATGTTTCAAGATCCCTCCTCTTCTTTTCAATCTTCGCAATTTAATGCTCAGCAACAGAATATGTGGCAAAATCAGTCTCAGCACCCGTTTTCAAATTGGTTGCCTCAAATGTTTCCTACTCCGAACCCTTGGATGAACCAAGCTGGTTGGCCAAACTTTCCTTATCCTCCGCCATATTGGCCAAATAATTCATATCCTCCGCAGTGGACCCCTTCCACTTCGCAAAGTTCACCCTGGCAGAGCAACTGGCCAAGATCGACATATCAAACACCAGGATCAATTCCGCTCCCTCAACCAACTCTGCCAGCCTTGCAACAAAATCCCCAGCCCAACCTAAGACCGCAGCTCCCAGCCCAACCCAACCCTAACCCAAACAATCAACCAGTTCAATCTCTTCAAATTATAGAATCTTCCGAGATTGAATCTGCTCTGCAGGAGTGCAATGATCTTCAGTTGAGATCTGGGCGAATAATAGAAACTGAGGGACATAGAACCGCTCATATTGAAAACCAGTTACCGATAGAACAGTCGTCACAACAAGAAGATGTAAGTAAAGACCAGGTTCATCAGCAAGTAATTACATCTTCTCCACCTTTCCCAGAACGACTGGACATTCCGAGACAAATGCAATATCCAGATTTTGATATTCTGGGAGAACTCCAAAACTTGTATATAAGAATTCCATTCCTTCAGGCTATACAGGATATTCCCATATATGCAAAAACCATAAAAGACCTGTGTAGCAAAAAATCAAAAAGAAATATAACCCCTAACCCTAGAGTCCAGGTAGTCGGCACCTTATCCGACCTCTTATCAGGGAAAGAAACACCAATTAAATATGAGGATCCTGGAAACCCAATTGTCACTGTTCAAGTCCATGGGCAGACCCTGACCAACGTTTTAGTAGATCTAGGGGCTGCAATTAATATCCTGACAACATCAACCTGCCAGAAGCTTGGAATCACATCGGTAGAACCTACTTCCACTTTACTAGAGCTAGTTGACCGATCAGTAATAAGACCAGAAGGCACCTTGTATGATGTCATGGTTTCAGTGGACTCTTGGGAATACCCGACCGATTTTCTGGTGATTAATCCAAAAACCCGACTAGATGGACATCCGCTAATTCTAGGTAGACCATGGCTCGCTACTGCTGACGCCTACATTGGATGTCGGCAGGGAAACATGACCATAACCAGAGGGCCGGATATCAAAAATTTAATCTTGTACCCGCCAGCCCAGCCAAGCATCACACCTCATATATCACTGACCAATCTGCGCCCTGCCTCATATATTACTGATAATATTAGACCACCATTAACAGTCCAGGAAGCGCTAGATTTTAAAGATCAAACGGAAGACGATGCCATCAATAAATTCATTAATCAAACAGAATCCACATCGTATACACAATGCTTTATGATAAAAGCGGCATTTGATAACGAATTAGAGGAAGATCCTCTAAAAGATGACCATGACCCAAATATACCTGTAACCTCTGTTGCTAACAGCAAAGTAATACAAATTGAACCGGGCAGAACTTTAAATATTAACACTAATCTGACACCAGAGCAAGAGACCAAACTCATCCAGCTCCTACGAAAGTATCAGGAGGCATTTGCTTGGGACTATCCCGATATGAAAGGGATTGATCCCCAGCTATGTACACATCGTATCTATATCGAGAAAGATGCAAGACCTGTTCGCCAACCACAGAGAAGACTCAATCCCCATTTAAAATATGTTGTAAAAGATGAGCTGCAGAAATTATTAGACGTTAATTTTATTTATCCTATTTCTGACAGCAAATGGGTCTCCCCACTTGTGGTAGTACCTAAAAAGAACGGGAAATGGAGGATCTGTGTCGATTACAGAGAATTAAACAAAGCTACACAAAAAGATCACTTCCCTCTCCCTTTCATAGACCAGGTATTGGACACCTTAGCAGGCAAGAATTTTTTTTCTTTTTTGGATGGCTTCAGCGGATATAACCAGATTCAGATTGCCCCTGAAGACCAGGACAAGACTACCTTTACTTGCCCCTGGGGAACGTTCGCCTACCGAGTCTTACCCTTTGGATTATGTAATGCTCCGGCCACATTCCAACGGGCTGTTCTTAGCATCTTCACAGATTTAATTAATGATGGATTGGAAGTCTATATGGATGATTTCACACCATATGGAGATGACTTTGATCCAGCCCTGGACACTCTCGAAAAAGTTCTAGAGCGCTGCATCGCTACCAGGCTTTGCTTGAGTCACGAAAAATGTTACATGATGATGACAGAAGGACTCATTCCGGGACATTACATCTCAGCAGCTGGCATTCAGGTAGACCCGGCTAAAATTCAAATACTCATGCTTATCCCAACCCCCACTAATCAAACAGAGGTACGCAGTTTTCTTGGTTTTTCTGGGTATTATAGACGATTTATACAACATTACTCACATATTGCCGCACCTCTACATGCATTAATTGGAAATGTTGATTTCTTATGGACAGAAAAATGTGATCGAGCCTTCACAGAATTAAAGAAGTTGCTATCTACAGCTCCAGTTCTCAGAGGACCTAATTGGAACTTACCATTCCAAATTTCAACCGACGCCTCAGACACAGCAATCGGTGCAGTTCTGGGCCAAGAAGAAGAGAAAAGACCATACGCTATCTATTACATCAGCAAAAATTTGGCTCCGGCTGGATTAAATTAAACTGTCACCGAAAAAGAATTTTTAGCTGTGATACATGCTATTAATAAGTTTAGACACTATATTACAGGCTATCCCGTTATTTTGTATACAGACCATTCTGCTATTAGGTATTTAGCAAACAAGCCTGTTACAAATGGAAGAATAACCAGGTGGTTGATCTTGTTGCAGGAATTCGACATTACAATCAGAGACCGACCAGGGAAGGAGAACCCTGTAGCTGATTTTCTTTCACGAATACCAAAATCAGTTGAAACAGCAGCAGTTGAGGACCAATTCCCAGATGAACACTTATTTGCTGTAGCTGTCCAGACTCCCTGGTACGCTGATGTGGCTAATTATCTCGCAGTAGGTAAGCTTCCAAAACATTTAACTCCCAATGAACGGAAACAGATCGTCCAGAAAAGCAATCGATTTTCGTGGGTTGGGGGCTATCTGTTTCACACAGGCGCAGATATGGAAATCAGAAGATGTATTCGAGAAGACGAAATCTTTGATATCTTGAAAGCCTGCCATGACGGGCCATGTGGAGGACATTTCGCTGAACACAGAACAACACACAAAGTATTACAAACGGGATATTACTGGCCTACAATTTTCAAAGATGCCAAAAAATTTGTCCAGGCATGTGATAGTTGTCAGCGTGTAGGACGACCTGGCCCAGCAGACGAAATGCCTTTGCGGCCTCAATTAGTGATCGAACCTTTCGAACGCTGGGCTCTGGACTTTGTCGGACCCATCAACCCCCCATCAAACCAAAAAACCTACATTTTGGTGGCAACTGAATATGTTACCAAATGGGTTGAGGCGGAGGCATTACCGAGAGCTACAGAGGAGTCGGTAATACAGTTCTTGTTCCATTTGTTTGTACGTTATGGTCTTCCAAGGGAAGTGGTTACAGATGGAGGACCACAATTTGTGGGACATAAATTAGCTGCAACACTCAATAACCATCACATCCACCACAAAATTACTACCCCATACCATCCGCAGGCAAATGGGCAAGTCGAGAACAGTAATAAGATAATAGAGTCAATTTTGACAAAAACTGTTGCCTCACACCGCCGCGATTGGGCCGCCCGACTACCGGAGGCACTGTGAGCTTATCGAACCACATGGAGAAGTACCACCGGCTATTCACCATATCACTTAGTGTTTGGAAAGCAACCCATTTTTCCTATAGAATTTGAGATCCAAACCCTGCGAACTGCCCAAGAAGTCAGATTGGATTTAAGTGAAGCACAGAAAAATCAATTACAGCAAATTAATGAGTTGGACGAAACAAGGCTCGCTGCATTACAGAATACAACACTCATCCAGCAACAACGAGCCAAGTGGCATGATGCGCTCATCAAAAACAAGATATTTCACGAAGGAGACTGGGCTCTGTTATATGATTCTAGATTTCAGGATTTCCCGGGGAAGCTTCAGACTCGATGGTTGGGACCATACGAGATTCAAAAAGTCCATGACAATGGGACCCTTACTTTGATTACAATCGATGGATCTGGATATACATTTAAGGTAAACGGCCACCGAGTTCGTTTGTATCGCAAACCACTCACTCGGGAATCATTTTGCCAGCAGCTACGCCAAGATACTAACATCAAGATGATGGGAGAGGAAGCAAAAACTTCATCCCCTATAGATTGGTAAGCATTTCATTCTTTATTACCACATTTTGTATATAAGATTGTAAATTTTGTATATATGTTTCGAGTGCGTGTTTTCGCTGTTCCTTTTCAAAAGGAACAGCACTTGCGTGTTTTTCTGTTCCTTTTCAAAAGGAACAGCGCTCTTGAATTTTTTTGCTGTTCCTTTTCAAAAGGAACAACACTTTTTGCTGTTCCTTTTCAAAAGGAACAGCACTAGTGTGTTTTGCTGTTCCTTTTCAAAAGGAACAACACCTGCATGTTTTGTTGTTCCTTTTTCAAAAGGAACGGCACCCTTGAGTTTTTGCTGTTCCTTTTCAAAAGGAACAACACTTTTGAATTTTTGCTGTTCCTTTTCAAAAGGAACAACACTTTTGAATTTTATTCCTTTTTAGAAGGAGCAACATTGGTGTGTTTTTTTCAGTTCTTTTTTAAGCAAGCAGCATTTGAGTGCTTTTGTTATCTTAGGACATTGCATCAAAAGAACCCTCCCACCTTCCCTTGTAAGAAAGAAATAGTATGCCCTCGTCCTTTCTATAAGAAGAAAGCATTGTCCATACTTTTCCTGAGGCCATAAGTAGCAGCTATATATGCAACAAATATAAAAGGCATGATATATCGAGATCAACACATCATAAATCGCTATCTATAACAGCCCTAGTATTGATGCAACAAAGGAAGGATCCATACACTCATCATTTTTTCAGCCATAAGTCTCACCTCCTCTGCCCTGTTGGAAAACTTCATCATGTTACGTTCCTACAATTTTCTTTATTATTACTTGGAAATAAGAATAGAAAATTTATATCTTCCTATTGGGATAACAAGACTTCTTCCGCCATTCCCACTCTTAAGGAGGCTGAACCACCCTTATGTGTAACTATACAAGAGCAAAAGTCCATCTCAAAAGAAAAAAAAAAAGCAAAAGCAAAATCAAAAGAAATTATTTGTCAAGTGCAGGATAGGGGGTTTCATTAAAGAACCAGCCTACTATGATCATAAGATTGGAAGCGAAGTGGCATTCCCATCATGGCCACCACACCAGGGATATGGTCCAACAGGTTCATTATATAAACAAACCTTGGAACAGGGGGTCTCATCACGAGCCAGCCTGCCCACATTTCGCGCCTCTCTGGTGAATGGCGTCATGGTTATCTGGTTACCAAGCCAGCATGATGGCCTGCATGTTGACAAGAATTGCTCTTCAAAACTACACAAAGGACTATGGTTCCGGGGTGAAATAAACAACTCTGCCACGGTTATAAACACCGGTCGGCAGCAGAGCTCTGTTAATGGTATTGGAGTCAAAACATATACACCAATTTGGATCTTATTAAATATTTCTTTCTATCCTCGTAATAATTATATCTTACACCTTAATGGATACGTCACATGAACATCTATCATTACCAATTATGGCAAAGGTATTGACTATGACTATCTCAGACTTTCCATGAGTGCTAGACGTCCTATCCTTATGTTCTGCATCACATCACGAAGGCTTATGTTAAACGCGATCTATCTGTCGCATCGATCTCGGTATTTCTTTGTCTAATCTGAAACATGGCAAAACTTTATAAGCTGTTCCATTATGACTCGGTGATGGGATGACCGCCTTCTTCTATTTGACGGCTGAGGCAACCTATCATTTCGCGCGGGGGGGAGGTGACTTCATTACTCCGCCGGCCACGTGTTAACACATCATTCGGAAATGATATGATACGAAGGTACGATATGCGTTAACGGCATGACAATGCTATTTTTTGCAAAAGTTGTTATTTATGATCAATTATTCATGCATGCTCTGTGTCTTTTCTTTTTTTGCCGCAATTACGTTCTTTGCATTGCTGTTCCATCTAGACCCTGAAACAGAACCATGGGGGGAAAGTCTATCAGAAGCGAGCCGAGCGAGCTCGTAGTCTCCGAAGCCACTCGAAAGATCTTAGAAAAGGCAGGGTGGTTAACTTATTTTGGCCGCCTGCGCAAATCAAATGAAATAGTGGCCATGGAATTCCTGTAGAATTTGCAGGAAGAACACTCAGTGGTAGATGGGAAGCAGATAGCAGTCATGAAGGAAATAATCGCGGAAGTAACCGGATTACCAGACTCAGGTCCAATATGGACGACAAAGAAAGAAAGACTTCAGAAGATCGTAGAAATCTTCCAAGATGAAGGGCAGAAGCTGACAGTGAAGGGAAAAGGAGTGCTGCCGGCAACACTGGAAGAACCTTGGAGCGAACTGGCAAAGGTAGTACAGAGCTACATCACCTGCGAAGGACAAAAAGATGTGGTAAGGCCGCGTCACCTTAAGCTCTTAGCTGTGTTAAAAGGAAAATGTGCTGTGAATCTCCCTGCATTGTTAAATTCATTGTTGCATGATGCCTCTCGGAGCCTGAAAAAGGCACACCATGAAGACGCAGTGGTTAGCCACCACGGGTTAATCCGCCTGATAGTGACATACAGTCTCGCTCAGCAGCAGAGTAGCTGGCGGGAACTTATTACAGCAATTGGAGGGGAAGCAGCATCACCATCCCCAAAGGCGAAGCACCCCGCTAGCACCTCTGGAACACCTAAAAAACCCAGAGAATAGCCAAAACCTAAGCAACCCTCGGGCACAACCGAGCAAACGAAGAAACGCATAAAGCTGGGGAAACAAAAATGTACCCCTAAAGCAACTAGACATGCAGAAAAACGTAAGGAATTGCCCGAAGAAAGACGTGCTACCTTAAAGCGAAGGTATTCCTCTGGCACGCCAGAACAGTTTGAAAAACGCAGAAAGGTGGAGGTGGAAGAACAGGTGGCCAGCACACCCAAACAGCCCGAGAGGCCTAGAAAGTCAGCTCGGTTGGCAAAGATAAGAGGTAGGCTGGAAAAAATCCAGCCAAACATTGACCAGCCGATTGAAATAATAGAGGAACCTCCAGCGCCAGAACAAATACCTGGGGAAAACGTGGGACAAACAGAGAACGAAGCTGAAGAAGGAAATAAGAATGATGACTCTGCGGCCGAGACCAGCTATCTAGAGGCAGCTACTGAGCAGCCAATTCAAGAGAAGGAGATGGAACAATTGGGGGGTAGCCATCCGCAAACCCCTGTGGAGGAAGAAGAGCTGGCCACCATCTTGGCCAGCCTTAGAGGTTATCCTTCACCCTCCAGTCCGGCAGAGCCTCCTGAAGGACCCTCTGAGGAAGAGACGCGTGAAGAATTGCATGATGGAATGGCAGGGGAAGAAAACCCCCCTGTCGTTGACAAAGAAAATGTGAATACCAATCAGGAACAAGCCGTTCCCAAAACTCCAGGAGGAGATCCACCTGCTGATGCCATGGAGGATGAAAATGTTTGTCGGGAACAGGACGTTCCCCGAATGACAGAAGAAACCCTCGATGAAAGCGGAGCAGAACTGAGGGCCGCCCATGTGGCCACAGCCGAGGCAAGAGAAATTACGAAGTTGAGAAGAAAACAACAGAAATTGCTGAATATTATAGTCCAGCTTCGGCAGAAAATTCGAAGTCTGAAAGCCAGTTTGAGAATAAGGAGGACTGTAAGAAGAAAAAGAAGGACAAATACAGCTGGGTCCTATCAGAGGAGAAGGCAGAGCACCTATAGGCATCTAGTAGGTCGATACTCTGCCAGCGAACCTGCAGCTGTTCCAATTAATACTAAGGAACAAAATGTTGTTCCATCTGGAATAGAACACCAGAATGCCGTTCCTATTGACATAGAGGAGCAGGCCTATATTTCAAACAGCCCATTAGAACCAACGGTCGTTCCAATTAAAACGGAGCCACAAGATGACATCCCATTTACAGAGGGACCACCGTACCCCTTTATACATGTCAAGAAGGAAGGGGAAAATAGAGCAGTTCACACTGAGACACCACCTTCAGGGAAAATTAAGCGACGAAATGTGAAGGTCCAGGCGAAATTTCCTACCTCCAAGGAATCATGGGAAAGGGATCCAAAAACCAAGGCCTTGCGCCGCGAGATAAGACAGGCCCAACAGGAGACTGAATAGCTACGGGAACAAATGATCCCTCGAGAGAAATATGAGGAGCTGCAACAGGAAGTTGAGCAGAGGATTCCTCGAGAAAAATACGAAGAATTGCAGCAGAGGGCTGAGCAGTTAGAGGAACAAAGGATCCCTCTGGAAAAACATGAAGAACTGCAACAGCAGCTGAGAAACATGAGTCAATCGGAGAGTCAGGCTTTTGAAGGATGGCAGAAGGAACATGAAAAGGTTGCTAAGGTAACACGTCGACTAGATGCTGTTATTAAACAATTGGACACTGTATGTTCGTTGTATGATGATGTTTTGACTTGCAGGGCCCCCGCGAAGAATTATGCTTTATTCCTCCTTGAAAGATACTTAAGATTGAAAATAAAAGCTATCAGGGCAGGTGCCCCCATTCAGATTAATACTGTTAATGATTTCATTGATTGTTGCAAACATTATGGGGTTAAGGTCCAACGATTATTATGCGAATTTTATTTGCACAATATGGTGCTTGAGCAGGAAACTGACCTAAACCCTAGTCCCTTTGTGGGGGATATACAGCTGCAAGCCTTTGTTTCATTCGGGGTCAATCAGTTAAAGTGGCTCAGGGCTTACAATGCCTTTCAGAGGCAGGAGCACAGCCTAGATCTATGGGTCAGGGCTGAGCCTCAAGATCCAGTTCGCCTATGGCAATCACACAAAAGCCTTATGAGAAACCCTGGCGTTATAGAACTACTAGGACCCATGCATGAGGAGTTGATCCGAAATAGCTTAGAATACTTCCTGGTTATTAAAGATTCCGCCTTGGAGGCTGCCAAATTCCGTTATCGGATTTCCACCCCAAGCGTCCAGCTAAGGGAGCCCCTCAAATACGAGAACTTTGAGCTGGCTGCTGAACGATTGCCCTTTTATGGCCAGTGCATTCTGCAAGCTGGACCATCATGGTTAGGATATCGGTTCCGCAGCCCAATTATCTGGCACCCTGCACCGGGGTACCAGGCCTTGTATAATATGCCTGCAGATCAGTTGCATTACTTCTTTGATAATCTGGTTGCCTATCATGGTTGCAGACCCCCTCATGAAGTACCCTCTCCAGCCTATTCTCTTACTGCTCTCCATGTTAATTATAACGTTTTCATGAGGCCATGAAACAGAGTAAGTCGGGGGGTGTGTAGAGCATTGGGAAGGTATGTTTTAATAAATAATTTAGTGATGTTTTAAGCAATAGTTGTAATCTTTTCTTTATTATAAAGTAGGGAAAACGCAATAAGAACGAGTCCAAAATGATCCAATCACTAATAGTTGTCTTCTCTACGCAGGGAAAGGTAAAAGCAGGAAAGCGTAACGCAAAACGAGAATTTGATGAGAAGATAACGGCTGTCCCTCCAATTCTAAATAAGGTTCAGACCAGGTCGAGTAAATCAAGGAAGATCAGTCCGGAACGAGACGAAGGACTGCCAGTTTGGAAATACAGGCCGAGTAAAGGAAGGCGTTAACAGTTTAGCGGATCACTCAGGATCTTTGATCCTGAGGGATCGCTACGTTCAATCGTTTTGTCGTCTGGAGAACTCCGCCGTTGATTGTATAAAAGGGGGGCAGCATTGGAAATTAAGAGGGGAGATATATATTTTGTATCTTTAACTTTCTGTTCACGGATTTTACTGTCAGTTGAACTCAGACTATTGAGTCTATCTGAAACTTAGTTTTGTACTCTCATTGATGAGTTAATATAATATCTTTGGTGTTAATTTCTCCCTGCGTCTGAAGTAGTTTACGGCAGTGCGCCATTGGAAGCTTCGGGCCCGGCTCCAACGGACACTGGCTGATTGTACCATTACA
This sequence comes from Pinus tabuliformis, assembly GCA_031772625.1. Classification (NCBI taxonomy): domain Eukaryota; kingdom Viridiplantae; phylum Streptophyta; class Pinopsida; order Pinales; family Pinaceae; genus Pinus; species Pinus tabuliformis. The sequence goes on along the minus strand of CM062815.1, from coordinate 1,128,394,532 downwards.
ACTCTGCTTTGTGTGGTTTGTTTCTTATAATCTGTTATGATTGCATGTCGTCTCATACTTATTCATCTGTAGCTTTCGTGTTATAAATCTCTGTAACAAGTTCATATCATACTTTCAGGATTCTTCGCATACTGTTGATCTGAGTTGTTTGCATCAATTACAGAATTCATAAGTAGAATATTTCAGCTACAAGTGATTGGAGTAATGGACTATTGGTGATTATTGCAGATCGTGTATATATGATTGACGTTTCCTGTCTTTAATGATTTGCTGTTCCATTTGATATGTATATGATTGACGTTTCCTGTCTTTAATAATTTGCTGTTCCATTTGATTAAGCTGCAAACTTGTTGTTACACAGTAATTTGTCACTGCCTTCCTGTCAGTCACCCTGCTGTGTCAATCACTAAGCTTCATGCCTTCTGAACTAGCCCTAAACCCCCTTTTTCCAAAGTTTTATGCATCAGCGCGTCTGTTAGAAAAATACCCGCGATGACTGGCGCTCCATAGTGCATTCCGCGCGCTGCCAGCGCGGGAGAACATCCCTTTCCCGCGCTGGTGAACATCGCACCTTTCCCGTGTTCTTCCGCGCTGACACGACTGTCCCAGTTATTGAGATGCGCCGACAGCGCGACAGTTTCCTCATTATCCGCGCTGATCCAGTTTGGGCGAATTCGTTCAAACAACCAGCCTTCCAGATAACTCCAGGCTTGGTTGTTAGCTTTGTGAACATCGACTCCTTTCTATGGCATGACTGTTCGACCTTTTGCAACCATTTCCCTCAAAGATAAGCTCATCCTTCCACCCTTTTAGGAGACTCCTTCTCCTATATAAACTTCCACCATTACCATGAGCAGCTAGTTAGACTTAGCTTGGAATAGCTTGGATTGTGCAGAGCTTGTAGTGCTCAGATTGCTGCTATAGGTGTGGTGTGCTAGGTGTGGAAGTGATTGATTGCTTAGGGAAGGTTGTTTTGTGTTATTTGTGTGAGAGAGAGAGTTGTTTGTCTTGGGAGAATCATCCTCAAAGGTGAATGCTTGAGATACATGCTGACTGGCCCCTCCTGAGAAGGTTACCGACGTCAGAACATTTGGTTGTACTCTTCTCTATTCTGATTAATAATAGATGACTGCTATTATTGTTCCATTCTCATTTGTCTATGCAATGGTTAAATGTGAATTACATCTTTTCTGACTGATGTATAGTTGCTTTTACTAGATTTTACGCTTGTGTTTGTTTCCCCTTCGTGTGTGCAGGTATCTATTCGCGGAGATCGCGGAGGATTGTGACCAGCCAAAGCGGAGGAGCGAAGGCAACATCTCTTCGTCAAACGACAGCGCAGGAATCCAAGTAGGTGTTCTTTACCTCTTGTTCAATTGTAACTAGGAACATGCGTAGCAGCATTGTGTGATTGTTGCTAGACCCTTGCTGGGCTAGTAGGGATCGCCTCTATCCGTAGAGGGGATTTACCTCTCCAACACTTGTATAAACGATTGCTTTCCCTTTGTATGTAAGTGTGTGCCAAGGATTGGAAGTGTTGACCTCGCGAGACTTAGTTTCTTTACTGCCGTTCCATTTACTGCCGTTCCTTTTATTGCTGTTCCATTTCTGAAGTTGTTGTTCCATTTCTGAAGTTGCTGTTCCATTCTATTTTCTTGCTATTCCTTTCGCTTGCATTTATTGAAGTGGCATGAGAGGAGGGTCAAGGCTGTTGTGAGATACAGCAGACGCTATAATGCTCCCAGATCATGATCCATACTCCTTCATCAGTTTCTAGGGGGATAGGTTACTAATTCCATACCCTCGATCGACGAAGTTGCTCCGTGTGTGATTTCTTTATGCAAAAGTAATTTAGCGTAGCTTAGCATCCGTTTACTCTTGTATTCTTTAGATCTATACTACGAATCATTATCCTGACAAATAGCCTCAAATTGAGATATCCTTTACAATAACAAAACGCTCCCGGATTGACTTGTAATGTGAGATAACTAGAGGTGAAAAAGTCCCTTGTTACAGCTCCACACTCTTCGTCAGATTTGGAAAATGGGGTAAGATCATCAAGATAGACAACTAGGAAGTCATGTATTTCTTTAGCAAACGCAATATCCATTGCTCGTTGAAAGGTTGCACCAGCGTTTTTAAGTCCGAATTGTTATAGACATTTGTGTGCCTTACAGCTCTAAGCATGAAATGTCCATAAACCAAGGGATCCTAAGTCCCTAAAATTGTTGTTCCGACCCCTAAAGGAACAAGGTCAACAAATTACAGCTTCTCCCAGAATTTCTCCACCACAAACTGCTCAGAATCAGTCAAATCAGGATCATTTCAGCTGCTCCACTGGCTAGCTGCGTTGGATAGCACCCAAATACACTAGCTAGGTGCGTTGCAACGCACCTAAATGCACTACCAGGGTGCGTTGAACGGGAAATGACAAATGGCAGTGCCATTCTACGAGGTGGAAAGACAATGGAAGCTTCCAGAATCTTCTCCAATGACACTTGCCTCACTGAGTTCGACCAAAGATGAGTAAGAGGCTCTCAGTCTCCAAGTGGAAGCAAGAACTGACAGAGAGAAGACACTAGTCAAACCATAAGCTGACTCATCCTCTTTGCATACATCTATATATGGATCCCTCATCCCAGAGATCCAGAGGCTGGAATTTTGTACATTGCAGAGAATTGTTGTTGGTTTTGAGATAGATATCAGAGTATTGGGTGATTTATGCTTTGTTGGAGGTGAAGAGGGGCTTCTTTGCTGGGAGGTTGATGCTGGATCAGGAATCATCGGTTGTAACTCCTCTTGGATCTTCTTGTTATATCAATAAAACTATTTGAGTTTCTCCTACATGCTTGTGTATCATTGATGATTGTTGCATTTGTATGTTTAGCTTAAATCTGATCCTAAGCTATTTATGAATATAAATCCATGTCTTTGTGTAGTTTTCTTCTTCTGTGATCTTGTAGGTACTTGGTGAAGCTGGGTAAGTAAGGGAGCAGGTAGCTGGAAGCTGTCAAAGAGGAGAGAGATTGGATCAAAGGACTAGCGCAAGACACAGGTTGGTTCATCCTATTCCTCTTCGTTTATAGTTCATAAAGAAGAATACAAAAGTAGTTTTCTCTGTTTGTTTCTAAGGTCACTGTCACACCTTAGTGGGATAGGGTCGTTCTGAATGGACACTTTTCCCGTTAACAAAATGGCGACTCCACTGGGGATCGTGTCTAATTAGTTTATTTGTGTCTCTATTGTTGTTTGTTTCATAAACTTAGAAGTAGCAATCGAACTGCATTTGCCATTAACAAATGCAAAGTAGACACCTGCTGCTTCAATCCATTCACTGGATCTGTTTATGATCTGAACAGCTGATTAAAAAATGATCTAATTTCCCTTTGTGATAGCTCTTAGACCTCCTTTAAATTTACCCTTTGATTGTGCATTACTGATTGCTTTTACTCGGCCAAAAACCATAGATTAAACTGCAAACCGTGACCCAGAACCCAGATAAAATTCTCATTTCTGCCCCAGCGTAGGCTCTTTGAAGAGGTTCTGCATTTCAACGCACTTCCCGAGAGGGCTACCTGTGCTGAAATGTAGTTTCTCTGTGTGACAGGTGTGCTGATCAGCCTAGCCCTATACAGCTAAGGTTCTTTGCTTCATCTTTTCAGTTTTTTCTCTGATTTTTGCAGCCTGTGATCAGTGTATGTGTCTGTTTAAAAACCCCTTTTCTTTGCCATAATTCCGCCTCCTTTGTACAAAAAGACTGTAGATGTTTTTGTATGTTTGTTACATCATTTACAATTTTCCATTGCAAAAGTAGAATAGTCATACTGTCGTCCTTTGATTTAAGATCTGTCGCAAGTGTCGATTTTGATCTTAGGAGAAAGTTTATTTGTTTTTGACAGTCAATTATGCTTTTACTTTTGCCTTTGGTTTGAATGTGTAACTTTCTAGTGTCGAAACGAGTATTTATTTCAAAATCATAAAGTGTCATAATCATCTCTACCTTTTGATTTCGAAAAGAAGCTTGTTTGTGTTTGTCATTTGAAAGCAAATTCAGATTTGTACATCAACTTTCTTTTTAGGCATCAATATTAAGAAAGTGAAAAACAAATACATGCACATGTGCATTTTCATATTGACAGTCTGTTTGGCTTGATTTAGGAAAGTGCATTTACAGTGTACTCTTTGCTCTTTGTGAAAAGATTGTGTCTTTCTTTTCCCCTTGTAGCTAGGATTTTCATTGCTAAAAAGAGATAAAAGTTTGCTTATCATCTTTAGATTGCATTTTAGGAATTACATCTACATCTCGTGGTGAACCCAAAAGGAAAACTTCATAAGAAAGATCAACTTAAAATAAATTCAATGAATCTAACAACGCTTTGGAACTTAACCACAACATTTAGAGGTCTAGGCTAGAGACGTATTCTGGCGTCGTAAAGCCTGGTAACTGTTGTCCTCACTGATGGTTGGGTGATTCCTCCACTTTGAGACGATAAGTGCCAGTACGGACTTGTGCTCCCACGTACCATCGAGTATATATTGGGAGACCCCTATAGGCTTAAAACCATTGATCCATAGGAAGCCGTGTCAGCCGCCCTACTGATCGCAATGCACCGAACACAACATTCGGGAAGATTGACTGCCGTACCGTAAAAATTATTCTGCAGTTTTGCGATTGGTTTGGTACTCCCTCTACCTAGATCTCCAGAGAAGTCCCTTTCGTTCCTTTTCAGACTCCTTAATGGAAAAGGTCCATCTGAGCACTTGTCACTTCAGGCTCATTAAAAATCGAAGGAGACTAGAGTCATCTTTTGTTTTTTCTCAACTCTTAAAAACTGAAAAAAAAGGTTGTGTCAAAAGCATCTAAAATTCATTTAATACGGAAACATACCTTCCCTTTTATTTTAGTTGATCGAGTAATCCGCAATTTTGGAAGAAAGTCAATTGAAACCCCGTCGTTCACGGAGGCTTACGAGTCATCCGTCTTTGTCTCCGGAATCGAAATCAGTACGGACAAAGCGAACTCGTTTAACCAGTTCCAAATCTCCTATTAAAGTTAGAACAAGTGTTCCAACGACATCAGAGACTCCGGTTACTCCAAACATTTATGGAATCCCTGCCTCTACAGAAGAAGTTCAACAGCCACAGAGGGACAGTGATATTGATCCTAGTCTGAGAGTAAACACTTGTGTTACCGAACCAGTTCCATCTACAACCGGTTCGGAGAGTCTTGCTCTTCAAACATCTGTCGCTGTCGATTCCACACCTTCTTCGGCACCAGAAATATTTTACGGACCTGACGGTCTTCCCCTTCCACCTGGTCTGATTGCAATTGAAGAAATTGTAGAAGATCCTCAAACAAGTACTCCAACACACTTTGGAGTCGGGATCACTCTATATCCTTCTTCATCAGAAGTTAGTCTACCACCAGCGGAAGCTCCTGTAGAATCGCTAGGTAATCTTTTGGATAGACTACAAATGTCTGAACAACCGTCAACATCTAGGACTGTGTCATCTGACACAGCGACAACAGAACTCCCTGCTGTCACTCCAACAATGTTCGCTGGCATACCATCTGTCCCGACTAGCTCTCAAACGCTAGAAGGAGCCCACTCAGGGGCTATTTCGACAGTCTGGTCCGTTCTTGTTTGTTCATCCGGAATAATATCCGGAAACTCTTATGTTGAGTCTCAACAAATTGATCCATTTGGAGGTCAATTTGGGCAGTCTGGTCCCCAAGGGCAAACAATTCCCTTGAGTTCTGGATTACCACCGTATGGGGGGCAGTATGGCCTTTCATTATCCCCTCCGGGAGGATATCCATACGGGAGTACACAACAATATTCAGGTTATACTGGAATTACCTCAAGTGGTTGGGTACCTATACTACCTCAACAACCAAGAGTTGTGTATTCGATGCAACAATGTGTACCTATGTTGAATATCCTGACTACACCAGCTATTGTGACGGTGTCACAAGTTCAAACGCTGCCTGTTGTATGCCAACCTCAGGTTTCTTAGGTTTTAATGCAACAACCCCTTGACCCTGCGACTCAACCACAATCGCCAACTAGTGGGACATGTGGGCGACACATGTCCAGACGGGTACAATTACCCCACACCTTGGTCCAACGGTTAGTATAGTGCAACAGCACATGGCTTCACAACCATGGCTGGTGCAATACCAACAACCACAATTCCAACAAGTATACCGAGTTTCTGAGCAGCAAATCTTTGCAAACAGTGGACAGCCGTACATTCAAAACGGTCAAAATCAACCATTTTACAATGGTCATGTCCACCAACCTTATCAGTCATACCAGCATCAAATGCATTATGCTGGCATGCAAAGACCAACTGCTCAGGCAATCTCATCTTACCCTGGGTATGCTTCACCTAATCTGAATCAGCAGTTACCGTTCATGGCAACTTTAGAGTTACCTGATTTAAACCAGTTAACAAACGATCCAATTGCTTACGCCCCTTGGTGGCAAGCGATTCCGCATAAACTTCCATCAGATATTCCTAAATTTAATGGAAATCCGGGTGAAGATCCATCAAATCACGTGATGACATTTCATCTATGGTGTTCATTAAACACCCTAAATGATGATTCGATAAGACTTCGCCTCTTTCAGAGGACGTTAACGGGTCCAGTGGCAAAATGGTACATTGAATTGCCTAGAGCTTCGTTCGACAAATTCAGTACCTTATCCACAACCTTTTTAACCCATTTTCAATTACCGATAAGGTATGAAACGGGAACAAAACTCCTTACCAACTTCAAACAGACAACGGCCACTCACATATCTGATCATATACATGAGTGGCGAAATCGTCGTAGGATGGTAAAAACGTACGTTCTCGATCAGCTATTAGCTGAATGGTTTATCAAGTCATTACTACCTTCCATCACGGAAGATGTGGCAAAGGGGGGAGTCATAACAGAAGAGCAAGTTATCGCTCGTGCACAATATCTGGACTTGATCTATACTCAGTCCGGCACGCTCTACGACAAAATACCTGACGCCCCTAGACTGGAATTCTCAATTCCTCCTCCTCCTAAATCAAACAATGACTCTCACGCCGGTGATGGCGTGATTGGCACAACAGACGCGAAATTGACAAAGGCTACATCCAAGAAGGCCCGTAAGATTTCAGGTCAAAATGCAAAAGACGAACTTCTTGCTTCGGAAGTAAATGCCGTATCGATAGATAAGGGCAAAGAAACCAAACAACCAGGAAGCAAGAAGAAAGGAAAAGGGAAGAAGAAGAAACAGGATGAATCATCACCTGAAAAATCTTCTTCAAACCTTTCTGGAAATAGGAAACAAAAATATCCATGCATGATATTCGATGAGGATCATCGGACTTTAGATTGTCCACACAGAGCTGAGCTTAAAAAAATCTTTAAGAGTTCGAAAACCTCAGCAGTGTTAACTGATCCGTTTCCAAATCCAGGAACAAATCTGGCTGAAAGTGGAAATGCTTCCCTGTCTCAAGTGCTAATGTTGTCGGTTTCAAAATAGAAAAATGATGCTTTGATATCGACAAGGAAAAAAGATTATGGGAATCCGCAGCTGTTGAACAACAAGGATAAAGATCAACCAAGTAGTTCGACAACAACTTCGACAGAAGTTGTACCACCCACCATCCCTGAATTGATGATAAAACTGCCAAAGGGAGTAGTACACAAGTCGACATTTAATCCCCGCGCTAGAGCGGCGCAGCATTATAACATAGTGGAAGATTTGTCCCAATCGCCATCCGCTATGTCGACTCTTGAAGTACTACAAAATTGCCCGTCCCAAAGGCAGGCTTTATTATCGGCCATTGGTGGGATTGATCCAAAGGATTCCAATCTAGTATCCTTCGACCACAAAGGATACGATCCTCAGTTACCGGTTCAACTAGCTTTCCTTGTCGAAGTGAAAGCCCTCAACAAAACTGTTCACCGAACGATTATTGATGAGGGGGCATCTACATGTATTATGTCGATGAGTTGCTGGAAAACTTTAGGATCTCCAACCTTCTCGCGGTCTGCGACGACGTTAAAAGCATTCGACGGAAGGACATATACCCCATATGGTATCCTAAATAACTTGAAAGTTGAACTAGGGGGAAAAACGGTAGAAATAGATGTTGAAGTCATCGATGGGAATCTTGATTACAACATCCTACTAGGAAGACCATGGATATATGCCATGGCAGCTGTTGTGTCGACCTATTTTAGAAAGATTGCATTCCCCTTTCAAGGAGGAATTACAATCGTCGATCAACAAAACTTCCTCCCCAATGGTTCTCAAGTTACAGGAAGCATTCCTATGATCCATGGAAGCCACCATTCGATTCAGAATATCGGAGTAGGTCTACTAAAAGATCCTATACTTATGGGAACTTTCACTCTTGCACCTCCGATCAACCTGGCGGAAGTAGCGTCGGTAGGAACCTGCAACATGATATCTTCTACAAAGATATCAGAAAATGATATCGACATGGATCATGCAGTGGTTTTGCCCCCAAGCCCAATAGAAATATTATAGCAATCAATGTTTCTAGCATGGGAGGTAAACCCAAATCAACGCTCATCAAGGGTTTGGATAGATAGGTCTAGAGAGTATGGTACTCCTTTAGATCCTTGGTCGCGAGTGCATGTCACCGATGAAGGAATTATCCAATCTATGGTAATTACAGGAGCACCATGGAATGATTCCCACCATCGTTCCCTTCTTCCAGATTGTGAAGAAGATACTCAAAATGACCATTATCATCCTTCAGTAGTTGTTTTTCTGTCAAATACTATAAATACGGTGGATTCCGAGCGAAACTTGTCCAACATTGAAGAGACTATAGCCATAAATATCTTGACCAAAACAGATGTTGTAGAGAATATTTATGTTGGCAAATGTTGTTCTCCTTCAGAACTGGAAATATATAACGCTCTTTTTCGCGAATTCAGAGATGTCTTTGCTTGGTCATACAGTGAAATTCCAGGCATCGACTCGAGTATCGTTGAACATGAAATTAAGATGTATCCAGATGTAAGGCAGGTGCACCCCAAGAAAGCCGCTGCCATTAAGGCAGAAGTTGAAAAAACTTCTCCATGCTGGTTTCATCTACCCGGTTCCTCTAACCGATTGGGTATCGAATATTGTCCCTGTTATGAAGAAACAGGGGACAATTAGAATGTGTGTCGATTATAGGGATGTAAATCAAGCTTGTCCAAAAGACGACTACCCTACACCCTTCATAGACCAGATAATTGATGAATGCGCCGGATGCGAAATATTTTCATTCATGGATGGATTCTCCGGGTATAATCAAATAAATATCCGCCCACAGGACCAGTCAAAGAGTGCATTCATTTGTCCGTGGGGCACATTCGCATATCGAAAATTACCCTTTGGCTTAAAGAAGGCAGGGGCGACGTTTCAGAGGGCAATGAATTATGCCTTCCATGACATCAAAAACATTGTTCAACCATACCTCGACGACCTCCCGGCTCATTCGCGAAAGCGGACTGATCATCCGCAGCATTTAAGAGCGATATTTCTACGTTGCCGACACTACAAGATACAACTCAATCCACACAAATGTGTATTTTGCGTCAGTTCTGGTCGTTTACTTGGCTTTGTAGTCTCCAAGGATGGGATTCGTCTCGACCCATGTAAGGTACAGGCAATCATAAATTTCCCTCCACCTTCAAATTTGCTTCAGATTCAGAAACTCCAAGGGAAAGCAAACTTTCTGCGGAGGTTCATTCCAAATTACGCCAAACTTGCTAAAGGTTATACACGTCTTTTGAAAAAGGAGGTACCCTGTGTCTGCGATCAGGTTGCGCAAACTTCCTTTGATGCTTTAAAAGATTCCCTAATGAAAGCATCATTAATGTACGCCCCCGATTATCAAAGAGATTTTAACCTGTATCTGGCTGCAGCAGATACGACCATCGCAATGGTTTTAGTTCAAGAAGTTGATGGAATTGAACATCCTATATATTATTTAAGTAAGAAACTAAATGATACAGAAAGCAAATATTCTTATGTTGAAAAACTAGCTCTTGCAGTTGTTCAAGCGATACAAAGATTTCGACACTATGTCCTCTTTCGGAAAACTACCATTCTGTCATATTGTAACCCCATGACTTATATATTGTCGCGATAGTTGCTGGGGGGAAAATATTTAAAATGGATAACGATCCTTCAAGAGTTTGATCTGGAATTTATAAAATCCAAGTCAAAGAAAGCTCTAGTTTTTGTAGAATTATTATGCGATCTCCCATCGTCGTCCAACGATGAAACATTCGAAGAATCAATCGTGGATGAGAATTTGTTTCTGATATCTACAAGCAATGAGTGGTATGGAGATATAATCGTTTATCTCCAAACCCAAAAATTTAGGCCAAACACCTCACACTCTGAACAAAAACATATTCGATACCAAGCAAAAGACTACATGATCGTCGGTGATACACTTTACCGTCGTGGTATCGATACAGTTCTGAGAAGGTGCCTCACCCATGAGGAGGCCGAAAAATCCCTGAATGAGTGTCATTCAGGCACGTGTGGGGGGCATCAATTTGGATATGCTACAGCACAAAAAATCTTACGAGCAGGATACTTCTGGCCAACAATGTTCAAAGATTGCATAACCGCAGTCAGAAGTTGCCATGCTTGTCAAATTTTTGATAGCAAAACCAGAAGACCACCCGCACCTCTGCAACCAATAGTTGATGTTGGGCCGTTCGCCAAATGGGGCATCTATTTCATGACATGTAACCCCACCTCGACCGGGGGGCATGGGTATATCATAGTCGCAGTTGACTATTTTACCAAATGGGCCGAGGCGATGCCTACATTAGATAATACTGGTGAAACAACTGCCCTTTTATTTTTCAATCATGTACTCGCCAGATTCGGCATACCACAGGCTATAGTCACAGATCATGGATCGCATTTTCGCAATCACATGATGGTCGAATTAGCTGCCAAACTAGGGTTGTCTCACGACAACTCTACTCCATACTATCCGCAAGCCAACGGACAAGTTGAAGCGATCAACAAGGTCCTGAAGCGCATGTTGCAAAGGATGATCAGAGTTCACAAAAGAAGGTGGCACCTAATCCTGTACTCAGCCTTGTGGGCTTACCAAACATCAGTAAGGAATGCAACCGGGTTCACACCCTTCCAACTGGTATATGACCTGGAAGCAGTCTTACCAGTCCAGTGTGAAATCTCGTCTCTCAAACTCGCAATTGATCTCCTCCCCGGAACTTCAGAAGAAGAGGCTCGTTTCTTGGAATTAATCCAATTGGATGAAATCCGTCGTGACGCCGCTTTGGCTAACGAAGCCCATAAGAAACGAGTCAAGGCGCAGTTCGACAAAAATGTCAAACCCCGTGTCTTCTCAGAAGGTGACTTGGTCCTGCTTTACGACCAAGAATCCGATAAATTGGGAGCAGGTAAATTTAAGTCTTTATGGATGGGCCCCTATATTGTTAAACGAGTGTTAGCGAAAGGAGCCTACGAGTTAATGGATTATGACGGAATTCCACTGGCGCAACCTCGTAATGGGTTGTACCTCAAGCGTTACTATGCATAAATAGTAACCAATATGTTTTTGTTATATTTTTGTTTTCGCTAAAGTGTTTGTTTTGGTCGAGTAATCCACTTTTTTACACTTATTGTAGATGTCAAACCTATTGGAGTCATGTGTTGGATATGCTGACGGAGCGAGTCGTAGTTCGCGGAACCTGTCCTCCGCAGCCTGGGCCATTTTTGATCCAAGCGGCGAGTTAGTAAGTTTCAGAGGTGTATGTATTGGTCAATCAACGAATAACATCGCTGAGTATAGCGCGTTGATAGAACTTCTCTCTGATGCCATCACTCATGGTATACGCCGAGTAATTGTCAGGCTAGACTCACAACTCGTAATACTACAACTCAATGGTATATATTCCGTCTGAAACCCAGCTATTTATCGCATGTTCCTAAGGGTTAAGATTTTGGAAAGACAATTTGATCTTATTCAATACCAACATATTTCCAGAAACTTAAACACATCAACCGACTCATTAGCAAACTATGTGTTAGATATACATTTGCAACATTTATAAAAAGAAACACATCATCAATGTTTTACATGTGGATCATATAGCTCAACCAAAATAAAACCCCGAAAATCAAAAATATATATAGCTGTTTATGGTTTACATATAATGTTCTGTAACCAAGACAAAATAGGTCACATGACCCAAAAACTCAAAATGCTAGGGGGCACCCTAGTCTAATGATGCTCATGATAGCAAGTCACAGCCTGTGCGATCATGCGTAAGAGACGAGTCCATCGTCTGGGCACACCAGTAGTATGTCGCTGTAACTGCAAAGGTAGCTCGTCAGTCCTCACATCTAGTATACCGAGAGTGAGGCCCTCAACCTGCTCCTGTAAAGCTGAGAGATTCTCGGCCACATCGAGGTCGCGAAGAATAGCCCTTCCAGCAGCCTCTCCTGCTGGGGCAACAGCTGGTACTCTCAGGCGAACTACTGGACGAACAGGACCAACATCTGCATGTACACATGAGTTTGATTAAAGTCTTGATAGAATAAAGCACAAGGACATTATAAACAAAAGCAGTAAACAACAATATAGTCAGAGATTTTACCAATAGCACCCCACTGCTCGCCATCCGGCAGTACTAAATCTGGATCACCCTGGAAGTCCATGCCTGCATATGGATACTCGGAATAAACCATCTCCTGACGATCAAACCACCTGAAGAAGGTATCAGAAAATGAAATCTGAGACTGGCCAGCATGCATAGACATATGGTCAACCCATCTCTGCATACGTGGTTCAGTAGGAGAAGGTAAATCGAGTGCAATGTACTGCGGCTGCATCAGTGGTATCTTCTCCAAGGTAAAGGCGGTCAAAATAGAACCGAACCCAAAGTTCTTCAACCTCCCATTCTTTATCTTGGTCAACTGTTCTTTCATCACAAGAAGTACTGCGTCGCACCAGTTGAACACCTTCGGTTGGAGGCATTCCAAGGCATGCTGCATATAGGATCTATTGGCTACATGGAGAGATGCACTACCGGCCATCCTACCAAAAGTAAATAGGATAGTCCTAAGGGACCTGTCAGTGACATCACAGATGATGATCTTGCCATCTTTACTCAGCTGAGATCCTTCTCTGCAATACCGGCGGACATAATCTCTCACAGAATCGCCTCCTCGGGTCGAACCTGACAAAGAGATGGGGGCACCCCGCCTCGACAAGCCAGTCAAGAAATAGATGTCTACTACATTCAAGGGGATAAATTTGCCCCTAATCTGGAAAAATTGATTGATAGGATCCCAAGCATCGAGCAAATACTGCAGTAAGTTGATCTGCTGTCTCATGCTAGAAATGCAGAAGAACTTCAGCAAGCCACAATTCCGCAGTGTGTTCACTGTGACTTGATCATGTAGGGCAATCATGTCCTCCTCTTCATGCTCACGTTCTCGCCATGTAAGGGTCATCTTGCTCCCAAATCTCTGAAAAAACAAACAAGAGAGGAGTTAGATCCTGATTTTGGTGAGAAACAGGCAAAAAATTCCATCAAAAATTGTGCAACAAATTCCCTTTCTGCGCCCAACGCACCTGCAGCAATGTTCTAGGTGCGTTGAATGTCAAACTACCTTCATACAAGCCAGAATTCAACACAGGTTTCGATACACTGGGGGTGCGTTGATGGCAGAACGAATCCCTCAAAACCCAGGGGCTCAAAAAAGCAAGGAATCAGGGTCAAAAAGCAAAATGGAAACCATGAAATGAAAGAGCTCAGGTTTAGCTCCTACCTGGTCCAGACGGCGCCGAGAATCGTCCACATGATCTCCCGAAATCAACTGATGAAAATCGAGGGGGAAAAGCACCTCCAAAGCTCCAACAAACCAAGTTCAAATGAAATGGTAAAATGAGAGGTAAAAACACTTTTTGATTACTTTTACGTAGTTCAAAGTAAAATATTAGCATTTTGATCTCGTTTTCAAGCAAATATTGTTCATTTCTGACTAGTTTGATGAAGCAGTTGAAAATACAGTACGATCTTTGGAAGGACAAAGCTATTTATGGTAAAAAATCAAAACAAGACCATCTGATCGAGCAGTTTTAGCACATAGTTCAAGCTCGTTAAAAAATAAACATAAGACATGAGCAAATGTTTCCACCCACGTTTAAGCTCGTTAAAAAATGAACTATTCCCCGGTAAATAACCACCGTGAATGTAACATTTCAGCCATTAAAGCCTTGGTCGTGTTTGCACCGTCACCTCCAATTTTTCATTGGCCGATCATTCACCTCCATTTGATTGTTTACCCATTTTGAGGAACAGCTGCGAAGAGTGATTTCACTAGCCATCCTTGTGACACTGCTGTGATTGGAAAATTCCAAACCTTACCTGGAATCAACTGCTACCCATTTTATCACTCGTTCCTCAAAAGACGAGTCTTCTTTAAGATCTTTTCAACTAACTCGTAAAATATGAAAAGATTGCCGAGTTTTTGCCTTCCAGCTCGTTAAAGCGACTGGAAGTGCTATGCCTCCTCTAGATTTTAATCTTTTTGGACCTGAGGGCTTATTTCACAAAAAGATCGAGCGCTTGTTTTGTTCGGCTCGTTAAAACTATCGAAAATTCATCCCTTCTGTATTGTTTTATACTTTTTCGGACTTAAGGGATTAGATGACGAAAAAGGAATTTTGGAGTTACCTTTACGTACCTTTTCAGACTCTCTAAAAATGAAAAGGACCGAGTTATCTTTGTTGTTAAACTTGTTAAAAAGATTAATAGCGACAAACTTGTCTTTAGACGAGAACGAGTTTCACTATCGCTAAGCTCGTTAAAACATAGCGATGGGTTTGCCCGAAGGGAAAATTATAGAACAAGCATATTTTATCCTCCTCAAGCTTGAAAAAAATAAAGAGGTACTGGTCAGCAATGACTGGGGAAAAATTGGAAAGAAAACTCAAAGAATCTTTATTGGTAGCAAGTCGCTCTTGAACATGACACTTCCACTCCGTGTCCGAGTCGAGTTGGGTTGTTTCATTCACCGGTCACATCACCATGGTCACGCCATGCCATCCACATTTGGGGTAAATGCTACCAATCCATCACATAAGTGTCACCGACATGTTCAAGAGAAGTCATCCAGAGAAGTCACCTGTGCCCCATCCACTACCATACATTATACTTCATTCTTTCATGACCGCCATCCTGAACCGTATATCATCAGATTGTTATCACCTCCATCAAAATCATTTGCTCCGTTCCGTGTCATTGATGTGGGATTCATTAAGGCCCTCCTTTGACGGATCGCTTCTTGTCGACATCAGCTCATTATCCAAGAAGTTGATCTAGGAACACCCTATTCAGTACTTTGAAGCTTGCATGCCTTAATGGCAAGTTTCTCACTTCCGGCGACAGGTATACATCAATGACCTTCGACCGAAAGATTTTGCGTGGTGTTCGACGCCAAGTCCTTTATTCACACCATGTGAATTGTACTACAGTACATTGAGGGTCATCATCATTATCGGTGATTCCTCTCGCGCTTGTTAACAATTTACATCATTGACTGGTAATCAAGCGATGTCTTTCCATGTTCGACTTCAGAACATTTCTCACATGGATCGACTTGTACTTCGAGTGAAGATCGGACGAGATTGAAGACCCTAGATCTAGTTTCATCCATTTGGGCTGCAATATATATTCAGGGAAATAAAGACATTAAATGTACAGCATTGCAGCACAGATAATCATCCTACCAAAAGGATGATGGCTCTATCAGAATCATCAGTCTACCATCAGACGATTGTCTGTCTTATGTACATGAAAATGAATTTATAAAGCTGAGCATGGGAATGCCCACCTCAGCTAGATCATGAAAACAGTATGAAGATAATGTATTGTATTATATCTTATTACAGGTCTCCTCCCAGCATTGAAAGAACTTCGGATCCTCCTAATAAAGCATTTCACCCGATAAACGGCCTCATACTTTAGGGGGAAACTGTTATAGACATTTTTGTGCCTTACAGCTCTAAGCATGAAATGTCCATAAACCAAGGGATCCTAAGTCCCTAAAAGTGTTGTTCCGACCCCTATAGGAACAAGGTCAACAAATTACAGCTTCTCCCAGAAGTTCTCCACCAGAAACTACTCAGAATCAGTCAAATCAGGATCATTTCAACTGCTCCACTGGCTAGCTGCATTGCATAGCACCCAAATACACTAGCTAGGTGCATTGCAACGCACCTAAATGCACTACCAGGGTGCGTTGAGTGGGAAATGACAAATGGCAGTGCCATTCCGCGAGGTGGAAAGACAATGGAAGCTTCGAGAATCTTCTCCAATGACACTTGCCTCACTGAGTTCGACCAAAGATGAGTAAGAGGCTCTCAGTCTCCAAGTGGAAGCAAGAAATGATAGAGAGAAGGTACTAGTCAAACCATAAGCTGACTCATCCTCTTTGCATACATCTATATATGGATCCCTCATCCCAGAGATCCTGAGGCTGGAATTTTGTACATTGCAGAGAATTGCTGTTGGTTTTGAGATAGATATCAGAGTATTGGGTGATTTATGCTTTGTTGGAGGTGAAGAGGGGCTTCTTTGCTGGGAGGTTGATGCTGGATCAAGAATCATCGGTTGTAACTCCTCCTGGATCTTCTTGTTATATCAATAAAACTATTTGAGTTTCTCCTACATGCTTGTGTATCATTGATGATTGTTGCATTTGTATGTTTAGCTTAAATCTGATCTTAAGCTATTTATGAATATAAATCCATGTCTTTGTGTAGTTTTCTTCT
Source organism: Pinus tabuliformis (assembly GCA_031772625.1). Classification (NCBI taxonomy): domain Eukaryota; kingdom Viridiplantae; phylum Streptophyta; class Pinopsida; order Pinales; family Pinaceae; genus Pinus; species Pinus tabuliformis. Next base: position 1,128,377,690 of record CM062815.1, on the reverse strand, counting down.
TCTGTGATCTTGCAGGTACCTGGTGAAGCTGGGTAAGTAAGGGAGCAGGTAGTTGGAAGCTATCAAAGAGGAGAGAGATTGGATCAAAGGACTAGCGCAAGACACAGGTTGGTTCATCCTATTCCTCTTCGTTTATAGTTCATAAAGAAGAATACAAAAGTAGTTTTCTCTGTTTGTTTCTAAGGTCACTGTCACACCTTAGTGGGATAGGGTCGTTCTGAATGGACACTTTTCCCGTTAACACGAATGGCATCTTAACATACTTAAATGTTCCCCATGGTGTGGTAAAGGCTATTTTGTCTTGGTCATCCAGGTGAACAAGTATTTGATTGAAACCTGAAAAGCCATCTAGCAAACAGATTCTAGAGGACCCCACTACCCTTTGTAGGATGTGGTCCATTTTGGGCAAAGGATAGTGGTCTTTTAGGGGGACTTGGTTTAGGTTTCTCAGATCTACACAAAGTCTAATTTCGCTTGTCTTTTTCCTTGTGGGAACAAGATTGGACACCCATTCAGAAAATCTGATAGGTGCTATTATGCCTGCTTCAAACATCCTCTTTACTTCCTTCTCAATCATGGGAAGAAGCATAGGGTTAATTCTTCTAAGTTTCTGCTTGAAGGGTTTCTGGTTTGGTTTTAAGGGAATTGTGTGTTGGATCACTGAGGTGTCATAGGACTTCAAATCCTCATAACTCCAAGCGAATGCATCTTGGAACTCTTTAAATAAATCAATATATTTGGGCTTTTGATCAGGTGGAAAATTTTTGGATAGTTTGATCATTTTTGGCTTCTCTGCTATCCCAATGTTGTGTTCTTCTATAGCAGCATTCAACAGTTGTAATTTTGGCTTTCTGGGAACATCATTAGCGTCAAACATGTCTTCTAATGGGGTTAGGCCAGCAGGCAGAAAATTGTCTTTCAAGTCAATGATCTCTGCCTCTGTTTTGGCAATTTCTTCCGAATGCATTCGTTTTAGCTGTTCTATGTTCGTTTTGTCAAAAACAGTCAGGTTTAAGATTTTTTTGGTTGTTGTAGTTGCTACAATCTGCTGATTATCAGTTGTTTGCTGTTGGGAGTCGTTCATAGCCTCCAAGTCAATGTTAATATTTGAAAACTCACGCTCAAGGGTAAGGAAATTATTAATCTGGACATCGTTTTCGAACACTTGCCAATCTTTAACGTTATTTGGGACAGCGGGCCTATGTTTTATTTCAGCTGTGAAGTGATGATTTGGGTCAAAAGGAAGCTTGCATGTACTAGCAAAGGTGGCTAGGCTGTGTGCATGAATATTATGCTCTCTTGAAATCTTGTCAAGCTTGGATTCAGCGAATGTATTGAGTATGTTAGTGGCAGCAGTCCTATAGGCCCTCATTCTATTGTCATTGGTTACAAAATTACCTTTCATCTGTTGTATAATTAAATCAGAGTCACCTAAAATAGACACCTTTGCAGCTCCTAAAGCTTTGAGTAGTTTAAGGCCTAAAAGCAGAGCCTCATACTCTGCCATGTTGTTGGTGCATTTGAAATTCAGTCTGTAGGCATGACCTTCTGCACGATTGTTATGTGTATTGTGAATCCATACACCTGCTCCTGCTCCTAACTTGTTGACAGAGCCATCAAACTCTAAATACCATGTGATTTCTTGCTTGTGGTTCGTGCTAAGAGTTTCAGCTATGTTAGGATTGGGCAGATTTGAAATTTCTGTTTGGGGAGTTTCTTCTAGCATGTTGGTTGCATTAATTGTTGTGACATTCTCCTTGGTATGTGCAACCGATTCTTCATTGGTGTGTGCTTGTTGTTCTAGATCCAAAGGCTCATCATCAGTTGGAGAATTTGTATCATCATTAAACAAAATAAAAGAATCCATATCAGAATGGATTGAGTAAATGGGAAAGTTTTCAGGCTTGCTCTCACTACTTACCACATATTTCATGAGGGTTTCTCTGTAAAGTCTCTTTGGTTGCCCAAAGACTGAAATAGTAGCATAGGAGAGGTCTAGTTGAAGGGATCCTTGGAGCTTTGCTCCCCATGATCTTGACAGGAGCATACCATATTTTGGTGGGATGTCAGCCACCACCACATCCATGAGGATGGTCTTGTTGGGATATTGGACTAGGGACACATATAAGTCTTTGATGAGGCCTAAACACTTGACTTGACTTGAGTCAAATGAGTACAAATCTTTGTAGGGTCTTGTAATATCAAGGTTCAGCTTTTCCATAACTGCTTTGGGCATAAGATTGTGCGATGTACCGGAGTCAAACATAGCGTTGTGCAAAACTTTTTCATGTATATGCAAACTGACATAAAAGGGTGGAATAGGTCCATATGTTGATTTTCCATTAACTTCTGGGCCAAACAGCAGTTCAGGGGTATCATCCAAAACATTTACATCGTCCTTACTCTCTGGTATTTGAAGTGATATTTGGATTTGTTGCCTATATACATCGTGCTTGGCAAGTTCTGAGAGGGGGATGGATATCTTCAACTTAGCTATTTCTGCCTCTAAATTAAATGGCTTTTCCAATGGAGTTTTGGTGTTGATAATGGCAGTTTTTTCTGTTTCATTTGAATTATCTGCTATTTGCTCTTGTTTATCAGCGTTATGGGAAGTGATCGCCTGCGGTTTTTCAATTTCAGGAGGGCTTTTTGGAACGCTGTTAGAGTTTTGCTCAGAGGAAGAAGGTGGCAAAAGCTGATCTGCAGAAGGCTGCGCTTCTGTAATGTCTTCTACAGTTACTTGATGCGGATTTGGGATAGTTGTATCAGCTGGTTCTGTTATGACAGCCTTGCTCTTAATCTTGTTGGGCTGTTTTCCATCCTTTATTTTGTTAGGTTCAGAAATGTCAATGGTTCTAGTTCTCAGCTTATATTGTTTGTGTACTTAATACAAAATAGTATCATAACCTTGTTTAAAATCAAAAGACTCAATAGACTTAGTGTGAAACTGATTATAGTTATGCTCATCTTGGTCTTCTTGGCTCAGAAAAGTTTGTTGTTCACCCTTTAGATCCATCAAGTTCATATGAGTATCTTCTAAGGGTTCACTAGAAGTAGATCCTTCAACATAGTTATCTTGAAAAGGAGGTCTTATGTCATGGTCTGAGCTAGACCTGCCAGCATTTGTGTTTTGCGTTTTCCTAAAATTTGGGTTCGTTATGGTATTGGGCTAACGTCCTTCCCATGATGCTTTTCTCTCAACATTTTCTACTCTTTCTCCCAGCCTTTGTAGGCCATTGATAATAGCATCAAGCTTTTGATCAAAGGCTGAGGGTTATTCCTTAAAGGTGGTTCTTCTTTCCATTCTAGCTCTGTTTCTCTTGGCAATTAGGTTTGCCTCTACACTAACAGCAACATTTTGCATGTCTGCAAGGATCTAAGGGGCTCTTTCTTTTAACTGGTATGCCATGTCTGGGTCGAATCCATCAGGGAATTTATACAAGGCAAGGTCAGGTGGGGGTCTTAAGTTCTGTGGTATTGCATTATAGGCATTATTGAATCTTGCACAATACTCCAAAACAGTCTCCTGAGGACCTCTTTTAATTGTATCATATTCAGCTAATATGTGCAAGGGGTCTTTCTTTTTCTCCCATCTGTTGGTAAAGGATTGGTAAAGCTCATCCAGAGTAGTTATGGAATTTGTAGCAAGTGATCTAAACCAAGTTCTTACATCACCGGTTAAACTTTGAACAAAAATTCTCATTCTCATGCTATCATCGTCTATCTCGTAGTTTTCAAAATAGTCTTGCATCTGTTTGGTATGCTGAAGGGCTATGAAAGGACTGGTACTGTCAAAATAGGTAATTTTAGATTGGTACTCCTGAGGTAAAGCCCCAGGATTAGCAGGTAATTGCAGGGGTGCATATCTATTAGCCATATTCGCGGGGATAAATGGAACAACAGGGATAAGTGGGATAACAGGGATAACAGGAGTAACTGGGACACTGGAAACAACAGTAGTGGTAATGGGAGTATGTGTAGTGAATGGAGGCGTGGAAGGAGTGTTTTGAGATGTGGATGATGAAGGGGGGGAAGTAGGAGTTGAACAGAATAAGACTTTGACAGGAGTTGGGACACTGCTTGGATGAATTGCTTCGGGAGTGTTATAAAAAAAAATTTCTTTTTTTTCTTGCTTCCTAAGGATCTTTGGGATTAGGTTCGGATTTTCAAAAACAGCAGGCAGGTCTGGATCTGGATTTGACCTTGTATATCGTGGATTCTTCTTGGGAGCCAGCTTCCGAATTTGTTTTTTGGGTATTTTTATGGGAATATTTTTATAATCAGCAAGGGACTGATCAGATTTTGGAATAGCTGTGTATGGCTTAAAACTAGCATGAAGATTGACTGAAGCAGCTTTTATTTACTTCTGTCAATGCAAAGCAGAGACAGTTTCAAAGGCTATCTGGCTGACATTCAGGCTTCATCTGTAGTTTTAAGGAATATACAACAATTAGAAAATTGATTTCTCAGTGGATTCTTCCAACCTGTTTCGTGAATTTAACAGAGGATTCCCCCAGTGGGGCTTTCCAACTTGACTTATGAAACTATCTGAGGATGATTCCCTAGTTGAGTCACCATTATGTTATCACTCAGGTTGTCCTTAGGCTCCAGAAAGGATACGGCTGAGGTAACCACAGACCAACTTTGGACTACAGGTTCTAGCCCACCCGCAGTCAGAGAGGGCTCTCTCTTTCTGATTTAGATTTATTGATGATGATTTTAGGCTAGTTGTTGAGTTCAGGGGTTTTTGTTTGTGTTTTGGTGGGAAGATTGATGTTTTCAGGTAAAGAGGCAGGTATATCATGAGGATTTCAAACCATTGGGCATGGAGTTGAGGAATAAAACTGCTGGTGCATTTTCTTGGTCACAAGAGGAAATAAGGAGCAAGGTAGCTGCACATGGAACAATGTCTCAGATTTAAAGGATGGAAAGAATGCTAAGTAAGGAGAGGCAATTAAGAATCTCTCAATCAGCTTAACAGAGAAGAGTGAATGAACTCTATCTAGGGGCAGTAAAGAATCCCTAGATAACTGTCAAAAACATGTGAATTAGGGTAAATATGAGCCACAGGGAATTCATATTCATGTCCAATTCAGTTCAGATGAAAAACATAAAGAAATAGCAGAAATTGAGGCTAGAGTGCAGTTAAACAAATTCTAGACTATTCTTTCTTTCTGCTATTTAGATGGTGAAAAAATGAAAACAGAGGTAAGAAGCACTTATTGAGTCATGTTGCAGCACAAGAATTCCATCATTCAGTTTCCAGAGACCATTAACAACACATCAGACAGTCATTCCTCCAACCTCTTCAGCAATCTTTGATTAAAGAAAAGTATCAGACATACAGTGCGAGTCTCTAGTGAAAAGTTATCAATCGACCAACCCTTAAAACAGTACAGAGGGTGGTATATATAGGGAAAACTCTCCTAATTGCCTTTATTACAACCTGACCTAAACAGGTACGAGAAATGATTACTTTTAACCTAATCCTATCCAGAAATAAATGCAATAAAATATCTTGAGCTGTGCTGAGGGCAACCGTATCAAAACTGAGTAAATGTGTAGTCCTCGGTGTCTTGGTGCAGTGTTTCTGTAATAACTGTTCATGGGCTTCTGCTTCATTGTAGTTCGGTGGCTTTAAACACTTTAACTGTGATTTGAGAGCTGAGATGGGTTTGCACAACTTGATTTGACTTTGTTGGCTGCCATTCAATGTAACTTGCTTTGGGAACTGAAGGTTTCCATTAAACAGTTTAACTGGTACACTTTGCTGCTTCATCTCTCCTCTGATACTCTTTGACAAATGAATTGGGTTGCGTCTCTCCTTTTCTGTGGGTCAAATCACAAATTAATGGCCGTTGTTCGGCCCTCTGTTTCTTTTAGAACTGTCATCTGATCCTTTCTGCATGCTTCGCAGAGAAAAATGGGTCATTCGGCGCCTTTCGGGCTTGCTGGGGGCTGCGTAACTAGGGGTTCTCCATTTCGGCTCATTTCTCGTAGCCTGCGCGATTAGCGCTAGGTGCTAATTGCGCATGAAAAACTTCCTCAGAAACTGAATCCGGGCTTCCTAAGCACGATTTTCGCCTTTCGCTCCAAAAACTGATGATGACGTCAGCATGACGTAAGCAGGCGGGACCTGGTACGGTGGATGATGTTAGCCTGATGATGTCAGCATGTACGGTGGATGACGTGGCAGGGACATGGTGGCAGTGACGTGGCAAGGGTGACTCGGTGGGAGGACGACGTGTGCAGATGATGTGGCGAGGTCCTAGCGCAGTCGTCAGGGGGGGGAACAGGCAGTTTATGGTTTTCGTCGGACCGCCTTTGGTACGGGGGCGGTTTCTGTCAGAGCGGCTCCGACGCAATAGAAAGCGGATGTGCGTCCTCCTGTATGGGGAGAAAAACGCTACAATATCGGAGGCTAACGTCTGGATGCAGGGGGCACTCCGAAATCGGCGAGAGCCGTCGGATGGGAAGGGGGCAGATCGAAGGGCTGTCGGGACGGTTATCTGGTGGGTGGTTAAAGGACGGGGCCCGCCCAAATATTTAATGAAAAATGCAATGTGGCGGGGGGGTTTGAACTTAGGAAAGTGGGTTTTGGGGTTTTTTATATAAGGTTCGGGCGGGGTAAATGCTTTAAATAATGTTTAATAAAACTTTTAAACATTAATTTTTGAGAAATGATTGCGGAGGGGAAAGATAGAAGGTTTTGAGGGGTAAAGGGGTGAATGAGGAAGGTTATTAGCCTGACCAAATGTTAGGCTAATCCCAGGACACGGAAGGCTAATGCTGGGTTCCGGATGAACTCAACATTTCCAAGACTTTGATAAATAGGGCTATAGTGCCAAGGGATGGGAATATATACATAGGGGAGTTATATAGTGCTTTTAGTAAGGGAAGGGAAAATGATGTAGGGAGTTAAATAATATAGTTAGTAATTAATATGGAGGTGACCAGAAATCGCTAGGGTAGGGGACCTTAGGCCATTTTGGGGAATAGAACTTTTAGAAAGAAGAATGAAAATACTTGAGTGAAGCAGATCTTCACCAAGGGCAATGTTATGGAACATGATGAAACTAAGAGGAATCAAGCAGATCTTGACCTCTTTAGGGGAGTTAGTAAGTGATTTGGGGAAAGAAGAAGGGAAGTTAGTAATGTCCGGCTTGAGTTCCACCAGGTGAAAAACTGCATCATGACTGTGATCTGAAAGTTATACCACTTTAAAACACATAATTGATCATGAATCATCATTCTGCAACCTCAAAAACTACCTACCCAGTCTACTTTTCCTAACATTTTTTCTTCTTTTTGGTTTGGGTGCACTTAGACTTGCAGACCCAACTTTACAATTTTTTCTTTTTTCTATTCTCCTATCTAAGTCTACACTTATTTCTTCCAAGGATCTAGATTAAGCAGTTGGGCTCCTTTGATTCTCTACCTATCTACAAATCTGCCAAGATTAAACTGTTTGGACATATATCATTCTCTATATTCTAAAACAGGAAATTGAAACCTAGGGAGGCCAAGATTAAACTGTTTGGACTTCCCTTAACTGAAAGAAATCTTCAAAAATGGAACAACTCATCAAAAAATGGAATACAACAGTAGCATTTGGACTAGCACATTTCATGTCATCTTGTGGAAATATGGAACACTGCAGCCTGCAAAGTATGACATATTTGGCATGTAAAAATGTCGATCATGAAAAATGAACACATGTTGCAACAGGAAGCTAACATGATGTTGTTTTATGCCCTAACTCTGCCTTCATGCAGATCGATAAGCCTTTAGGGATTATCGATATAACTACCCTTAATCAGCTTTATACCTCTGCGAATGTTCACGATTGTCTTTCGTGGACCCTGAATATGTGAATCAGCTAGTTACATGCATCAAAGATTACTGTTTACCCATTAATTACTCAGATCAGCTTAAGTGTTAATAACTTCCGCATACAATAAGATAATCTTTGTGTAAACAGTCAATAGTAATTGCGTTCTTGTAACAATATCAATCATGTAAAGTTGCACATTAATACACCATTATTTCATAAACCCATTATAACATAAGGGACATTCACATAAACAGAAGTAAATAGAAAAAACATAGGAATTGCTGGAATAATCTCAAATGAATGCTTCAGTTCTGCTTACAGACTCAAGACTACCTTGTGCACTCAGTTGTAGGGGTCTGTGCACTCAGCTGCTGACTCTTCTCTAGGCCTCTATGCACACAACTATAGAGCTTGTCTTCTACTGTAAGACTTCTTCGCTCTTACCCTTACTGACCCATTACATTTGTCTTCATCATTCGTACCTCTCTTAGACATCCTAAGACACACCTATTTATACAATCCCATGGTCTGCAGAGCATGGGTACATCTTTAAAACTTGACTCAACTTACATAAAAGAAGGGAAAAACCATTTATGAAACTTTCAATATCTACACGCTTCGCGACCACAACTTGTGGAGACTTTTCATTTTATACAACAAAACTTGGGCTTTTTCCCTAAAATGGATCCTAGAGGACCCCATCCCAACAGGCCCCCAACACAAATATTGTGACTCACCCTCGAGTCACTCTACTAGCACGGAGATCTTACTAATGAGACCTCCCAACTTTACTTGTGCCATTGCTACTTAAGCCATGCTCTACGTGGCTGCCTGTTTGATATGCTCCACTAGCTGCTCTGTTGGTGGTCTTGTACTATCTTCCTTGAGTTTCTACTATGTGCTATGCATTATCACCAACTTCTCCTAAATTTTGGCAGAAATAATGTAGGCCTCATCTAGCCAAGGCCACAATCTAGCCTTGAGCACTGCCTCTTTCCTTTGTGCTTCTTCCACCTGTTCAAGTAACTATTTTGCCTCTAGTGGTTTGGCTAATCGTTGTGCTATAGCAACGGTGCATGCCATCATTCTCGCTTCATCATACTGCTGCTACAATTGATGGGCTTCTATGTTTAATGTCTACAGGCTATGATCTTCTTGCAGAGCCATGACTACGTCCATGGATTGCTTGAAGAGCACAACGCAATCCACCACTGCAGCATCCACTGCTGCGACTCCATCCTTCATAGCGGCTTCATGTTGTTCTTTGACCTCTTGCAGAGTTTAAGGCTGTGACTTCAACTCTAACTTTATGATTTTTAGGTTTAGTTCAAACTGAACCTTGGCCACTTTTGTTTTGGCGCCGCACACACCTGCAGCCAACTTCCTAATCTTTGCTTTCAACAATGCTTCCTCCAGGATATGTAGTTCAGGTACTGTTCTACATGCCTCGGCCACCACAATTGCAAGATGGTCATTCTGCACCTAAACTTTCTTCTGTGCCTCCAGCACTGCTGATTTCTTGATGAACATCTATTCGTTGTTGACTTTGTACTCGCTTATCAGGCTCAGGGCGCGCTACTTCGAGGCCTTAACCTCTGCTATCACACCTACTTGCAGTGTGTGAAGAAACTCATTAGGGAGTGTGGCCAGGTTGAGGCCAATATTATTCAAAGAGCTGACAATAACCTTGTCAGCGGCCGCCTCCACGCTGAAAGCTCCATTAGGTAGCGCGACTTCCTGGAGATCCAATGATCAAACCATCTATGCTGCTTGAGTGGTCCCTAGTGCCAAACTGGTTGATGTAGTGCTGCTCTGTCCTGTACCTACCTGGATTCTAGTCGTTTGGATCTACAGCTCACATAGATCCTTTTGGATGGTTCTTAGTGCCTGCTTTTGCTGCTACTCAAACTACTGTAGTAATTTTGCTGTAGTATCCTACACCTTGTCTCCAATTTCATCCAGGTTGCCATCTGTCAAAGTAATCAGATCCAGTGACGGCTTGGTTGCTTTTTTTTTCTTCCACGACCCTACCATTTCCTGCTCCCTGTACCGCTTCACTCGGAAGGGAGTGTTGTCCTACCGATCACCACCTCCTTGTTCTGACTACTCTTCCTCCCCAGTTTGGGGTGAAGGGGACTTCTCACTTCACGTGGAGCCGCACTCGTCTTTCTCTGTTTGTTTCTTCGTGGCGTGCTCCACTTCTACTTGGGCCTTCTCCTCGGTCTCTTTGATTCTTTTCTCATCCAACTGCTGAACCTAGTGTTTGGCTGCCTCCTTCTTCGTCTTCTCCACGGACTTGCTAGTCCTTCAGCTAGATCGAAAGGAGAATGCCAACCTGTTGGAAAACACTTGATGACCTCTTTAATAACATCATCGATAGCAAGGTAGGGTAGGTTGAACCAATTTTGCTGCATATCCTTCCGCTCCCGGATGTATACGTGGTGGAAGTCTGCTTTGAACTCTTCTTACCGTGAAAGTTGTTCAAACATGGTTGGTGACAACAACAACATCTAGTTGATGGCCATGTGAATGCTCACCTCCATTAGTACCCAAAAGACTTTGCTCTCTGTGACCTGCGTAGCCTCTTTCATGGCCTAGAGAGATGTAAATTTTACAACTTCTAGAAAGTCCTTCTCTATTGGAGGGAACGGGCTGTCCTCTGGCAAATCCCAGGCGACTAGCACAATCGAGAGTAGCAACCATGAATAGTGGAAGGTTTCATTATCGTCCTATGCTTCTCTGCAGTTTGCATGGAACTCACTACACAGGTAGCATGCCTAGTTGAACTTTACATTGTTCGCACACTGTGCTTCCAATGAAACCACTGGTGCCAACACCTTGTCCGTGTGGAACTTTCTCATAACCTTGCCTGCCAAAATATCCATGGCAAACTCTACCGCAGGGTCATTAATTGAAGTAATCAAGTACCTGTGTAGCTTCTTCAAATGTTTAAACTTGTCCTTCATCTTCTCATCGAGGCTGTGCTCGCTCGTCTTTCCGCCAAATCCCTTGGCCAGATTTAACCTTGAGTGTGGTAATAGTGTGATCCAATGGATCAACATATTGGTGATGGGGATCGACGCATTCAACCAAAAGCACCCATCATGCACCAGGCACAGCAACTACTTAATGACGATTAGGTTTATATTTGAGTGATGGTAGTGGGGCACCCATAACAGGTTCAACAACCCTGACTTGTTTACTTCGTGAATCCATTCCATGGGCTCTAGCGCGGTGACACCAGACTCTTTGTAGAAGACCCTCTTCATGTATGTGTTTGTATCCAAGTGGGGGAATCGGTCATGGTCCGTGAAATCCCAATCTTCTAGCTTCAAGTGCGGGATCCATGCCAAGCATGGACCTTCAAAGGTTATGTTCTCTGGTAATAGAGGCATCTTGATGAGGAATTGACCTACATCTGGGTCCTTAGGGACCTTCAATTTTCCCTTGCACGGAGGAATATACTCCAACAACTTATATATGGGATTCACCCTGTTAGCCTCCTATTGCAATAGGTGTTCATATTTCATGATTGGCTGTTGAAAATGCCAAATATGTCATCTTTTCGTGCTGCAAAGTTCCATATTTCCATCAAGTTCCAATTTTGAAGAATCATACCATTTTTGAAGAGTTTTTATAGTTAAGGGAAAGCCAAACATCTTAATCTTGGCCTCCCTAGGTTTCAATTGCTTGTTTTAGAATATAGAGATGTATATCTGTCCAAACTGTTTAATCTTCGTAGATTTGTAGATAGGTAGAGAAACAAGGGTGCTCAACAGCTTAATCTGAGCCCTGGATGAAATAAGGGTAGATTTAGATAGGAGGATAGCCAAAAGAAAAATTGTAAAGCGGGGTTTGCTAGTTCAAGTGCACCCAAACCAAAAAGAAGAGAAAATGCTAGGTAAGTAGGCTGGGTAGGTAGTTTTGAGGTTGCAGAATCAATGATTGTGATCAGTTTTGTGTTTCAAGAGTTAAATCTATTCAAATCACAATTGCAAGGCAAAAATCCATTCGGAGCAGCTCAAGCGAGGCATGTCTAACTCCCTCTTCTTCCTCTTCCCCAAATCACTCACTAATTCCCCTAAAGAGGTCAAGATCTGCTTGACATCTCTTAGTTTCATCATGTTTCATAACATTTGCCTAAGTAAAGGTCTGCTTTACTTAGGAGCACTCATATCTCATTCTACAAGTTCTATTTCCCCCTTTCAAGCCTAATTTTCTCATACTTTGCACTTTCTTCATAAATTCATACTAATTTCTAACTTTATTATATAAATCCCCATGTTATTTCCCTTCCCCTTACTAAAATATGTGTAAAATTCCCCTATTTATATATCCCCACCCTTTGGTTGAAATATAACCATAAGTACACTTGGGAATTGTTTAGTTTGCCTGAAACTTAGCAAGAACCCTCATTTTGCCCCTTTAAACCATCTTCCAATGCAAAGGACTCCTTCCTAAGCATAAAATCTCCCTCCAAATGTATAAAATCCATCCATTAGCCTTATTTTACCTTTTCCAAGGCACAAATCCTTCTTTTCATGCTTTCGGACCCCTTTCGAAGCATTAGAAACCCTTCAAAATCATTAAAAAATCCCTCAAAAACATTGAAAACCTCCCTCTGATCATGCAATAGCCCCTTTAATAAGCAAAAACCCTTCTCCGATCGGAGAGGCTTTCCCTCGATTGCATTATGCCTTGGCCGATTTCATATACATTCCTCCGATCACATTCTTCCCCCTCTGACGCGATATCGCTGTTGGAGGTCACAGCGATCATATGTTGGCTCTGTTTATATGTGCCCCGATCATATACCCCCGATGTGATATCGCTATCGCAACCCATTCCTTACCGCAATCTCCCTTTTATCCATGATACTCCACTTTATCGTTATGCCTCATTTTCCGCATTTCTCCAGTTTTGCCGCAAAAACTTAAGTTTTTCATAAAACTTATGTTTATCGCAAGCCATGCTTATATCGCAATATCTCTATCGCTTTCGCTATAATACATAAAGCCCGCACCCCTTGACTTCCGCCGATGCAATATTGCGACTTAACTGCAACTGCCCATTCGGGCCCAAATCAACGGCTCATGTTCTATCGCATCGTTCCCATATATAAGGCTCCAACTAGTGGAGCCGAAAAGTTATAAAATGCAGTGTTAAAGGATTTCGGGTCCGCAGACCCATTTCAATTGTAAATCCGCCGATTTGGGTTCGCCGATGGGTCGGATTCGATTTCAAATAAAAGTGGGCCTATAAGAAGTTCGGGTCCGCCCTCTATTTCGCTCATCGGGGGTTTATGTGTTTGGACTGCCGATCCGCCGATCGCCGAGTTAGCCCCAGCTGTTGGATCGACCCGCGCCGGATCCAACGGCCAGGATTTAATCCAATGAATAGTGTTGATCCCGCTATGTTTTTTCATGATTTTTGCGTGTAATTTGTTCTTTTTCTTTGTAAAGGAACAAAAGGCCCATTTCAGCACTATTTCATGCCTGTGCCTGTGCATGCCTAGTCAAGGAAAACATGCATTTGTTGATCATTTCTGATCGCTCCAAAGCCCAGTCTTTTCTCCAGGAAGCCAACACGGCCCAGCACTGTTATCAGGATGCATTCCTCCTCCATTTTTGTAGTTTTTCTTCAGGTCTAGCATTATTTTGATCGGCCATGTGCCGATAGCATTCCAAAGGCCACGGAAGACATCAGCAGCAGTTACTTTTGCCTTGAAAGGACAGAAAGGGGCGATTTGACAGTTTCAAGTATATCAGGGGAGAGAAAGTGGCCCAATTCAAGTGTCAAAGAGTATCAGAGGAAAGATAAAGCCCAGATTCATGGCAAAGAGTATCAGTGTTGCGACAGAGAGTATCAGTTAAGTGTTTTTAGTGGAAATCTTTATTTCCAAAGCAGGTGAACATTGAATGGCCTCCAACAAAGTCAAAGAAAATCGCAAAAGTTGTTCAAGGCTCTCAGATTAGTGATTAAAGCATTTAAGACATATGAGGGTGGTGCTGCAAGGCCCAAGACACAGTTATTGCAGGAATAGCCAGCACAGAGCTCCAAAGGACCATATTTACTCCTCTCTGAGGCGGTTGCCCCAACGCAGCATTAGATAGATATCTTTGCATTAATTTCAGGATAAGATTAGATCAAAGCACTCATTTCCCTCAGATCTGTTTAAGATCTACTGTAATAGATATTTTCTCTATAAATACCACCCTCAGCAATGTATTAAGGGTTGGTTGGTTGATAATCCAGAGTTTAGACTTGTGCTGTATACTTTGAAAGCATCTATAATCAAAGACTACTGGAATGCTTGGATGAAGGACTCTTTGTTGTGTTTTTAATGGCTGAAGAGTGACTGTGGAATTCCTGTGCTACTTCATGGCTCAATAAGCGTTTCTCACCTCTGTTTTCAGTTTAATGTTTACTATATCATTTATGTGTCATGATCCAAATAGCAAGAAAGAAGAATAGCTTAGGATTTGCTTGATTGCACTCTATGCTCAGTTCTTGTTATTTCTATATGTTTTCCTCCGAATTGGCTATGAATATGAATACCCCTTGGCTCATATTTACACTAATTCCATCACATATGATTGTTATTTAGGAATTCTTAACTGCTCCTAGATAAACATTCATTCACTTTCCTTCTCTGCTAGCTGATGAAAGATTCTTAGTTTCCTGTCATCTCTGGCCTTCATTCCATCTTTTTCAGAAATTGGTATTGTTTTATGTGTAGCTATCCTGCTATGTATTCCTCTTGTGACCAATAAAACGCAACAGCAAGCCCTAATCCATGACTCCATGCCCAATGGTTTGAACTTCTCACACTATGCATCCCAACTCTGCTTGAAAGAATCCTCCTTCCCACCAAAATCAAAACAAAACCCAAAGAACGTCATAACTAGCCTAAAATCAACCCAAAACAAAGCTAAATCATAAAGAGAGAGCCCTCTCTGACTGCAGGTGGGCTAGGACCTGCAGTCCAAAGATTGGTTTGTGGTTACCTTGGCCATATCCCTTAAGGAGCCAAGGGACAACTTGAGTGATAACACACCCCCTCAATGTCTATATCTTCTGCGCCCTCCTCAGCCGCTAGATCCACCACTTTTCGCTTCTCTTTCACACTCGGCTTTTCTTTCCTCTGAGCCTATGTAGCGGCATGCTTCCTTGGTGACTCATGCACCAACACTGACTTATTTTGTTTATCTTTATTAGGCTTGGGGACCTCTCTCACTGGCATAGGATTCAGCCTAGATGACCTCGACGCCGTAGGCACTACTGTTGGAACCTCTACACTCACAACTTCCGAAACCACTCCCTTAGAAGTGACATCTCCATCAGTACTCATGGTTTCCGCGGGGCTTGGTCCTAACATCTTTTTAGGATGAATGTCTCATTTACCTCTGATAACTTGGAAAATTTAGAGGTCCTGACTAAATCCTCCCAATACGAGCGATTCATAGGAAATCAACAACACAACACAAAAATTCTAAAAATGAAAAATGCTTGTCGCTGGATGGCCACACATAATTTATAGGCAAATTCGAATTCAAATTCAATCATTCCCCCCAAAACCTATCCATAAATGCTAGATTGGTGATAGATATCCAAATATTTCACTCTTAAATTCAGCCTTAAATGCCTTAAATGCCACCCCCCGCTCCTTTTAACCGTCTTCTAGCAGTCAAATCATGAATAGTGACTATAACAATTACTTTTTGGCTACATTGCGTGGTCACTCCCCTTATATCACATCTCCCTTTGTGCTTCTTTTGGTACTGTGACACCATCCTGTTTCACGTAGACCCCTTGTTGCGCAACTCTACAAACCAAGTAGTGTATTTTATAGTCCCGTGCATCCTTGCAACTACTTGGAGTGCTAAGACTTTGCCACTATCATGTAGTCATTGGGCCAGATCCCTGGTGTATGGCTTCAATTGGCTTCCATTTACCTTTCCCAGAAATGGATCTCCATTCAACTTCACATGCTAAACTACTCCACCATCTGTAATATCTTTGATAACATATGGTCCCAGCCAGTGCATCTGAAATTTTCCTGGAAACTTATCAAACTTACAGTCATATAATAAAACTAAATCGTTTACCTTGAAGGTGTGCAGTTTGATGTACCGATTGTGCCAAGCTTTTTCGCATTCCTTCTGAACCTGCTGATGGAATCCAGCCAAAAATCTATCTTCCTCGAGCTCTATTGGCTGCGTGAGCCTCTCTTCTAAGGCTCCGCGGTTTTCCATTCCTGTAAAACATGCTATGCATAGAATAGGCACAATGTACTCCACAGGCATTACAACCTCTATGCCATAGACTAACCTAAACGGTGTCTGACTAGTAAGAGTCTTACAAGTGGTTCAGTAAGCCCATAACACTTCTGGTACGGGCACGTCCCAATCATTCCTCTATGCATTGCACACCTTTGTCAGTGTGTTCTCTAATATATTGTTAAATGCCTCAACCATCCCATTGGCCTGAGGATGATATGGAGTACTCTTATGGTGATAAACCTGGAACTCCTCTGTCAGCGAGCTGATTGTTTTATTGAGGAAGTGCAGACCATGATCACTCATTAAAATCTTTAGGAAGCCAAACCTAGTCAACACATATTCAAACAGAAATTTTGTTGTTGTTTCCCCTGTACAGTCCTTCACAGGCTGTGCCTCTGCCCATCTGGTCAAATATTTGGTCGCGGTGATGATATACCACACACCTGTCTTCTTGCCTAGAGGCTGAATTGGCCCTACAAAATCAATTGCCCACTTCTCAAATGGCTACAATGACACTTGTGGATTCAGAGGCAGCTCATCCCTCCATGATGGCTTGCCCATTCTCTAACATGCATCACGTGCCCTACAATATGCTTTGGAATCCTTATGCAGTGTTGGCCACCACAACCTAGTGCATAAAATCTTCTGCGCTGATGCTTTCCCAACATTATGGCCTCCCATAGATCCTCCATGAGCTTCAGCAAGGATACTATTACGTTCAAAATCAAGCACATAATGTCGCAATATTTCATATGACCCCATCTTGTACAAATGCCCTGCAATAACTGAAAAGTCGGCTGCGTGCACTACCAATTCTTTCTTCTCTTGACTCGTGTATCCCTCTGGAGCTGTCCTTGTGGTTAGAAAGTGGATAATGTCTGCAAAATGATTATCGACTACATGGGAAGAATTTCACATTAGGAAGCCACTTCTCTAAATTGGTAGGCTACTCACCTATTTCAATGCGCAACAGATGATCTGGCCTTGCATTTAACCTTCCATGTTTCACAATTACTTCAAAATCATACTCCTAAAACAACAGCATCCATTTGCATATCTCCCCCCCCCCAACATAGGCTTGTTGACTAGGTACTTTAATGCAGAGTGGTCTGTATACATCTTAAAATTTCTGCCTAGTAGGTAATGTCTAAACTTATGGGGTGCGTACACCATAGCTAACCCTTCGTGATTTGTCATCAAGTAATTCTTTTCAGCCTTAGACAACTTCCTGCATGAAAATGATATCCGATGATCTAGTTCTCCTTCACCGGCTAGTGTCAGTACTACTCCTAACGCAATACATGATGCATCCACATGTACATGAAATTCCTTCTTCCAATCTGTGAAGACTAGGATTGGCACGATGACCATCTTCTCCTTCCATACATCTAGACTTCGCTGACATTCTTCATCCCAACAGAATGTAGAATCCTTCTTTAGTAGCTTTTCCATAGGTGTGGTAATCTAAGCATAAATTTTAATGAACTTCCGATACTATCCTGTATGGCCCAGTGTTGCACATAGCTGTTTAACACTCCTTGGTGGCTCCAAATTAATTATAACCACGATCTTAGTAGGGTCCACCATTAATCCCTATCTACATGCTAGATGACCCAACAAGATTATGAAAGGGACACAAAATAAGAATTTCTTCAAGTTTAATAGGATCTGATATCTTCGGCATGTATCCAACATTAAGAAAAAACTAGCTACATGGCACTTTACCAGTCCAAACACTGTCCAATCATCAAAATATACCTCAAAAAATTTGTGAATGAACTCTTTGAACACCACGCTGAATACATGCGAGAAGATCGTCAGTGCATTCTTAAGTCCAAAAGGAATTACTATATACTAAAAGCATCTCCACTCAGTCATGAAGGTAGCCTTACTCCTGTCTTCTGGCAGGATCTTTATCTGATGGTATCTAGAGAACCCATCAGTGAAAGAATAGTTTTCCTACCTGCCAACATTATCCAATACTTTGTCTGTGAATGGAGTTGGAAAAGGATAATGGATGAAAGCATCGTTGAGCTTCCTAAGATCTATGCAAATCCTTATTTCATCCTTTTGATTATTTTCCTGAACTACCATTTTACTCACCCAATCAAATTCCTCCACTGGTTCAATAATACCTACTGCAAGCATCTTATCCAACTCTAAGCAGACCTTTTCCTTGTATTCGGGATTAAGGAAATAGGGCTTCTACTTAATAGGATTCACATCCAGTTTCGAAGTTATTTTCATCACTCCCAAATAGCCTATGATGCCTTTTAAGTCTGAAAACTTTGTGGGAAACAAATCCTAATATTCGCGGAGCAACTCAGCAACCTTATCTACCGTGTCATCATCCCAGTAGTCTTCAATCTTTGCAAACTTTGGCTCTGCTTCTGTGCCAATGTTTACTTGTTTAGTTTTTAGTGGCGTGGTGAAATCTAGATTCTCTATCTATGCTTCCCCCACCTCGTGGTGGCCTTCCGCCTCTAGGATGTTAATGTTCCTCAGATCCTCATCTTCTTCTTCAACAGTCACATTATAGCATTCTAACGCACAGTCTCCATTCCATCTCCAATCATATTTCCTGACAGAATAAATGTAACTAGAATTTTGGTAGATTTCTCCTAGAATGGTAGACCAATCACATCATTTTTTTGTACTCCCACCACCCATCAAAACTGTCTTTATGCATACCCCACCATCTTACTGGCATAGCGTGCAATGCCAAATCCATTAATTGGAAGCGATGCTTCTTTGGAACTTCCCTTTCAAATGCATCCAAAAATTTATCTACATCATTTAGGCCATCATAATTAGGAAAATTTCTTACCTCAGATGATACACAACACGCTGATTTAGTCATCATATTATAGTGCAGTGTAGATACTTCGTGCAACCTGTTAGGTTCCTATACCAATAGGTTTCATTTTTCATGATTGACTTTGGAAGTGCCAAATATGTTCATCTTTTCATGCTACCAGGCAACAGGGCCAATAGGGCTCTGACATCAAAAATGCATTCACTGATATCAAGGCTAGAAATGAGCCAGTGAGATACCAGCTGTACAACCAGTTGCTAAGGATGGCTCCCACTAATCAGCAAAGGCTAATGGCAGCCTATGACATCCAGGAAGGGAAAATGACTCTCAGTCATTTCAGACCTATAATGCAGCAACCACAATCAGCTGCTAATTATATCAGAACCAATCTGGAAGTGCTCTCCAAAGACATCCATCCGATGGACCAGATTGAATTACACAAGAAGACCAGGGAAATGGTATATTCTACATTGGCAGACAAAACATTGTTAGCCCATAGATTGCAAAAATCTCTGCACAATACTTCTGCCCAGCTAGAATTGTAGAAGGCATCATCATAGGCCAAGGACAATAGAATCAGGTCCTTGGAGGAGATAATTATAGAGCTGGGACATGATCCCATTGATCCCAAGGGCGTGCAAGCTTTGATAAAGAAGAAAGAGGAAGACATAGCAGCCCTCAAAAGACAACTCAAGCTGCCAGCTGCACTACATCCTCAAACCACAGAGATAGCACAACAAAAAGAAGAGCAGGATGTGGTAACTTTGCTTATGAGCTTCCATAAAAGGTTGATAGAAACAGAGAGTGCCTTGGAGGCATCATTACAAGGAAGACAGGGAGAGTTTGCCTCTCAGCCAATTCAAACAACTCAGATTCTTACAGCTTCTCCTCCTACGACCACCACAATAGTCCCTCCCACTGCTCAAACATCAAAAGCAAGTACTTCAAGCTCGGCACCAGTCTCAGCAAAAACAACAGCAGAAGCAGAGCAAGACACCAGCTTGAGTATGAAGGGGATGATGAAATAAATAAAAGCCCTTGAAGTGCAGATGGCGGAATTGAAAGAGGCCAAAGAAAAGCTGGCCAAAATTGAGGAAAAATATGACAAGTCAAAGCAGGATGTAGCTGAGAAGACAAGGGAAGTGAAAGCCCTAGAAAAAATGATAAAGGAGCTGGAGAAAGAGCTTACTTTTTATAAGACTCTAGCTGATGTCAAGAAAATTTTGTGGGCCAAGATTGGCCAATCCATTACAGCCCAATGGCAATCCATTGAAACCATTCATGAACAAATGGATTTGATAGGCGTGGCTCAGTTTGAAAACCAAAAGCCTAGAGCATCTTTAGGAAAGATGCCTGAGCAAGCTAATAGAATGATCCAATTCCTGAACACTCACACCAAAGAGCAGTTGGCAGCAATAGGAATCAGGAACATGACTGATACCATATTACTAGTAAAAAGAGTGTTGACCCTAAGGAATTTTGTGCAAACCTGGAAAGAAAATGCCAAGAAATGCAAGCAGAGGTGAATGAGTTCAGAATAAAGTTTGCAGCATTACAGAGTAGAGGGCTACCAAGCTTAGTAACTAGCGCTGGAAGACTGCTGTCACATGAGCATTATGCCAACAGGGTGAACAACTATGCCTCCAATCAAATCACAGCGTCCTCGAGCACATAAGAAGAAACAGGACCTCCATCTGGACATAGTGTCTATGACAAACTATAAAATCTGTTCTACATTGCACATGAGATAAACCACCTATTTGAAGTCCAGCGTAATTTTTATAGATACACTGAAGCTGATGAAACACTGATAAAGATACAAAGACATCAGCTGCCTACAGAGGATTGGTGGAAAGGAATGATGGAGACATTGCTAAGGTGATTTTGTTTATTAATTCTTTTTGTAAGCTACAGGTCAGCATATACAGATGGCACGGTCCACCTGTCAAAAGGGAAGAAAAGGCAGTGCAAAGCAGAAACAGAATGGTCACTTCAGCTCATTGAATGCAAAGAAACCGAGCACCGATGATGAAGACCAAGACAGCAAAAAACAACGTACCAGCATCAGGACAGCACATGCAGAATGAATGCATAGCAAGCAGCTGACTCATTCAGCCCAGAAAGTCAAAATTCCTCTGACAAATTGGACAGCTAGCGCATTCATATTTACTACAGCATTTATTCCCTCACTTACTACTTCTTAATAGTTGGTAAAGAAAGTTATGAGTTCAAGACTTATCCTCATGATATTTTGTATCTCCCTTTGGTATAAATACCTTCCCATAATATGTATTTGGGGTTGGTAGTTTCATCTCTGAACCACGCTGTAAGTTATTGAGGCTATATAATACAAAGGTTGTTGGAATTTCACTGTGCTGAACCATCTGAATGTGGAATTGACGCTCTGGGAAATGCTACAGAATTCTTGCATCGTTTATGGATCAATAAGTCTCTCTTCTCTGTGTTTTTTATGTCTTCTATGTATGCAATTTCATGTATGTTCCATAAACTTGGTAGTAGAGAAGAAGAATAGCACAGAATTTGCCTAAAAACACTCTGTGTTCAATCTCAGCTATTGTATATGTTTTCTTCAGAATTAGTCATAAATAGGAATTCTTAATTGCTCCTATTTGCATTAGTTCTTTCACTCTGAATGTTGCTTAGGAATTCTTCATTGCTCCTTAGTAATTTTCATGCACTTTCCCTCTGCCAGCATAATGAAAGATTCTTGATTGCCTTTCATTCACTGACTTCATTCCACCATTTCAGATATCAAAATTGCTCCTAAATTGACTACCCTGCTCTGTAGCAAACTCCTTTTACCAAATGAACACTTCAACACTTCACCAGTTCACTCACTCTGACTCCATCTACCCAATGGAAGAAACTGTTTCCTACTTGCATCCCTGTTCCACTTGAAATTACCTTCCAACAAACTCAAAACAAAAACCTGTGCATTATAACTAGCCTAAAATACTCCAAGAACAAAGCTAAATTACAAAGAGAGAGCCCTCTCGGGTTGTAGGTAGGCTAGGACCTACAGCTAAAAGACTGGTTAGTGGTTACCTCGGCCGTATTCCCTCCAGGAGGTAGGGAACAACCTGAGTGATAACATCATTGGCGACTCCGCTGGGGATTGAATGTTTGTTTACAACTGCTGTATGTTTTCTAAAACTACAGATGGAGCCTGAAGTTAGCCAGGTAGCCTTTGAAACTGTCTTTGCTTTGCATTGACAGGAGTAGATAAAAGTTGCTTCAGTCAATCTCCAGTATATTTTTAGGCTATAAATAGTTATTCCAAAATATTTGATCAACTTCCCTGTTTCAAAAATATTCAAAGGAAAAATGCAAAGCCTCCTATATATTTCAAAGAAACTCGTATAGAAAATTGTGAAAAACTGTGATCTTAAAACATTCCCAGAAAATACCAAAAAACAGATTTAGAAGCTGGCTCCAAAGAAGAAAACTCAGTACACCAGGTCAAATCCTGACCCTGACCCTCCAGCTATTTTTGAAAATCCTAACTTGATCCCTAAGGCCCTTAAGATACAAGAAGCTCAAGAAAGTTCTGCCGATTTAGACCTTGAAACAGTTCAGTAGAACTATATCCCGACTCTTGCTAAAGCCTCAGTCCGTCTTCACACAACTACTGCTTCTTATAGTTCTTCATCCACCTCCCAAAGCACCTTCTCCACTCCTCCATTCACTGCACATATTTCAACTCCAGTCCCTGCAGTTCCAGCTGTCCCATTTCTTCCTGTTGTCCCATTTGTCCCTGTAAATATTGCAAATAGATATGCTCCTTTACAGTTACCCGCAAATCCAGGGGCTATGCCTCAGGATTATCAAAGTAAAATCAAATATTTTGATGGTACTGGCTCCTATACAGCCCAGCAACACACTAAGAAAATGCAAGACTATTTTGAGAACTATGAAATAGACGATGATGATGTAAGAATGAACATTTTCGTCCAAAGTCTAACTAGTGATGTTAGGACTTGGTTTACAGCACTTGCTGCTAACTCTATTGCCAATCCTGATGCCCTTTATCAGTCATTTTTGAATAGGTGGGAAAAGAAGAAGGATCCATTGCATATCCTATCAGAGTATGATAGTATAAAAAGAGGCCCACAAGAAACTGTCCTAGATTATTGTGCTAGATTCAACAGTGTATACAACGCTATCCCTCAAAACCTTAGACCTCCACCTGACTTGGCCTTAATCAAATTCCCTAATGGATTTGATTCTGACATGGCATATCAACTGAGGGAAAGAGCCCCTTCAACCTTGGCAGACATGCGGAATATAGCTGTTAGTGTAGAGGCAAATCTCATTGCTAAACGAAATCGGGCAAGAGCTGAAAGAAGAACAACTTTCAAAGAGGAACCTTCAGCATTTGAACAAAAGCTTGATGCAATCATCAAAGACATGGACATACTTGGAGATAGGGTGGAAACCATTGAAATAAAATCATCATGGGAAGGTCAAACAAGTAACACAACAAGGAATCCAAATTTTAGAAAAAACCAAAATCCAAATGTTGGAAGGGCTGGCCTTGACCAGAACATCAGACCTCCATTTCAAGAGAACTATGCCAAAGCCTCAACATCCAGTGAACCAAGAGAGGATCCTCACATGAACTTAATGGGATTGAACAGTGATCAACAAATATTCTTGACCCAAGATGACCAAGAGGCTCACAATTTCAATCAATTCCAAACCAAATCCGGAGAGTCATTTGATTTTAGGGAACGCTATGATGCAGCAGTCTATGAGGTTCATAAACAATACAAGTTGAGAAGCAGAACCATAGATGTGCCTGAAGCTACCAAGCTAAAGGATACCAAACAACCAAAGAAAGCGAAAGATAAAGCTGTCCTGACAGAACCTTATGATAAAACAGACTCAGATCCAAAGGAAGTCACTGTGGAAGATATATCAAATGTACAACCCTCTAAAAATCAGCCATTCACATCCTCTCCTTTCAAAGAAAATTCAAACAGCATGCCTGAAAATAATTTCAAAATGGAAATACCTCAAAACAGCACTCATAATCAAGAGAAGATCACTGAAAATCCAGCTGAAAAGGAAAAGTCGGTTGTCCATAATGCAAAAATGCAGATAGAAAAACCGTTCAACTTAGAAACAGAGATAGGTAAGCTGAAAATAGCCATTCCTCTATCTGAATTGGCTAAACATGAAGTGTACAGACAACAAATCAATAGGTCACTACTAATAGCAGATAACAAGGATGCAGTCAATGTGCTTGATGATCAACCAGAATTAATCTTTGGTCCTGAAGTCAATGGTAAAACAGTAGATGGAGGAGTTCCTCCATTTTATGTGAGCTTAAACATTCATGACAAAGTGTTGCATAATGCTATGTTCGATTCAGGGGCTTCCCATAATCTAATGCCCAAGTAAGTCATGGAAAGGCTAGATCTAGACATCACTAGGCCTTACAAAGACCTGTTTTCATTTGATTCCAGCCAGGTCAGGTGTCTAGGCCTAATCAAAGGCCTTTGTGTATCCTTAGTCCAATATCTAGCTAAGACAATCTTGATGGATGTGGTGGTAGCTGACATTCCACCCAAGTATGGCATGGTTTTATCCAGATCTCGGGGTGCAAAACTCCAAGGATCTTTGCAACTAGACATGTCCTATGCCACTATTTCAGTCTTTGGACAGCCAAAGATATTACACCGTGAAACACTAATGAAATACGTGGTTAGCAGTCAAGAAAAGCCTCAAAACTTCCCCATCTATGCTATGCATTCCGACATGGATTCATTCATTTTATATAATGCTGGAATGTGTCCCAAAACTGATGCCAAACTCCTGATAACAACACAACCAGAAAGCATGAATGAACAATCTGCTGCTCAAGATCAAAAAATTGTTGATGTGGTTAATGCAATAAAGAAAAATGACATATTATGTGACATACAAGACCCAAATCTGCCCACTGAACAAACTTCCAAAACCCTTAAGACAAGTCATAACCAAGAGATCTTATGGTACCTTGAGTTTGATGGTTTTGTCAACAAATTAGGAGCAGGGGCTGGGGTTTGGATTCACAACGTGCAAAATGACCATGCTGAAGGTCATGCATATAGGCTAAATTTCAGATGCACAAATAATATGGCCGAGTATGAAGCCCTTTTGTTAGGACTCAAACTGATCAAAGGTCTAGGGGCAACCAAGGTCTCAATTTTAGGAGATTCAGATCTCATCATACAAAAAATGAAGGGAAATTTTGTTACTAATGATATTAGGTTGAGAGCTTACAGAGGGGCAGCCATTGAAATACTTAACACTTTCTCAGAATCTCAACTCACCAAAATTCCAAGAAATCACAATTTACATGCACATAGCTTAGCAACTTTTTCCAGCACTTGCAAGCTTCCTTTTGAACCCAACCACCACTTCACTGCTGAAATTAAGCATAGGTGATCAGGAGCTCAGGACCAAGTGTCGTAAAATGGTCAAAAATGAAAGTGCTTAGAACTGGTTTGAACCTAAACAACTAGATAGAGCTCGTCTTCCTAATTATGGCACCGCAAACGGTTCGAAAGACGGTCTCCGTATGAGAAAGTTATGCCAAAAACAAAATCGCCCAATGACTCTTAATTTTTGAATTTTTTTCAAAAAAATTTAAAAAAGAATATTCCATAGAATATTCCTTTTTGGGCAGCCAATCACAGGTTGCCACATGGCAATCCCGGAGGCTGCCACGTGGGTCAGGGTGACATCAGCATTATGGGTGCATATGCGTTTAAAAGTTTTGGTCGACTTGTGGTTTGAACCCACGACCTCCTAACAAACATTACAGCGCTTTACCATTCCACCACATGGGTCAGTTATGGTATGAGTGTGGCAGGAATATCTTATGAAGTTTTTTACTATTTAAGGTGGGGCCCGGAGGGGACTAGACCCTAAGGGCCAGCCCCCATTCCATGTGACCCTCGCCCCATAACTGCAGGCCTAATTTTAACCACCAGTCAGCGCGCAATCTAAGGAAAACTGCCAGTTAATATAAATGCGTTCACATGCACATTAAAGACCGACAGTTAAATCCGACGGTCAGGTTAGGATTTGGCGGAGATTTTGGCAGAGGTGGCGAATTTGGTGGTATCGCCATATTTGGCAGGCCTATCTGGCCGTAACTAAAGTTTTAATTAGAGTTTTTCTAGGGGCAGACTGGTGAAACTTTAATGAGCCATAACTTTGGCTAGGAAAGTCCTTTTTGGACGAATTTGTTTTTGATTTTGGGTCTCTTCGACCTTTTGAAGCCATTGGCATAGGTTTCATAGCCATCTAAGGTCGTTTGCAAGTGATTTTTCTTCGTGGAAGTTCCGAAGCCACTAGGGCCAAATCAGATTGGGAGTTGCATTGGGAATTGTGCAGCCAGTGAATGTGAAACGAAGGTCATTCCTAAAGTTTTTCAGCATTCTGAATCCATTTCTATAGCTTGTTTTGCCTGTTGATGCATTATTCTCACTGTTTAGCTTCAGGGAAGCTTTCAGGGTCACCAGGGCCATTTCAGTGCTTGAGCTATTTGGGGGCTATGTTCATCCAGTTTTGGTGATTCAAAAGCCTATGTATGCTATTTTCTACCTTCTGAGTCTAATGGCAGAGGTTTCAGAACCAATTGAGGTCATCTTCACCTCGAAATTCTCCATGCAAGTTTAAAGGGCCACTAGGGCCAATTGGGGAAAGTACTGTATAAGGTACAATTTCACTGTTTGGTGTTTGGAAAGAGAATGTTTAGCTAATTCCTATCTTCTGATTCTGTATTTATAGTCAAATCTATCTTTCGAGACACTCATATTCTTGTATTAGCCTTTGTAGAATTTTTAATACAAGAGGACAAGCCTAGTTTGAGAGGCTTGGTCCAGCAGATGTAGCCCAGAAGGGGTGGACTGATTTATCATTTTGATGTATTTATTTGCCGAAGATGATATGCTAAACAAAACTGATATAAAGTGTTAAACAACAAATATACATAACTTGCATATGCACATAATCACCTATTCAGCTTCAGAAAGTTATTTGTCTTATTCCGCAAGACATCAAACTTCAAGTATGTGTATGTCAAAGACTTCTAAGTGTTTACTTCATTATTTCTTTAGGCAGAGCCTGTAGAGGGCCAGGTAGCCTCTGGAACTCATCCTCTCTTTAGAGGTGACATGTCCGGTGAATGCCCCTACAGTCTATCTCTGTATAAGAAATAAGAAGTTTTCACATTTTCAGAGGTCACTTGGAGTGTATAGCTCACATTTGCAATTATGGGAAATGGATACCTTGCACCCTTAAACAAGTACATTCCATTTTCAGAGCAGATGGTATCAGAGCACTAGGTTTGCTTGACTGACATCACTAGCTTGATTGTGTAGCTTGAATGGTGTCTTAAGCAGTGTTGAAGATTGACTGCTTTATTATTCTGCAAACTACTTGTTGTTTGAGTTTGCTGAAGCTCTTTTGTTCATTTTTATAATGACAACTTCCATAAGTGAGTTCTCAAAATCGTCCTCCTTCAAAAGATTTTTTGATGAAGGCTTGAAGAAAGAATTTTTCATCATGATGAATATGGTGAGAGAAATGTATGAGGATGAAAGAAAGAGCTCTAGACTTCAAGAGTAGTTGAATTCCATGAGGGAAGAGAAGCAGTTGCTTTCTGACCAATTGCAGGAAATGGAAGGCCAACTTCATATTGCAAACATGAAGCTGCAAAGGATGCATGAGTTGGAGACACAACTCCTTGTTGCCAAAGAAGCCTTAGCCAAGTATCAGCTTGAAGAAGAGGTAAACAATTCTAGTTTGTCTTCAAATTCTTATAAGAATGTTTATGTTGGTTCTTTTGAGAAACATACCAGAGGCATAGGGTCCAAGTTGATGTCCAAAATGGGATATGAAGGAAAAGGATTGGGCAAACATGCACAGGGTATAGTTGAGCCAATAATGGTTGAGGTAAGGCCTAAGCATTTGGGTCTTGGCTATGGACAATCTTATGAAGAAAGTTCCAAAGTAGCCATGAAGAAAGAAGGTGTGCATCAGCATGCACTTGAACAAGGGAGTGGTGAAAGCTCTAAAACCATTGATGGGGTTGATGGTGTTCCAAAAGGAGATTCTTCTTCATTTGATTCACCTCCTCATGAAGCTAATGAAGGTGAAAGAGAAAGGTATAAATCTGATTTCAATCATATTTCCTTTGATCATGTAAAGCATGGAAAATTTCCACATAAGCATTGGAAAAGAATTGCATGCTCTTTTTGTGGTTTGGTTAACCATAGTGTTTCTAGATGTTGGAAAAGAATGGCAACATACAGGAAACTTTTGAAGGAAAGGAGGCAAGAAGCCAAAGTTCCATTGAACAATGCAAATCATGTTGTCAAGAAGATGAACATGTGTTGCACTTATTGCCATAAGCATGGACATACTGTTGAAAGGTGTTGGACTCTGAATCCAACAATGCTTCCACGAAAGTTGAAGAAATTAGAGAAAGAGTATGGCAAGAATGGGAAGGAAGTTTCCATCATTGATATGTGTCAGGATGATACACATGTTGATATCGATGTGCAGTTAAAGGAAGCGACTTTCAAATGGATTGGTAAGAAATGGTTAGAATTCTTATCCAATTAAAGTTGCATGTCTTTTGATCGAATGCATTTCTTTGTTAAGGGAATGCAAATTGCAGGATGGAAAAGCTGAGTATGAGACTCACTCTATCACAGTGAAAGTTATATTCATTTCAGCTTTGAAAGTACATGTACATGTGATCGAGGATATTGTACTTATGATTGTACTTAAGAGAAAGTTGAAGGATAAACTGCATGCATGAGAATGATATGCATGAGCACAGGGATCATGATGATTTCCTTGTATTTTAAACATGTATGTGTGATTAACTTGAAGGGTTGATTACTTTGTTTTTAACCATGCATGTAATGTAAATTTGACTTGGAAAAAGTTAATTTGATCTCCAAGATTGTAAAGAGGAGAAATGATGGAAGTGTTTCATCTTTGTAAAAGCCTTCTCATTTGGGAGGCAGCTCTTCTTCCGGAGCGGAGGTGCCATGGATGGGCATCATGACAGTTGATAAGGCAGGACATTTTGGCATCAGTATGCTCTTTTGGCTGACCGGAAGAGGATATTTCTGTTCATCAAGTGCTGTACAGTTCAGTTCAAAGATTCAGTAAGCTTTTGGGGACCAAAAGCCTTCTCATTTGGGAGGTGTGATCAGGAGCTCAGGACCAAGTGTCGTAAAATGGTCAAAAATGAAAGTTCTTAGAACTGGTTTGAACCTAAACAAATAGATATAGCTCGTCTTCCTAATTCTGGGGCCGTAAACGGTTCGAAAAATGGTCTCCATATGAGAAAGTTATGCCAAAAACAAAATCGCCCAATGACTCTGAATTTTTGAATTTTTTTCAAAAAAATTTAAAAAAGAATATTCCTTTTTGGGCAGCCAATCACAGGTTGCCATGTGGCAATCCCAGAGGCTGCCACGTGGCCCAGGGTGACATCAGCATTATGGGTGCATATGCATTTAAAATTTTTGGTCGACTTGTGGTTTGAACCCACGACCTCCTAACAAACATTACAACACTTTACCATTCCACCACATGGGTCAGTCATGGTATGAGTGCGGCGGGAATATCTTATGAAGTTTGTTACTGTTTAAGGTGGGGCCCGGAGGGGGTCAGCCCCTAAGGGCCAGCCCCCATTCCATGTGACCCTCGCCCCATAACCGCGGGCCTAATTTTAACCACCAGTCAGCGCGCAATCCGAGGAAAACTGCCAGTTAATATAAATGTGTTCACATGCGCATTAAAGACCGACATTTAAATCCGGTGGTCAGGTCAGGATTTGGCGGAGATTTTCGTGAAGGTGGCGAATTTGGGGGTATTGCCATATTTGGCGGGCCTATCTGGCCGTAACTAAAGTTTTAACTGGAGTTTTTCTAGGGGCAGACTGGTGAAACTTTAATGAGCCATAACTTTGGCTAGGAAAGTCCTTTTTGGACGAATTTGTTTTTGATTTAGGGTCTCTTCGGCCTTTTAAAGCCATTGGCAAAGGTTTCACAGCCATATGAGGTCATTTGCAGGTGATTTTGCTTCGTGGAAGTTCCAGGAGCCACTAGGGCCAAATCAGTTTGGGAGTTTCATTGGGAATTGTGCAGCCAGTGAATGTGGAACGAAGGTCGTTCCTAAAGTTTCTCAGCATTCTAAATCCATTTCTACAGCTCTTTTTTCCTATTGAGGCATTCTTCTCACTGTTTAGCTTCAGGGAAGCTTTCAGGGCCACTAGGGCCATTTCAGTGCTTGAGCTGTTTGGGGGCTATGTTCATCCATTTTTGGTGATTCAAAAGCCTATGTCTGCTATTTTCTACCGTCTAAGTCTAATGGCAGAGGTTTCAGAACCAATTGAGGTCATCTTCACCTCGAAATTCTCCATGCAAGTTTAAAGGGCCACTAGGGCCAATTGGGGAAAGTACTGTATAAGGTACAATTTCACTGTTTGGTGTTTGGGAAAGAGCATGTTTAGCTAATTCCTATCTTTTGATTCTGTATTTATAGTCAGATCTATCTTTCGAGACACTCATATTCTTGTATTAGCCTTTGTAGAATTTTTAATACAAGAGGACAAGCCTAGTTTGAGAGGTTTGGTCCAGCAGATGTAGCCCAGAAGGGGTGGACTGCTTTATCATTTTGATGTCTTTACTTGCTGAAGATGATATGCTAAACAAAACTGATATAAAGTTTTAAACAACAAATATACATAACTTGCATACACACATAATCACCTATTCAGTTGCAGAAAGTTATTTGTCTTATTCCGCAAGACATCAAACTTCAAGTATGTGTATGTCAAAGACTTCTAAGTGTTTACTTCATTATTTCTTTAGGCAGAGCCTGTAGAGGGCCAGGTAGCCTCTGGAACTCATCCTCTCTTTAGAGGTGACATGTCCAGTGAATGCCCCTACAGTCTATCTCTGTATAAGAAATAAGAAGTTTTCACATTTTCAGAGGTCACTTGGAGTGTATAGCTCACATTTGCAATTATGGGAAATGGAGACCTTGCACCCTTAAACAAGTACATTCCATTTTCAGATCAATAGGCCTGCTGTCCCAGATAATGTCAAAAATTGGCAATTCTTTGAGAATGATACACAAATAAATAACTTCCTGACTTTGAAAGAGGAATTCTCTAGCATGAACATTGATACTAGCACTGTGGATGATCCACAACAGATAAACAAAATTCAGCAGAGTATATCAGCTGAAACAACAAATATGATTTTGCATCCAACAACTTTTGATGACAAGAATTTACAAGAGCTGAAGCAAACAGATGGTAATGAAATAGCTGAGGCAGAAGCTGAAGTAATTGAACTAAAAGACAATTTTCTTCCCACAGGCTTGACCCCTTTGGAGGATTTATTCGATTCAAATGATATTTCAAGGAAGCCAAAAATGCAACCTCTGAATGCTGAAATTGAGGACTGCAACATTGGAACCACAGAAAATCCCAAAATGATAAAACTGTCAAAATCATTGCCTGCTGATCAGAAACTGAAATACATTGACTTGTTCAAAGAATTCCGAGATGTCTTTGCTTGGAGTTATGAGGACCTCAAATCTTATGATACTTTAGTCATCCAACATTCTATACCTCTGAAAGAGAATCAAAAACATTTTAAACAAAAGCTTAGAAGAGTGAACCCTGTCCTCCTTCCTCTGATTGAAAAGGAAGTTAAACGAATGTATGAAGCTGGAATCATTGCACCTATCAGGTTCTTAGAATGGATTTCAAATCTAGTCCCTACTAGGAAGAAAACCAGAGAGATAAGACTGTGCATTGACCTAAGAAATTTGAATAAAGTCTCTCTCAAAGACCATTACCCTTTACCAAAAATGGACCATATCCTACAAAGGGTAGCAGGAGCCTCTAGGATCTCATTGTTAGATGGATTTTCAGGATTCAATCAGATTCTAGTCCACCCGGATGATCAAGACAAAACTGCCTTTACAACACCTTGGGGAACCTTCAAATATGTCAAAATGCCTTTTGGACTCAAAAATGCAGGGGCCACATTTCAAAGAGCAATGGATATAGCCTTTGCCAAAGAGATCCATGATTTCTTATTCGTATACCTTGATGATCTCACTGCCTTTTCAAAATCAGACCAAGAACATTTAGAACAACTAAGGCAAGTGTTCCTAATTTGCAGAAAATATTGCATATCATTGAACCCAAAGAAATCATTGTTTGGCCTAGAAGAAGGCAAACTCCTAGGTCACATAATCTCAAAAGATGGCATTAGGATTGACCCGGACAGAATTCAAGCTATCCTTTAAGTGCCTCATCCAAGAAACATCAAAGAACTGCAAGCTTTTCTAAGAAAGATCAATTTCCTAAGAAGGTTCATTCCCAATTTGGCTGAGCTAATTAGACTATTAAATAATATGCTGAAGAAAGATTCTAAAGTCAAATGGACCATGGAAGCTAAACAAGCCTTTGAGGACATCAAAAGAGCTTTGACAAATACACCAGTCCTCACAAGTCCCAAGTTTGATAGAGATTTCATCATTTTTTCCTTTGCATCTAAGCATACAATTGCTGCTGTCCTATTACAAAAAGATGACCAAGGATGTGAGAAGCCCATTTCTTTCTTTAGCAAAGCCCTTAGAGATGCTCCCTTAAAATATTAGATCATGGAAAATCAAGCTTATGCCCTGGTAAAAGCCATCAGGGATTTCAGGGTTTACATCTTGTACTCACATGTGATAGCCTATGTTCCAAATGCTATGGTCAAGGACATTTTAACTCAAGAAGCAATTGAAGGTAAGAGGGGCAAATGGATAGCCAATATTTTAGAATACGACATTGAAATCAAGCCTACAAAACTAATAAAAGGACAAGGGTTAGCCAAACTGATGACTGAAACTAATTTTCAAGCCCTTGACATCAATGAATTGGACAACGAACATGAGATGGTGACTCCACAGATCAATCAAGCCTTTTTACAATCACCCTGGTATGCTGATATATGTTTTATATTGTTAAACCTACAAGCTCCTCTAGGGTTGTCCAAAACTAAAAAGAGATTCTTGAAAATGAAGGCATCAAAGTTTTGCATTATAGACAATGTTTTGTTTCGGAAAAATCATGAAGGTATTTTGCTCAATTGCCTAACATTGGATGAAACTAACAAAGTCCTCAAGGCATTTCATGCAGGTGACTGTGGAGGACACTTATACTGGAAATCAACACCTGATAAAATCCTAAGGGCTGGATTTTATTAGCCTTCCCTGTTTGTTGATGTGAGAAAATTTATAATGTCTTTCCATAAATGCCAGATCTTTGAAGGCAAGAGAAAGCTATTACCTTTACCCCTCAAACCTATTTCAACTGAAAAACCATTTCAACAATGGGGTTTATACTTCATTGGTGAAATCCATCCTTCCTCCTCTGGCCAACACAAGTGGATCCTGACTGCCACAGACTATTTTACCAAATGGATTGAAGCCATCCCTTGTAGGCAAGCCAATGACTCAATCATCATGCAATTTCTAGAAACCAACATCTTGTCCAGATTTGGTTGTCCAGAAAAAATCATTATAGACAATGCTGCTGCTTTCAAATTCAAAAGAATGATCAACTTTTGCCACAAATACCACATCACCTTAGGCCATTCCACAACCTACTATCCTCAAGGTAATGGCCTAGCTGAGTCCTCCAACAAAAGCCTCATCAACATCATCAAAAAGGTCTTGGAGGAAAATAAGAAAAATTGGCATAAAAAACTTGTGAATGCAGTATGGGCAGACAGATTGACCACCAAAAGATTTATTGGTACAAGTCCATATGAATTGGTTTATGGAATGGAGGCAAGATTACCTTCATCTTTGGGAATCCCTGTGATCAAGCTGCTGTAAGAAATACAAGTAGAACCGAATGATATGCAGAGAAGGATCAATCAAACTATTCACTTGCAGCAAACAAGAGAGTAAATATATCTGAGAACCCAGGTACTACAAGATAAACTCAAGAAGATCTTTGACAAAAGAACAAAAGCTGAGGACTTCTTCATGGGAAACAAAGTGCTGAGATGGGACTCTAGGAAACATGGAAAATTTGACTTTCTTTGGAAAGGACCATATGTTATTCATGCTGTACAAGGTAACAACACCTGGTTTTTGAGAAGTTTGGATGGCAAAGATACTGAGGAAGGCCCAATCAATGGGAGAATTCTCAAGCACTATTTTGATTCCCAATAATCAGCATAACACCACTGTATATTGTACATAAATATTTGTATTTCCAGCAGTTTTCATTTACAGCAATTAGATAAGGAACAAAATGCAGCAGACTTTGAGGAAAGAGTCAAAGAATTACTCCCCTTTTGGTGTATATTTTTAGTTTACCATAAGAGATTAAGAAGAAGACTTGGAAAGTCTAAAGACGTTGATAAGCAGTCAGAAAAACCAACAAAGACAGAGCTGTAATTTTGCACAGATCAGCTCATAAAGACTGCATACAGGATACAAAGGTTCAGATAATTGGTCTTCAGGAGAAGGAAATTTTGAATTACAGCAGTCAATTGAAAATAAGGCAATCTGACCTGCTGTTCTTGGCTTTTCACCAGGAAAAGCCATCCCCAAGTGGAGCCACTGTTAGGTTCCTACACCAATAGGTTTCATTTTTCATGATTGACTTTGGAAGTGCCAAATATGTTCATCTTTTCATGCTGCAAAGGTTCCATATTTCATATAGAGTTAGAGAGAATTAAAAAATGTAAAGAGGGTATGCCCTAAAAGAATAATCAAAGGGCAAGAAAAATGAATTGGTCAGGAAAAAATAATAGAAATGAACCCCAAAGAAAGACCAAGAAAGTGGCCAGCCAAAATGCCACTGCTAGCTTGTTTGCAAGTTCACAATGTGCAGATATTATTGTTCATCACACCTGATGGATGGCCCAACAGTTCAATCTGGACCATGCCATGTTTAAATTGCTTGTTCTAGACTAGAGAATAAATATCTGTCCAAACAGCTCAAGCTTGGCAGATGAGTAGACAAGTAGAGAAAGTAAAGGAGCCCAACTGCTTAATCTGGGCCCTTGGAAGAGATAAGGGTAGATTTAGATAGGATGGCAGTCAAAAGAAAAGAGGACAATCAGGGTTTTCCAGTTCAAGTGCACCCAATCAAAATGAAGAAAAAATGCTAGGAATTGTAGAATGGGTAAGTAGCTTGAAGTTGCAGAAATAGGGCTTTCAGCAGTATCATATTTTGCATATGATCTATTTTCATAAATGTCTCAAGAGCTATGGCAAAGGTGTGTTGGCAGATCAGATGTTGCATGACTAACCTCCCCTCTCCTCCCTCACAAAAAACACTCACTAACATCCCTTAAAGAGATTGAGATCTGCTCAAAAACTCCTAACTTCACTCCATTTCCATGAAAAACTTAAGTAAAACTTCTGGTTTGCTTAAAGGCTCAAAGCCACATTTCTTGTGTAAAGTTTTATTTATCCTAAACACCCTAAAGCCTAGGTGATTTAATGTCATGCACTTAGCGCTTCTCCCTTCACATTCATATTAATTTTCTAACTTTAATATATAAATCCCCTTTATATCTCCCCTCCCCTATTATGTATAAAAATCTACAAAAAACCCAAAAATATTGTAAATACCCCACCCCCGGCCTAATATGGCTATAATTTCTCTCGGGAGTCATTGGTCCACCTTGGACCAATAACAACCTGCCACTTGTTTCTTTGGGATTCTCTAAACTCTAGTTCAGTGAATAGCCATAGTCACTACGCATAAACATCGAGATTTGATTAATGTTTGATTAATCACATAACCGCGTTCCATATAACCCATAACCCAAAGTTTTAAACCCGCCAAACAATATTTAATTGCTGAAAATGGCAGCAGGTCCCATACATTAACATGCCGCCAGCTCGTAGTTCCGTCAACCGTCGGATTGGGCCCTCCCCATCTGACAGCTCTCATTGATATCAGAGCCGCCCTAACGTACGGGAGTTAGCGCCTGATAGAACGGCGATTTTTCCATCGTGCAAAGGACGCGCATCCCATTCTTATTTCGTGGGGCCTGCTCTGACATATACCGCCCCCGTACCAAAGGCAGTCCGATAAAACCATTTACCGCCTTCTGTCCCCACTGCCAACGTCATACACCACGTCGGCACCTGCATCAGCCCCATGTCAGTGTTCCGTCCGACGTGTCTGCCTCATCATCCATCCATGTTAGCGCTTACGTCAGCTACCACATCACCCCCCGTACTCGCTACGCGACAAAAAAACATGTCATGATGACGTCAGCATAAAAAGCGCCAAAAAGTCCAAAAAGCCCAAATTTGTTCAAAAGTCACGAAAGTGATGGTTTTCATATATTTTTATTCATTTGTCTGCGGAGGCTTTGCATGCGGTTTATGACGATTTGATCGCCATAGCTTTAGTACACCACCCAAAGGAGTTCAGTCCGCAACTTGGCCCCTCACAAAGCTCCTCAACCTGCATTTAGCACCTGGCATCCACAGAACAGGTATTTACCTGCAATTCATCCATAAACCTCGTTTTTTCCAAATTTTTTCTATAGAAATCGCCCGCAGAGCCAAAATTCGACCCAAAATTACAGTGCTTCTCCTACACTTCTCCATTAACATCACTGTTTCAACCATTTTTCAAAAGAAAAACTGTTAACTGTGTTGCCCTTCGCAAATTCGCCTGTTGAGCTAACTTGAAGCTTATTTTCTTTGCACTCCGCTTACAAAGCCAATAAATTCAGTCTACTGCCCTAGCTGAGAATAGAATGGACCAATAAAGAGAAAAATTTGCTAAGGTTTTCATCCCAAACCACCTATCTGTTGCTTCCCTCTACAAACATTCCAGAAAATGCCCAAAGACTGAGTTAAAATTGTCAAACTCAATGGAAAAAAAGTACCATTTCCTTTGTTCTACCCAGCTTCCCAATTAAACTCCCCAAGCCTTCTCTTTACATCTGGGATTCACCCTGTGAGGCCATCTCCATGTAAAAATCTCTTTACATCTGGGATTCACCCTGTGAGGCCATCTCCATGTAAAAATCAAATTACCAGATTCCTGTCAAAAATCTTGTGAAGGTCTCACTGCCAGCACCTTGTTTACTGTTGAGATACCAACTCAAAATCTAGTTGTAAACACTATTGATCATGGAGGCTCCAGTGGCCTTAAATATTGCCTCCTTGAATGCACCACATAGGAACTTGGAGTGGCTGCCCCTTGCTAACAGGGATTACCAAATGAAGGAAACAGTTGAGCTGAGCAACAAATATCACATTGAAACCTTTTGTGAGATAAGGAAAAGATACAGAAGCAATGCTAATGTCCTTGGTATCTGGGAGTCCAACCTGCCAATCTATTATCTCCCACAAGTAAATGTATTCCCTGACCTCATCCATCAATGTTGTGAAAATTATGAGCCCACTCAAAGAGCAGTTTTGGCTCCATCTGGGACTGTTTTGTTTCACATCACCCTTCAAGCCATAAACCAGATGCTAAAGTTTGAGCCAACTAAGCCTCTGGCTCCTCTATCCATGAAACTTCTGCTTGACCAAGGTGCCAAACTGCCCATCTCAGAGATCACAAGAATTG
Organism: Pinus tabuliformis; assembly: GCA_031772625.1. Lineage (NCBI taxonomy): Eukaryota > Viridiplantae > Streptophyta > Pinopsida > Pinales > Pinaceae > Pinus > Pinus tabuliformis. Next base: position 1,128,340,095 of record CM062815.1, on the reverse strand, counting down.
CCCAGCTGTTCATGCAACCAGGTTTTCAGCCCCAGCAACCTCCTCCTTATCTACATGTTTGGTTCAATGAAATAGGGAGACTGCTGGTAGACATGATATCCTGCATCTTAGGATTCAATACCAGTGAGTTTGTTGATGAGACAGTCTTGGTGTTGTTGTCCATGTTTACTCCAGGACAACCCCATGCTGTCCAGTATGATTATGCCACCTTCATAGCTGACAAAATTCATGAGCAATTCATGAACCTAGAGAGAGAAAGGGTATTTAAATACACCTCCTACATATATCATTTACTGATGTACTATCAGCCTGATAGTTTCCCAGTTTTCCTCAAAAAATTGGATGCTAAGGGGGAGCGAAGGTCTGTAATATTTTGGTGATCAGTCTGCCACCATGTTTATTACTCTCCATATACCTACTACGAGTTTATTGACCTATTTATACATCCAGATTCTTCCTTACTGGTGAGCACTCCTCTTCCTAGACTCACTGATGAGATGCAAAAGATTCTACAGCTTTCCAAAAGCTACAACATTGGTGACTGGTATTTTTACCAAAACCACACAGTAATCAGGATTTATGGCTGTGAATTAGCCCCCTACAGACTGCCAAAATATGTCCCTATGAGACTCTTTGCCTTGGAATACTTCCAGAAATTTGGTAATTCAGATATGATTCATTTCTATGGCAAAAGCAAAAAGGCACAGCTCAAGATAAGACATCAATTGGGCCCATTTATTTTTAATAAGAGAGAAGAAGCCTGGGAAGAGGCAGACAAGATTTTGAACAATTTTCTGTTGCTAAAACAAAGCTTCTATTGGGCACCATATGATCCCAATCACTTTATAAGCCTCAGAAGAGTCAAACACAAGCTTGCAGGATATGAACACCGCAATATCCCTCAAATTGAACAATATGCTAATCAACAAGAATGGGTAGAGGACACACTAGTTGAAGAACTTTCTGAAGAAGAGATAACAAAAAAATCAATCAAAGACCTTGAAAAAGCAGTTGACCTGGAATCTTTTGGACAGGTGTTTTTCACAGCTCCTCGGCACCCTGGAGAAGGCACCTCATCTGCCACGGCCTCCTAGCAACCTACCCAAGTAAGTGCCCCACCAGCAGCAACAGATAAAGGTAAAGAGGTGCAGCCTTCAGAAGAGCAAGTGCACAATTTGGAACTGCAAGAAACAATGGAAGATCGGCCGGTTTCCACAGATGAACAAAGTTAAGGGCAGGATCCTTCAACTCAAGCAAAGGCAACTGAAATTCCAGTGTTACAAACTCCTGCCAATGAGGAGAGAGCAAAGAAAAGGGATAGACAAGAAGAGACACCTCCAGGGACATCTACCGATCAGCAAGGAGAAAAGAGACAGAGATTAAATCCTTTTTCAGAAGAAGAAATACCAGAGGGGCCAACAGAACAGCAAGTTCCCCCAAGCATGGAGACATCAGCTAGCTCCTTTCAGCAGGAGCAAGAAAGACAACAGGGGGTAGAGGTAACATCCACCAGGAAACAGGGTCGACAGGGCTCTGACATCAAAAAAGCATTCACTAATATCAAGGCTAGAAATGAGCCAGTGAGATACCAGCTGTACAACCAGTTGCTAAGGATGGCTCCCACTAATCAGCAAAGGCTAATGGCAGCCTATGACATCCAGGAAGGGAAAATGACTCTCAGTCATTTCAGACCTATAATGCAGCAACCACAATCAGTTGCTGACTATATCAGAACCAATCTGGAAGTTTTGTCCAAAGACATCCATCTGATGGACCAGATTGAATTACATAAGCAGACCGTGGAAATGGTATATTCTACATTGGCAGGCAAAACATTGTTAGCCCATAGATTGCAAAACTCTCTTCACAATACTTCTGCCCAACTAGAATTGGAGAAGACATCATCACAGGCCAAGGACAATAGAATCAGGTCCTTGGAGGAGATCATTATAGAGCTGGGACATGATCCCACTGATCCCAAGGGCGTGCAAGCTTTGATAAAGAAGAAAGAGGAAGACATAGCAGCCCTCAAAAGAAAACTCAAGCTGCCAGCTACACTACATCCTCAAACCACAGAGATAGCACAACAGAAAGAAGAGTAGGATGTGGTAACTTTGCTTATGAGCATGAATAAAAGGTTGATAGAAACAGAGAGTGCCTTGGAGGCATCATTACAAGGAAGACAGGGAGAGTTGGCCTCTCAGCCAATTCAAACAACTCAGATTCTTACAGCTGCTCCTCCTACGGCCACCACAACAGTCCCTCCCACTACTCAAACATCAGAAGCAGGTACTTCAAACTCGGCACCAGTCTCAACAACAACAACAGCAGTAGCAGAGCAAGACACCAGCTTGAGTATGAGGGGATGATGAAAGAAATAAAAGCCCTTGAAGTGAAAATGGCGGAATTGAAAGAGGCCAAAGAAAAGCTGGCCAAAATTGAGGAAAAATATGACAAGTCAAAGCAGGATGTAGCTGAGAAGATAAGGGAAGTGAAAGCCCTGGAAAAAAAGATAAAGGAGCTGGAGAAAGAGCTTACTTTTGATAAGACTCTAGCTGATGTCAAGAAAATTTTGTGGGCCAAGATTGGCCAATCCATTACAGACCAATGGCAATCCATTGAAACCATTCATGAGCAAATGGATTTGATAGTCTTGGCTCAGTTTGAAAACCAAAAGCCTAGAGCATCTTTAGGAAATATGCCTGAGCAAGCTAATAGAATGATCCAATTCCTGAACACTCACACCAAAGAGCAGTTGGCAGCAATAGGAATCAGGAACACGACTGATACCATCTTACTAGTAAAAAGAGTGTTGACCCTAAGGAATTTTGTGCAAACCCTGGAAAGAAAATGCCAAGAAATGCAAGCAGAGGTGAATGAGTTCAGAATAAAGTTTGCAGCACTACAGAGTAGAGGGCTACCAAGCTTAGTAACTAGCACTGGAAGACTGCTATCACATGAGAATTATGCCAACAGGGTGAACAACTATGCCTCCAATCAAATCACAACGTCCTCGAGCACATCAGAAGAAACATGACCTCCATCTGGACAGAGTGTCTATGACAAACTAGAAAATATGTTCTACATTGCACATGAGATAAACCACCTATTTGAAGTCCATCCCAATTTTTATAGATACACTGAAGCTGATGAAACACTGATAAAGATAGAAAGACATCAGCTCCCTACGGAGGATTGGTGGAAAGGAATGATGGAGACATTGCTCAGGTGATTTTGTTTATTAATTCTTTTTTTAAGCTACAGGTCAGCATATACAGATGGCACGGTCCACCTGTCAAAAGGGAAGAAAAGGCAGTGCAAAGCAGAAACAGAATGGTCACTTCAGCTCATTGAATGCAAAGAAATCGAGCACCGATGATGTTGTGGGGAAAAATGCCTATGCAGGATGATCCTATCCACCTAAGGTGTGACAGTGCCTTAGCAACAAACAGATACAGCTATTCTGGTTTCTTCCTTTATGAAATGTGAAAGAGGGGAGATCGATAGACTTACCGTTGTCTTCCGTTTGTCCCTCAATCTAGATCCTCTTCTCTTTGGGTGTTCACAGCTACTTGCCTCCTCGCTTGCTCAAGAGAACAGCTACTTGATTCCCACGAGATCACAAGAGAACAGCTACCTGTGACAAGAGAACAACTACTTGCGACAAGAGAAGAACACAACACAAAGGCAAATATACATATTCATAAATGATTCAGGATTAGAAACAAATCAAATACACTAATGCAATCATATAAATACACCAGTATATAGGAGAAAACCAAGATAGCTTTATTGATTGATAACAAGGTTCAGGAAGAGATACAACCCAGAGGGCTCCAATCCAGCATCTCCTTCCTAGCAAAATGGAATTCCTTCTTTAGCTCCCTTCAAAGCATTAAGCACCCAATGTTTCCAGTCTCAAACCAACAACAATTCTTTACATTCACAAAATTCCAGCCTTTAGATCTCATGGAGGTGAGATCCATATATAGATGTTTGGAGAGAGGATGAGTCAGCTTGAGATCTGACTAGTGTCCTCTCCCTCTCTCAGTTCTTGAGTCCACTTGGAGGTTCTTGCTTCCACTTGGAGATTTGGAACCTCTTACTCATCACCAGTCGAATTCCCTGAGGCAAGTGTCATTTCGGAAGCTTCCTGAGCATTGACACATTGAGGAATGAGCCTGCCACTTGTCCAATCTCGCTCAACGCAGGTAGCCTTTGTTGGAGTTGACATTCAACGCAGGTAGCTAGTGTAGCAGTTGACATTCAGCGCAGATGCTCAGTGGAGCAGTTGACATGATCCTGAATTGACTTGTTTTGAGAAGTTTCAGGTGGAGAATTTCTGTGAATTGCTGTGGTTTGTTAGCCTTGTTCCTCTAGGGGTAAGAACAACATGTTTAGGGACTTTGGATCCCTTAGATTATGGACATTTCATGCTCAATGCTGTAAGGCACAAAAATGTCTATAACAGTTGCCCCCTAAAGTATGAGGCTGTTTATCGGGCAAAATGCTTTATCAGGGGGATTCGAAGTTCATCCAATGCTGGGAGGAGACCTGTAATACAATACAATACAATACATTATTTTTCATACTGCTTTCATGATCTAACTGAGGCGGGCATTCCCATGCTCAGCTTTATAAATTCATTTTTTTGTACATAGCACAGACAATCGTCTGATGGTAGACTGATAATTTTGATGAAATTATCATCGTTTGAGTAGGATGATTATCTGCTGCAATAATGTACATGTCAATGTCTTTATCTTTTCTGAATATATATCGCAGCCCAGATGGATGAAACTAGATCCGGGGTCTTCAAACTCGTTCGATCTTCACTCTAAGTACAAGTTGATCCATGTGAGAATTGTTCTGAAGTCGAACATGGAAAGACATCGCTTGATTACCGGCCAATAATGTAAACCGTTAACAAGCGCGAGAGGAATCATCGATAATGATAATGACCCTCAAGGTACTGCAGTACAATTCACGTGGTGTGAATAAAGGACTTGGCGTCGAACACCACGCAAAATCTTTCGGTCGAAGGTCATTGATGTATACCTGTCGTCGGAAGTGAGAAACTTGCCATTGAGGCATGCAAGCTTCAAAGTACTGAAGGGGTTGTTCCTAGATCAACTTCTTGGATAATGAGCTGATGTCGACAAGAAGTGATCCATCAAAGGAGGGCCTTGATGAATCCCACATCAGTGACACGGAACGGAGCTAATGATTTTAATGGAGGTGAAAACGATCTGTGACATATGATTCAGGGTGGCGATCATGAATGGATGAAGGATAATGTACGGCAGCGGATGGGACCCAGTTGACTCTTTCTGAATGACTTCTCTTGAACATATGGCGACACTGATGCGATGGATCAGTAGCATTACCCCAATTATGGATGGTATGGCGAGACCATGGATGTGACCGGTGAATGAAACAACCCAACCCGAATGTGGTACGGAGGAAAAGTGTCATGTTCAAGAGCGACTTGCTACCATCAAAGTTTTCTTTAGTTTCTCCCAATTTTTCCCCAGTCATTGTTGACCAGTACCTCTTTATTTTTGTCAAGCTTGAGGAGGATAACATATGCTTGTTCTATAACCTGCCCTTCGGGCAAGCCCATCGCTATGTTTTAACAAGCCTAGCGATAGTGAAACTCGTTCTCGTCTAAAGACAAGTTTGTCGCTATTTAATGATTTTAACGAGTCTAACGACAAGGATAACTCGGTCCTTTTCATTTTTAGAGAGTCTGAAAAGGTACATAAAGTCAACTCCAAAAGTCCTTTTTCGTCATCTAATCCCTTAAGTCCGAAAAATTATAAAACAATACAGAAGGGATGAGTTTTCGATAGTTTTAACGAGCCGAATAAAACAAGTGCTCGATCTTTTTGTGCAATAATCCCTCAGGTCCAAAAAGATTAAAATCTAGAGGAGGGATATCTCTTCCGGTCGCTTTAACGAGCTGGAGGCCAAAACTCGGAAATCTTTTCATATTTTACGAGTCAATTGAAAAGAGCTTAAAGAAGACTCGTCTTTTGAGGAACGAGTGATAAACAGGGTTAGCAGCTAATTCCAGGTATAGGTTGGAATTCTCCAGTCACGGCAGTGTCACAGGGATGGCTAGGCGAAATCACTCTTCGCAACTGTTCCTCAAAATGGGTAAACAATCATATGGAGGTGAACGATCGGCCAAATGAAAAGTGGAGGTGACAGGTGCAAACACGACCAAGGCTTTAATGGCTGATGATATTACATTCACAGTGGTTATTTACCGAGATAGTTCATTTTTTAACGAGCTTAAACATGGGTGGAAACATTTGCTCGATCTTATGTTTATTTTTTAACGAGCATGAACTATGTGCTAAAACTGCTCGGATCTTGCGTTTATTTTTTAATGAGCATGAACTTTATGCTAAAACTGCTCGATTCTAAGTTTGCATGCCCCCAGCATAATAACGCAAATCGAGGTGCATGTCTCCCAAGCTTCATTGCATTCAACTCGGTGGTTGGAATGAAGGTTTACCTTTGAGATTTGGAAAGGGGATTGTTTCATTTTTTGAATGAGGTTGACACAGTAAAAGAACTATCCTCATGACTCCTTGTTTCATTTTTTAACGAGGTTGACACGAGATAAGAACCGTCCTCGGATTCCAAATCCATTAGATATAGAAGGTTTCATATTCCACTGTGGCCACTTCCGCCAGATTACTCGGAGGCGGTAGGGAAAAAGTACCCATTAAGGCAGGGTCTTTTAGGAGACCTACTCCGATATTTTGGAGCGAATGATTCCTTCCATGGATCATTGGAATGCTTCCCGTAACTTGTGAATTGTTGGGGAGAAATGTTTGTTGGTTGACAATTGTAATTCCTCCTTGGAAAGGAAATGCAATATTCCTAAAGTAGGTCGACACAACTGCGGCCATGGCATATATCCAGGGCCTTCCCAGTAGGATGTTGTAATCGAGGTTTCCATCGATTACTTCAACATCAACTTCTACTGTTTTTCCCCCCAGTTCAACTTGCAAGTTACTTAAAATCCCGTATGGAGCGTATGATCGTCCATCAAATGCTTTTAACGTCGTTGACGATTTCGACAAGGGTGGTGAGCCTAAATTTTTCCAGCAACTCATCGACATAAGACATGTAGATGCCCCCTCATCAATAATCGTTCGTTGAACAGTTTTGTTGAGGGCTTTCACTTGAATAAGGAAAGCTAGTTGAGCTGGTAACTGAGGGTCATATCCTTTATGATCAAAGGCCACAAGATTGGAATCCATTGGGTCAATCCCACCTATTGCTGATAACAAAGCTTGCTCTTGGGAGGGGCAATTTTGCGGTACCTCAAGTGTCGACATAGCGGACGGCGATCGGGCCAGGTCCTTTATCTGTGCTATTTTCGCACAAGGATTAAATGTCGATTTGTGTACTGCTCCCTTTTGCGACTTTATCATTGGCTCAGGAGCGATGGGTGGCATAACTTCGGTCAAAGTTGATGTCAAACTACTAGGTTGTTCATTAGCCTTGTTGTTCGACAGCTTTGGATTCCTGTAATCTTTATTCCTTGTGAAAGCATCATTTTGCTGCTTTGATACAGATAACATAAGCACTTGGGATCGGGAAGCATTTTGATTAGCAAACAGTTCAGTTCCCGGGCTTGGAAACGGATCAGTCAACACAGCTGAGGTTTTCGAACTCTTAAAGAATCTTTTAAGCTCAGCTTTGTATGGACAATCTGCTGTCCAATGATCCTCATCGCATATATGACACCCCGTAGGGGGTTTCCTTTTTCTCCCTTTCTTTTTCTTCTTGCCCCTTGGTTGCTTCAGTTGTTTGCCCTTGTCGTCCGACACAGCACTTACTTCCGAGGTAAGAAGTTCCTCATTTGCATTTTGACCGGAAATCTTACGGGCCTTTTCAGATATAGCCTTTGTCGATTTCATGTCTCTCGCGCCAATCACGCCATCGCCGGCATGAGAGTCATTGTTTGATTTAGGAGGAGGAGGAATTGAGAATTCCGGTCTAGGGGCATCAGGTATTTTGTCGTAGAGCGTGCCAGACTGAGTGTAAACCAAGTCCAGATATTGCACATGAGCGATGACTTGCTCTTCCGTTACGACTCCCCCCTTTGCCACATCTTCCGTGATGGCAGGAAGTAATGACTTGATAAACCATTCAGCTAATAGCTGATCGGGAACGTACGTTTTTACCATCCTACGACGACGTCGCCACTCATGTATATGATCAGATATGTGAGTGGCCGTTGTCTGTTTGAAATTGGTAAGGAGTTCCGTTCCCGTTTCGTACCTTATCGGTAATTGAAAATGGGTTAAGAAAGTCGTGGCTAGGGTACTGAAGTTGTCGAATGAAGCTCTAGGCAATTCGATATACCATTTTGTTGCCGGACCAGTTAACGTCCTCTGAATAAGGCGAAGCCTAATCGAATCATCATTTAGGGTGTTTGATGAACACCACATATGAAATGTCATCACATGATTCGACGGGTCTTCACCCGGATTTCCATTAAATTTAGGAATATCTGACGGAAGTTTATGAGGAATCACTGGCCACCATGGGGCATAAGCAATTGGATCATTCGTCAGCCGGTTTAGATCTGGTAATTCTAGAGTTGCTACAAAGGGCAACTGTTGATTCAGGTTAGGCGAAGCATACCCAGGATAAGATGGAATCGCCTGAGCAATGGGTCTTTGCATACCAGCATAATGTATTTGATGCTGGCAACTTTGACAAGATTGATGGGCATAACCATTATAATATGGTTGTTGATAACCGCTTTGGAAATGCGATTGCCCATTACTTACAAAGACTTGTTACTCAGGTCCTTGATATGATTGCTAGAATGGGGGTTGTTGAGTTTGAACCAGCTCTGGTTGTTGGACCATTTGCTATTGTCCAATACTGGATGATTAACCAAGATGAGGAGTCATAGTACTTGTTTGAGCATGAGTCGCTCCAGATAAGGAGGCACTAACCTGAGGTTGTGATTGAGTTGTCGAGACAAGAGGTTGTTGTATTGCAACCTGAGAAACTTGGGGTTGACATACAACAGGTAGCGCTTGTACTTGTGACGCGATCACCATACCAGGTATAGTGGCAACATTCGACATAGGGTGGACTGGTTGCATTGAATATGCAACCCTTGGTTGCTGAGGCAGTATCGGTACCCATCCGCTGGATGTAATTCCAGTTTGACCTGAACTTTGTTGTAAACTCCCATATGGTTGTTCTCCGGGGGGGAACAATGAAAAGGCATACTGCCCTCCATATGGTGGCAATCGAGTACTTAAAGGGTAGATTGGCCTTTGAAGACACATTGGATCAATTTGTTGAGTTTCAACATAAGAAATACCAGATGATAATCCGGATGAAGAAATAGGAACTAACCATGTCGTCGAAACAGTCCCTGATGGGACTCCAGCTTGTTGTTGACAATTTGCCGGGATAGATGGTATACCAGCGAACATCGTTGGAGTAGCGGTAGGAGGTTCTGTCGCTGCTGTGTTGGATGACACAGTCCTAGATGTCGACGGTTGTTCAGACATATTTAGTCTATCCAAAAGATTTCCTAGCGATTCTACAAGAATTTTGTGATGAAGGTAGACTAACTTTGAAGATCAACGAGGGAAAGGTGATGATTATTCCGTTTAAAATAAATTGTTAACGACGCTTTAGACACAACTTGATTTTTCACTTTTAAAGAGTCGAGAAAAAGCTAAAGATGACTCTAGTCTCCTTCGATATTTTAACGAGCCCGAAGTGACAAATGCTCGGATGGACTTTTTCTGTTATAGAGTCTGAAAAAGGCCAAAAGAAACTGCTCTGGAGTTCTAGGCAGAGGGTGTGCCAAACTTTTCGCAAAACCGCAAAATACTTTTTAGGGTACGGGCGGTCGATCTTCGTGAATGCTGTGTTCACTGCATTGCGATCAGTAGGGCGGCCGACACGGCTTCCTAAGGATAAAGGATATATGCCTATAGGGGTCTCCCAATATATACGCGACGGTACGTGGGAGCACAATCCGTACTGGCGCTATCGTCCCTCAGGAGGAATCACCCACCATCAACGAGATCGACAGTCACTAGGCTTTACGACGCCGGAACACGTCTCTAGCCTAGACCTCTATGTTGTGCGTTATGTTGCAAAGCGTTGTTAAGTTCATTCAATTTATTTTAGGTTGATCTTTTTAAAGTTTGCCTTTCAAGGTTCACCACGAGATGTATGATACAAATTCGTAAATGCAGTCTAAAGATGATAAGCAAGCTTTATAATCTTTTCAACTTTGAAAATCCTAGCTACTAAGGGAAAAGAAAGACACTATCTTTTCTCAAAGAGCAATCAGCACACTCTAATGCACTCTTTCCTAAATCAATCATGCAAACTTATCAAAATGCAAATGCACAATGCAGGTGTTTGTTTTCCACTTTCTTAGTATATATGCCTACAAAGAAAGCTTTTTGTACAACTTTGAATTTGCTTTTAAATGATCAATACAAACAAGTTCACTTTTTCGAAATCAGAGAAGATAGAAGAGATTACAACACTTAACGATTTTCGAAATAAAGACTTGTTTTGACACTTAAAAGAGACAAATTCAAACCAATAAGCAAAAGTAAATCTATAATCAATCTGCAAACAGCCAATGAACTCTCTTCTAAGATCACAATCAATCAGATCTGAATCAAAGGCTACAGGATGACTACTTTACTCATGCAAAGGAAAACTGTAAATGATGCCACAAACACATAAAAACACTCACAGTCTTTTTGTACAAAAGGAGGTAGAATCTAAGCAAAGAAAAGGAGTTATCAGACTGATACCTATGCTGGTTAAAGGCTGCAAAAAACAGAGATCAAAACAGGGTAAAAGACAACAGAGAACCCCAGCTGCACAAAGCTAAACTGGTTCAGCGCAAGTCTAACACTGTGGAGTTGACATTCAGTGCAGGTAGCCTTCACGGGACCTGCGTTGAAATGCAGACTGCCTTCACAGTGTCTGCGCTGAAGGAGAAACTCTCGTTTCTCTTGGGTTCCGGGTCATAAAATAATCAAAAATCAACTGTTTCAGGCCAAATCAGAAACACAAGCAAGGTATAAACAGAGGGATGCTTTGAGAGGGTACTAAAGACTATCACAAAGGATCATCACATCATTTGTGAGTCCATTGTTAGATCATAGCCAAAATCCAGTGAAGGATCAAGGCAGCAACAATCTACTTTGCAGAAGCAGTTTGATGTTGTTGAGTCTATGAAGCAAACAATGATTTAAACACAAATGAAATGACTAAAAAAAATCTCCCCAGCGGAGTCGCCAATTTGTTGTGGGGAAAAATGCCTATGCAGGACAATCCTATCCACCTAAGGTGTGACAGTGCCTTAGAAACAAACAGATACAGCTATTCTGGTTTCTTCCTTTATGAAATGTGAAAGAGGGGAGATCGATAGACTTACCATTGTCTTCCATTTGTCCCTCGATCTAGATCCTCTACTCTTTGGGTGTTCACAGCTACTTGCCTCCTCGCTTGCTCAAGAGAACAACTACTTGATTCCCACGAGATCACAAGAGAACAGCTACCTGTGACAAGAGAACAGCTACTTGCGACAAGAGAAGAACACAACACAAAGGCAAATATACATATTCATAAATGATTCAGGATTAGAAACAAATCAAATACACTAATGCAATCATATAAATACACCAGTATATAGGAGAAAACCAAGATAGCTTTATTGATTGATAACAAGGTTCAGGAAGAGATACAACCCAGAGGGCTCCAATCCAGCATCTCCTTCCCAGCAGAATGGAATTCCTTCTTCAGCTCCCTTCAAAGCATTAAGCACCCAATGTTTCCAGTCTCAAACCAACAACAATTCTTTACATTCACAAAATTCCAGCCTTTAGATCTCATGGAGGTGAGATCCATATATAGATGTTTGGAGAGAGGATGAGTCAGCTTGAGATCTGACTAGTGTCCTCTCCCTCTCTCAGTTCTTGAGTCCACTTGGAGGTTCTTTCTTCCACTTGGAGATTTGGAACCTCTTACTCATCACCAGTCGAATTCCCTGAGGCAAGTGTCATTTTGGAAGCTTCCTGAGCATTGACACATTGAGGAATGAGCCTGCCACTTGTCCAATCTCGCTCAGCGTAGGTAGCCTTTGTTGGAGTTGACATTCAACGCAGGTAGCCAGTGTAGTAGTTGACATTCAGCGCAGATGCTCAGTGGAGCAGTTGACATGATCCTGAATTGACTTGTTTTGAGCAGTTTCAGGTGGAGAACTTCTGTGAATTGTTGTGGTTTGTTAGCCTTGTTCCTCTAGGGGTAAGAACAACATGTTTAGGGACTTTGGATCCCTTAGATTATGGACATTTCATGCTCAATGCTGTAAGGCACACAAATGTCTATAACAGATGATGAAGACCAAGACAACAACAAATAGCGTACCAGCATCAGGACAGCACATGTAGAATGAATGCGCAGCAAGCAGCCGACTCATTCAGCCCAGAAAGTCAAAATGCCTCTGACAAATTGGACAGCTAGCGCATTCATATTTACTACAACATTTATTCCCTCACTTACTACTTCTTAATAGTTGGTAAAGAAAGTTATGAGTTCAAGACTTATCCTCATGATATTTTGTATCTCCCTTTTGTATAAATACCTCCCCATAATATGTATTTGGGGTTGGTAGTTTCATCTCTGAACCGCGCTGTAAGTTATTGAGGCTATATAATACAAAGGCTGTTGGAATTTCACTGTGCTGAACCATTTGAATGTGGAATTGATGCTCTGGGAAATGCTACAGAATTCTTGCGTCATTTATGGATCAATAAGTCTCTCTTCTCTGTGTTTTTTATGTCTTCTATGTATGCAATTTCATGTATGTTCCATAAACTTGGTAGCAGAGAAGAAGAATAGCATAGAATTTTCCTAAAAGAACTCTGTGTTCAATCTCAGCTATTGTATATGTTTTCTTTAGAATTAGTCATAAATAGGAATCCTTAATTGCTCCTATTTGCATTAGTTCTTTCACTCTGAATGTTGCTTAGGAATTCTTCATTTCTCCTTAGTAATTTTCATGCAATTTCCCTCTGCCAGCATAATGAAAGATTCTTGATTGCCTTTCATTCACTGACTTCATTCCACCATTTCAGATATCAAAATTGCTCCTAAATTGACTACCCTGCTCTGTAGCAAACTCCTTTTACCAAATGAACACTTCAACACTTCACCAGTTCACTCACTCTGACTCCATCTACCCAATGGAAGAAATTGTTTCCTACTTGCATCCCTGTTCCACCTGAAATTACCTTCCAACAAACTCAAAACAAAAACCTGTGCATCATAACTAGCCTAAAATACTCCAAGAACAAAGCTAAATTACAAAGAGAGAGCCCTCTCTGGTTGCAGGTAGGCTAGGACCTGCAGCTAAAAGATTGGTTAGTGGTTACCTCGGCCGTATTCCCTCCAGGAGGCAGGGAACAACCTGAGTGATAACACAACCTATTCTACCATTGTTCTATTTCCTCATCTGAATCTGATGTACAAGAACTTTCGCGGTCCCATGCAATGGTTCCATCAGCTATTAGATTAACCCATTCTTGATCTTGCGCTGCTATCTTATAGATTTGGTCCAAATCATCATCGCTTTCCTCATAATCATCGACTGGTTCAGTGTAGCGCAGTCCTTTTGCAGGGTCCAAAGGTACTACTACGCAGAGTGATTTCCTCTCAAATGACATTGTATGCTTCTTCAGATTGATTACCCCATTCATGTCGATAGCCCAATCAATTCCTTGGAGTGTGGCGTAGGGATTGCTATCATCAACAATCTCTATCACTTCAAAAATGGCCAGTGGGCTCGTGCCTTCTATATCAACTGTTACTCCCTGTAATCTTCCCATGGGGATAATCTTCTGTTGATTTTCCATCCTCAATTTAATCGAAGACCACTGTAGTGTAGGTCTCCCCATTCTTTCCCATGTCTGTTTAGGCAATATTTTCGTGTCTGACCCAAGATCCAAATTAACTTGATCCATTTCAGACTCTCCTATTTGCGCAGTAAGGCTCATCTCACGCCCTGTTCGTGCCTTATGCTTACCAATTTTTTTTGACTACGCGAAGCCCTTCAAGAGAATTTTCTTTACCAGCACACTTATTTATCAACTCCTGTAATCCTTTCATGACCTTGCTATCATGTAGAAATTTCATATAGGTCTCCAAAAAGGTAGTAAGCATGGAGGGGTCAACTTATTCAAACAGCTTGTCCTAACTTCCTGACGTAGAATCCTGAATGAAGCTTTTCTTCACTTCCATTAATGTCTCTTTAGCGTGCTCCAAGTCAAGCCCAACCTCCTTTTTCTAGAGCCTTGCAGACCCACTCACTTTCTTCAGGTTTCTTTCCTTTATCTTCACCAGTCTTCATTCCACTTCATAGCAGGATATTTACATTGGGATCCTCTTTGCGGATTTCAGCCCTCATCATTTGTAGGTTCTAGATGGGTTGCTAAGGCTATGCCCTCTTCTCCTGCATCTTAGCTATCAATATAGGGTAGTCTTTTATCGCATGGTCAAACTGAGTATCGTATCAACACGAAATGTAGTTCTGGATCGTACACTCCCATGCGTAGTGTCCTGGCACTCCGTGATTTTAGCAAATAACTTGTCCCCGACCTCTACCAAGTCCTCCTCCTCCTCCTTGACCTCGTTCGCGCCCTTGATATCCTCCAAACGATCCCCCAACACCTTGATCTGGAAGCCAAGTTTATGTTTACATTCGATACACAGGTGTTCTTTCCATCATCAATTCATAGCTACGGTAGTTACGCTCATCGTGACCCACCGATTTACAGAAGTTGCAGAAGAGTTGTTGTGGTGTCTGCACAAATTTCTGCAACAAGTGGCAATTGTCTGTTACATGTTTTCTAGCTACCTGACAGATAACGCACCATAGCGTGGGCCCTGTACTTGGCCCTACTTGAGATTTTGACCTTAGAGGCATTGGCCCTCCTCCTGCAACATAATTCACGAAGAAAGGGCAGTGGTCTTTATCATGCCCCTGACTTTTACACTTCAGGAACCAAACTTCTTTGCACACCTCTGGCTGAGCCGCTCTATATTTCTTCAAGCTTTGGAACTCTAGGAAAAGATTCTACAACTATACGTGAATTCTCTAAACTCCCAAAGAAGTGTCATGAATCAGTGTCTCATGCAATTGCATCACAATTTCCAGGGCTTCTGCCTAGGTCCCTATCTTCTGCTGTGATAAAGCAACCCTAGGTGAGGCAAGAGCGAGGCTACAAACCATTCGCGGTGCTACCCATCGGTGAGATTCATGTTAGCTTTGTAGATTTGGCACTTCAGTCTCTGATCTAGCTCCCAAGGTGTTTCTCCCAGCATCATCATGATTTCCTTGAATCCAACAAATGATTGTGATTAAGGCTTGGGCCTACTGAATTCCTTATTCAGTGCGGTCTGAGTTTCCGCCAACAATGCCATTAGGTTATCAGTGCAGCACTTAATGTGCCATGTTAGTGCGCGATCCTGTAGAGCAGTAACCAACCAAACTTTCTTCATATGATCATCTATAATATTCTATGTTGTCCACATGGCATTCACAACGAACCAAAACTGGTCTGGGTCCTCATTTCTCAAGCCCTTGAAAACAAGCAACTTCATCGTATTCGACATAGTGAATGGTGGTGGAGGTGGTGGTGGTGTGAGCAAAGGTGTATTCTATGGAGGTGAAGGCAGAGGTGATGTGGGTGGATGAGGTATTCATGAAAACCCTTGTCTTATTAACTGGACAACACTCTGTGGTGAAGCTTGTGCAACTCCCTCGTCGTCACTTAGAGGAGGCTCAATCAGTGGGCTATATTCAGGACTTGTTCTACCTCTATCCCTGAAGAAATTTCAACTTTGTGTAGCTCCAAACATCAAGGTAATGACATAACCCACTATTCACACAAGAGCATCTTAATCCAAGTATTCAAAGATCTTAAATACTTACCTCGTGGCCCCTTAAAGAAGTGTCTCTCCGCTTCGTTGTAACTGACAGAGGTATCGAATATGAATTCTATCACAAATCCTCCTATGACATGATCAAGACAGTGATCAAAATCATGTGCGATCTTATCTTCAGAGGCTTCCAATCTCCGCACTAGCTCCGGGGTCCACACTATTAGACCGTCAAGCCTCCACCTTCCCTAGCCATTTTCCAATTTGGCGATCCACTCGTATAACTTGATTGGGAAGAAACATAAGAAAATTTCATGTATCTCTGTGTAGAGATGCCTATCCAACCACTGTTCTTTTGTCAGGTGTGGATTCCTGTTTTCTTGCACCTCGAATTCCTGGATCTTTCTATCCAACCACTCCTCAATTTCTTTCTTTGTTGGATTCCAGTGATGCGACATCACACATCTC
The DNA here is from genome assembly GCA_031772625.1 of Pinus tabuliformis. Taxonomy (NCBI): domain Eukaryota; kingdom Viridiplantae; phylum Streptophyta; class Pinopsida; order Pinales; family Pinaceae; genus Pinus; species Pinus tabuliformis. The sequence continues at coordinate 1,128,323,658 of CM062815.1, read as the reverse complement.
TTTTATACAGATCCCAATCTTGGCAACAGAACCATTTGTTGGCTTAGTGGGTCCTGACCTAGGTTTAGATTTAATTTCAGCAATCAAATCCCTACACTACCAGCCCTTTTAGTATCAATCTGTGGAGCATGGATTGAAGTCTCACCCGAAGCAGTATGGGGGGATGTTGGAACCAAGTTTTTCGCACCCATAGATGAGCATGATTTCTTTTGAAGCCCTAACTATGCCTTCCTGAAAATTGATAAGCCTTTAGGGCTTATCAATATAACTACCCTTAATAAGCTTCTATACCTCTGCGAACGTTCACGATTGTCTTTTGTGAATCAGCTACTTACGCACAACAAAGATTACTCTTAACCCAGTAATTACTCAGATTAGCTTAAGTGTTAATAACTTCCGCATACAATAAGATAATCTTTGCGTAAATAGTTAACAGTAATTTCATTCATGTAACAATAACAATCATGTAAAGTCACGCATTAATACACCATTATTTCATAAACCCATTATAACATAAGGAACATTCATATAAACAAAATTAAACTGACAAAACAAAAGAATTGTTGGAATAATCTCTTTATTAATGGTTCAGTTCTGCTTACAGACTCAAGACTACCCTACGCACTCAGCTATAGGGGTCTACGCACTCAACCGCGGACTCTTCTCTGGGCCTCTACACAAAGAGCTACAAAGCCTCTCTTCTACTCTAATACTTCTTTTCTCTTACCCTTATTGACCTATTGCATTCATCTTCATCATCCATACCTCTCTTAGACATTCTAAGACACACCTATTTATATAATCCCATGGTCTGCAGACCATGGGTAGATCTTCAAAAGCTGAATCAACTTATATAAAATAAGGGAAAAACCATTTATGACACTTTATCTATGTACGAGCTTTGTGACCACAACTTGTGGAGAGTTTCATTTTATACATCAAAACTTGGGCTTTTGCCTCAAAAGTGACCCTAGGGGACCCTATCCCAAAAAACATTAATAGATCATAAAATCTCTAATTTTCCATAATTTAGTACTCAAGAGGTTACCAGACCAAAAGGGTGATGCCATTCAGCAAAAAGGTCACACCAACATGCACAAAAATAGGAAATTTGGCAGAAGGGTCACACCTGTTTGAAGCCATTTTTAGGTATCTTCCTAAAGTAAAAATGGAAATCCTTCGTGAAAAACTAGGATTATATTTGGCATGTACTCATCATAATGCATCCATCCATGTAGAAAAAACCTCATTTGGATGTCCAGGGAAAAAGGGTTGCGCCTCAGTGCGATGCTTCTATGTGCCTTTTCTTGCAAAATTTCAAAAATTTCCAAATTTCTCCAAAACTTTCAAAATGTGTTCCTTCACTATTATAGAAGATAGTCTAGACATTCTTGGATGTTTTATTCACCAATTTCACTCATTTACCCTATTTCTTGATTCCATTTTCTTGTCCTAGACCTGTTTTAGTTTTGCTTTCAATTTCTTGATTTTTATTTATGCAATTTGATTCATTGTTTGATAGTGATGGGCCATGTGCCTCAACATATGATTGTCCCTATTAGCTATATCAATAAGATTCTCCAAATGGTCATTTACTTTGTTGATCCAATATTCCCTCTCTTCATTGATCTCCATAGTTATTCTATCTTCAAGACTCAAATCCTCATTCAATAGGTTTTGGTCTTTTTCATTCTGCAATTTTCCTTTGAGACCCTTTGTCCTTGTGATGCAGGAAAGTTCCCTGTGCGGATAGAGGCAACCCCTCTAGCCCTAGAGTGGGTCTAGTCACAACAATAACAATATCAAAGCAAATTCCCTTAGATAGTTAATGTCATGAAGGCCTACCTTCAAATCCTCATTTAATGAAGTTCCCATTGTGTTGCTCCAGCTCTCATTCTAATCACTTTTATACCTGAAACAACATATAGAAAACAACAACGAACATAATAGAATACGAAAAAAATGATCTACTTAAAGGGTCAAGGAACTTCAAGCTATCAATATGCAATTTGACATAAGATATAGGAAATAAACCGTTGATTTGTATTAATATGAACTGAAGACTTACAACGATGCCTTGACGTTGTAGGTCTCCTTGAAGGGTCCTGTCAGCATGTCTCCGTAAGCATTCACTCCTGAATTGTCTCCCAAGAGGATGAATAACTCTCTCTCCTACCCAAAAGGCAAAATTATGATGCTAGAACACTCATACAATCAAGCCAAATCCACACAAAACTATCCTAGGCTAATTTACATTAGAAGCTACTTCCAAAATCCACTCAAATTCTCTCTAAACCAAATGAACTAGCTAATCTCAGCCATGAAGGAGATATTTATAGGAGGAGAATCCTCCATAAGAGATGGGAGAAAGAGCTTATCCCTTTGGGAGGCTGCACAAAAAGTCTAACAACCATCCCAAAGGAGAGAGTCAAGCTCATGTGATCCAACAACCAACCTTAGGACTGCCCATTGACAATTTCTTAAAACAAACTTGCCAAAAGTATCTCGTCGCGAGTGAAACACAGGGACAGAGTGATGATGTCACTAGGCTTAGTTCAATCTTGGCCATATTCACAGGTGGAATAACTGATGACCCACGACGACCCAAAAACAAAGGTTAAAAAGGGTCTTCTCTAGGAGTAATGAATTGAGGTATTCTTCCTGAGATGACAAGGAAGACACTGACACATATTTTGCAACATGAGACAAAGCAGATGTCAATAACACGGACCAGAAATGTCTGGGATCAGGGAATGTGGGGTTGGTGACAAAATAATGTGTAACATATGTTCCCTAAAGCATGAAGGCTGAGAGAGTGGGAGGGCTGAAATGCTTTACGAATCCATAACTGAAACAGAACACCGTCGCAGAGAACCTACAAACACAAGTACAACTGATATTTCTGATACATAAGTACATAGTGAAAGTAAATACATGTGCATAAGGCATGGGCATAGCCATCCGGAAGATAAACATAAATGATCTGCGGTATGGACACAACCATCCAATCAAAGGGACCATATAGAAGACTCAGGTATGGTCACAGCCATTCAATCAAAAGAGTCATGTATACAATCATGAACCAATTCGCACAACCTGGACTTGTGGAATCCGAGCCCAGGGTCTTGAATCCTAACCCAATCAAGGTACAAATTCTATTATGCAAATAGATGTGCTGAAGTCGAGCATACTACAAAATCACTTGATTACTAGTCAATGATGTAAACCATTAACAAGTGTGAGAGAGACCACCAGTAACGTCAATGTTTCTCAAGGTACTACTAGTACAATCCACGAAGTGTGAAGAATGATATGAAGTCGAACACCTGTGAAATCATCTGATCGAAGGCCAATAATGAAAGCCTATCGTTGAATGCGAAGAACTTGCCATTAAGGCATGCAAGCTCCAAGGTACTAGAAAGGAGTCTCTAGATCAACTTCCCGAATAATGAGCTGAAGTCGACAGGAAGCGATCGGTCGAAGGAGGGCCATAATGTTTCCCACATCATCGACGTGAGACAAAGGAACAAGATGAATGTGGATGAGACAAAGAATCCAAGGAAGGTGTGTAAGGATACAAATTGCAGAAGGATTAAGCTCTTGAACATATCGGCGACACGATTCTAGAGTTTGACAGTATTTTGGTACCAAGGGATCAAAGGTCATGATGATGCAGCAAGGATCAGATGGAATGAGGTAAAATGGATAACCCAAAACATGGAAGGCCAACAATTAAGTGAGGATATCCCAACCCGTCACGAAGCAGAAAGAGTGTCAATGTTCAAGAGTGACAAGTTGCTGTAATAATTAATACAACCAACAGAATACTTCCAAATTTCCCCCCTCCATTTCTGGTGAGTACCCCAATTATTTTTGAAACACAAGCTTGAAGGGGATAGCATATGCTTGTAATATAAGTTTGTCATTCAGAAAAATCTGACCTAGTAAACTTTAACGAGCCCTAGGAAGGAGAACCTCAATCTCGTCATGATGACAAGTCCAATGTCGTCAGGGTTTAACAAGTCCGACATAGGTAAAACTCAGAGTCTTTTTCATATTTAGAGAGTTTGAAAAAGACATGGAAAAGAAAACTCCAAAGGTCCCTTTTCATAAATTTGTCCCTCGAATCCGAAAAGGTAGAAAACAATACCCAAGGGAACCTATTGACCATGATAAATCAACATATACCTTTATCGTAAATAATCTATCCTAGTCCATAAAAGGGGTAAAATTATACTGGGTAGATGACGCTTTGCAGCCTTTAACAAGTTCAAAGTGAGAAGAGCTTGGCAATCCTTTCATGTTTTGAGAGTCAGAAAAGAGCTTAAAGATGACTCCAATAGTGAATTTTTCATGTTTTTACCAAGTTTGAAAAATTATAAAATGCAACTTGTAAATCATCATCAACAGAGTATTTAAAACCTATCGCTACAAAAAAAACAAGCGTAAGATCTATTTTTGACATAAATACGCATAAAATATTCAACAATAGATCTAAAACCTTAATTTTCATAAAAACCTAAAACCCTAATTTTCCAAAAAGAGTTTATAAAAGGGCCAATTGGTAAAAACAATTTACTTTTCACTTTTACCTTGGAGTGGAGAAATTTTACCCTTGTACACTTGCAATTTTTGGAGTTCGATTGGAGGAGATTTAGGAGCTCATTTGCAAATCCGTCTGTTCCAGGTAGGTACCACATCTTTGTCCTGCATTTTTAGATCAAATGTATCTTTTTTTTAGTTATTTTAGCCGTGATTTAGGAGAATTTTTTGGATGGAATAGTCTGTGGCGGCCGTCATGGGTTCCCAGCTCGGGACTGGAAAGAGCCAAATTTCCAACGGTGGGAAAATAATCTCGTCATGTAGAGCCCAAATTTTGCGAACTGTGGATTTTGGCTCATCGCACCTATTTTAGAAAAAAGCGCGATGAGCGCTGAGAACAAAAATCTTCATGGTTTATGCAAATTCAAGGGGTTTTAAACACAATCATGGCATTTACAATTAAATATTTGTGTTTTTGCAGGGAGTGTTGTAAATAATACTGAGAGTGGGGTGAATCAGTATTATCAGATCAATTAATTTTATTTCCCAAACAGATTTATAGACGCTACTTTAGGGAAGTGAACTAGCGTGTACATGTGACTGTGCTTAAAGAAATCAACGTATAGGCAGAGAACTTGTGATTTAGACAGTTTATCATGTGTTGAGATCAAACCAGTATATCAAAGATTTATTAGATAGTGTAGTAAAAGTAGAATAAAGCATCACACATAAGCAACACACATGAACACCAAGATTTAAGGTGGAAACCCAATGTGGGTAAAGACCACCTACTACTGTCATCTCTGTCTTCTTTTAATAATAAGAAAATCTATTTAAAATCTTGTACTGGTGCAAACTCATACCAGTATGCTGGCATCTACCTGCAGAAGGTTACAACCTTCTCTCATTATCCAACTTCTACTGGAAGCGAGCTACAACCCCCTAGCTCTTGTACTAGCCAATATGTTTACTAGTACGTAGGCACTGACCTACAGAAGGCTACGACCTTCTTTCTTCCTCCAAGGACCACGTTTCATAAATTTTCAGACTTGATACTCCTGGATCACAACACCATAAGCTGTTTCATCCAATTTTCACACTGGACCCATCAAAGCCTTTTAAACTTAAACTACATCAACCAATATTCAGTTAATATGAATGATCAGATCATTGACACCAGAACTCTGTGTTGAACCCAGAACCCTACATCATCATCCAGAACCACCTGTAACCTCAAAAACCATGCATTAGAGTGTATACACTACTTGGTTGAACCCAACTTGCGTGTATATGCCACTTCCTTTAACCCAACTTGCATATATCTCTAAAGATACTGAATCATACACTTCTGAACCACAGACTGTGCCAATCAGTAACATTATGAAGATCTACTGTCATATTACAAAGTTAAAAATGGATAGCAACAAGGATCACCCTTCCTTCTTAATTAACCAATCAATTAGATGCAATTTCCTTATACAACAGTTCTACGTTCAGATCTAAGAGGACTTCATTGATAGACAACAGTAAAACAACAAAATTTGATCAGATAGATTAGTCAGATTTGAATAGAAGCTTTTCCTTTTGTATATGCTACTTGGAAGATTCAAACCTACATGTACACGCGCTTTGTCCGAGACGAACCTATGTACAGATCTGCAAATTTTTACTCAGAACGTTGCTGCAATTCCAGACTTTACACAAACCAAGATCATGATAGATAACAAATAGAAAAGGCGTAAAACATCAGATCTAGTCACAACCAATATCAGATCATTCAAGAATAAGTCATTTCAAGTCTCATGATTCCTGATCCAATGTTGAGCTCAAGGTGCACATGAATATTTTAGATCCATTCCTAAACATAACCCTGCAACATAGTATATACTTCAGATAGAAGTATTCCTTAGAATCTCATTGCTTGCACATCTTGGCCTAATGATATTCTCTTCCTTATATACTCTTAGGCCTTTCTCAATACCTTGGACCCAATACCTAGGGTCAATACCTTGGACCAAATGCCTCGAACCAATTACCTTGGACCAAAATTCCTTGGATCAAATACCTTGGACCAAAAACTTGGTTTTCCAACATGTACGCGCTTTTCCTCCTGTGAAAGTGCATGTATACATTATACACTACTTTTGTTCTGTTAAACTGCGTGTATACACGCCTTGGACAAAGTGAACCAGCATATACCTCTCTTTCTTCATTCTTTGGAGTCTGATCTGTAATCCTTTGTTGTTGCCCTGCTGCACTGTGAACTTTCATTTGAGTGAGTTGCCATGAAGGACAATACCTATATCATAATGCCAACAATCTCCCCCTTTGGACTTGATGGCAACAACAACACCAAGACACTCTCCAACTTTGACATCAAGGGAAAAGGGCAGACCAAGATATTCTCTCCCCTATGCTATTCATGTTCCCCCTGAGTACATGCTGAATTCTCTGATTGAGCTCCCCTTTGTACACTCTGAGATGCACTGAAACTGTCCATGCTCCACCTGAGCACAAGCAAAGTCTGTAAAAATATTCTCCAAAAGAATAACATGACTCTATAACTTAATTATGTTAGTATGACGTTCCTATCACCAATGACACATACATACACCCATCTCCCCACCAAGTGGGGATATACCAAATTTGACTCATCCACCCAACCAAGTGAGGATATACCAATTGTTTATACATGAAAAAAATATAATTACATCATCCATCCCATGCAAAGTGGGGATACAAATTGCATCATTTCTCCAATAGGACTCATTCAAATGTATGAGAAGACATATCACAACCCAGGCTTTTACATGACTTAAGTAACAAAAATTCTAAAAATCTGAAGCCGTAGCTGGACTTAGTAACCATAATGCCAACAATGCAGAATGTGAGTGAAGGCTAATGCTCCCCCTGAACCTGTGCTACTTGTGCATTGTTAACAAGTCAATGATTAAGGCATCTTTGTCAGTTAGATAAAAATTAATGAACATAGCATATAAATAGACTATAATCATCAACATCAGACAGAGAACCCATATCAAAGCCCGACCCACTGTTTTTCTTGTCTGAAAAACATATATGCTCCTTGACCCACAGAAACCCACGTGTGTATGCGATCATACTTCATGAAACACACATATAATAACATTTCTCTGAAAAATTAGATTTAACAGCAAGATGATGCAGCAACTACTCCCAGATTTTGTCTGAGATATTCAAATGTTTCTCTTGGCATCGGTTTAGTGAATATATCAACAACCTTTTCTTTGGAGGGAACATACTCCAACTTGACCTTTTGTTCAAGCACTTGTTCACATAGAAAATGGTATTTGATGGGTATGTGCTTGGTATTGGAGTGCATGACTAGATTCTTTGAAATACTGATGGCACTTGTGTTATCACATAGAATGGAGATGGGTGGAGTATATGTGATCTGAATGTCTTGCAAGGTTTGCATCATCCAAAGTAGTTGTGTGCAGCAAGATGCAACAGCCACATATTCTGCTTCAGCTGTGGATAAAGCAATTGAACTTTGTTTCTTGCTGAACCAAGACACTAACCTGGAACCCATATAGAATGCACCACCACTAGTGCTTTTTCTGTCATCAACACTTCTTGCCCAATCTTCATCTGTATATGCATGAAGAGTAAGATCTTCATCTTTAGGATACCATAAACCAAAGTCCTGAGTTCCTTGAAGATATTTTAAAATTATTTTGATTGCTTGAAGGTTTGATTCCTTTGGATTTGCTTGGAATATTCCAACTATTCCTACTACATGCATGATGTCAGGTCAGGTACCTGTTAGATAAAGCAGACTGCCAATCATGGATCTGTAAGTTGGTTGATGTACTGCTGCTGATTCATCATTTGAGCTGAGACTGCCTCCTGTTACCATTGGGGTACATACAGGTTTAGAATCTTCCATTCCGTACCTTTTCAAGATCTGTTTGAGATATTTGGTTTGTGAAAGAAAAATACCATCTTTATTTTGTTGAACTTGTAGACTGAGAAAATAGGTAAGTTCATCAAGCAAGGACATTCCAAATTCTTTCTGGATTACTAAAGAAAAATTCTAACTCATGGATTCTTCATTTCTACCAAAAATGATATCATAAACATAAACAATAATAATTAGCAATTTATCAGTTTCAAACTTTGTATATATATTGCTATCTGCTGAACCTTTTGTAAAACCTTGTTGGTGTAGATATTTGTCAAGGTAGTAATACCAGGTCCTTGGACCCTGTTTCAAACCATAGAGGGCCTTTTTGAGTCTACATACAAGTTTTGCATCATTTCCAAGAATGAATCCTTCTGGCCATTCAATATAAACTTCTTCTTCTAAATCTCCATTTAGGAAGGCTGATTTTACATCCATTTGTTATACTTTTAACTTCTCAAAGCTAGAAAGAGTATGAAACATCCTTATGGCTTCAAGTCTGGCAACAGGTGCAAAAGTTTCTTCAAAATCTATACCTTCTTGTTGAGCATACCCTTTATAAACAAGTTTTCCCTTGTTTCTAATGACTTCTCCATTTTCATTCAGCTTGTTTTTGAATATCCATTTAGTTCCTATAATATTTTTATCATGAGGTCTAGGAACTAATTCCTAAGTATCATTTTTTTCAATTTTCTCAATTTCTTCATCCATGGCCTTGACCCAACATTCATCTTTGTATGCTTCTTTTACATTTTGAATTTCGGTGGAGGATAGTAATTCTAGATAGCTTGAGGTCCCTGTAATAGTTCCTCTTGTCTGTACACCTGCCTCTTTTTCCCCTAAAATTTGAGTTTCTAGATGATTTTTCTGAACATACCTGGACGAAGTATTTTCTTCTACCATTATTTCCTCTTTTTGTGCTTCATTGGTTTCTTCGTCAATATGATTTTGATTTGATGTGGGAAAATAATCCCCTTCTTCTTCATTGTCATAATCTTCTGTTGTTTCTATCTGTTTTGGATTTTTGCATGCTTCATCAACTACAACATCAATCCTTTCAACAATTTTTCCAAATATTTTATTATAACATTTATATCCTTTACTTCTAGAAGAATAACCAAGAAGAATACATTCATCTTCTCTGGGTTCAAACTTACCAAGTTTTTCATCAGTCCTTTTGATATAACATTTGCTTCCAAAAACTTTAAAGTATTTTAAAGTAGGAGTCTTACCATACCAAAGTTCATGTGGATTTTGAGTGTTGTTTACTTGAACATTTGCTTGGTTGAGAATAGTTACGACAACAAATGTAGCTTCACCCCAAAAGGTTTCAGGAGTTCCAGATTCATCTAGCATAGCTTGAGCCATTTGTTGAACTATTCTGTTCATTATTTCTACCACACCATTTTGCTGGGGAGTCCTTGTGGTGGAGAATTGACTTTTTATTCCATGTTGTTCACAAAAGTCAAAAAATTCATCTGAGGTAAATTCCCCTCCTCGATCAGATCTGAGGCATTTGACTTTTCGATCTGATTCATTTTCGACCAAAGCTTTGAAGGCTTGGAACTTTTCAAAAGCTTCATCTTTATACTTTAGAAGACCTATCCAACACATTCTGGAAAAATCATCAATGAACAAAATAAAGTATTCTTCTCCACAAGGTGACTTTTTCCTTGATGGTCCACATAAATCAGTATGGACAAGTTCAAGAGGCCTACTAGCTGACCCTTCTTTTTTTATGAAGTGAAATCTAGTTTGCTTGCCGATTTGACATGGTTTGCATATTGTATTTTTTGGAATGCTGATATCTGGAAGATCACGAACAACCTTGAATCTGCATGCTTTTCTTATTTGAGAAAAGCTTAGATGTCCCAATCTTCTATGCCACATCCAATTTTCATCATTTTTTCTTAGATAGCACTGTTTTTGTCCTCCCTTGAGTATGTATAATTTGTTTGGAGTTCTTGTACCTTGGAACACGGTCTCCCCTATATCAAGCTCACGAACAACACATTCGTTTGATCGAAACACCACTTCATTTCCTTGATCACACATTTGACTGACACTCAACAGGTTATGCTTTAAACTATCTACATACATAACATTTCCAGATTTAACCTTTTCTTTCAAGAAAATAGAGCCTTTAGCTTTTATGACAGCAGGAGTGTCATTTCCAAATGAGACATTCTTTTCCTTTTCTAAGGCATTATATGAGTGAAGTTTTTCTTTGTCACATGTCACATGTTTTGAGCATCCACAGTTGATGTACCAATAATTTTCTTGTCCTTCTGCATACAAGGCTATACAACATCTTTCTATTTGAGATTCTTTCCTTCTCCATATCTTGGGATTTAATGGAGTTTGTTCCTTTTGAGATGTTTGCCAAAATTTGCTCCTGCATTCAGACTCTTCATGACCAAAGTTGTTACAGACTGAGCATTCTATTTCATTTTCAAGAAGAGAAAAGTTATTATAGGAATTGTTCTTGATCCCTGTTACATTCCTTTGATTTCGTGCTTTTCTAGTCACGATGGTTTTGTAAGCAACACATTGAGTAGCTTTGTGTCCAAAATTATGACATGAAAAACATTTCCCATTAAAGAAGTTCCCGCGTCTATCGAATCTATTGACTTGCTAATTGTAGTTTCTATTGTTATTAATCTTTGGAGCAAATTGAGTATGATTTACCTGAGGTTGGTTGTGGCTTCTATTCATCCTTGGAGTAAATTGAGTCTGATTTACCTGGTGATCTTCTTTATGCTTTTGCTGATGATTTTCATACTGTTCACTGGTCTTTGCTTCATCAAGATAGCTTTTGGTGGAGGTTGACGGCCTCTGTGATTGAGATGCTTCTTCAGTATATCCAAGACTTGTATTTATCAGAGGAGAACGCTGAACATTGATAATTTCATTTAAAGTTTCTGATCCTTTAGCAAATCTAAGATTGAGAGATTTCGTTTTCTCAAGATCCTTTCTTAGACCCACAATTTCACATTCAAGTTTTTCATTGTGTTTTTCTTTTTCAACAAGTTGGTATGTCAAGGTATCTATAATCATATTCTTTTCTTCTAAACAAATTTTGAGTTTAGATATTTCTTCATGAATGTCTTCTTCTTCTAAAGCATCCCAAAAATTATCATCGTCATAAGCCATGAGAAGTTTGTAATCTTGTCTAGTTTCATCTTCATCACTATTAGATAAGCCATCACTATCTTCATGAGTATAGTAACTCCTTTTATTCACAACTTGTTTTCTATTCCCTTTTGCATATTCCTTTCCTTTTTCAAATTTATCTTTATGAGGACATCTAGTAGCATAATGACCAACTCTACCACAAGAGCATTTGAAGGGTAACTTACTTCTAAACCTTCTAGAACCCCGTTGAAGCTTTTTGACAAAGTTTACCTCATATTCTTCTTCTGAAAAATGTCCTAATTCATTGTGTTCTTCCTTTCCTTTTGTTGAAGCTTTGAATGTGGTTTCTCTCATATCTGATGGTACTCCTTTTCTCATCTCAAAGACAGTTAAGATTCCATGAAGTTGTGTCATAGTGATATTCTGCAGATCCTATTTTTCTTCAATGGAAGACACTTTGGATTCAAATTTAGCAGACAAGGATCTCAAAACTTTCTCAACTAAGGTAACTTCCTTAATTTCTTCACCCAAATTCTTCATACAATTGAAAACCTCATCTATATGTAGGAAGTAACTAGCTATGCTTTCATCACTATGTATCTTAAGAGTTTCATACTGAATTTTGTGAGTTTGAAGCTTAACACATTTTACCTGAGAGTCTCCTGCGTAGCTTAGAACAATTTTGTCCCATATTTCTTTAGCTAATTTGAGCTGCATGACTTTGACAAACTCTGATTGTGACAGACTTCCCAATAAAGTATTGATAGCTTTGGAATTGGTTTCATATTGCTTTTTACCTGCCGTATCTATAGGAATTGCTGTTGGAAATGTATATCCTCCTTCCACAATTTCCCAGACATCCGTTCCAAGAGATTGTAGATAGGCTATGGTTCTTATTTTCCAATAAACAAAGTTGCTTCCATCGAAGATTGGCGGTCTGATGGATCCCATGCTTTCTTGATTATTCATGTTGATCGATTCCCCTTCAAGTGATCAGGCTTCTTCTGAAGGACCTACTTTGATACCAATTGTTGGAAATAATACTCAGAGGGGGGGTGAATCAGTATTGTCATCTCAATTAATTTTATTTCCAAAACATATTTATATACGCTACTTCAGTGAAGTGAACTAGCGTGTACATGCAACTGTGCTTACAGAAACCAGCGTATATGCAGAGAACTTGTGATTTAGACAGTTTATCATGTGCTGAGCTCAAACCAATATATCAGAGATTTATTAGACAGTGCAGTAAAAGTAGAATAAAGAATCACACATAAGCAACACACATGAACACCAAGATTTAAGGTGGAAACCCAATGTGGGTAAAAACCACCTGCGGTTGTCGTCTCTATCTTCTTTTAATAATAAGAAAATATGTTTGCAATCTTGTAATGGTGCAGACTCATACCAGTACGCAAGCTTCTACCTGCAGAAGGTTACAACATTCTCTCGTTCTCTAGCTTCTACTGGAGGGGAGCTACAACCCCCTAGTTCTTGTTATAGCTAATATGTTTACTAGTATGTAGGCATAGACCTACAGAAGGCTATGACCTTGTTTCTTCCTCCAGGGACCACGTTTCAGAAATTTTTAGGTTGGATACTCCTGGATCACAACACCACAAGCTGTTTCATCCAATTTTCACACTGGACCCATCAAAGCCTTTTAAAATTAAACTCCATCAACCAATATTCAGTTAATATGAACGATCAGATCACTGACACCAGAACTCTATGCTGAACTCAGAACCCTGCATCATCATCCAGAACTAGCTGTAACCTCAAAAACCATAAGTTAGAGTGTATACGCTACTTGGTTGAACCCAACCTGCATGTATACACCACTTCCTTTAACCCAACCTGCGTGTATCTCTAGAGATACTGAATCATACACTTCTGAACCACAGACTGTGCCAATCAGTGACATTATGAAGATCTACTATCATATTACAAAGTTCAAAATAGATATCAACAAGGATCACCCTTCCTTCTTAATCAACCAATCAATCAAATTCAATTTCCTTATACAACAATTCTACATTCAGATCTAAGAGGACTTCATTGATAGACAACAGTAAAACAACAAAATTTGATCAGATAGATCAGTCAAATCTGAACATAAGCTTTTCTTTTTGTATACGCTACTTTTAAGAGTCGAACCTGCCTGTACACGCATTTTGGCTAAGACGAACCTGCGTACAGATCTGCAAATTTTGACTTAGAACTTTGCTGCAATTCCATACTTCAGAGAAACCCAGATCATGATAGATAACAAATAGAACAGGTGCAAAACATCAGATCTGGTCACAAACAATATCAGATCATTCAAGAATAAGTCATTTCAAGTCTCATGATTCCTGATCCAATGTTGAACTAAAGGTGCACATGAATATTTGAGATCTAGTCCCAAACATAACCCTGCAACATAATATATACTTCAGATAGAAGTATTCCTTAGAATCTCATTGCTTGCACACATTGGCCTAATGATCTTCTCCTCCTTATATACTCTTAGGAATTTCTCAATACCTTGGACCAAAACCACTTAGGACCAATACCTTGGACCCAATACCTAGGGTCAATACCTTGGACCAAATTCCTCAGACCAATTCCCTTGGACCAAAAACTTGGTTTTCCAACATGTACGCACTTTTCCTCTTGTGAAAGTGTGTGTATACATTAAACGCTACTTTTTTCTGTTAAACTACATGTATATGCGCCTTGGACAAAGTGAACCAGCGTATACCTCTCTTTCTTCATTCTTTGGAGTCTGATCTATAATCCTTTGCTGTTGCCCTGCTGCACTGTGAACTTTCATTTGAGTGAGTTGCCATCAAGGACAATACCTATATCATAATTCCAATAGGGAGAATCATGGTAATTGAATGGAAAGAGAAAGAAAATAGTAATGATGATGAGTTATCCCTGGGAGACCCAAATTTCTTAGATATGCTAAGGAATTGTAGGCTCCTAAAGTTCTTCATGGTGTCGTGCCTAAGAGCACAGTCTGATCTACTCCAATATCTTATTGGAGTTTGGGATCCAAATGAAGGGAGGTTCAACATTTGAGGATAGGAACTAGAGATCGATGCCACCAATATCTACTTCCTGACTGGACTATCATGGAGAGGGGATAGACCTCAAATGATAGAGACTTAGATCACGGGAGAGACCATGGACATGCTCATTGGAAGAATGTGTCCTGAGGCTCAGAAACCAGACAATGGAGGCAAGCTAAAGATCGCAACAGTAGATAACCTGTCACTACAAGTCCTCCTATCCACCATTACCAGGGCGGTTAGATCGTAGGCCCTGCATGAGGCCACCAAGACCCAACTTCGGCTGGCAGCAGACTGCTTAAACCCCACCATATTCAACTAGGCACAGGCAGTATCAGATAACCTCAAAAGGCAACTAAAAAAATGCTGGCAAGGTGATACCAAATAGTTTGGGTATGGTTCGAGCCTCATACCGTTCATCCTAGAATGGCTTCCTATCTTTCAGAGATAGGAAGTGGTCGTGGCTATGCCACTACCACGAGAGCCACAGATCATTCGCTAGGCTATGTTGATACCTCGAGGAGGCGGCAGTCAACACATATCGTGGAGACCAGAGTTCCTCGAGTGGTTAGATCGCCAACTCGTTGTGGTAGAGGATTGGCCATATGCTGGGACTAACTTTAGAGGTGATCCAAACCTGTTACTCCCTCCTGGGGAACACTGGGATGAGAGAGGTAACAAACTCATTTTTGATTTGTAAAGAGTTTTGTAATTTTTTGTTTTTTATATATGTCCTAATCATTACTTTTCAACCTTGCAAATGTTGGACCTGAAAGACCTACAGGCATGTCTCCCATCGCTCAGAGAGTTAAGAGGGAGATCGAGATGCCCCCCTCCTGGAAGAGATGTGGAGGATGAGATCGCCTGTGACTTGGAGGGCTTGACAGAGGGGATTCTAGATTATGTGGGATTTGAGGATGTTCCTCGGCAGTACCAACGACACACAATAGGGGTGTTGAACAGGGTCCTAGCAATAGTGTGCTACAGAGAGCATCATGTAGATTAGACCCCCAGGCTTATTTTTTGCAATTTTGAGAGACATGTTGTCTCATGATGTAATATGAACACATATTTTTTGGGCACTATGACGTGAAACACACGATATATATACATACCTATGTTCTACTTTATCAACTTATTATGTCTCAATGTTTACTTTTACAAATTTTGCAAATGCCTATCTAACACATGATTTGCCAATGTGTCTATTAATGTATTCAGTCTTCTAGGAATATGTTGATATGTAATGTAATCAAAATTCCTTTCCAGTAAATGAACACGTAAATACAACCTTAAAATCTAAGGGTTTCTGATGGAATAACGCCTGTTGAGCTGAAGAACAACAAGCTGTGAATCTAGATTTACAATCAAGGCACGAATATTGAGGGAAACAACCTCAGTCAATAGCTCAATAACTGCACTATATTCAATGACATTGTTTATAATACATCCTAGACAAACACCTTGAATATCTACCAACTCACCATGAGGATCATATATAACCCATGCCGCGAAGCAAAGATTCCGAGTAGTGAGACAGGCACCATCAGCGAAATCGACATAAGGTGCAACAGACATCTGCATAAGAAGCAAAAGGACACAATAATTAAAAAAAATGCTTACACACCAAGAAAAAAATGTACAAAGATGAAAACACACTTATGTACACAGAAATGCAAGAAAGACTCGTGCATAATACTTCTTGAGATAAAGACTGTTTCATGGTTTATCTAAAGGATTTCCTTCAAGAATGGGCATGGGTTCATTTTTACACAAGCTTGAAATGAAGAAATATGCTTGAGATTGGTTTACATGCCCCCCAAGCTTCATTACATTCACCTAAGGAGACTAATCATGGCTATGAGGTGGATGGAATGAAGGTTTACTTGCGAGATCTTGGAAAGACTCAACTGGGATTTTACGAGATATTAATCAAAGACTCGATTTGGAAACTGAGTTGTTTCATTTTTTAAATGAGGTTGACACAATAAAAGAACTATCCTCAAGACCCTTGTTTTCATTTTTTAACGAGCTTGACACAAGACAAGGAACGATGCTTCGAACCCATGTTTCATTTTTTTAACGAGGTTGACACAATAAAAGAACTATCCTCATCACCCCTTGTTTCATTTTTTAACGAGGTTGACACAAGACCAGGAACTCTCCTCATCTCTTGTTTCATTTTTTAATGAGGTTGACACAAGACCAAGATCTCTCCTCATCTCTTGTTTCATTTTTTAATGAGGTTCACACAAGACTAAGAACTATCCTCATCTCTTGTTTCATTTTTTAACAAGGTTGACACAAGACCAGGAACTCTCCTCATCCATTGTTTCATTTTTTAACGAGGTTGACACAAGACCAAGAACTATCCTCATAACATCTGTTCATGGACCATACAAGAACATGGCTCCCAAGAGATCCTCACTAGATGGAAGAACCATGCTTTAGGAGGAATACATGTCATTTTGTACCATAGACAGATCAAGCTCTGATGCAGGAGCATAGACTCGGAAAAATACCTTGTATTTATTAAAACTAAGGGGTCTCATGTTTTTGAGAAAACATTAATTTTATGTAAATATTTATGAGATTTTGAGAGGATTTGTAAATGTTTCCAAACAACTGAAAACATGAGAGGAATTAGCCTTGAGATAATTAAGAATTAATGATGGAGCCTAAGTTAGATTTAGTTTCAAGATTTAGGGATAAAATCTAGATTATAGGGGTGTTGAGATATTTGAGGACTTTGTTGAGTGATTAAAGGGATTTGAACCTAAATTGGTTCAATTCAATTTATATAAATTTATGAGCCTCAAAGGAAAATAAGAGGGTAGATAGGATAGAATAGAAAGGAGAAAGTGAAGCTTGGACAACCAAAGCTTGAAAGCCTCCGGGCAATTGTAAGGCCGTTAATGTTGAATATCTGGCAAAGACAAAGTCTGTAAGTATTTTTATTATTAATGTGAAAATTGTTCTCAGAGTTGTGTGGTTCGATTTCTGAAGTGTTTTATTTTTTCTGTAACTGAGTTTAAATTGAGAATGCACATTTTATATAATCTGGTGGTGAAATCGTTGTTTGAGTTTGATGCCCTGAAATGAGTCAAATTTTACAGAGTAATGGAAAATCATTCTGAATAATCGATGCTGGAATAGTTGATAGTGGGGAGAAAATATTGAGATCGACCTTCAGTTAGAATTTGACATTGGATGCATGTGTATAGTGTTTGTAAATTCTTACACTACAGTGAAATTGGAGCGATAACTTGAAGCAGCTGGAAATCGATCTACAGCACTGGTCAATGTAGTTGAGTTTGTGTTCTCAGTGCATGGAATGTGAATGAGATGATTGAATTTCTGTGTAAAGCATAGGAGGAGGAAAGGTCGATTTCAATTAAAACCGATCTACACATTGAATGGAATTCAATTTGCATAGCGCAATTACTTAAAGTAGAGATATGAATGAATAGTTGTATGGAGTGTATGAATTTTAATGGTATTTCTACGAAGAATTGATTTTAATGATGACTTATGAATGAGTTGTTGGATTCATGTTCTATATGCCGCGGTGATGAACTGAAGGTATGTTAAATTGGGTGAACCGTGGGGAACTCTATTTCCTTGGAGCGATGTCAGTTATGACAAAGTCTAACTCAGCATTTTGCATCTTCTGGAACATACGCAGAAGTTTATAACTGTATCTAATCTTATGTCTTGTCAATTGACAAATGAAACAGAATTCGATTGATGGAAACGTTGTTGGATGGAATTGAATATAAATGGCATGGTGGTTGTCGTTTTATGTTGAACCAGTTCTATTGCCCTAATTTGTTCATACATGAAATCCTGTTTGGTATGAATGTGCAGAGATTGTTTAACAGCATTAAATAAGGTGAAAGACTGAGCAGCGTTGAATGGTAAAGGGAATGCGTGGTTTAAATTTATGGATTGACATTTGAAATTGCAGAAATAGCCATTGTTATGAAATCCAAGACTCCGTTTATATATGTTTCATAAGTTGCAGGTGGGAATCGATTGGATAGCGCTGGGAATGGAGTCGATTGAATGAAGAACACAGGATATAAGGTATTTTTGGAGGTAACTTGAATTTGTTGAATTTGATTCAGAAGATTGCTGAAAGTCAATCGATGTGTTAACTGCGTTAATGTTGAGTTGAAAGTTTAATCAGTCTAGAAAGAGGACTATATGATCTCATAAGAGAAAGCAAATAAAATGGTCTGATAGTGCGATACAGGAAAGTGAAGGCAGCACTACATTAATGTTGGTGGACCAGCTTCGATGTTGAGAGTGCGAGGCGGTGAATAGTGAGTAGTTGCCTATTTATTGGTTGTGTATTTTATTAAACTAGTTCATGTGTAGAAAAGCAGAATCGATGGTTAAGATGTTTTAAATAATGGACACATAAAATTTGGGGTTTCTTAAATCTCAATTTGTTGAGTTAGGTGCATTGAAGAGAGGGACTTGAATTTTGAAACATTGGGAATGTTGAATTGATTTGGAATTACATTTTGTATGTATGTGAGGTTACAAGCTTCTGCATATTTGTTGAAAATTGCCGTGTATGGAAATTGAATTATGGAATTGTTTGAGGCGCATGTTTTTACATGCATGAGTGATGGAGATCCTGGGTATTGCAGGCTCTGCCTGCCATCACTTTTGGTATCAGAGCTGGAATAGCTCTGTGTGAAGGTTTCAGTTTTAAATTGAATTGAGTTAATTGCATGCGATGAATGAATATCTGATTTTGAAGCTAATGAAGATTGCAGCACAGAGATGCAGTGCAGTTGAGGAAGTGAAGCAAGATCAACAGGATCTTGAAAGGTGAGCTGACAGGTATTGTTTATCTCTGATTTAAAGGTTATGCTTGGATAATTTGATTTATAGGCATAGTGAAGAAATCTCAGCAGGAAGAGGTAGATCATAGCTAGAGTGCAGTGATGAAGGAGTCCAGCAAGGGATTCTAAGTGAATGTGGTAGAACCTAAAGATTCAACAAAGGTTGAATAAAGTTGCAGATGAGAGAAGCCGAAAGGAGCAGTGGAGAAATGCTCAAAGGGTTCCAGCAGAGGATCGGTGATTACCAAAAGACTAGATCCGGAGGGAAGGATTGGTGAGGTAAGTGGCAGCAAGAGAGTTTGTTGTTGTAGAGGCTTGATGCAACTCATGGGTGAGAAACTCATGGCGAAGGAGATGACTACTGAAAGTCATAAAGGAGAAAGGAGAGGTTCAGAAAGAGGCCACAGTAGAAAAGAGAAGAAATATGCCAAGGCGAATGGCATAAGACAGCAGTTGACTCGGGAAGAGTATGAGAAAGAGAAAGCTGAGATAATAGTTCATCTTGAGCTATTGATGGAGTTGTTACGGGAAAATGTGAAAGACCAGAGACATGGTTTGCTGATGAGGAAGAGAGTGAAGTGGCAGAGGCTACAACAGAAAAGAGATCGATAAATAAATATGCAGTTAACAGAGGAGCTGAGGAAGCTCGAGCATATGATGGATGTAAAGTGGAGACGGGAAGAACTCAGAGCAGCTGGGTTGGAAAAGGAGGTTTCCATTGGTGAAACAAAGGAGAAGATCATTGATGATTTCTTGAGTTATTGGGTAAATCCAGATCAGCTGGATAATGTAAAACCGTGTATTTTTGTAGCTGACAATTGTGATGTGATTACAGGTTTTACTGAGTGTTATAGACATTTTTGTGCCTTACAGCTCTAAGCATGAAATGTCCATAAACCAAGGGATCCAAAGTCCCTAAAAGTGTTTTTCCTGCCCCTAAAGGAACAAGGTCAAAAAATTACAGCTTCTCCCAGAAGTTCTCCACCAGAAACTGCTCAGAATCAGTCAAATCAGGATCATTTCAGCTGCTCCACTAGCTAGCTGCGCTGCATAGCACCCCAGTACACTAGCTAGGTGCATTGCAACGCACCTAAATGCACTACCAGGGTGCGCTGAGCAGGAAATGACAAATGGCAGTGTCATTCCGCGAGGTGGACAGACAATGGAAGCTTCCAGAATCTTCCTCAATGACACTTGCCTCACTGAGTTCGACCAAGGATGAGTAAGAGACTCTCAGTCTCCAAGTGGAAGAAAGAACTGACAGAGAGAGGCCACAAGTCAAATCATAAGCTAACTCATCCGCTCTGCATACATCTATATATGGATCCCTCATCCCAGAGATCCAGAGGCTGGAATTTTCTACTTTGCAGAGAATTGTTGTTGGTTTTGAGATTGAGATTAGTGCATTGGGTGATTTATGCTTTGTTGGAGGTGAAGAAGGGATTCCTTTGCTGGGAGGTTGATGCTGGATCAGGACTCAATTGGTTTTATCTCCTCCTGGATCTTCTTGTTATATCAATAAAACTATTTGAGTTTCTCCTACATGCTTGTGTATCAATGATGTTTTGTTATATTTGCATGTTTAGTTTAAATCTGATCCTAAGCTATTTATGAATGTAAATCTATGTCTTTTTGTAGTTTTCCTCTTCTGTGATCTTGCAGGAACTTGGTGAAGCTGGGCAAGTAAGGGAGAAGGTAGCAGGAGCTATCAAAGAGAAGAGAGATTGGATCAAAGGACTAGCGAAAGAAACAGGTTAGTTCATCCTATTCCTCTTCGTTTACAATTCATAAAGAAGAATACAAAATTAGTTTTCCTTGTTTGTTGCTAAGGCACTATCACACCTTAGTGGGATAGGGGCGTTCTGAGTAGACACTTTTCCCAACAACAAAATGGAGACTCCACTGGGGAGCGTGTCTAGTTAATTTGTTTGTGTTTCTCTTGTTGTTTGTTTCATAAACACAGAAGTAGCAATCGAACTGCATTTGCCATTATCAAATGCAAAGTAGACCCCTGCTACTTCAATCCACTAACTGGATTTGCTTATGATTTGAACAGCTGATTCACAAATGATCTGATTACCCTTTGTGATAGCTCTTAGTCCTCCTTTAAATCATCCCTCTGATTGTACCTTACTAATTGCTTTTACTCGGCCAAAAACCATAGATTAAACTGCAAACCGTGACCCAAAACTTGGATAGAAGTCTCGTTTCTGCCCCAGCGCAGGCTCTGTGAAGAGGTTATGCATTTCAACGCAGGTCCCGAGAGGGATACCTACGCTGCAATTCAGTTTCTCTGTGCAACAGGTGCGCTGATAAGCCTTTGCCCTGTGCAGCTGAGGTTCTTTGCTTCATTTTGTCCAGTTTTGTCTCTGATTTTTGCAGCCTATGATCAGTGTGTGTACCTGTCTGAAAACCCCTTTCCTTTGCCTTAATTCCGCCTCCTTTGTACAAAAAGACTGTAGATGTTCTTTGTGTGTTTGTTACATCATTTACAGTTTTCCATTGAAAGAGTAAAATAGTCATACTGTCGTCCTTGGATTTAGATCTGTCGTAAGTGTCGATTTTGATCTTAGGAGAAAGTTTATTTGCTGTTGACAGTTGATTATACTTTTACTTTTACCTTTGGTTTGGATTTGTCACTTTCTAGTGTCGAAACGAGTGTTTATTTCAAAATCATAGAGTGTCGTAATCTTCTCTACCTTTTTGATTTCGAAAAGAAGCTTGTTTGTGTTTTTCACTTGAAAGCAAATTCAGATTTGTACATCAACTTTCTTTTTAGGCATCAATATTAAGAAAGTGAAAACAAATACATGCATATGTGCATTTGCATATTGATAGTTTGTATGGTTTGATTTAGGAAAAGTGCATTTACAGTGTGCTCTTTGCTCTTTGAGAAAAGATTGTGTCTTTCTTTTCCCCTTGTAGCTAGGATTTTCATTGTTGAAAAGAGATAAAAGCTTGCTTATCATCTTTAGATTGCATTTAGGAATTACATCTACATCTCGTGGTGATCCCAAAAGGCAAACTTCTAAGAAAGATCAACTTAAAATAAATTGAATGAATCTAACAACGCTTTGGAACTTAACGCACAACATAGAGGTCTAGGCTAGAGACGTGTCCCGGCGTCATAAAACCTGGTAACTGTTGTCCTCACTGATGGTTGGGTGATTCCTCCACTGTGAGACGATAAGTGCCAGTACAGACTTGTGCTCCCACGTGCCGTCGAGTATATATTGGGAGACCCCTATAGGCTTAAAACCTTTTATCCATAGGAAGCCGTGTCGGCCGCCCTACTGATCGCAATGCACCGAACACAACATTCGGGAAGATTGACTGCCATACCGTAAAACGTATTCTGCAGTTTTGTGATTGGTTTGGCACACCCTCTACCTAGATCTCCAGAGCAGTCCCTTTCGTTCCTTTTCAGACTCCTTAACGGAAAAGGTCCATCTAAGCACTTGTCACTTCAGGCTCATTAAAAATCGAAGGAGACTAGAGTCATCTTTTGTTTTTTCTCGACTCTTAAAAACTGAAAAAACAAGTTGTGTCTAAAGCGTCTAAAATTCATTTAATTTGGAAACATATTCCCCTTTTGTATTTTAGTTGATCGAGTAATCCGCAATCGTGGAAGAAATTCAATTGAAACCCCGTCGTTCACGGAGGCTTACGAGTCAACCGTCTTTGTCTCCGGAATCGAAACCAGTACGGACAAAGCGAACTCGTTTAATCGGTTCCAAATCTCCTATTAAAGTTAGAACAATTGTTCCAACAACATCTGAGATTTCGGTTACTCCAAACATTTCTGGAAACCCTGCCTCTACAGAAGAAGTTCAACAGCCGCAGAGGGACAGTGATACTGATCCTAGTCTGAGAGTAAACACTTGTGTTACCGAACCAGTTCCATCTACAACCGGTTCGGAGAGTCTTGCTCTTCAAACATCTGTCGCTGTCGATTCAACCCCTTCTTCGACACCAGAAATATTTTACAGACCTGACGGTCTTCCCCTTCCACCTGGTTTGATTGCGATTGAAGACATTGTAGAAGATCCTCAAACAAGTACTCCAACGCACTTTGGAGTCGGGGTCACTCTATTTCCTTCTTCATCAGAAGTTGGTCTACCACCAGTGGAAGTTCCTGTAGAATCGCTAGGTAATCTTTTGGATAGACTCCAAATGTCTGAACAACCGTCAACATCTAGGACTGTGTCGTCTGACACAGCGACAGCAGAACTCCCTGCCGTCACTCCAACAATGTTCGCCGGCATACCATCTGTCCCAACTAGCTCTCAACCGCTAGAAGGAGCCCACTCAGGGGCTATTTCGACAGTATGGTCTGTTCCTGTTTGTTCCTCCAGAATAATATCCGGCAACTCTTATGTTGAGTCTCAACAAATTGATCCATTCGGAGGTCAATTTGGGCAGTCTGGTCCCCAAGGGCAAACAATTCCCTTGAGTTCTGGATTACCACCGTATGGGGGGCAGTAGGCCCTATCATTATCCCCTCCGGGAGGATATCCATACGGGAGTTCACAGCAATATTCAGGTTATACTGGAATTACCTCAAGTGGTTGGGTACCTATACTACCTCAACAACCAAGGGTTGTGTATTCAATGCAACAATGTGTACCTATGTCGAATATCCCGAATACACCAGCTATTGTGACAGTGTCACAAGTTCAAATGCTGCCTGTTGTATGTCAACCTCAGATTTCTCAGGTCGTAATGCAACAGCCCCTTGACCCTGTGACTCAACCACAATCGCCAACTAGTGGGTCGACACAGGTCCAGATGGGTACAATTACCCCACACCTTGGTCCAACGGTTAGTATAGCGCAACAGAACATGGCTTCACAACCATGGCTGGTGCAATACCAACAACCACAATTCCAACAATTATACCAAGGTTCTGAGCAGCAAATCTTTGCGAACAGTGGACAGCCGTACATTCAAAACGGTTAAAATCAACCATTTTAAAATGGTCATGTCCACCAACCTTATCAGTCATACCAGCATCAAATGCATTATGCTGGCATGCAAAGACCAACTGCTCAGGCAATCCCATCTTATCCTGGGTATGCTTCACCTAATCTGAATCAACAGTTACCATTCGTGGCAACTTTAGAGTTACCTGATTTACACCGGTTAACAAACAATCCAATTTCTTACGCCCCTTGGTGGCCAGCGATTTCTCATAAACTTCCATCAGATATTCCTAAATTTAATGGAAATCTGGGTGAAGATCCATCGAATCACGTGATGACATTTCATCTATGGTGTTCATCAAACACCCTAAACGATGATTCAATAAGGCTTCGCCTCTTTCAGAGGACGTTAACGGGTCCAGCGGCAAAATGGTACATTGAATTACCTAGAGCTTCGTTCGACAATTTCAGTACCTTAGCCACAACCTTTTTAACCCATTTTCAATTACCGATAAGGTATGAAATGGGAACGGAACTTCTTACCAACTTCAAACAGACAACAGACACTCACATATCTGATCATATACATGAGTGGCGGCGTCGTCGTAGGATGGTAAAATCGTACGTTCCCGATCAGCTATTAGCTGAATGGTTTATAAAGTCATTACTACCTTCCATTACAGAAGATGTGGCAAAGGGGGGAGTCGTAACGGAAGAGCAAGTTATAGCTCATGCGCAATATCTGGACTTGATCTATACTCAGTCCGGCACGCTCTATGACAAAATACCTGATGCCCCTAGACCGGAATTCTCAATTCCTCCTCCTCCTAAATCGAACAATAACTCTCACCCCGGCGATGGCGTGATTGGCAAAACAGACACGAAATCGACAAAGGCTACATCTAAGAAGGCCCGTAAGATTTCAGATCAAAATGCAAATGACGAACTTCTTGCTTCGGAAGTAAATGCCATATCGACAGATAAGGGCAAAGAAACCAAACAACCAGGAAGCAAGAAGAAACAAGGCAAAGGGAAGAAGAAGAAACGAGATGAATCATCACCTGAAAAATCTTCTTCAAACCCTCCTGGAAATAGGAAACCAAAAAATCCATGCTATATATGCGATGAGGATCATTGGACGAGAGATTGTCCATACAAAGCTGAGCTTAAGAAATTCTTTAAAAGTTCGAAAACCTCAGCTGTGTTAACTGATCCATTCCCAAATCCAGGAGCAAATCTGGTTGAGAGTGGAAATGCTTCCCCGTCTCAAGTGCTGATGTTTCGATTTCAAAACAGCATAATGATGCTTTGATTTTGACAAGGAACAAAGATTACGGGAATCCGCAGCTGTCGAACGACAAGGATAAAGATCAACCAAGTAGTTCGACAACAACTTCGACAAAAGTTGTACCACCCATCATTCCTGAATTAACAATAAAACCGCCAAAGGGAGTAGTACACAAGTCAACATTTAATCCCCACGCTAGAGTGGCACAGCATTATAACATAGTGGAAGATTTGGCCCAATCGCCATCCGCTATGTCGACTCTTGAAGTACTACAAAATTGCCCATCCCAAAGGCAGGCTTTGTTATCGGCGATTGGTGGGATTGACCCAAAGGATTCCAATCTTGTATCCTTCGACCACAAAGGATACGATCCTCAGCTACCGGCTCAACTAGCTTTCCTTGTTCAAGTGAAATCCCTCAACAAAACTGTTCATCGAACAATTATTGATGAGGGGGCATCTACATGCATTATGTCGATGAGTTGCTGGAAAACTTTAGGATCTCCAACCTTGTCGCGATCCTCGACGACATTAAAAGCATTTGACGGAAGGACATATACCCCATATGGTATCCTAAATAACTTGAAAGTTGAACTAGGGGGAAAAACGGTAGAAATAGATGTTGAAGTCATTGATGGGAATCTTGATTACAACATCCTACTAAGAAGACCATGGATATATGCCATGGCATCTATTGTGTCGACCTATTTTAGAAATATTGCATTTCCCTTTCAAGGAGGGATTACAATCGTCGATCAACAAAACTTCCTCCCCAATGGTTCTCAAGTTACAGGAAGCATTCCCATGATCCATGGAAGCCCCCATTCGCTTTAGAATATCAGAGTAGGCCTACTGAAAGATCCTACACTAATGGGAACTTTCGCTCTTCCACCTCCAATCAATCTAGCGGAAGTAGCGTCGGTAGGAACCTGCAATATGATATCTTCCACAAAGATCTCAGAAAACGATATCAACATGGATCATGCAATGATTTTGCCCCCAAGCCCAATAGAAATATTATACCAATCAATGTTTCTAGCATGGGAGGCAAACCCAAATCAACTCTCATCAAGCGTTTGGATAGATAGGTCTAGAGAATATGGTACCCCTTCAGATCCTTGGTCGCGAGTGCATGGAACCGACAAGGGAATTTTACAATCAATGTTGATTGAAGGGGCACCATGGAGTGATTGCCACCATCGTTCCCTTCTTCCGGATTATGAAGAAGATACTCAAAATGACCTTTATCATCCTTCAGTTTTTGAATTCGTATCAAATACTGTAAATACGGTGGATTCCGAGCGAAACTTATCCAACATTGAAGAGACTATCGCCATAAACATCTTGACCAAAACAAATGTTGTAGAGAATATTTATGTTGGCAAATGTTGTTCTCCTTCAGAACTGGAAATATATAACGCTCTTTTTCGCGAATTCAGAGATGTCTTTGCTTGGTCATATGATGAAATGCCAGGCATTGACTCGAGTATCGTTGAACAAAAAATTAAGATGTATCCAGATGTCAAACCAGTAAGACAACGGCTACGGTAGGTGCACCCCAAGAAAAGCCGCTGCCATTAAGGCAGAAGTTGAAAAAATTCTCCATGCTGGTTTTATCTACCCGGTTCCTTTGACCGATTGGGTATGCAATATTGTCCCTGTTATGAAGAAACAAGGGACAATTAGAGTGTGTGTCGACTATAGGGATGTAAATCAAGCTTGTCCAAAAGACAACTACCCTACACCCTTCATCGACCAGATAATTGATGAATGCGCCAGATGCGAAATCTTTTCATTCATGGATGGATTTTCCAGGTATAATCAAATAAATATCCACCCACAGGACCAGTCAAAGACTGCATTCATTTGTCCGTGGGGCACATTCGCATATCGAAAATTACCCTTTGGTTTAAAGAACGCGGGAGCAACGTTTCAGAGGGCAATGAATTATGCCTTCCATGACATCAAAAACATCATTCAACCATACCTCGACGACCTTTCGGCTCATTCGCGAAAGCGGACTGATCATCCGCAGCATTTAAAAGCGATATTTCTACGTTTCCGACACTACAAGATA